>OZ025260.1:33808597-34408597 GCA_964019135.1 Arenicola marina | reverse complement strand
CTTACATGAGGGCTGACATGATCCCCTGTTTGTTATAGGTACACAAGGCTTACATGAGGGCTGACATGATCCCTGATGAATCTCTGTTGGAGGAAATGACGCTGGATGATGAAGATGAGCCTGAAGTGGACTTTGCTGATGGTAAGCTCCTCGGCAAGTTCACGTAAACTTTACAACCACATGAGCAACAGCGATGGAATAAGGCAACCGCAGCTACCGAGAACACGACAGGACAATATGAAAGCTTCCAAAAAAATCCGCAAATTCTTAGGTCGCAGAAAAATTACAAAATTTGTTTGTATCATACATATGGTACAGAAATTATTTTCAGTAACGCTTCCCAGAAGCAGATTAAATTCAGATAGCTGCACTTCATTAATCGATTAGTGTCTTCTCGTTTAGATGTAAGTTTTGTGTGTTGTGCAGCGAAGTAATTGGGTATAGGTTAGGTGGGTAAGGTTATGGAATGGGTTTTTACATCATTATCATCACATATGGATATACCGCCTCAACAAAATCTTTTTAATCATTGTCGGTCAATAGCATTTGTACCAGTGTTTATTTTTGATCAAATATAGCTTTATTAAGCATAATACTCATGTTTAATAAAGCTATATTTGATCATTATATCTTGTCGTATATCAATGTATCGTTGTTTCAAACACGAATTAGGTCTCGAAATCCTGGGTCTGGGCGGTGACAAGGAAGAAGGCGAGGAGGTGACTGAGGTGTACCAGACAAGGCGACACAGACTGCTCAACTTCCTGCCGGCTGGTGGGTGCAAGTCATGAGCATTGAGCAGTATCCATGTGTGTGATGGCTGTCAAATATTTAAAGCCACTGATTATAGAACATTTGAAGTCACTCTCACTTCCGTAACGAAGCTGTATCCCATCGGTACGTAGTGCACGCCAACGCCTCCGACATAGATCTGTAAATTAATGAATAATAGAGGAAATAGTACTACAGATACAGAGTTAGCACTTTAATAATGCCAGTTAAAAAAAATTCTACAAATCCCATTTTGTGGATCAGCGTTTCAGCGGAGGAGGCACCAGGCTGGGGTGGATGGAGCTGGCGGGTCGGCGGCGGCCGCTGACGGTGGGGAAAGCGCCCCAGCCACACCCCAGGCGGCTCAAGTCGAGGTCCCGAGCGATGTTAGCGAGGCTTACCCGCCGCCCGAGGCAGGCGAGAATGATGAGATCCCGCTGCTGCCAGTCGCCGTGAAGGTGAGTGGGGGGGTGGGTGTGTGGGGGGGGGGGGGTAACAAAGCGAGGCTTACCCGCCGCCCCAGGCAGGCGAGGATGATGAGATCCCGCTGCTGCCAGTCGCCGTGAAGGTGAGTGGGGGGGTGGGTGTGTGGGGGGGTAACAAAGCGAGGCTTACCCGCCGCCCCAGGCAAGCGAGGATGATGAGATCTCGCTGCTGCCAGTCGCCGTGAAGGTGAGTGGGGGGGGTGGGGGGGGTGGGTAACAAAGCGAGGCTTACCCGCCGCCCCAGGCAGGCGAGGATGATGAGATCCCGCTGCTGCCAGTCGCCGTGAAGGTGAGTGGGGGGGTGGGTGTGTGGGGGGGTAACAAAGCGAGGCTTACCCGCCGCCTCAGGCAGGCGAGGATGATGAAATCCCGCTGCTGCCAGTCGCCGTGAAGGTGAGTGGCGGGGGAGGGTGTGTGGGGGGGTAACAAAGCGAGGCTTACCCGCCGCCCCAGGCAGGCGAGGATGATGAGATCCCGCTGCTGCCAGTCGCCGTGAAGGTGAGTGGGGGGGTGGGTGTGTGGGGGGGTGACAAAGCGAGGCTTACACGCCGCCTCAGGCAGGCGAGGATGATGAAATCCCGCTGCTGCCAGTCGCCGTGAAGGTGAGTGGGGGGGTGGGTGTGTGGGGGGGTAACAAAGCGAGGCTTACACGCCGCCTCAGGCAGGCGAGGATGATGAAATCCCGCTGCTGCCAGTCGCCGTGAAGGTGAGTGGCGGGGGAGGGTGTGTGGGGGGGTAACAAAGCGAGGCTTACCCGCCGCCTCAGGCAGGCGAGGATGATGAGATCCCGCTGCTGCCAGTCGCCGTGAAGGTGAGTGGGGGGGGGGGGTAACAAAGCGAGGCTTACCCGCCGCCTCAGGCAGGCGAGGATGATGAGATCTCGCTGCTGCCAGTCGCCGTGAAGGTGAGTGGGGGGGTGGGTGTGTGGGGGGGTAACAAAGCGAGGCTTACCCGCCGCCCCAGGCAGGCGAGGATGATGAGATCCCGCTGCTGCCAGTCGCCGTGAAGGTGAGTGGGGGGGGGGGGTAACAAAGCGAGGCTTACCCGCCGCCCCAGGCAGGCGAGGATGATGAGATCTCGCTGCTGCCAGTCGCCGTGAAGGTGAGTGGGGGGGGGGGGGGTAACAAAGCGAGGCTTACCCGCCACCCCAGGCAGGCGAGGATGATGAAATCCCGCTGCTGCCAGTCGCCGTGAAGGTGAGTGGCGGGGGAGGGTGTGTGGGGGGGTAACAAAGCGAGGCTTACCCGCCGCCTCAGGCAGGCGAGGATGATGAGATCCCGCTGCTGCCAGTCGCCGTGAAGGTGAGTGGCGGGGGAGGGTGTGTGGGGGGGTAACAAAGCGAGGCTTACCCGCCGCCCCAGGCAGGCGAGGATGATGAGATCCCGCTGCTGCCAGTCGCCGTGAAGGTGAGTGGGGGGGTGGGTGTGTGGGGGGGTGACAAAGCGAGGCTTACACGCCGCCTCAGGCAGGCGAGGATGATGAAATCCCGCTGCTGCCAGTCGCCGTGAAGGTGAGTGGGGGGGTGGGTGTGTGGGGGGGTAACAAAGCGAGGCTTACACGCCGCCTCAGGCAGGCGAGGATGATGAGATCCCGCTGCTGCCAGTCGCCGTGAAGGTGAGTGGCGGGGGAGGGTGTGTGGGGGGGTAACAAAGCGAGGCTTACCCGCCGCCTCAGGCAGGCGAGGATGATGAGATCTCGCTGCTGCCAGTCGCCGTGAAGGTGAGTGGGGGGGGGGGGGGTAACAAAGCGAGGCTTACCCGCCACCCCAGGCAGGCGAGGATGATGAAATCCCGCTGCTGCCAGTCGCCGTGAAGGTGAGTGGGGGGGTGGGTGTGTGGGAGGGTAACAAAGCGAGGCTTACCCGCCGCCTCAGGCAGGCGAGGATGATGAAATCCCGCTGCTGCCAGTCGCCGTGAAGGTGAGTGGGGGGGTGGGTGTGTGTGTGGGGGGGGGAGGGGGTAACAAAGCGAGGCTTACCCGCCACCCCAGGCAGGCGAGGATGATGAAATCCCGCTGCTGCCAGTCGCCGTGAAGGTGAGTGGGGGGGTGGGTGTGTGTGTGGGGGGGGAGGGGGTAACAAAGCGAGGCTTACCCGCCGCCCCAGGCAGGCGAGGATGATGAGATCCCGCTGCTGCCAGTCGCCGTGAAGGTGAGTGGGCGGGGGGGGGGTGGGTAACAAAGCGAGGGTTACCCGCCGCCCCAGGCAGGCGAGGATGATGAGATCCCGCTGCTGCCAGTCGCCGTGAAGGTGAGTGGAGGGGTGGGTGTGTGTGTGGGGGGGGAGGGGGTAACAAAGCGAGGCTTACCCGCCGCCCCAGGCAGGCGAGGATGATGAGATCCCGCTGCTGCCAGTCGCCGTGAAGGTGAGTGGGGGGGGGGGGGGTAACAAAGCGAGGCTTACCCGCCGCCCCAGGCAGGCGAGGATGATGAGATCCCGCTGCTGCCAGTCGCCGTGAAGGTGAGTGGGGGGGGGGGGGGGTAACAAAGCGAGGCTTACCCGCCGCCTCAGGCAGGCGAGGATGATGAGATCTCGCTGCTGCCAGTCGCCGTGAAGGTGAGTGGGGGGGGGGGGTAACAAAGCGAGGCTTACCCGCCACCCCAGGCAGGCGAGGATGATGAGATCTCGCTGCTGCCAGTCGCCGTGAAGGTGAGTGGGGGGGGGGGGTAACAAAGCGAGGCTTACCCGCCGCCCCAGGCAGGCGAGGATGATGAGATCCCGCTGCTGCCAGTCGCCGTGAAGGTGAGTGGGGGGGTGGGTGTGTGGGAGGGTAACAAAGCGAGGCTTACCCGCCGCCTCAGGCAGGCGAGGATGATGAGATCTCGCTGCTGCCAGTCGCCGTGAAGGTGAGTGGGGGGGGGGGGTAACAAAGCGAGGCTTACCCGCCGCCTCAGGCAGGCGAGGATGATGAAATCCCGCTGCTGCCAGTCGCCGTGAAGGTGAGTGGGGGGGTGGGTGTGTGTGTGGGGGGGGAGGGGGTAACAAAGCGAGGCTTACCCGCCGCCCCAGGCAGGCGAGGATGATGAGATCCCGCTGCTGCCAGTCGCCGTGAAGGTGAGTGGGGGGGGGGGGGGGTGTGGGGGGGGGGGTAACAAAGCGAGGCTTACCCGCCGCCCCAGGCAGGCGAGGATGATGAGATCCCGCTGCTGCCAGTCGCCGTGAAGGTGAGTGGGGGGGTGGGTGTGTGGGGGGGTAACAAAGCGAGGCTTACCCGCCGCCCCAGGCAAGCGAGGATGATGAGATCCCGCTGCTGCCAGTCGCCGTGAAGGTGAGTGGGGGGGTGGGTGTGTGTGTGGGGGGGGAGGGGGTAACAAAGCGAGGCTTACCCGCCGCCCCAGGCAGGCGAGGATGATGAGATCCCGCTGCTGCCAGTCGCCGTGAAGGTGAGTGGGGGGGGGGGGGTAACAAAGCGAGGCTTACCCGCCGCCCCAGGCAGGCGAGGATGATGAGATCCCGCTGCTGCCAGTCGCCGTGAAGGTGAGTGGGGGGGTGGGTGTGTGGGGGGGTAACAAAGCGAGGCTTACACGCCGCCTCAGGCAGGCGAGGATGATGAGATCTCGCCGTGAAGGTGAGTGGGGGGGTGGGTTTATGGGGGGAGGGGGGTATCAAGGGTGGTCTAGCTCTATACACACAGGGTTCACATAGGATAGGCGTAACTAAGGACACATCATTTCTGGCCTGGCAAAAGGAGTGTAAAACGTTCTATATAACTGACTGATTACGTAATAAATTTCAGGATATATTATGGATGTTACATGACATGTTTAAGTTAAATGAACAGTTCTCTGGCCTTCAAGCCTCTTGTTGATGTTAAAGAGGTTAACCACATTTTATCTAATGATATATCTACAGCCCACCAAGGATGCTATTCCAACTCCCACCCTCTGATAGTAATGCTTTATGCGTACGTGTTTACTCCATTCAATAGTACTGAAGTCTGTCATGTACATGGTGAAACTGATGTCAAGGATGATTTTCCAACACCCACCCTCTGTGTGTTTTCAAAAGAAACTGAATTGACACGGTCGGCGTTTGTAACCGAACTTAATGATCCATGCCTATGAATGAATATCAGGCGTGTATCTGTTGCCATGGGTACTCCGCCCCCAGGTTCTGCACCCAGGGGTGTACAAGTCTGTCACAATGGACCTGAAGATCCTGAAGGCGCTGGCTGTGCTGGGGGAGTGCATGATACCAAGTCTGCGGTGGCTCAGCCTCAAGGAGTGCGTCGCAGAATTCTCCGACTTGATGACGAGACAGGTTAGCATCAGCCTCCATCAGTTTTATTGTAGCAGATAGCTTGCCGTAATAATTTCGAAAATGGTTGAATATGAACAGCTCATTTGCAGACAATTGACAAATGCGAAGTGAAAAGATAGATTTGTGAAGGCAGCTTCATCTATACGTATATCACAGATTTTAATTACCATATCATCTCCCCAACCCCACAGCCATCCATCCTTGCATCTATATGTATATCACAGATTTTAATCACCACACCATCTCCAAAACTACACAGCCCCTCATCCTTGCATCTATATGTGTATTACAGATTTTAATCATCACACCAACTCCCCAACCACACAGCCATCCATCCTTGCATCTATATGTGTATTACAGATTTTAATCACCACACCATCTCCCCAACCACACAGCCATCCATCCTTGCATCTATATGTGTATCACAGATTTTAATCACCACACCATCTCCAAAACTACACAGCCCTTCATCCTTGCATCTATATGTTAATTACAGATTTTAATCACCGCACCATCTCCCCAACCCCACAGCCATCCATCCTTGCATCTATATGTGTATCACATATTTTAATCACCACACCATCTCCCAAACCACACAGCCCTCCATCCTTGCATCTATATGTGTAGCACATATTTTAATCACCACACCATCTCCCCAACCCCACAGCCATCCATCCTTGCATCTATATGTGTATTACAGATTTTAATCACCACACCATCTCCCCAACCACACAACCCTCCTTCATTGCATCTATATGTGTATTACAGATTTTAATCACCACACCATCTCCCCAACCACACAGCCATCCATCCTTGCATCTATATGTGTATTACAGATTTTAATCACCACACCATCTCCCCAACCACACAACCCTCCTTCATTGCATCTATATGTGTATTACAGATTTTAATCACCACACCATCTCCCCAACCCCACAGCCATCCATCCTTGCATCTATATGTGTATTACAGATTTTAATCACCACACCATCTCCCCAACCACACAACCCTCCTTCATTGCATCTATATGTGTATTACAGATAGACCTGCGCTTCGAAGCCAATTGCCTGGAACAGTTTGCGGACAACTTCCAGGACAATCCGAACATTCGCTTCCCGCGCCCAGTCCGTCCCTACTGCAAGAGGACAGTTCTCCTGGAGACGTTCGAGGTGAGCATGCGGCGAGTGGGTGGCTGAATGGCCCTTCACTATTACATTCGGCTGCAGACAAACCGGTCATGGGTTCACGCCCTGGCACCTGGGACATGTTTAACCCCGCGCCACCTCATTGTCTCGAGAAGCTTCGTGTCCCAATTTAGCCTTCACAGGCAGTGGCCTGATGTTGTCATACCAGATACACACGACTCCCAGCACGCAATAGAATATTATGAATAAGTTTTAGAATAGGGCATGAAGTATACACCACGTGCT
Organism: Arenicola marina; assembly: GCA_964019135.1. Lineage (NCBI taxonomy): Eukaryota > Metazoa > Annelida > Polychaeta > Arenicolidae > Arenicola > Arenicola marina. The sequence continues at coordinate 34,401,653 of OZ025260.1, read as the reverse complement.
TAAGCTTGGGTGGTATTAGAATAGTGCTTGTAGTTTCACTTGAAAATTACTGGATTTGCTTTCAACCAATATTTGGTATTTTACTTGTAGGCATAAAAACGTTGTCGCTGCTAGGTCCAAAATATATCACTTTACACATAGACCTTCGCAAATATAGCTTGATATATAGTTGGTAATGTTATCTTTTGGTTTACTGTCGGTAATTATCATGTGTCAGTGTGTATGTAAGATGCCTTGGGGAGCACATGTTCACTGTACTTGTGGGTGCTTGCTGTGTTTGCAGGAGGGCGAAATGATATCGGACTACCTGAAGGACTCGAATGAGCTTCTGCCTGAAGGGCTCAGGGAGCGACTGGCAGCCCTAGGCGTGGACGCACTGCTGCAAATGGTAAGGGGATCGAATCTCTGGTGAGGGCCTGAGTGGCTAGTCGGCCGACCGTGTCCACTTTCCGGACGATTCGTGGCCCAGTCGGTACTGATGGTTGAATATATATGTCATCAGCTTCAGTTCTGTAGCAGCTGGGGAGCCTCCCTAGCTCAGTGGGTAAGCAGGTTGAGCTGTACATCAATAGGTCGTGGGTTCGAACCCTGACAGAGAGCCTCCCTAGCTCAGTGAGTAAGCAGGCTGAGCTGTACATCAATAGGTCGTGGGTTCGAACCCTGACAGAGAGCCTCCCTAGCTCAGTGAGTAAGCAGGCTGAGCTGTACATCAATAGGTCGTGGGTTCGAACCCTGACAGAGAGCCTCCCTAGCTCAGTGGGTAAGCAGGCTGAGCTGCAGATCGAGAGGTCGTGGGTTCGAATCCTGGCACCTGCATCTGGGGCAAATTTCATGTAGCCCCATGTCATTGTCTCGGGAGGTTTCATGGCCCAATTTTCTCTTCGTTGACTCAAAAGCGGCCTAAAACCCCAATGTTTCATTAATTTCATCAGCTTTTAGTGTGTATAAATACATGCTCGCTATTAATGAGTGATCGAGAGGTCGTGTCAAGACAAACCTCTGTCTGGTCGGTTTCATCCTTTCATGTCAAGGTTCGTTCCATCCGTGAACACTAAAACAGCAAAGAAATGTCTGAAACATGCCAGCTGGAAATACATCCGTATTGGCACATTTGGAAGGCATAAGTACTTATATAACACGCTGGACTTTGAGGTATAGAACGGTTGCAAGAGCGTACATGCATATATATATATTGACAAATTGTACTAACATTTATTTAATTTTCAGATATTTGTTGACAACTTCGTTCATGGAGATTTACACCCTGGCAACATACTCGTGCAGAATGCTAGTGACTACCTACCACAGGTGACTCAACAACAATCCGTATTGTAAATGTGTCGTGTGTTGTAAATGTAAATAACAAACAAATATTGTTCAATCAAAATTATATCTTTGAATAAACCTGTGTTAGTACGATATACATTAAGTGATCGCTGTGTAACGAAAAGTAGAATGAAGCAACAGAAGAGGACTGATATATAAAACATCAGGATATTCATCGTGACACATGTAGCGGCTGGTAGGACTAGCACCCCCCCCCCCCCCCCCACTGAATAATGTGGCATCGCCCCCCCCCATCATTCAGGAGGAGAGCAAGCTGTGACAGTGACCCCCTCCCCACTCCAACACCCCGCTAACCGTTGCCATGGTTCACCCCCCCCCCCCCCTCCATTATTCAGGAGGAGAGCAAGCTGATGCTGGTTGACATCTGTGACACTGTGATCGTCAACGTGAAGGAGGTGGAGTGTCCGCTGCGCCTAATCTTCCTGGACACCGGCATGACGGCCACGCTCGGCGACCGCGACCTCGAGAACTTCAAGGCCGTTTTCACGGCCGTCATCATAGGAGAGGTGTGTGGGGTGGGGTGGGGCGGGGGCGGACGGGTAGGGTGAGGCGGGGGCGGACGGGGTAGAGTGGGGCGGAGCCAGGGTGGAGCTGCAGTGGAGTGGAGCGATTCACAAGAACGTGTGTGACGCGCGTCAGGCGGGACCCGCTAGTGGCGGTCTTATTCGCCAGCCCGATCGAGGTGGTCGCTAACAGTATCTGACTATGCAGGCGAAGAACACGTTATGCTGCTGAACAAGTACGTGTAGATTGTAGTCGATTACGCAGTTTTAATGCATCGGCAATTGAATAGGGATTTGATTTCCTTTTCTTTTTGTGTGGTTCCTTTAATGTACGTTTTGTCCGCCAGGGTGATCAAGTTGCTGAACTGATGTTGAAGCATTCGCGCTACAATGAGTGTAAGGATGTGACTGCGTTTAAGAAGGATTTGAGCGAAGTCGTCATGGAGGCGAGACAGCAAACCATCAAGCTGGGAAAGGTAGGATCGGCGCTCTCTTGGGACCACGTGGGTGTTTGGTCCGTCCGTAACGATGTCCGGTACTCGAAAAGAACTCACATGACCCGTGGGTTTGGTTTAAGATGGCCTTTTACATCAGATGTATAACGACGACAGCGGGTCTGACCACGCAATCATATTCCAACTGCGACATTATAATAAATTAACGCGAGATAAGAAGAGTGTATAAGATAACAAACTAAAATGTGTACGATTATCTTATGTATTATTCAATCATCTTGTTTATTTATATTTGTATGGATATAATTTATTAAGATTTATATAATTTTTTTTTTAATTAACTTCTTTCCATCATAATGGAAGGTATAGTTATATATGTATATTTTTAGATTGAGCTAATTTGATTGTACTTGATCTGCCACCCTTTAACCCCCATCCTCCTGCCCCCCCCCCCCCCCCCCCCCCACACACACACATACACCCGTACACGCCATGCTCCCGCAACCCCCGACCCAACCAGATCCATGCGGGCGAGCTGCTGTCTAAAGTCTTCCGTTGCTTGTGCCGGCACCGCGTGAAGATGGAGAGCAACTTCGCTTCGGTCCTGATCGCTATTTACGTCCTGGAGGGCCTAGGCCGGTCCCTGGATCCAGAACTGGACCTCCTGGCGCGAGCCAAGCCCATCCTATTGTCATAACCTCATCTCGTATCAGTTAAGTTAAATTAAGAAATATTATTTTTGACATTATTTACTGCGTGTTACTCAGTTACTACGCGAGTTCACAGGGATGTGAGGCAAATGCCATTTAATCTGACGTCATAACTCCCCGAACATTTTAATAATACGCGTCATGTCATTGGTCGTTTTATGCACAATGTTATTTGCTCTGACGTCTGGTAAAGTCACCGAACGGAGCACTTAATAATACGCGTCATGACCTATCAAAACGCACAAGGTGGCGCGCTACTTTACACTCTGTTGACATTATGTTATGTAAGGATCACTTCGATATGTACTTAGTGGCGCAAGAGTGGCTGGAGGGTTAATCTACAATACGCGCTTACGAAGAACGTCTTTGGATGTGCGTTTGTCTGTCGGACTACTTATTGTGTTCTGTATGATCTCCTACTGCTGCAGCACAGCGTCTTGGAACCTCCCATCATTGATCGTTGGCGAATTATATTTATGTTTTAGCCTCGCTGTGAAGTTAATTATGTCCGTTTCTGCAGCGATTAAGATGTTTCAATGTTTTGTGGCAGCAAGCCATCTGTAGTAGTTCTTCTTTTATTGCTTGAGTGACGTAGTTAAAGTTAACTGTGAAAATGTCCGGCAGTGTAGGATTTACGTGTAGCGCCTTATGGTCGAGACTGATTTCAGCATATGGAGATTATACGGATACCATGGTACTGGAGCTGAATTTACCGCCAAATCTTGTGCTATTAAAAAGAGTGATATATTGCGATTGATCTTTTCTTTTAATAATTATTGTTTTTGTTATCCTACAAACAGCCTATGGGGCATATTGTATTGCTAGACTAGTCGAGGTCTTTTTTTGTGTGTATCGTCAATGTAAACGCGTCCAATATTTTCGTCACGTTGGATGATTAATAAATTATTAAGTAATCAGAAGCGTTGCTTAAAGCAACAACTAGGGAAAACACTTTACGTTGCTGTTATCTTGACGATAAGACGAAGTTTGGAGAAATTAAGGATTACTGTAATTATAACTAGTGGCATGGAAACATTGACGTGTCGCTAAGTAATGAGTTTCTAATAAACCCAGTCTATACACTAATTGTGCCGGTCGGGCGAAGTATCCTATGGAGATATTCCATTGTTAATATGCCTTGGGCGTTATTGGTAATATGCTTATTTTCAGAAAAGGCTAAGAAACTCTACATTCAGGTATCGGAATGTTAATGATTGTTATGTTTTTGTAAAAAACATATATTTTATCAATCATGAAGAGAAGAAAACCGTTCTCTTGAGTGAACTGTGTTTGTCTGATTCTGTTATCAAAGTCAGACAAGAGAATGACGTCTCGGCTCGATGTCTCGTTTCTGAGGGGCGGTTAGACAAGAAAATGACGTCTCGGCTCGATGTTTCGTTTGTGAGGGGTGGTTAGACAAGAGAATGACGTCACGGCTAGATGGAACGTGTCTGAGGGGCGGTTAGACAAGAGAATGACGTCATGGCTGGATGTCACGTGCTTGATGGGCGGTTAGACAAGAGAATGACGTCACGTGTCTGAGGGACGGTTCGACAAGAGAATGACGTCACGTGTCTGAGGGACGGTTCGACAAGAGAATGACGTCACGGCTGTTGTTTTGAAGCAATTACGATCCGGTTTGTCAGAAATTGTATCCCGCGTGATCGGAGCTGGATGGAGGGCGCAAGGAGTGGGGACTGGAATATCGAGAGTGGTCGTTAATAACGGATACAGTATATGCCAAAACAACGTTCTACTTTTCACATAAAGTGAACATATGTTGAAATTTTTCTGATCGTATTTGCGTATCATCTTGCAGTCGATCCGCGAGGTATATATGCTACACCTGTTGGTAGGGGATAATATACATCCACCACGTGCCCTTTGGATAGGGCAAAAATATATGTTTGATAGATCCATACAGGATACTTATCTAGAGAAAAAAGAAAAACCCGCTCTAGACCTTAAGATTATCCTTTGGTACATCTCGATAGAATGGACTCTATAGCTGCGAGGCCAGCGAAAAACGGATATTTGTAGGGCCTTTGTAACGTTTATCGAGGTATTTGTATTAGAACCTTCATTATCAAGATTATTAAATAACGACACACTTCGTGTGGGTCTGAAATAAATAGTAATTTCTGATAAATTCGTATGAATGTACATGTAACAAAACTGAAGACCAGCGTTTCAATTGTAAGAATATCTCGACAAATAAAAGCATGTCGATAAAAGATAATGAGTGGGATTGGCGGATCGTTCATGCTAAGAATTTTTTTTTCTAAAGCTGACGCGTTAAACACGCAGTGCAATTGATACAGATAGTAGACATCCTGGGTTTCTCTAGCTTTGTTTTATCGCGTACCATAGCCCACGTGTTACGCACGCCTGGTACTTCCAATACTTAGTGGAGCTTTACACGGAAGATGGACTTCAGAGGATCCTGTGTGGCTTGCTTGTGTATGTAATCATTAAAATTCGAAGATACTGCCGCATAGAAATGATAACGCATACATTTTTTTTATACGGAGAAAAAAAATATATAAAGACATTTTTCGGCGGAATGTAAATTATTCTTCCATTTATAGTTGTATAGATTATGCTTTGTGGTAAATGGTTTCACACAAACTGATTCGACGTGAAACGGTTCCTAATACCAATTTAAGGACTTCGATAAAAAGATACTCCCGTGTTCATCTTGCGAACATATCCCTTGGTCCTTCGCAACCTCCTGGTCACCAAGTGACCGCTACCTCTTGACCATTCACATGGACCCCATGACAAACAACAACACTCTTTAACTGACGTTACCTTTATTTGATAAAAGATAGCACCAGTACAACGGGGTTGGATACAATGCAGGACTGCCTGTCTTGTGTCTCCAGAGACCAAAATAGGCCCAAGTACCCTTCGTCAGTGAACCTTTTGTCTTGTTTTCAATTTATATGATTTTTTTTTCTCGTTATTATTATTATTTCTATTATTTCACGGCATGGACCCGGTCAGGTGTCAATCAACATTCACATTTATTTTCACTTCTGGCGAGTTTTTTTTTATCACTCAGTCAAGAATCCGACATTTATTTATTTATTTTTATTATAAACAATAATGTTTGTGATGAAAATTCTTCATTCCGAGTCTTATGTGGCACTCACGGAATATATCAATCCTTCTAGTAAATAAATAAACTGCAGTCGCCATGTATTCTCAGTGAATTGGGAAGAAGTGGTGGACGATAAAAGTGATTCGTACGTACATTGTATAACAGCGCACCTGTCGGATTCCAGCTTTGGCTAACGGGTCACATCGGAATAATTATGAAACTGGCCCAGAAATGGTGAACACTGTGGTAATCGCAACAAAAATGGCCCACGTGGCTCGCTCAGTGGACTTATAGAATACTGATCCTGTTATGAGAAATGAAATATTGATGTTTCATGCCACTTTTGTGCACGTGAAGGTTAAAGAGGACCAATACATGTCCCGCGAGGCTTTGAGGAGTGAGTGAACAATGTCATCAGATAAGGAAGTGCAGTCCACAAGCCACGGAAGAATTTGGCGATCCATTATTTATAAATATTTATATATACAAAAGATAACATGGACAAAAATAAAGTTGGCTCCCTCGTCTGTTTCCGTCTCGTGGCACAGTCGTGACGTTATATAGTCGTGACGTTATATAGTCGTGTCGTGACGTTATATAGTCGTGACGTTATCTATCGACAGGTTATGGTGAAACCGGGAATTCAGGACCAACGATGTCGTCTGCGTCGTGAGTCTTACTTATAACGAGGCCCGCTTTATGAGCAGGCTATGTATTGTCGGACAGAACAGATGGGTTTCTCAAGGGATGACAAACCCTAAAGGGATGACAAACCCTAAAGGGATGACAAACCCTCAAGGGATGACAAACCCTAAAGGGATGACAAACCCTCAAGGGATGACAAACCCTAAAGGGATGACAAACCCTAAAGGGATGACAAACCCTCAAGGGATGACGAAACCAGTGACGAGGGCTAGTAGGTCTTTTTGGGGTCCGAATTGATTAAGGTACACGCGTCTAGTTTCGGCCCTGCAAGTTTTATCTATTTAGGTTGAAAAAACAGCTCCCTTCTCTTTTAATATATAACATCTCGCCTCTTTAAAGATTTTAACAATTTAATGTAATGAAATGCACAAAATTGAGATAGGTCCCTCGAGAATTGTGTGATAATATGGCCATAAATTATCAGTTTCTGGGTCAACTTCCTGTGGTTACTTGGGACTAGGACTGAATCCGGAATAGGAGTGGTTAAGAAGGGCCAAGCAACCTGGTTGTACTGCGGCGCCTTAACTGTCAACGTCATATCATCTTTCACGTGGTAACTAAGTTAACAACATTTCAGCACAGAAAACAGTGACGTCACAATGGGACGTCCTTCGACCCCGTGACGACTTGGGAGTACAGGCATCATGACGTCACACCATATAATAACGTTACGCCACATGACGTTACACCACATCATGTCACACCATATTATGACGTCACACCACACCGCGGCGTGGCACGATATACCAGCGGCCTACGCGTAGACCAATATTGATGACGTCATCCGTTAGTGAGGTCACGCGACGCCCGGGCGTCATACCAGCCGGCCCTATACAATTTAGCGACACCCTAGACGAGAGGCCACCCCACTGCTGCTGCCAGATTACCGTATTATACATGTAACGACGCCTATACTTTATAACGTACTATATAGGCACAATGTACAGAGCGCTATAGCTGAAGTGCACCTCCGTCTTCCATGATAAAAACCGCTCGATGGAATAATAATAGTAAGAGCTTGCAAAGAACTGTTTTGTACAAGGTGCTGGATACTATTTATATAGATATATATATACATATATATCCAATCGGTGACGTCACTTGACCCTTTAACACGGTAAATGTTCTTTGTCCTCCTATTTCCGCTTCACCGGACCTTCGTATTCAGACAAAACAACAGCGAATCAACCCCTATAATGATAATAGTCACGCAGGATCGACGTGATTCAGACAAACAAAAATGAGAAAACTATTCAATGTCAAGTTACTACACCTCCGACGAAATGCTGCCAATAAGCTGAAGCACAGTAATGCTCCGATACCTCTGTACCTTCCATTCTCACCGCCGGAGTCAACGTGAAAATCCGCATTCCAGTCCCGGAAAACGGCCAGTAATAGTTCATAAATGCAACGACGACACCCGGACTGCCTGCTCCTCCCTCCCTCGCTGAGTCCTCCTCATTCGTAACTCATACAGTCATGGACACGATATATCTTCTCAGTTTCGTATCATTTTTCTCGGTATTGAAAGTGCACACCCGCGATTTGTGAGGAGGATATCTACCTAATGCACCATTTCATTCTGCTGCCTTTCTAATTGCGATACTGAAGTGGGTAGTGTGTGCCTTGTGTAAAATACCAACAACATTCGATGGACTAAGACCATTCAACATGCATCTCAAGCATACAACTTTTGCTTCCCTTCTCCTCAACGATTTAACCAAATGAACAAGTTCTGCACGATTGTTAGAAAACAAACAGGTCAAATCAAGTCGTATCGACGGTGTTTGGTTCAATATTCTGATAGGCCAAAAACTAAAACACGGAAAACTGGTTAACTTCCGACAATTTCAGCCGCGTTATATTCCGACTTCACCCGCAGCTAGCAATAAAAGACACTGTTTGATAAATAAATAAGAAGCCTAAAAACGGCCCGGAAATAGGATTTGGTGATCTGACCAACAGGGCGATAATAGGTGCAACACGTCGGATGACTGATCAAAGCCTACATTGAGACTTCCAGACTACGCCCTCTAGCGGTAGCAGTTTGATATAGTCGTCCCACCCACACCCGTCACCACCTCTCCATGGACACCAGATATTCTTGTTTGTGGCCGGACATGGGATTTCCCACACGTGGGCAGGCGATGTAGTCACCACATCGTACTCAGGACCAGCCATCGGGAGGGAGTGCCGAGGGGGCGGGGGCTGACGCTGAGTGAGGGGGCCATACCTTACAGGTGTGTAGATACCCACACTATACGTGGTGTGTAATCTAGTACACACCAGATGGCAACCTGGTTCAAGTCAATGTTGTTTCATTCACTTTCACACACACACGGTAAACTATCACTGCAGCTGCCTTTCACTTCGAAGACACGTTGTCACCGCCCTCAAAGAGTCGTCGTTGCCAACAGTCACACTACTGTGAGACCCCACCCTCCGGTCCCCTCCCCTCCCCTCCTCTCCCTACGGAACGCCCACTTCGATTAGCCACAGGAGGTTGCAGATTTTATACAAGTGCGAGAACGCAACAAAATGGCGCGTCGACAGATGGATAAAAGGACGAATGGACTGATACAACGAGAAATGAAGGAATGAAATAAGCCATCATACAATCACACCGAGGTCTCCTCTACCAAGGAGGAGGGGACAGTTTAAGGGTGAGAAGACAGACGGGACAGGGGCGGTGCGAAGAGGGAGGGGGGGGGGGTTGAGGGGGGGGGGGGGCAGCGGTTCTACCGTTCCGTGTCAACTTGTCCCTACAGTGGCGCCATCGCGTGGTTCCCACACACAACAAACGCGCGGTCCGTACAACCAATATTTCTTTTGTAACAAAAAGGCCTCCGAGCGTTTAATGCAGTAGGATATCATATATCTACCGTTTGCTTGAGCAATTCTTCTCCACTATTTCCACCCCGGCACCACGCCACGCCACGCCACGCCACTAGCGCTAGCCCCGTATACCCTACACACACGCGCCGAGGACAACCCTCTGGCAATATCTCTGGGGTTCAAGTGCAGAGAGCTTCTCGTTGGTTTGTCAAACAGTGTTAAAATACTTGAAACAGTCTTGGCAGGAATTAGTGAACAGAGCCAGCGAGACACCCACCCCCCCCCCCGCACTCCCCCACACACACACTGCTAAAGAGTAAAGAGGATAATATTATTTACCACTCTGTTCTGCACGATACGTTACAGCCACTACCACAACCTGCCATAAAACAGTAGACTTCCGCACATGCGGCAGTATAGCATTCCTCGTATGTTGGCTTGTTTGTTTGTTATGTACATAACAGAAGGGCCCTCTTTTTATCACTCAGTGAAGTAAGTAATCGACGAGTTTAAATAAAAATGAACTGTCTGATTTCACATCCAAAAAGACAGTGTGCACGGCAGGACCTCATAACGATTGCCACGGAAACCAATATCGCCCCCGCCCACTTTCCCCGCGGCTACTTCGGGGTCTTTTGGCCGTACAACTCCACACAGGACCGGCTCACAGACGCTAACACGGGCCCGAGCTCCCCCTAGCGGGACGCACGGGCTACGTGACGTCACACCGGCGATGAGGCTCCGCTGGGTAAGCGCCTAACCTGGGGTCTGTGGGGGAGAAACTCACGGAGAAGTCCCAGCCACCCATGTCATCACGGTCAACGCATGCGCACACACACAAGGGCCGGAGCTGAGGCCTGAGTCCAGGAGTGTCCCCGGCCCGCCCAGCCCGGGTGGCTACGCGGCCCAGGAATTAGAAGTGTCCCTGCCCAGGGCCGCTCAGGCCGGGTGACTACGAATAGGCCTGAGGCCAGGAACTAGAAGTGTCCCCGCCCCGGGCCGCTCAGGCTGGGTGACTACGAGAAGGCCTGAGGCCAGGAACCAGGAGTGTCCCCCCACCGGGCCGCTCAGGCCGGGTGACTACGAGAAGGCCTGAGGCCAGGAACCAGGAGTGTCCCCCCACCGGGCCGCTCAGGCCGGGTGACTACGAGAAGGCCTGAGGCCAGGAACCAGGAGTGTCCCCCCCCCCCGGGCCGCTCAGGCCGGGTGACTAAGAGAAGCCACTGTTGAGGGACTGCGAGGCAGCGCCAGCCTGGAGCAGCTCGGCGAAGGCGGAGGCGAAGCACTGCTTGAGCTCGGCGTAGGACACGACGAGCACGCTCTGCTCATCCCGCGACATCAAACACAGCTTCTCCGGAGACCCGCAGTCCAACTACAACCAGACAACATCACCAACTAGTCATCTAATGAACATTAACATCAAATGGTTATGGAACGAGCATTATCATCCAATAATCATATAAGGTAAAGAAGGACGTGACCTTGCCTCGTTAAGGCACTGACAGACGTGACTTGTTAAGGCACTGGGGCATATGCTTACCTTGTTAATGCACTGGGAGCGTGACCTTACCTTGTTAAGGCACTGGGGATGTGACCTTACCTTGTTAAGGCACTGGGGATGTGACCTTACCTTGTTAAGGCACTGGGGGCGTGACCTTACCTTGTTAAGGCACTGGGGCGTGGCCTTTCCTTGTTATAGCACTGGGGGCATGACCTTATCTTGCTAAGGCACTGGGGGCATGACCTTACCTTGTTAAGGCACTGGGGGCATGACCTTACCTTGTTAAGGCATTAGGAGCGTGACCTTACCTTGTTAAGGCATTGGGAGCGTGACCTTACATTGTTAAGGCCCTGGGGCGTGACCTTACCTTGTTAAGGCACTGGGGGCATGACCTTACCTTGTTAAGGCATTGGGAGCGTGACCTTACCTTGTTAAGGCATTGGAAGCGTAACCTTATCTTGTTAAGGCACTGGGGATGTGACCTTACCTTGTTAAGGCACTGGGGATGTGACCTTACCGTGTTAAGGCACTGGGGGCGTGACCTTACCTTCTTAAGGCACTGGGGCGTGGCCTTTCCTTGTTAAAGCACTGGGGGCATGACCTTATCTTGTTAAGGCACTGGGGGCATGACCTTACCTTTTTAAGGCACTAGGGGCATGACCTTACCTTGTTAAGGCATTGGGAGCGTGACCTTACCTTGTTAAGGCCCTGGGGCGTGACCTTACCTTGTTAAGGCACTGGGGGCATGACCTTACCTTGTTAAGGCATTGGGAGCGTGACCTTACCTTGTTAAGGTATTGGGAGCGTAACCTTATCTTGTTAAGGTATTGGGAGCGTAACCTTATCTTGTTAAGGCACTGGGGATGTGACCTTACCTTGTTAAGGCACTGGGGGCATGACCTTACCTTGTTAAGGCACTGGAGGCATGACCTTACCTTGTTAATTCACTGGGAGCGCGACCTTACCTTGTTAAGGCACTGGGGGCATGACCTTACCTTGCTAAGGCACTGGGGGCATGACCTTACCTTGTTAAGGCACTGGGGGCATGACCTTACCTTGTTAAGGCACTGGGGGCATGACCTTACCTTGTTAAAGCATTGGGAGCGTGACTTTACCTTGTTAAGGCATTGGGAGCGTGACCTTACCTTGTTAAGGCCCTGGGGCGTGACCTTACCTCGTTAAGGCACTGGGGGCATGACCTTACCTTGTTAAGGCATTGGGAGCGTGACCTTATCTTGTTAAGGCACTGGGGATGTGACCTTACCTTGTTATGGCACTGGGGGCATGACCTTACCTTGTTAAGGCACTGGGGGCATGACCTTACCTTGTTAAGGCACTGGGGGCATGACCTTACCTTGTTAAGGCATTGGGAGCATGACCTTATCTTGTTAAGGCACTGGGGGCGTGACCATACCGTGTTAAGGCCCTGGGGCGTGACCTGACCTTGTTAAGGCATTGGAGGACGTGACCTTACCTCGTTAAGGCACTGGGGATGACCTTACCTTGTCAAGGCGCTGGGGGCGTGATCTTACTATGTTATGGCACTGGGGGCGTGACCTTACCTTGTTAAGGCACTGGGGGCATGACCTTACCTTGTTAAGGCATTGGAGGACGTGAGCAAGGTCGATCCAGGGGGCGCCGTTTTCGTCCACCTGGTGGAACAGGTAGTCCCGGAACAGCTTCAGCATGTAGCGGTCGCCAGTCTCCGACCACGCCGGGTCCATGTTGAACCTCGAGGAGAAAGACACGGCGATATAGTAACTACTGGAACATGGGGCGGATATAGTAACTACTGGAAGACACGGCGATATAGTAACTACACTACTGGAAGATGCTGCTGATATAGTAACAACTGGAAGATGTAGTGGCTATAATTACACTTGAGAGTCGGTGGCTACAGGGAAATCAGTAGGACATGGTGACTATGGTAACAATTAAAAGGTGTGGCGGCTGCAGGCAAACTGATTGCAATAATAAGTACTATAGAAGGACGGCAGATAAAGTAACTTCAATAGAAGGCTATGGTAGCTTTAGTAACTGCAAGGCTGAAAACACGGTGCCTATAGTAGCCACAATAGAAGAACATGATGGATTTTTTAACTACAAGAGAAGGATATAGGGGCTATAGTAATTACAAGGAGGAACGCGGTTGCTATAGTAACTACGCTGAAGAAGATACCTGCAGCAAGAGTAAGACATCTGGGTCATAGAAACTAAATTAGCAAGACACGGTTGCTATAGCAACTAAAATAGACAGACAGTGTAACTACCTTGTAGCTACATGGACAACGACGCGACAGGACGTGTCGAAGGAACACACACACACAAACCATGCGTGCAGACCACGTGATGCGCAAACCCAAACAATCGCCATGGTAACGGACAAGACGGCGGGGCCACGTGGTTTCCATACACGTGGTACATGACATTTGACCCAGCCGTGGACTCACTCTGGTCGCTCGTTGATCATTCCCAGCTTACAGATGAGCCGCAGCAGTCGTCCGTTCTCCACCTCCTGCCAAGCAGCAGCAAACAACAACCCGGATTAACGAGAGATCAGGGGGGTCACGTCACCAAGATCTCGCAACATGGGCTCAGAAAGTCAAACAATTGTATTGCTGGGCAGAAGAGGAATGGGGCATTGATCATAAATATATCGCAGACATTAATTTGAACAATATTGGCTCCCAAATAATTGCGCGAACACTAATATATAATCTCTGTATAATGCTTATTTCCGTTGCTCGTCAACTTACGATTGTCGTTAAATAAGCATATCAAAGAGAGGGTTACGAGCTCGTAACGCTTTGCGAAACGATCTTTAGATTCACATGGTAGGAATTACGTGTTTCTAAACTTCCCTGCACGGGCCCTTTATTCCTTTCTAAGACCCGCTCTACCACACTTCGTGTATGTTTGCCATAACCCCCTTTTGCGGTATGATTTATTTCAAAAAGTTGTCAACATATAACATGAAATACACATCGAAATGACCACATCAGACTTCAGCTCGACTTATGCCATCGAGAAGGAAGGGAGACCTCTGCACTGACCTTGGCCAGTTCGCTCTCCACGGTGTCCGTCCTCAGCTGCACGTTGTCGAGCTGAGTGTAGAAGCGGGCGCCGATCATGGGCATCGTGTCATTGATACTCCGCATCCGGTTCGAGCTGCTCAGCAGGTAGCTGGGAAGGACCGATACAGAGGTTAGGTTTGAACCTGTACACGGTTGGTATTGCTCAGCAGGTAGCTGGGAAGGACCGATACAGAGGTTAGGTTTGAACCTGTACACGGTTGGTATTGCTCAGCAGGTAGCTGGGAAGGACCGATACAGAGGTTAGGTTTGAACTTGTACACGGTTGGTATAGCTCAGCAGGTAGCTGGGAAGGACCGATACAGAGGTTAGGTTTGAACCTGTACACGGTTGGTATTGCTCAGCAGGTAACTGGGAAGGACCGATACAGAGGTTAGGTTTGAACCTGTACACGGTTGGTATTGCTCAGCAGGTAGCTGGGAAGGACCGATACAGAGGTTAGGTTTGAACCTGTACACGGTTGGTATTGCTCAGCAGGTAGCTGGGAAGGACCGATACAGAGGTTAGGTTTGAACCTGTACACGGTTGGTATTGCTCAGCAGGTAGCTGGGAAGGACCGATACAGAGGTTAGGTTTGAACCTGTACACGGTTGGTATTGCTCAGCAGGTAGCTGGGAAGGACCGATACAGAGGTTAGGTTTGAACCTGTACACGGTTGGTATTGCTCAGCAGGTAGCTGGGAAGGACCGATACAGAGGTTAGGTTTGAACCTGTACACGGTTGGTATTGCTCAGCAGGTAGCTGGGAAGGACCGATACAGAGGTTAGGTTTGAACCTGTACACGGTTGGTATTGCTCAGCAGGTAGCTGGGAAGGACCGATACAGAGGTTAGGTTTGAACCTGTACACGGTTGGTATTGCTCAGCAGGTAGCTGGGAAGGACCGATACAGAGGTTAGGTTTGAACCTGTACACGGTTGGTATTGCTCAGCAGGTAGCTGGGAAGGACCGATACAGAGGTTAGGTTTGAACCTGTACACGGTTGGTATTGCTCAGCAGGTAGCTGGGAAGGACCGATACAGAGGTTAGGTTTGAACCTGTACACGGTTGGTATTGCTAAGCAGGTAGCTGGGAAGGACCGATACAGAGGTTAGGTTTGAACCTGTACACGGTTGGTATTGATCAGCAGGTAGCTGGGAAGGACCGATACAGAGGTTAGGTTGAACCTGTACACGGTTGGTATTGCTCAGCAGGTAGCTGGGAAGGACCGATACAGAGGTTAGGTTTGAACCTGTACACGGTTGGTATTGCTCAGCAGGTAGCTGGGAAGGACCGATACAGAGGTTAGGTTTGAACCTGTACACGGTTGGTATTGCTCAGCAGGTAGCTGGGGAGGACCGATACAGAGGTTAGGTTTGAACCTGTACACGGTTGGTATAGCTCAGCAGGTAGCTGGGAAGGACCGATACAGAGGTTAGGTTTGAACCTGTACACGGCTGGTATAGCTCAGCAGGTAGCTGGGAAGGACCGATACAGAGGTTAGGTTTGAACCTGTACACGGTTGGTATTGCTCAGCAGGTAGCTGGGAAGGACCGATACAGAGGTTAGGTTTGAACCTGTACACGGTTGGTATTGCTCAGCAGGTAGCTGGGAAGGACCGATACAGAGGTTAGGTTTGAACCTGTACACGGTTGGTATTGCTCAGCAGGTAGCTGGGAAGGACCGATACAGAGGTTAGGTTTGAACCTGTACACGGTTGGTATTGCTCAGCAGGTAGCTGGGAAGGACCGATACAGAGGTTAGGTTTGAACCTGTACACGGTTGGTATTGCTCAGCAGGTAGCTGGGAAGGACCGATACAGAGGTTAGGTTTGAACCTGTACACGGTTGGTATTGCTCAGCAGGTAGCTGGGAAGGACCGATACAGAGGTTAGGTTTGAACCTGTACACGGTTGGTATTGCTCAGCAGGTAGCTGGGAAGGACCGATACAGAGGTTAGGTTTGAACCTGTACACGGTTGGTATTGCTCAGCAGGTAGCTGGGAAGGACCGATACAGAGGTTAGGTTTGAACCTGTACACGGTTGGTATTGCTCAGCAGGTAGCTGGGAAGGACCGATACAGAGGTTAGGTTTGAACCTGTACACGGTTGGTATTGCTCAGCAGGTAGCTGGGAAGGACCGATACAGAGGTTAGGTTTGAACCTGTACACGGTTGGTATTGCTAAGCAGGTAGCTGGGAAGGACCGATACAGAGGTTAGGTTTGAACCTGTACACGGTTGGTATTGATCAGCAGGTAGCTGGGAAGGACCGATACAGAGGTTAGGTTGAACCTGTACACGGTTGGTATTGCTCAGCAGGTAGCTGGGAAGGACCGATACAGAGGTTAGGTTTGAACCTGTACACGGTTGGTATTGCTCAGCAGGTAGCTGGGAAGGACCGATACAGAGGTTAGGTTTGAACCTGTACACGGTTGGTATTGCTCAGCAGGTAGCTGGGAAGGACCGATACAGAGGTTAGGTTTGAACCTGTACACGGTTGGTATTGCTCAGCAGGTAGCTGGGAAGGACCGATACAGAGGTTAGGTTTGAACCTGTACACGGTTGGTATAGCTCAGCAGGTAGCTGGGAAGGACCGATACAGAGGTTAGGTTTGAACCTGTACACGGTTGGTATTGCTCAGCAGGTAGCTGGGAAGGACCGATACAGAGGTTAGGTTTGAACCTGTACACGGTTGGTATTGCTCAGCAGGTAACTGGGAAGGACCGATACAGAGGTTAGGTTTGAACCTGTACACGGTTGGTATTGCTCAGCAGGTAGCTGGGAAGGACCGATACAGAGGTTAGGTTTGAACCTGTACACGGTTGGTATTGCTCAGCAGGTAGCTGGGAAGGACCGATACAGAGGTTAGGTTTGAACCTGTACACGGTTGGTATAGCTCAGCAGGTAGCTGGGAAGGACCGATACAGAGGTTAGGTTTGAACCTGTACACGGTTGGTATTGCTCAGCAGGTAGCTGGGAAGGACCGATACAGAGGTTAGGTTTGAACCTGTACACGGTTGGTATTGCTCAGCAGGTAGCTGGGAAGGACCGATACAGAGGTTAGGTTTGAACCTGTACACGGTTGGTATTGCTCAGCAGGTAGCTGGGAAGGACCGATACAGAGGTTAGGTTTGAACCTGTACACGGTTGGTATTGATCAGCAGGTAGCTGGGAAGGACCGATACAGAGGTTAGGTTTGAACCTGTACACGGTTGGTATAGCTCAGCAGGTAGCTGGGAAGGACCGATACAGAGGTTAGGTTTGAACCTGTACACGGTTGGTATTGCTCAGCAGGTAGCTGGGAAGGACCGATACAGAGGTTAGGTTTGAACCTGTACACGGTTGGTATTGCTCAGCAGGTAGCTGGGAAGGACCGATACAGAGGTTAGGTTTGAACCTGTACACGGTTGGTATTGCTCAGCAGGTAGCTGGGAAGGACCGATACAGAGGTTAGGTTTGAACCTGTACACGGTTGGTATTGCTCAGCAGGTAGCTGGGAAGGACCGATACAGAGGTTAGGTTTGAACCTGTACACGGTTGGTATTGCTCAGCAGGTAGCTGGGAAGGACCGATACAGAGGTTAGGTTTGAACCTGTACACGGTTGGTATTGCTCAGCAGGTAGCTTTGGAAGGACCGATACAGAGGTTAGGTTTGAACCTGTACACGGTTGGTATTGCTCAGCAGGTAGCTGGGAAGGACCGATACAGAGGTTAGGTTTGAACCTGTACACGGTTGGTATTGCTCAGCAGGTAGCTGGGAAGGACCGATACAGAGGTTAGGTTTGAACCTGTACACGGTTGGTATTGCTCAGCAGGTAGCTGGGAAGGACCGATACAGAGGTTAGGTTTGAACCTGTACACGGTTGGTATAGCTCAGCAGGTAGCTGGGGAACGAATCGATGGATGACTTGTTTTAGGCCACCTTTGTGTACACATGGCCGTAACTAGGTCAAGGAGAGGAATGTAAGAGATAGGGACCGCGACACAGGTCGGGTTCGAACCCGTCACCGGTCGGCACTGCTCAGGCGGTAACTGGAAAATACAAACAGATGGGCCAAGATACCTGAAGAAATGAAGATTGCTGTTTTAGGCCACCCCCGTACACACATGGACTAAACCGGACCAAGCCACCGGGGACATGGCTCCACTCTCCCTTCCTACTCCCATTGACGCGATATGACCAAACGTGGTTAAAGCGTCCTGAATAACCAACCAACCAACCTAAACCAGACCAAGCAACACTGCGGGACAATGGGATGAAAGAATGGAAAACGGAAAGACAAAGGTGGGGATTGAACCCGCAACCTGTTCTCTGCTCTACGGTCCAGGTCGGTAGGGCTACGTCCCCCTCACCCCCCCCCCCCCCCCACACACACACACACACTCCGATCATCTAACACGACAGTCACACGCTGGATGTACTCACATCAGGGTCCCCCCCCCCCACACACACACACACACACTCCGATCATCTAACACGACAGTCACACGCTGGATGTACTCACATCAGGAGGTTCTAACACGACAGTCACACGCTGTATGTACTCACATCAGGAGGTTCTAACACGACAGTCACACGCTGTATGTACCCACATCAGGAGGTTCTAACACGACAGTCACACGCTGGATGTACTCACATCAGGAGGCTCTAACACGACAGTCACACGCTGTATGTACCCACATCAGGAGGTTCTAACACGACAGTCACACGCTGTATGTACCCACATCAGGAGGTTCTAACACGACAGTCACACGCTGTATGTACTCACATCAGGAGGTTCTAACACGACAGTCACACGCTGGATGTACTCACATCAGGAGGTTCTAACACGACAGTCACACGCTGGATGTACCCACATCAGGAGGTTCTAACACGACAGTCACACGCTGGATGTACCCACATCAGGAGGTTCTAACACGACAGTCACACGCTGGATGTACTCACATCAGGAGGTTCTAACACGACAGTCACACGCTGGATGTACCCACATCAGGAGGTTCTAACACGACAGTCACACGCTGGATGTACCCACATCAGGAGGTTCTAACACGACAGTCACACGCTGGATGTACCCACATCAGGAGGTTCTAACACGACAGTCACACGCTGTATGTACTCACATCAGGAGGTTCTAACACGACAGTCACACGCTGGATGTACTCACATCAGGAGGTTCTAACACGACAGTCACACGCTGGATGTACTCACATCAGGAGGTTCTAACACGACAGTCACACGCTGGATGTACCCACATCAGGAGGTTCTAACACGACAGTCACACGCTGTATGTACTCACATCAGGAGGTTCTAGCACGACAGTCACACGCTGGATGTACTCACATCAGGAGGCTCTAACACGACAGTCACACGCTGTATGTACTCACATCAGGAGGTTCTAACACGACAGTCACACGCTGGATGTACTCACATCAGGAGGTTCTAACACGACAGTCACACGCTGGATGTACTCACATCAGGAGGTTCTAACACGACAGTCACACGCTGTATGTACTCACATCAGGAGGTTCTAACACGACAGTCACACGCTGGATGTACTCACATCAGGAGGTTCTAACACGACAGTCACACGCTGGATGTACTCACATCAGGAGGTTCTAACACGACAGTCACACGCTGTATGTACTCACATCAGGAGGTTCTAACACGACAGTCACACGCTGTATGTACTCACATCAGGAGGTTCTAACACGACAGTCACACGCTGGATGTACTCACATCAGGAGGTTCTAACACGACAGTCACACGCTGGATGTACCCACATCAGGAGGTTCTAACACGACAGTCACACGCTGGATGTACTCACATCAGGAGGTTCTTGAGATCCGAGGAGTAGTTCCTGGCGACGATTTCCATGCTGGTCTGCATGCGG
Organism: Arenicola marina; assembly: GCA_964019135.1. NCBI lineage: Eukaryota > Metazoa > Annelida > Polychaeta > Arenicolidae > Arenicola > Arenicola marina. The sequence continues at coordinate 34,381,535 of OZ025260.1, read as the reverse complement.
TCTCGCTGAATGGCGATCAGCGAGTTGCAGGACAGTGCCAGCAACACCTTTCCCAGGGAAACCAAGTCCTCTTGCTGCGCGGCGGAAAAAGACGGGCACACGGTCGTACAATAACGCACATCATTATTCCAAAGAGCTTTATTACAATATTAAATACCGGCAAGGAAGTCAAACAAAGGCATTCTAAATGTAAAAGTGTGGTGCAACAAGTAATGTTTCATAGATATGGTGACAATCGCCAACGGTGCGTGTTCATGGGGATTAACACTTATTGCCATATTTCAACATGCAATTAATACAAAAATGCACCGTTTGGGTGGATTAGGTTTGTACACAGTGAAACAAGATGCCCTTCAGTTTCTTCGCATAAAGACATGGGGCGTATGTATGGGATCAGCAGGTGTATACGGCATAGAAACAAGGTTACCTGATAGTGCGGAATGACAGCCAGGGGGTTGGCCTGACTGGAGTCAAAACTCAACACGTCGAAGATACCGACGCAGTTCAGCCGTATCCTGCAAGATTATCAGTCCCATTAATTCGCCACTTATTCCGGCATTGCGGCGCTCACTTCAGGTCGCTATACAAAACCTTTGTGGTGCTTTGTGCAAGGTGCCTGACCTTCCAAGAGGTCCCGGCGACAAGGCAAATTTTTTGCGCTATGAACCAACCTCTACACGAAAATCCATATTGAGTTGAGGTGAACTTTCGGCTGCACACGCTCAAATGAAAGTTGAATGTACCACACACCTTTTCAGTTACTTGCCTCCAATTCCCCTGTTATAGCTTGGTTGGCCGAGCTAGGTCCATGGGAAAAGTCCACAAGTTAACAGAGGCGGTGGGTTGTGAGTCTACAAGCTACCAGAGGCGGTGGGTTGTGAGTCTACAAGCTACCAGAGGCGGTGGGTTCGGAGTCTACAAGCTACCAGAGGCGGTGGGTTGTGAGTCTACAAGCTACCAGAGGCGGTGGGTTCGGAGTCTACAAGGTACCAGAGGCGATGGGTTGTGAGTCTACAAGCTACCAGAGGCGGTGGGTTGTGAGTCTACAAGCTACCAGAGGCGGTGGGTTGTGAGTCTACAAGCTACCAGAGGCGGTGGGTTGTGAGTCTACAAGCTACCAGAGGCGGTTGGTTCGGAGTCTACAAGCTACCAGAGGCGGTGGGTTCGGAGTCTACAAGCTACCAGAGGCGGTGGGTTCGGAGTCTACAAGCTACCAGAGGCGGTTGGTTCGGAGTCTACAAGCTACCAGAGGCGGTGGGTTCGGAGTCTACAAGCTACCAGAGGCGGTGGGTTCGGAGTCTACAAGCTACCAGAGGCGGTGGGTTCGGAGTCTACAAGCTACCAGAGGCGGTGGGTTCGGAGTCTACAAGCTACCAGAGGCGGTGGGTTCGGAGTCTACAAGCTACCAGAGGCGGTTGGTTCGGAGTCTACAAGCTACCAGAGGCGGTGGGTTCGGAGTCTACAAGCTACCAGAGGCGGTGGGTTCGGAGTCTACAAGCTACCAGAGGCGGTGGGTTGTGAGTCTACAAGCTACCAGAGGCGGTGGGTTGTGAGTCTACAAGCTACCAGAGGCGGTGGGTTGTGAGTCTACAAACTACCAGAGGCGGTGGCCCCGATCCTTTAGTGACACTTTACTACCATTGAATAAGCGTCACTGGATGTGACATGAAGCGCACTGTGGCCAGCGGTATCAATAGCGTTACCGTGATTTGTCCGTCAACAGTATCTTGGTGGGGTCGAGGACACGACAGGCCAGGCCGTGCGCGTGGATGGTGCGCAGTGCCGCCGTCAGCTGCACGATGAAGGTCCACAGCAGACTCTCGGGCAGGAGGCCGCTGTGCTGCCGCCCTCCTCCTACGTCAACAACATCAATCCTGTCCTGTCTTATTCTTGCTTTATCACCCCATGCTAAATCAGTGTTTAATTGCAAAGTTTGAGTAACGTTTAAGTTTATACCTTAATCCAAAACATTTAAATTTTATAGTCTACAGTTAAATTAATATTGATTTTTATACGCTAATGTTACATTAATGTTTAATTGTATACTTTACAAATACCTTGTAAGGATGTTTTCCCTGCTTCAAAAACTATTTCATCTTCATTCTTGTGTAGAAAATAATGGGTTCACTAGATGCAATGACTCCTTGAGTGCGCACCCGACACCGATAACACCAAAGATGCTGCAGGAACCCACCTTTATCTGAACTAAACGGTCTGCTCGGGCCCTCATAGGGGCCGTTGTGGTGCCCTCCGTGGCCATGGTGATTGTGGTGGCGGTGGTGGCCATGGTGACCGGAGTAGCCGTTAATATGGGCCGGGCTGCTGAAGTGACGCATCATCAGCGTCTCGGCTCCGGGGTGGAAGTCGTACACGAAGACCATGGCTGTAAAGGGGAAGAGGAGGCGGTCAGTCAGGGGTAGGTGTGGGGCAGTATTCATAAACCACACGCAGATTACACACGAAAAGAGCGTTTTCGTCGTAGCCTGTACACTCGTTATGGAGGTGATTATGATCAAGAAATCATATGCAATATAATTTCAGCACTTTATTCATTCACAAGATCAACCTCTTGGGTGCCAATGTAGCTTGAACCACAGGCGCCTCAATCGTGGGTGGGTGGGGCGGGTGGGGGGGCGGGGGCCGGCTTCACACATATGTCATATAAAGAGAGAAGGTAGGCAAAGCATTTTGCAGCCAGAAAACTCAGCCCGAACAACATCGGTCGATTTCGTCAACAAAATGCCACGACTGCGCGGTTTCCTCGCTTCACTCAATGCCTCAACACTTTACTCACGAAAATATCACGTAATCCCATTCAAAAACACCTTCAAATCGCTGCATCAAGACATTTTTCCGCCAACTTTACTCGATTTTCACTGATGCGGCTCACCATGGCCGTTGACTGCCGCAGCGCATTTCTTATAGCCTTCTGATTGGTTGTAACCTCGCGTGTGCCGTTTTCTCGCAAGCTCCTTCGTCCATATGCAAATTACATTGCAGGCTGTTCCATCACTGGTACTCCCGCCTTAAGTACTCGTATCGATTAACATGTAGTAATAGTTTTCGCAGGGGGTGATACGGCGTTAGAATAAGTAGCGCTGATCGAGTCGTGCCTTTGGCATTAAAGTTTATAGGGGTCTGCACGGGTAAATGGCGACACACGACACAGAGATATTTGAAAATTCAACATTCGACATTGAGGATCGTACAGTTTTTTATTTCTTTGATCCAGCCGCCCATGAGCTCACTGACTTTCATTGTCATTGTTAGGACATAAATTTACAAATGCACTGAAAATGCTTCGTGAACTAGGCCACACGACCCCTCCCCCCCCCCCTTGCCCTCCCGGTGGGGGGGGTGGGTACTGAATATATTCCTGAGTTTAGGGGGGGTCCGCGGTAAAGCCCTCCCCCCTTTTTTTCACTGCCAAAATCCGCCAATTTGAAAATCTGCTCGAAAGGGGAACGTCCCCCCTTTTTTGAGGACCAATGCCGTTTTTTCAATGCAAAATGTAGGCCATCTGAGCCGTGACCCCCCCCCGCCTTTTTTTTTGGCGTGGACCCGCCCCCCGGTAAGAAGTATTCAGTGGAGCCCCCGCCCCCCACTTCCCCGGTCATCAAAAACTTCATAGTCCCTCGCCCCAGAGCCACAAATATCCGCTCTCTCAGGCATCAAGACAACCGCGGAAATTGCCCCCCATCACTTTTGTGTAATAGTGTAACTCCCCCTCCTCCGCCCCCGAGCTCAACCCCCGTCCCCCCTCACTTCGTCTCTGTGTACTTTATAGGCATGTATTTTAAAAAAAGCCGCCAGATTCTTTCTGACCAATCAGAAGGCTGATAGCCACAGAGCAGTTACAACCAATGAGAACGCTCCAAAATACTCGCTGCGTTACTGACAAACCTCAACGGCCATGGTGAGTGGCATCAGTGAAAATCGCGTAAAGTTGGCGAAAAAATGTCTTGATGCAGCGATTTGAAGGTGTGTTTGAATGGGATTACGTGATATTTTCGTGAGTAAAGTGGCGAGGCATTGAGTGAAGCGAAGAAACCGCGCAGTCGTGGCATTTTGTTGACGAAATCGACCGATGTTGTTCGGGCTGAGTTTTCTGGCTGCAAAATGCTTTGCCTACCTTCTCTCTTTATATGACATATGTGTGAAGCCGGCCCCCACCCCCCTCCCGCCCCACCCACCCACGATTGAGGCACCTGTGCTTGAACCCGGTAACAAATGTTCCACGTAGCGTCTAGTGTCTAAGGCCACTTTTCTTTTACACATGAAAGGCTGAACAAGGCCCAAAAGGCCTCCCGGGACAATAAAGTCGAGTTCGATGAAAGATGCTCTAGATGCAGGTACCAGGGCGCGAACCCACGACCTGTTGATCTGCAGCTCAGTCTGCTTACTGACCTAGGAACGCCCTCCTCATAAACGTGCGCATTATTCACAATCGTTTCACTTTTATGTATTCTTCACTTTAGATTTATTCACTAACGAACGTCAGCATTGCCATTAATCAGATGGATGACATTATCGCTTATAATCATAACAGTGGCATTATCTCATTATCCAGATAGACGACACAATCGTCATTACCCAGAATTACATTATCGTCATTAACCAGGACATTATTGTCATTAACCAGATGGACGACATTATTGCCATTAACCAGATGGACGACATTATTGCCATTAACCAGATGGACGACATTATCATCATTAACCAGAATGACATTATCGCCATTAACCCGATAGACATTAGTCATTAACCAGAATGACATCATCGTCATTAACCAGATAGATGACATTATCATCATTAACCAGAATGACATTATCGTTATTAACCAGATAGACATTAACCAGAACGACATTATCGTCATTAACCAAAATGGCATTATCGTCATTAACCAGAATGACATTTTCGGCATTAACCAGAATGACATTATCGTCATTACCCAGATAGGCAACATCTTAACCAGATGGACGACATTATCATCATTAACCTGAGGGACGACATCATCATCATTAACCAGAATGACATTATCGTCATTAACCAGATAGACGACATTATCGTCAATTACCCGATAGACGACATTATCGGCATTAACCATATGGACGACATTATCGTCATCAAACATTTGGGCAACAATATCGTAATTAACCGACAAGTACCGTAATGAATGCCACTCACAGTGATCGCCAAATGCCTTCGTGGTGAAGACCTCTCGAAGCTGAACGATGTTGGATTGCTGCATCTTCTTCCAGAGGTCAATGCACTTCCACAGGTCGGCATTCTTGCTGTTCATCAGTCGGTACCCTGGAAGAAGCACCTCGTGAATATGTATAAGAAGTAAGACTTACTGATACGGGTTCATGGAAGCATCAAATACCATGAATTCGGGTTGACTGAAACAATCAGATCCACGTCCCAGGGTTCGAACCTGCGACTTGTTCGCAAGGTAACGAGTCGAACCCTCCACACCAAGATAGCAGGATGCCCCATGCCGCCTGGTCATTCAAAAACCGAACTATTCGTACATGTCGTATTCTATTCATACTAAGGGAACACCATTCAGCAAAGTCCAAAAAAACAAAGGACAAATGGTTGAATACACATCTACGGTGGACTTATAATTACTACCAATCAGTTACTATTGGGTTCCTCCTTCTTTTCACATTTCTCCGAGTATAAAAACGACCCAGTCCCTTTAGATCCAGGCGTTGCGTGCGAGATGAAGCCCTTACCATGTATCCGTCGCAGACAGTAGATGAGTCCATCTTTGGTATTTGTGGCCTTGTAGACGGTCGTCTGGTATCCAAACGTGTTCGACTTCCTCATGTGAGTCGACGGAGGTTCCAATGGAAACAGACCCTGGTAGTTGTCGACCGCCCGCGGGATATCTACAGAGTATACCGGTAATTTACCGTATGCGAAAAATCTGGAAATTATCGACCGCCCGCGATTTATATACTGAATATACCGGTAACGTATATAATGAAAAATGTGTGGAAATATTGTCCACCGCACACGGTTTCTGTTCAGAATATACCGGTAATTTACATTATGAAGACAAGACACACCTCTGCACACGGCATGCCAACAGAATATATGCTTTGATGTGGCTTTATCGTCCTGTAAGGCCGTATGGTGCCATCAGAACAAATAGCCATGTCGTGAACGAACTCCCAACAAATATATTAAATGTTCATTCGATATATGACAAAGAATAAATTAAATGACTGTACACGGCCAGGATTACGTGTCAGCCCCGCGTTACCTGGATTGTGCTCGGGATCAATCTGGACCATTGTCATACAATGTCTGTTGAGGATCTCCTGCAACGTCAACCACGATAGAGGTCATTCAGGTCACAGCTCACCTAACCATATCACAACACTGATCCACAATGTCGATCAGTACTCTTCAAAGCTCCAGAGATATTTAGTCCCAGAAGGCCGTAGTGGTCTTCAAAGTGCCTTATTGCTTATTTAACGACGCTCGGATATAGCGAACAATCAAATACAGAATTAAAGAAAAGGTTTGATCTGGAACTTGTAGCATGGGTTTAATGCAGTGTTTTTAACAATGCATCTTTGGCAGGGAAAGCGCCTCCTCTTAACATGTACATTGCCACGTCGCTGTACTTCATACCATCTTGAGTTCATCAGGCATGAAGAAGGAGGCCTGGTTATTCTTGGGCTTCATGTGAGCCATGTGCGGCAGGATTCCCGGGTACATGGTGAAGTTCGGCAACACCTGGACAGACAAGACTCATGATAACTAAAGAGGCCATACGTCCTTGTTGTGTAAAGCTCACATTTTCATACTAAATTTGTTTCAAAACGTGTCTCCCACAATAATTTAACACACAGGGCGGCAATAGAAAATTCCACTTAAGGATGTCCCAATTTTCAGGAAAACACAGTCGACATAATACATGAAGTTTAACATATCACAGAGACGTCACTTACCACTCCCTGGTGGTAGGTCTCAATGTCTAACATATCACAGAGACGTCACTTACCACTCCCTGGTGGTGGGTCTCAATGTCCAACATATCACAGAGACGTCACTTACCACTCTCTGGTGGTGGGTCTCAATGTCTAACATATCACAGAGACGTCACTTACCACTCCCTGGTGGTGGGTCTCAATGTCTAACATATCACAGAGACGTCACTTACCACTCTCTGGTGGTGGGTCTCAATGTCTAACATATCACAGAGACGTCACTTACCACTCCCTGGTGGTGGGTCTCAATGTCTTCCTGTCGGTAGAAATACGTCGTACCTCCAACATTTTCCTGGAAGAAAAACAACAAAATTCAGAGACCACTTCAATGATTGGTCATCGTTCTGAACTAAAGTCTATATATATGTCTCCTTGGGCAGAAGAGCCACATTTGGTATTAGCGACAAAAGCAACGACGTGTACGAACAATCGGGTATTAACTGCCAAGGGACATGGTCACTGTCTGTGTGGGGGGAGGGGGGCGGAGGGTCAGTTTGTGCGTCGTGAGGGGGAAAGGGCATTTTTTGTCTGAGGAGAGGGAGTCGATGTGTGTGGAGCTGGGCCGTTTAGTTATTGTGTACGGGGGGAGGGGGTTACCTGCACAGTCGGGTTGGCAGCCGTCGTGGGTGGCGTGGCCGTCAGCGAGGCCAACTGGGGGACGGGGGACTTCCGCCGGTGGCTCAGTGGCGACCCCTGGGGACTGAGGTGGGGACTATTGATGGGACTGGCCGTGGAATAGGGCGGACCTGAAATACAGAGTACACCATTCATGGTATGCCCGAGATATGTTAAACAATAACGGCATTATCCTTAGATGGACGTATCAAGTGTTCCAAAGCAGGTAGACCTTTATACACATAACCATCGGTACAAAACCCAATTAGAATACTGGTTAGGTGCAAATGCAGGATAAATGATTTTTAATCGGGAAAGCGGAATCTTAAAATCCCCATTTCAATAGCATAAGACACAGAGGGCAACCAATATAACAGAAGCGGGCAAGGCAACAAACATGTCAGAACATCAGAAAGCTGTGTATTTCGTCCTATACATGTACATGTCTATGAGGGTGGCAGGCTGGTGGATGCTGACCCTGTGGGATGGTGTGGGGACCCAGGTTGTTGCCCCCCACGCCGGACACCGCCCCATAGCTGGACATGAAGGACGGCGTGCTCGTGCTGTGGGTCATACCGGTAGAGTTCCGAGAAGCAGTGCTGGCTTTGGGCACAAATTCGGGAGCGCCCACATTGGTACTCTGCAGAAAAGTCAGAAATAACAATGATTATGAATAAATGGAAGCAATTTGAAAACATCGACGAATAGCACCAAGAGAAAATGGCGCAACCATAACATTGATCAAAGGTAATTATCATTCATTAGTTATTCCATTCTGTTATTATAAGGATTATTTCTGACGTTTAAACAGGATTTATATATATGGCTTACAGCACTTATATATCCTCCCCAGACATGAATGCAATCAATATGTGGTAGATACATATCTGACAGCAAAACTCCAAACATACACCATATCTGGCAACACACCAGTACCATGATGACCCCACTCTTTCACAATTCACGAGTAATATTACCTATCCGGATCCCTGTACTTTTTACTCACATCCAGACTTCTCATATCTTGACTTGCAGTCTTGCCAGACATCTGGCTGGTAATGGTGAGACCACCAATCTGCTCACTGAGGGTAGAGTCATCAGCTGACGATGCTGATTGACCTGGGAGGAAGAGACCTCCCTTACCAGTCCCACCAGCATTCTCCATGCCAGGACCAAGCGGACTGCTGCGAGCATTTTTCTGCAAGTACCCGGTAACCATAATATTGGAACTATAACTGTGAATAATACTTTCGTCTATTAATGCTATTGCACACTGCTTTGATTCTTATATGTTATATGATGCAGAAGGACATGATCCAAATAATGCTTCTAATTGTATTATTATTTATTATCTGCTACAGCTGTTGTTGTAAAAACAGAGGAATACAACATGGCAGTTATTCAAGTGAATGATAACTATGGTAAACAGTTGTATATTGCTGCTGGTGAATTTAAAGGGAGACATATCATTTCCTTACAGCAGAAAATGCTCCAAAGTCCCCTATTCCATTAGATGCAACAAATGTTGCACTAAAGTACTGGTCTCCATTATTGCCATCCACTGAAAGAAAAACAATTTTTTTAGAATCTGAAAGATGTCAGTGGAATGATTTCTATATATTATACACAAGTCCAAGCTGCTTTTGTCCATTTGCTAGACAGATTATGGCTTTTGTCATGTTGTTTTACTCCATAGTTAGGTGATTATCTTAACAATAGGTTCAGTTGGCAGAATCATTTATTGTCAACCAAAGTTGATACTGGTATATCATATATTAAAACCATTGGTTAATATTACATTTGCTGCAGTTGTACATACTTGATACAATACAGATATGCTTATGCTTATAACCAATACAACAGAGTAATGATAACTCACATACAAATTTAAAATAATATCGAAATGTGATAGAAATAATGTATAAATCAGAACCAACCAATGTACTTATTTCTTATCATAAAATTTAAGACACAAAGAAAAATATTCAAAAAACTTATTCCCTTAAATACAAATGTTTTATTTATCTATTACCAGTAGCTTAAAAGTATATATATGCAGAATGCCACAATAATGATTGTGTGCTGGCCACAGCAGGTTTATCATGTTTATCTGGAATCCTATCTGCAGCATTTGTGGCGCAATCTTATCATACAAGTGTCCAAACCACATAAACCTTACTCCCCTCTTACCAAAACCTGCTGTCCAAACCAACTTATAGATGTATACTCCCACTAACCTGGTTAGCCATGGTGAAAAACGTATTTTACCCTAGACGATCAGTATTAACAAAGCTGGTCACCTGGTTGGTGAATGAATTTTGTCCTCTGTGTTTCCAAAATCTAATGCCATATGTTATCAAAGCTATATAATTGGTATGTAGTAAAGCCAAGGACATTAGCCTGCAGTGATCAGACTATATGTTGTTGTTCGCGCCATCTCGCCAGAGTGACCGCTAGGCTATTGCGGAGTTGTATACACTGGTCTGGGTTAGTGTGAACGATTGTATGGAAGAATAGGCAGCGAAAGTTTATCGAGATAATTAACAGACCAACAACTCCTTTTACTCCTAATTTATCCAAGATATCCATAATCAATCAATTGGTTGGATTGCTGTACTGAAACCTTTAGGCGGGTAGACAGTGACAACCGCTAAAGACAGCTTTGGCAAAGAAGAAGCCAGGATTCAATTATGTGCCAATGTGACTATGGAGTTGTTATCAAAGGGCTACCAGTTCCAGATGGCAGGGAAGTCGAAATAATTTAATAAGCCGACGAAATTAACAAGTTGCTATCAAAGGATGTGGCATTGTGTTGTGGATTGTTATAATGCTGTTCTTAATTGGCCATATATGCGAGTTATCCGCCAGTAAATGGGTGAAAACTAGAAATTAAACAATAAATTCATAATCATAAACGAAAGTGCATGAAATTCGGGCCGCATGAATATCCGCAAATATCCTTGCTCTACACCCTCATTGCCATTAAAATCTGTGTTATCAATGCTCATTACGGGGCTCCCAGCGGTAAATTGGCCATATGCAAAATCTGCATGAATATCAGCAAAAATCCAGGCTCTACACCCTGGTCGTTTGGCCATTATAAGTGTACACTAATTCATTGCTCGGTTTGGAGAAGGGTTGATGTGATGTAAAATCTGTACATTGCCAAAAATGTGCGTTCGCCCAATGATTATTTCTTCCGGTGCGCCTGAACCCCATTCAAAATATGGTGTCTGAATAGACTATATCGCTATAGCATTATACCTGCAAGTCTAGCAAAACCTGAAACAATTCTAAAACAAAGCTATGCTTTTCTACAGCTATCAATGGTGTGGGAAGACCATAAGGCTGTTCTATCTATAGTCTACACTATGCAGAATACTCCACAAGCCCTAGCGGCCAGCGATAACGCTACTAGTACAACTTGCGCTGTCTACTTTTTTCATATTAAATATGTTATAAGGGAAAATAGTTCACAATGACAATGTGCTGGCTACTCCAAATGCTTTGTCTGTCTACTCTGTATAATAATAAGCTTAACATGATAAAAACTGTTAAGTAAATTCACTATAATCACATATACGATTAGCAACATTACCATAACTATTATAATAAAAATGCAAGAATGCAACAACTACCACTTGCTTGAAGCCAACTGACAATTTTCCCAAAGGTTAAAAGAGTCTTAAGTAAGTTCTTAGATCTTAAGTAAGTCTTACTAAGTCTTATTTACATTCTGATTTCGGTTTCAAATGAAACTTCTGAACGTGAACATTGAAAATTCTACCATACAGCAACATCTATTATTATCAGTGTCACATAAAGGGGTCATTCGAAAACTAAAGTACAACTGTAAACTTTGACAGATCATGCTTAAACCAGAATAACCTTACTCTGATTTTCGCTGATTACAGGAGGACTTGAGTGATTTGATGGGGACAATTTACCCCGTGGTCGTGGATTTTCGTGAAGAAACTGGCAATCGCTGCCATAATAACAAGTGCCATTTGCGGCGAAGTAGCGGCAGAGCGCGGTCTTCTTGACGAAGGACGCCCCGCTGCTCATGTTTCAAAGGCTCGATTTAATGTTCGGGGTTGGACTTCACATCAGACACGGCAATCAGAGACTCCTAAGAAGCGAAAATGTGGTTGAATTTGAAATTTGTAAATCCTATCTTCTTTCATCTGTACACAGCGAATGCGTGCGCACCTAAAAAAGTGCGTTGCATTGTGGGTCAGCGAATATTACCGTAAACTTTGTTGTTTCACGTCGGGCGCGCGCTTTAGGCATCATAACGTAAACGAAGAAAGATGCAATTTCACATTAGCTGTTAAAATTACATTTTGCATAATTTTCTTCACCCGTTGTTTCAAATAAACAGTTTTAAATTCCGTCAAAAAAATCACCGTTCCTAAAAAAAAAAAATTAAATATGACCGACGCATTTCTTTGATTAAAAATTGCTCTTCAAGATAAATGTTCTTGTTTTATTGCACAAATTGCGTATGTATGCCTCGATCGGTCGATCTTTATAATTACAATTATGATCGAAGCCCATTGTGTGGACCAATTTCGTGTTCAATTTATTTTCAATTTCAGTCTGAACAATTCTAGGGTTTTCATTCTAGAAATAACGAGAAAGGCAAAAAAATCAAATCACTGGGAAACGTACGTCATTTATATTATTCGTTCCGTTCGACTCGTTTTCGCTCTTAAATTGACTTTCGTTTTTCAGCGGAACCAGGACTTGCGTTTAGAGGGGACGTGAACGCATTTATCACCCCCCCCCCCCCCCCCACCTCATCTCTCAAGCGCCTTAATTATAGCTGAATCAGTGTTGAGCATCAATAGCGGGGAATTGCCACAATATTAATTGTGAGATTTCATCTTCTGACACGCAAAAAGTACCGTAAACTTGGTTGTTTCACGTCGGGCGCGCCATCTAGACTTTAACAGTGCAGCTTTAAAGGGAAGAAGGGCGGGGGGGGGGGGGCTCCCTTCTAGAACTAAACACTTGATAGTTAACAGAGTTTAAAGACATTTAATTAATAGATTCGAAAAGGAAACCGGCTCCGGACAAAACGTGGGAGCAGGACCACGCAGGATGAAAGCACATTGGCATGTTAAAACTGCTTATACAACAATTTTATAATTTTCAAAATATTTTAAAGAATATGGCGGATCGACATATTGTCTGACTGTGTGAATGTTAATTTGTCCCGAATTAGATGTGTTCTTATACGGCAATGTCCGAATGTTGATGACATATTACACAAAGAAAGCCACATTTTCCCACACAAAATAAGATAAAACATTTTTAATTGAGCCAAAACGGGCGTTAAACATATGCCCAGCTGTTATTTATTACGTATGTAGGCATACACAATATATGGGACAATGTATCTTTACACTTAGAAAATAAAGACATGTATTTCTATTATAAATATAACTGTATAAGTAACTTTGCAGGAATATTACTGGGCTTTATGTCGATGTTTAGGCGTACACTAAATTAAGGGCCTATAAAGATTAGCCTCATTATATTAACCTAATGATTATAGGCTCACGTTTGGTGATCTTGTTTGGTTTATCGGGCTGCCACTCGACAGATGATGACTTTGTTTAGATATATATTAAGTCATATATTTCTATAATTTCGATATATATTTCTGTAATTCCGATATATATTTCTATAATTTAGATATATATTTCTAGTTTCGATATAAGCTTATATTTCTAGTTTCGATATATTTCTATTGCGCTCAATCAAGGTTGAACAGGTCAGCTTAAGACTGACATGGTTTGTCACAAGCATCGCATCCATGTCATATACATATGTTGTTGGGTCCGAACCATATTGCCAAGACTGAGACATGGTTTGTCACTATATATCGTCGCATTCAGGTCATATATAATATAATTGTCGTTTGGTCCGGAGTGTTGCCAGATTTTTTTATCTGCGGCGTCACAAAATTCCTGGTCACGATCTTGGTTGTTTGTCGATCAGTACTTAACCTTGGGTTAATTAAATTACACCAAGGATAGTGTATTAATTAATTATACGTGGGTATGCACTCGAACCGCCCTATAAGTCGGTGAGACCGGCTTATATCAATACGTCTAGGTCCAACTTACTTCCTGTTTGAGCCCGGGTGTCCAATGCAAAGCATGGCAGCTAGCCAGGTGTATTATAAGACACGATCAGATAAGCCAAGATAAGATAAGATATGATAACACTTTTAGAACGTGCGTACAATGACAGTGGAATAAAACGGATAAACAATTGATAATAATGATTAACATTGTGTCAAATAGACAGCGGAAACATGTCAACTAGGTACTATATGTATCAATATAAATCTGTTACTTTTGTAATATACATACTAAAGATTTGTTGGCAACTCAAAGAACCATATACCATATACAAATATAGAGCTATATTAATCATATTGATCTCTCTCACTGATCACATCCCTCACCGATCACCCCCCTCACCGATCACCCCCCTCACCGATCACCTAACTCACAGATCACCCCCCTCACAGATTACTTCCATCACTGATCACCTCCCTCACTGATCACATCCCTCACCGATCACCTCTCTCACCGATCACTTCCCTCACCGATCACCTCCCTTACAGATCACCTTCCTCACCGATCCCCTCACTCACAGATCAACCCCCTCACAGATCACCTCCCTTACCGATCACCTCTCTCACCGATCACATCCCTCACAAATCACCTCCCTCACAGATCACCTCCCTCCCAGATCACCTCACTCACAGATCAACCCCCTTACAGAACACCTCCCTCACTGATCACCTCCCTCTCTGATCACATCCCTCACCGATCACCACCCTCACAGATCATGTAACTCACAGATCATATAACTCACGGATCACCTCCCTCACAGATCACATTCCTCACCGATCACCTCCCTCACAGATCCCCTCCCTCACAGGTCACCCTTTCACATATAACCTCCCTCACAGATCACCGCCCTCACAGATCACCTCCCTCACAGATCACATTCCTCACCGATCACCTCCCTCACAGATCATGTAACTCACAGATCATATAACTCACGGATCACCCCCCTCACAGATCACCCCCCTCACAGATAACCCATTCACAGATCACCCCCTCACAGATCACCCTCCTCAGATCACCCTCCTCACAGATCACCCCCTCAGATCACCTCCCTCACTGATCACCATCCTCAGGTCAACCCCCTCACAGATCACCCCCTCACAGATCACCCCCTCACAGATCACCTCCCTCACAGATCACCCCCCTCAGATCACCTCCCTCACAGATCATCCCCCCCCCACAAATTACCTCCCTCACCGATCACTCCCCTCAAATCACCCGCCTCACAGATCACCCCCCTCACAGATCACCTCCCTCACAGATCACCCCCCTCACAGATCACCTCCCTCACAGATCACCTCCCTCACTGATCACCTCCCTCACCGATCACCATCCTCACAGATCACCTCCCTCACAGATCACCTATTCACAGATCACCCCCTCACCGATCACCCCCCTCACTGACCACCCCCCTCACAGATCACCTCCCTCACAGATCACCCATTCACAGATCACCCCCCTCACCGATCACCTCCCTCACAGATAACCCATTCACAGATCACCCCCCTCACAGATCACCTCCCTCACAGATCACCCATTCACAGATCACCCCCCTCACAGATCACCTCCCTCACAGATCACCCATTCACAGATCATCCCCCTCACTGATCACCCCCATCACAGATCGCCTACCTGGCGGATCATCCCTCTCCCAGATCACCTCCCTCACAGATCACCTCCCTCACCGATCACCTCCCTCACCGATCACCCATTCACAGATCACCCCCTCACAAATCACCCCCATCACAGATCACCTCCCTCACAGATCACCCTCTCACAGATCACCCCCCTCACAGATCACCCCCTCACAAATCACCCCCTCACAGATCACCCCCATCACAGATTACCTTCCTCACAGATCACCTCCCTCACAGATCACCCCCCTCACAGATTACCTTTCTCACAGATCACCTCCCTCGCAGTTCACCTCCCTCACAGTTCACCTCCCTCGCTGATAACCTCCCCCACCAACTACCTCCCTCTCCCACTAAAGCTTTGTCCATATAAGCTGGTAGGCCTATATATATTTGTTGTCCATATTTGTCCGTCGGATTTTCGAGATGAGGCGCTCAAGTTGCAATTAAGCGAGTTTTGGAGGTGAAAAAAAAGGAGGGATGGGGGGCTTTACCACGGTCCGGTGCTTTGCTGTGCTGTTACATGTACATGCATGCTATGAAACTAATATGATTCGTCATAACGTGAAAGAACGAGGAAATTTGGTAGATCCGCCTTTGCATATATTTACATATATTTACATCTGACAGACCGTACGTAACCCATATAGCTGCGCGTCGCTGATGTTTCATCTTTTGTGAATAACGAAAGGTTTGTCGGCCGGGATTTCCCGCTGCGTATTTCGATCCTGCGATGTCCCGGATGTAAATGGTCCAGAGCCGTGGAGTATTATACAGCACGTCCCGAGGGACATGTCCGTAACTGTTTACTCTAACAGTTCTAACGTTAGCTCTCGAGATCGCTCGGCCGACGGACCACCTAATGGCTATATATAAAGGACCCTTCTGGCGCATTTGCATCGTTTCATGACGGTGGACTGTTGATCAAGCAGTCTACGCAAACTTCCTGGTTGACTGTGAGGCGGCATAGTGAGCGCGGTGTCATAAGCCACACACGATCACCTGCTCTACATCGACACAGAACTATACAGCTGTAGTGGTGAGTACATAGGGCCACAGTGTAGTGGTCAGAGCATATCCCAAAGCGTCAATGTAGACATCGGCGCGTTAACTAAAGGTTTAGAGAGAATATTTCGATACTATCCATGATTTTATTTTTATTAACGCCGCTCTGATCACTAGAATGAATCATTGGGGTTTAGAATACGGCATTTAAATTCATTGGAGGTTAATTGGTATGACAGAAGATGTATGTACATCAGCCCTGTATTTCAACAATATATATTCCTAGTAAGCGTCAACACAAGTGGTGTGCACAGTATGTGTGCGTATTGCCCTTGTTTTGACTTTCCTGGTCTTGATCTTCGTGAATGACGTAGGTCTTTAGATATATATCCGACAACAGCAAGGAGATGTAACTGTGAATTAACGTGTCTCTGTGTAGACGGCAGTGCGTACAGCCGTATTTATAGACACTCCTCGCTTGGGTGATCCCACAAGTAGTCTACAGACTACGGTACATGCAAACGGCGGGGGTACTTTGCGCATACCGGCTTGATGAATAGATTGATGTGGAGGGCAGGATGGACTGAGAGGAGAGACGTGGAGGGTGAGATGGACTGAGAGGAGATACTTTAAGGGCGAGATGGACTGAGAGGAGAGACGTGGAGGGCAGGATGGACGGAGAGGAGAGACGTGGAGGGCGAGATGGACTGAGAGGAGAGACGTGAAGGGTGAGATGGACTGAGAGGAGAGACGTGGAGGGTGAGATTGACTGAGAGGAGAGACGTGGAGGGTGAGATGGACTGAGGAGAGACGTGAAGGGTGAGATGGACTGAGAGGAGAGACGTGGAGGGCGGGATGGACTGAGAGGAGAGACGTGGAGGGCGGGATGGACTGATAGGAGAGCGTGGAGGGCGAGATGGATTGAGAGGAGAGACGTGGAGGGTGAGATGGACTGAGAGGAGAGACGTGGATGGTGAGATGGACTGAGGGGAGAGACGTGGAGGGTGAGATGGACTGAGAGGAGAGACGTGAAGGGTGAGATGGACTGAGAGGAGAGACGTGGAGGGTGAGATGGACTGAGGAGAGAGACGTGGAGGGTGAGATGGACTGAGAGGAGAGACGTGGAGGGTGAGATGGACTGAGAGGAGAGACGTGGAGGGTGAGATTGACTGAGAGGAGAGACGTGGAGGGTGAGATGGACTGAGAGGAGAGACTTTAAGGGCGAGATGGACTGAGAGGAGAGACGTGGAGGGCGGGATGGACTGAGAGGAGATACGTGGTGGGCGGGATGGACTGAGAGGAGAGGCGTGGAGGGCGGGATGGACTGATAGGAGAGACTTTAAGGGCGGGATGGACTGATAGGAGAGACGTGGAGGGCGGGATGGACTGAGAGGAGAGACGTGAAGGGTGAGATGGACTGAGAGGAGAGACGTGGAGGGTGAGATGGACTGAGAGGAGAGACGTGGAGGGTGAGATGGACTGAGAGGAGAGACTTTAAGGGCGAGATGGACTGAGAGGAGAGACGTGGAGGGCGGGATGGACTGAGAGGAGAGACGTGGAGGGCGAGATGGACTGAGAGGAGAGACGTGAAGGGCGAGATGGACTGAGAGGAGAGACGTGGAGGGCGGGATGGACTGAGAGGAGAGACGTGGAGGGCGAGATGGACTGAGAGGAGAGACGTGAAGGGTGAGATGGACTGAGAGGAGAGACGTGGAGGGTGAGATTGACTGAGAGGAGAGACGTGGAGGGTGAGATGGACTGAGAGGAGAGACTTTAAGGGCGAGATGGACTGAGAGGAGAGACGTGGAGGGCGGGATGGACTGAGAGGAGATACGTGGAGGGCGGGATGGACTGAGAGGAGAGACGTGGAAGGCGGGATGGACTGAGAGGAGAGACGTGGAGGGCGGGATGGACTGATAGGAGAGACTTTAAGGGCGGGATGGACTGATAGGAAAGACGTGGAGGGCGGGATGGACTGAGAGGAGAGACGTGGAGGGCGGGTTGGACTGAGTGGAGAGACGTGGAGGGCGGGATGGACTGGAATGTTGTCTGTTTCTTGCTTCCATCGATGAGAGTGCAACATTCGTTCACGCCTGTCGCTCCAGGGGACAACTATTGGGACAGCCAGCCAGCCAGCCAGCCAGGATGACTCGCTCCTTGATCCTGACGATTGGCCTGGTAGCCATCTCGATCAACCCGGCGTACCAAACAAACCCCGGGCTACAGCTCCAGATATCGCAACCCGGATTCAACTATGGTAAGTAATGCTGACTCATATCTAATATGCTAACTAACCACTTGCCAGTCACACACTGACATTGGTGGTTTCTATGGACTTTGAGGTCGTTTGTTCAGTGGATTTGACAATTGTTTTGTTGACACTAAATGAAAACATCCGTGAAGCCCGGAAGTGTGATAAGACCGTCATCCCATGGTGGTAAAGGCGCTAATAAAGTAGACCGGTCTCTCGTTGCATCATTTGCCGATTTAATAAGATTAAAATTTATTCCGCATCGTTAACATCGACACGTCCTCTAGTTACCACTTAACCCGGCTCTATGTACAGCGACACGTCCTCTAGTTAACACTTAACCCGGCTCTATGTACAGCGACACGTCCTCTAGTTAACACTTAACCCGGCTCTATGTACAGCAACACGTCCTGTAGTTAACGCTTAACCAGTTCTATGTACATCGACACGTCCTCTAGTTAACACTTAACCCGGCTTTATATACATCGAAACGTCATCTACTTACCACTTAACCCGGCTCTATATACAACGACAGATCCTCTAGTTGACACTTAACCCGACTATAAACATCGACACGTCTTAGTTACCACTTAACCCGGCTCTATGTACAGCGACACGTCCTCTAGTTAACGCTTAACCCGGCTCTATGTACATCGACACGTCCTCTAGTCAACGCTTAACCCGGCTCTATGTACATCGACACGTCCTCTAGTCAACGCTTAACCCGGCTCTATGTACATCGACACGTCCTCTAGTTACCACCCTACCCGGCTCCATATACACCGACACGTCCTCTAGTTACCACCTAACCCGGCTCTATGTACATCGACACGTCCTCTAGTTAACACTTAACCCGGCTTTATATACGTCGAAACGTCATCTACTTACCACTTAACCCGGCTCTATATACAACGACAGATCCTCTAGTTGACACTTAACCCGACTATAAACATCGACACGTCTTAGTTACCACTTAACCGGCTCTATGTACAGCGACACGTCCTCTAGTTAGCGCTTAACCCAGTTCTATGTACATCGAAACGTCATCTAGTTAACACGTAACCCGGCTCTATATACATCGACACGTCCTCTAGTTAACACTTAACCCGGCTCTATGTACATCGACACGTCCTCTAGTTAACACTTAACCCGGCTCTATATACATCGACACGTGCTCCAGTTAACACTTGACCCGGCTCTGAGATGTACATCCACACGCCCTCTAGTTATCACCTAACCCGGCTCTATATACATCGACATGTCCTCTAGTTAACACTTAACCCGGCTCTATGTACATCGACCCGTCCTCTACTTAACACGGCTCTATATACATCGACACGTCCTCTACTTACCACTTAACCCGGCTCTATATACATCGACACGTCCTCTAGTTAACACTTAACCCGACTCTATATACATCGACACGTCTTAGTTACCGCTTAACCCGGCTCTATGTACAGCGACACGTTCTCTAGTTAACGCTTAACCCGGTTCTATGTACATCGACACGTCCTCTAGTTAGCACTTAACCCGGCTCTATGTACATCGACACGTCCTCTAGTTAGCACTTAACCCGGCTCTATATACATCGACACGTGCTCCAGTTAACACTTGACCCGGCTCTGAGATGTACATCCACACGCCCTCTAGTTATCACCTAACCCGGCTCTATATACATCGACATGTCCTCTAGTTAACACTTAACCCGGCTCTATGTACATCGACCCGTCCTCTACTTAACACGGCTCTATATACATCGACACGTCCTCTACTTACCACTTAACCCGGCTCTATATACATCGACACGTCCTCTAGTTAACACTTAACCCGACTCTATATACATCGACACGTCTTAGTTACCGCTTAACCCGGCTCTATGTACAGCGACACGTTCTCTAGTTAACGCTTAACCCGGTTCTATGTACATCGACACGTCCTCTAGTTAGCACGTAACCCGGCTCTATGTACATCGACACGCCCTCTAGTTACCACTTAACCCGGCTCTATGTACATCGACACGTCCTCTAGTTCACTTAACCCGGCTCTATGTACATCGACACGTCCTCTAGTTCACTTAACCCGGCTCTATGTACATCGACACGTCCTCTAGTTAACACTTAACCCGGCTCTATGTAAATCGACACGTCTTCTAGTTAACGAATAAACCGGTTCTATGTACAGCCACACGTCCTCTAGTTAACACATAACCCGGCTCTATGTAAATCGACACGTCCTCTAGTTAACACTTAGCCCGGCTCTAAATACATCGACACGTCTTATTTACCACTTAACCCGGCTCTATGTACAGCGACACGTCGTCTAGTTAACGCTTAACTCGGTTCTATGTACATGGACACGTCCTCTAGTTAACACGTAACCCGGCTCTATATACATTGACACGTCTTCTAGTTAACACTTAACCCGGCTCTATGTAAATGGACACGTCTTCTAGTTAACGCTTAACCCGGTTCTATGTACAGCGAAACGTCCTCTAGTTACCACTTAACCCGGCTCTATGTACATCGACACGTCCTCTAGTTGACACTTAACCCGGCTCTATGTACATCGACACGTCCTCTAGTTAACACTTAACCCGGCTCTATATACATCGACACGTCCTCTAGTTAACACTTAACCCGGCTCTATGTACAGCGACACGTCCTCTAGTTAACACTTAACCCGGCTCTATATACATCGACACCTCTTATTTACCACTTAACCCGGCTCTATGTACAGCGACACGTCGTCTAGTTAACGCTTAACCCGGTTCTATGTACATCGACACGTCCTCTAGTTAACACGTAACCCGGTTCTGTATACATTGACACGTCCTCTAGTTAACACTTAACCCGGCTCTATGTACATCGACCCGTCCCCTACTTAACACGGCTCTATATACATCGACACGTCATCTAGTTAACACTTAACCCGACTCTATATACATCGACACGTCATCTAGTTAACACTTAACCCGACTCTATATACATCGACACGTCTTAGTTACCGCTTAACCCGGTTCTATGTACAGCGAAACGTCCTCTAGTTACCACGTAACCCGGCTTTATGTACTTCGACACGTCCTCTAGTTAACACTTAACCCGGCTCTATGTAAATCGACACGTCCTCTAGTTAACACTTAACCCGGCTCTATATACATCGACACGTCCTCTAGTTAACACTTAACCCGGCTCTATATACATCGACACATCCTCTAGTTAACACTTAACCCGGCTCTATATACATCGACACGTCTTATTTACCACTTAACCCGGCTGTATGTACAGCGACACGTCGTCTAGTTAACGCTTAACCCGGTTCTATGTACATCGACACGTCCTCTAGTTAACACGTAACCCGGTTCTATATACATTGACACGTCCTCTAGTTAACACTTAACCCGGCTCTATGTACATCGACCCGTCCTCTACTTAACACGGCTCTATATACATCGACACATCCTCTACTTAACACTTAACCCGGCTCTATATACATCGACACGTCATCTAGTTAACACTTAACCCGAATCTATATACATCGACACGTCTTAGTTACCACTTAACCAGGCTCTATGTACATCGACACGCCCTCTAATTAACACTTAACCCGGCTCTATGTAAATCGACACGTCCTCTAGTTAACACTTAACCCGGCTCTATGTACATCGACACGTCCTCTAGTTAACACTTAACCCGGCTCTATGTAAATCGACACGTCTTCTAGTTAACGCTTAACCCGGTTCTATGTACAGCCACACGTCATCTAGTTACCACTTAACCCGGCTTTATGTACATCGACACGTCCTCTAGTTAACACTTCACCCGGCTTTATATACATCGACAGGTCCTCTAGTTAACACGTATCCCGGCTCGATGTAAATCGACACGTCCTCTAGTTAACACTTAACCCGGCTCTATGTAAATCGACACGTCCTCTAGTTAACACTTAGCCCGGCTCTATATACATCGACACGTCTTATTTACCACTTAACCCGGCTCTATGTACAGCGACACGTCGTCTAGTTAACGCTTAACTCGGTTCTATGTAAATGGACACGTCCTCTAGTTAACACGTAACCCGGCTCTATATACATTGACACGTCTTCTAATTAGCACTTAACCCAGTTCTATGTACATTGACACGCCCTCTTGTTAACACTTAACCCGGCTCTATGTACATCGACACGTCCTCTAGTGAACACTTATCCCGGCTCCATGTAAATCGACACGTCCTCTAGTTAACACGTAACCCGGCTCTATGTGAATCGACACGTCCTCTAGTTAACACTTAACCCGGCTCTATGTACATCGACACGTCCTCTAGTTAACACTTAGCCCGGCTCTATATACATCGACACGTCTTATTTACCACTTAACCCGGCTGTATGTACAGCGACACGTCGTCTAGTTAACGCTTAACCCGGTTCTATGTACATCGACACGTCCTCTAGTTAACACGTAACCCGGTTCTATATACATTGACACGTCCTCTAGTTAACACTTAACCCGGCTCTATGCAAATGGACACGTCTTCTAGTTAACGCTTAACCCGGTTCTATTTACAGCGACACGTTCTCTAGTTACCACTTCACCCAGCTTTGTGTACATCGACACGTCTTCTAGTTAACGCTTAACCCGGTTCTATGTACAGCCACACGTCATCTAGTTACCACTTAACCCGGCTTTATGTACATCGACACGTCCTCTAGTTGACACTTCACCCGGCTTATATACATCGACACGTCCTCTAGTTAACACGTATCCCGGCTCGATGTAAATCGACACGTCCTCTAGTTAACACTTAACCCGGCTCTATGTAAATCGACACGTCCTCTAGTTAACACTTAGCCCGGCTCTATATACATCGACACGTCTTATTTACCACTTAACCCGGCTCTATGTACAGCGACACGTCGTCTAGTTAACGCTTAACTCGGTTCTATGTAAAGGGACATGTCCTCTAGTTAACACGTAACCCGGCTTTATATACATCGACACGTCCTCTAGTTAACACTTAACCCGGCTCTATGTACATCGACACGTCCTCTAGATAACACTTAACCCGGCTCTATGTACAGCAACACGTCCTGTAGTTAACACTTAACCCGGCTCTATATACATCGACACGTCCTCTAGTTAACACTTAACCCGGCTCTATATACATCGACACGTCCTCTAGTTAACACTTAACCCGGCTCTATGTACATCGACACGTCCTCTAGATAACACTTAACCCGGCTCTATGTACAGCAACACGTCCTGTAGTTAACACTTAACCCGGCTCTATATACATCGACACGTCCTCTAGTTAACACTTAACCCGGCTTTATATACATCGACACGTCCTCTAGTTAACACGTAACCCGGCTCTATGTACATCGACACGCCCTCTTGTTAACACTTAACCCGGCTCTATGTACATCGACACGTCCTCTAGTTACCACTTAACCCGGCTCTATGTACATCGACACGCCCTCTAGTTAACACTTAGCCCGGCTCTATGTACATCGACACGTCCTCTAGTGAACACTTATCCCGGCTCCATGTAAATCGACACGTCCTCTAGTTAACACGTAACCCGGCTCTATGTGAATCGACACGTCCTCTAGTTAACACTTAACCCGGCTCTATGTACATCGACACGTCCTCTAGTTAACACTTAGCCCGGCTCTATATACATCGACACGTCTTATTTACCACTTAACCCGGCTGTATGTACAGCGACACGTCGTCTAGTTAACGCTTAACCCGGTTCTATGTACATCGACACGTCCTCTAGTTAACACGTAACCCGGTTCTATATACATTGACACGTCCTCTAGTTAACACTTAACCCGGCTCTATGTAAACGGACACGTCTTCTAGTTAACGCTTAACCCGGTTCTATGTACAGCGACACGTTCTCTAGTTACCACTTCACCCAGCTTTGTGTACATCGACAAGTCCTCTAGTTAACACTTAACCCGGCTCTATGTACATCGACACGTCCTCTAGATAACACTTAACCCGGCTCTGATATGTACATCGACACGTCCTCTAGTTACCACTTAACCCGGCTCTATGTAAATCGACACGTCCTCTAGTTAACACTTAACCCGGCTCTATGTACATCGACACGTCCTCTAGTTAACACTTAACCCGGCTCTATGTAAATCGACACGTCTTCTAGTTAACGCTATACCCAATTCTATCTACAGCGACACGTCCTCTAGTTACCACTTAACGAGGCTTTAAGTACATCGGCACGTCCTCTAGTTGCCACTTAACCCGGCTCTATGTACATCGACACGTCCTCTAGATAACACTTAACCCGGCTCTGATATGTACATCGACACGTCCTCTAGTTACCACTTAACCCGGCTCTATGTAAATCGACACGTCCTCTAGTTAACACTTAACCCGGCTCTATGTACATCGACACGTCCTCTAGTTAACACTTAACCCGGCTCTATGTAAATCGACACGTCTTCTAGTTAACGCTATACCCAATTCTATCTACAGCGACACGTCCTCTAGTTACCACTTAACGAGGCTTTAAGTACATCGGCACGTCCTCTAGTTGCCACTTAACCCCGCTCTATGTACATCGACACGTCCTCTAGTTCCGATTATGTTCATACAGCCGGGTTATTTAAGTGTTAACTAGAAGACGTGTCGATGTATAACCACGTGGAAAATGAAGGGCTTCTATCTCCTGCTAAGTGCTGGTAAGAAAATCACACAGATTGGTGCATCTCGCGCGAGGAAGCTTGGCTTTCTTGTGTACTAAATCATCAAAATTAGGGCATTTTTGTTTGTAGATAAGATATCACATACAGGAGTTAACACGCCCACAGTCGATGACAATGTGTCCGAAACGTTTGTTCAAAAGATCTTGAAATCATTATGTATGTGGCAAAGTGTGAGCAAATTTATTAACATGTTATATAGAATACGTGAACTGTACGCGAGGGTCTGTCTCTCCAGTTGCACAGGTCGCCATCGACCAGATAACGGCGGACATCAAAGGGAAACACATCGACGATCAGTCCGGCTCAGCGCGCGTCACGATTGGCAAGGTGGATTACTCTCTCACCGGGTGAGTACAGTGCGGGGGGTATACCTTATTGACTTCATCACCATCACCATCACCACCTCCCTTTAATGACCGTTGTTGTTTCCCCTTTAATGATCGTTGTGGTTTCCCCTTTAATGACCGTTGTTTCCCATCATAGGATGACGGTGACTGAGTTCGGACGCCCCCAGAGCGCGGTGACCGTCACCCCGGGGTCGAGCCTGACTTGGTCACTGTCGGCCGTGTCGGCCACCATCCACGGCGACTGGCGCTACAAGTACCGGAAGGCTTTGTGAGTAACCGGAAGTCACCGTGACACGTGCCGCGGGCCTAATAGGTGGCTCCTTTCTCGTGACGTCAGTATCGGCCACGATAGCCATGGGTCACCCCGGCGATCACGGCGGTCCGTTGCGTAGTGGGCAACATTCGGATACTGAATAAAGCCAACAAAACTTTGTCTCGCCATTTCAGGATCTGAAATTGTAACGATCAACTGGCCTGCTTAATGCAAGAATCATCTATTCTTGTCACTGACATTTATTACAAGTAGCCTGTTCAACATTCCAACAGTATGCAATAAAAAGTAACCTTCTAACTTACTATTAGCTGTCAGATAACAAATATCATTGTTATATGCCATATTTATATATTTGACGTTACAGTCCTGTTGAGTGTAAATGTTAATTCATATTTTGTTAGTGTCGAAATTGTGTTTGAATCATGGCAACATCACACATCTTTATTCCTTCCTTTAGCATAAAGATAAGTGACCACGGGTCATTTGATGTGTCCGTCTCAGGAGCCTCGCTTTCAGTCAGCGTCACCATGGGTACGTCTTGGTGGTCCGTCTGTCCCAAGTATTGCTGTATATCTTTAATAGAAGGATATTATAAACGTAACGAATGTAATGGGTTAGAAGATAGATACCGCTGACGCCACGACCAAACTAATACCCAGAATGCACAGCACATGTAATGGCGCCTCACAGTGGACATAACTTAAGTACAATATGCAGAGTCGTTTAGTCGCTCACACTCAGCCTTAAAGTCGGACGAGGTCCAATTCTTATACTAGAGGCCGTCATCAAGATCAAGGTCGGCTAAGCTAATGAGTAGAGTTGCGAAGAAATGCATGGCCCTCAGTCCTTCGTCTTCATGGCAGCTGCTGTATGCGTCCTGTTTGACCTTGACCTTGTTCTCGTCAGGGGTGGATGGGAATGGCCGCCCCACCATTAGGACCACCGCGTGCTCCAGCAATGGCGGAAGCGTCAAGGTCAAGTTCCATCGGGGCGCTAGTTGGCTCTACAACTTGTTCTCTCACGAGGTGGAAAAACCACTGAAGAAGAAAATTCAGGAGATGGTAAATTTTCGTACTTACATAAATTTACGTATGTACATATATTACCAAGCATGCTATTTGTAGGTTATATAATATTAAATGACCCACCGAAGGCGCCAATAGTAAAATAATAATTGTTCACACTCGTAGTTCACATAGTGGGCAAAATACACAAGAAAACAAACATAACAACATGGAAAACTAAATGACTGCTATTATAGCATACAGTCCGAATAAGTTAATATATATAGCTCCAAAACGCTCTGGACATTTTACACTTTCGTACAGTCTTATCAGTACACCATTTAGTATTACATATTTCTGGAAGGTTCACAATGCATGTTGCCATGCAGACACCTAGCTATATTCAATGCTGAATGTACAATTAATTTAAGAATATAGTGGGAAGATTATGCAAAGCTTTGGAGTTAATATTAATGTCCAACTCATGTTGAAACTATAATTTCCCCTGTCGTACGATTTCTGTACTACGACTTGGTGCACATTTTTGTTTTATCTTGCTTTGGCCTATATTTCTGATGTGCTGGCTATTTGTCTGTCCCACTTAGCTGTGCACCGCATCCGAAAAGGCCATCAATGTGAAGGGACAGGCTCAGCTGGCCAAGATGAAAGGTGTGCACAGTTCTCGGGTTCACTTAATTACACCACAAGAAATCGAATGTTGCATAAGAGGCCTTTAATGTTTATACCCTGTTTTAGTTAGGGTATTAACTATTAATTATGTTGACGGAATATTTATCTTGAAACAGTTTCTTTTTATTTAGTTCTTCAGACTTTCATAAAGTTATTATAGAAAATGCCTTTCCTTGAACCAGGTTAATTTTATTTGACTTTGCAGTCCAAACCGCTATAAAAAATCTCGGCACTCTGGATTACCGCTTGGTGGCAGCACCAGTATTCGGATCTCAGTTTGTGGCAACACACCACAAGGTTTGTCTTGTCCTTGTCCACATCATCGCTGCCTTGGCAGCATTTATTATAATATAAACATTTATATAAAATATCGATGCCTTGTCCCCTGAATTTTCCGTTTAGTTAATTTATTGTGACTGAGCTTCGCTTAAATGATGACCTTATTGAACCGGGCTTATGGAACAGCATCTTAGACGTTGTTCGTTAGACGGCAGCGAATCACGCTTCAATCACTGATCACTTTTAACCCCCCATTAGGGGGAGTTTTTCTGGACGGGAAATACGACAGAAGCTCCGTTCCCACCTCTGCCGATGCCAGCGCCGCCTGTCGCTTCGAGAATGATCAGCATCGGCTTGTCGCAGTACGTGTTGGACACGCTGGGCTACGTGACGCATACACACGGCCTCCTCAAGAAGAACCTCACCGCAAAAGACGTAAGACACCGTCCACGTCTAGAAATGTCTTTGTCACAGGTGCCTCAAGTGCTAAAGCTGCAATTATAACCGATTCTCGCGGGGGGGGGTGGTTGTTAGTTCAGAGGGTAGCGTACAACGCTGCAAAATCCTTCGTTTGATGCAGACGGACGGATGCCAACCAACCGATATGTATGGCGTATCAGGGCCCTTGCTGACAAGCCCTGGCAGACTGGCAGTGTCTCATTGTATCCGTCATTCTCCGTGAAATCCTCTTCTGTCCGCTCCACAGTTGCCGCCGGATGCCGCCGGTGTTCTGAACGTCACGTGTACTTCCGGTCTGTGTATCGGGTCAGTCCTGCCGCAGGTGAGTCGTCTGCTTCCGGCCATACGATGGTGGGAGTCGTTCCCATGGGGACCGCTGCAAGCCACATGGCCATGACTGGTGCAGTGCTCTGTGTCGTCTTGGACGTGTACACAAAATAATAGCCATTGGAAGGAAAAGAACTGAACATTAACAACATTAATATTAATTATTACTCAGTCTTATTACAAGTAGAAAGAAACGAAGAAATAAACAGTACGCGTGATACCCTTAATTAAAGCCTAAATTAAAATCTTACGTAAAAAAAGGAGTTTGGCCCCATTTAGCTTTGCACACAAAATAGGCCTATAACACCAACCTTTCTTTTGCCATCAGCTAAAGAAGTTGTATCCGCACGGAGTGCTGGAGATGGCGATGGCTAGCACCGCCTACCCCCGCCTCGTCATCGCACCCAAAACCATCCAAGGCGTCTTCGTCGGACAAATCGGCTTCTCTGTGAGACTGCCCTCTGGAGAACTGAAATTCGTCTTCCGAGCTGATGTGGTGAGTTTTATATATTTTTGTCATTCATGTATTGTATGGACTTTATATAGACGTATTTTTCATAAAGTATATTGACTACTCAAGTTGGCTTTTTTTGCATATATGTATATGTTGCCGAGAAATTCTGAGCTTAATAGGGTATGTAAGTGACATCACAGACAGCGCGCGCTCACCTCCAGCGAATCCGGTTTTGGGTACATGACACTTCACCGCCCCATATACATAGCATGGGGAGCGTTTTGTAATTGTGTGAAACGCACAGAAAACCAGTGTTTTTCTATTCAAAACTGGTATGAGTATGAAGGTACACCCCTAAAAATTTACTCCATATGGTTTTCAACTCTTAACAGTGCATGCATATTCAAAATATCACTGAGTCTAGTTTGAGGCCCATACTAAAGTATAGGGACCCACTGACTCGTTGTACCCAGAATGTTTGTTTCTAGAGGTGAGCGCGCGCTGTCTGTGACGTCACTTACCGACCCTATAGCGACTTAAGTCTTGTGTCCTAGAAACACAGGATTGTTATTGTTTACCGAGGGCCTTATCGAAATACCCCTTTAATTACAATTATAGGGAGCCAACATGACCCTGACCGCTGCAATGCAAGGCACACGGATAACTGCCAGTGTGTCCAACTGGACGTAAGTCAAGTCATTGTGGCATTCCAGTGCGTCGTTCTGGTAAATTGCGTCAATACATTAATTATTGTTAAACTAATACGCCATTCCATCTGTATAGTATCAATAGATGTCATGTCAGCCTGAGAACTCCATTCCATTGCCGGGGAACGTCATGGATAAAGGACGAGAATCGTAGAACCTAAGGCGCGCACGTAGAGTCGAGGATTATCAGGTCCACAAACCTATTGTCATTGAGTCTTTTCTCCATCACGTGGGGTTGATATAGGAATATGTCTAACGTCTTACGCGCGATTCGACGGCTCTCGTGGCAGTTGCAATCAGTTTTTAACAATTGCATGTGTAATGCGATGATTTTGTTTTAGAACTACCGTGGAGGTTAAGGACTCACAGATCGGGCCAGTAAGCGTAAGTACGCTTTAAAAATGTCGCCATCTTAAATGTAGTGTTCCGCTAGACACAGCAGGTGGTTCAACGGCCATAAGGAGAGATTGCGCCACATCTACATTTTTTGCTAAACAAATATTAATTAAGAACACCTGCGTGAAATATTATGTTAAGGTTATTCCATATGAGATTGGTAAGCGATAGTCCTTGCCGAAATTCCTTTTATTCCCTGCTATCGATAGGCCTAATAGACCGTTCCAGGGGAAATTCTGGCAGGGGCGTGTTTCGGGTGAACTCTAGCTCGATCTGCGCTGCATAGCATGTAAAAGGCGAGTACTGTTTCATAGCTGCATAATTTTCAACAGTTTATCATATGTTAACAGGGTGTTTCCTAAAATCAAAAACCTACTTTGTACAGATCAATATCTTGACTATCAAATAGTACTATTTTAAGAACGAGATGGAGGCATAAAAGACGAGAAAACAGCTGATATAAATGCCAACCGGCGAGTGTAAAGACTGTCGCTACGCTGGAAAAGTGGTCGTATTCCCGGTTTGCTGATGTTCTTCAGTGTAGCGTAGCAACCAGGAATGTCAAACGGGAAACCTAACAGATAGGACTGTTAAACTGTTCTTAATCTCGTGAAATATAGGCTGTGCTTCTATTATATAATGTAATACTTACAGAAAAGCCTATAGAGACATCTTGTGTGTTTGTTCTGTGAGTAACAATGCCATAGAACCAACCTGCCCCTGACAAAAGAAACCTTGAAGCCGGGCACCTGAACAAACCCCATAGGCATGCACGGTAAATGCATGCGAGAATCGGTTTCCTAACCCGTAACACACAGTGTCTCTTTTTTACGATACATGGCGCCTGGGGTATCTGGAACCGTCTATTGCTTATTGCATGCGTGCGATACAGTTGCCCTTTGTAAATTATAATTCGTCCTTAGGTTCATTCTAGTTGACTCCATTACAAGTGTCTTAATTAGGTAGTCACCCAATACACATGGTAATCCGTTTTTCATACTTTGTATCCTTTGGTTTCTAGGGCAAGAACTTAGACTTGGTGCTGAGGGTTACCTTCGCCAAGTTCATCAAACCTCAACTGGACGGTAAGTGATGAATTCAGCTGAGATATGATGTCGTTGATATAATCATGATCATATATCTTTATCCATTAAATAAATGATATTGAATAAGTAGACATTGCGTACTGTTTTCAAACAGATGGATGCAATGTTTTAACACTTCCTTGTCAGATATAGACTGACGCAATGTTTTAACACTCCCTTGTCAGATATAGATTGGCGCAATGTTTTAACACTCCCTTGTCAGATAAAGATATATGCATTGTTTCTACTCCTCCATAGTCAGATATAGATTGACGCAATGTTTTAACACTCCCTTGTCAGATAAAGATATATGCATTGTTTCTACTCCTCCATAGTCACATGTAGATGGACGCAATGTTTTAACACTCCCTTGTCAGATATAGATTGACACAATGTTTTAACACTCCCTTGTCAGATATAGATTGACGCAATGTTTTAACACTCCCTTGTCAGATAAAGATATATGCATTGTTTCTACTCCTCCATAGTCAGATATAGATTGACGCAATGTTTTAACACTCCCTTGTCAGATAAAGATATATGCATTGTTTCTACTCCTCCATAGTCACATGTAGATGGACGCAATGTTTTAACACTCCCTTGTCAGATATAGATTGACGCAATGTTCTAACACTCCATGGTCAGATATAGATTGACGCAATGTATTAACACTCCCTTGTCAGATAGATTGACGCAATGTTTTAACACTCCCTTGTCAGATATAGATTGACGCAATGTTTTAACACTCCCTTGTCAGATATAGATTGACGCAATGTTTTAACACTCCCTTGTCAGATAAAGATGGATGCATTGTTTCTACTCCTCCATAGTCAGATGTAGATTGACGCAATGTTTTAACACTGCCTTGTCAGATATAGATTGACGCAATGTTTTAACACTCCCTTGTCAGATAGATTGACGCAATGTTTTAACACTCCCTTGTCAGATATAGATTGACGCAATGTTTTAACACTCCCTTGTCAGATATAGATTGACGCAATGTTTTAACACTCCCTTGTCAGATATAGATTGACGCAATGTTTTAACACTCCCTTGTCGGATATAGATTGACGCAAGGTTTCTACTACTCCCTTGTAGATGGACGCTTTATCGCAGGTAAAATCAAACCAGTAATACAGATATTTCAATAATAAAACGATTGTTGTTTTTTTCAGCCTTGGGCAAGAAGGGTCTCGACTTGCCTTCCATTGATGACATCGACTACGTGAATCCATCGCTCACCTTGATGGCTGTAAGATCCTTTGGTCGTCCACAAATTCTGACGATATTCAGTAGTAGTAGTAGTATAGAACCCCGGCGGCAACTGTGGAGAGGACAGAAGAGGATTTCACGGAGATAAATACTACTTTTATAATAAAAGTCTTCATGTTGTTGAGTGTTTGTATAGCGAAAGCTTATTATTAGACAATGAACTATTATGATCAAATGAAAGTATTCGGAATACATTGACGCTATATTTTCTATATTTATGTAAGCAATGAAAATCTTATATAAACATAACAATTAGGATTAATCTGGTGCTTAATTAGGTGTTAAAACTTATTTGATTTAGCGTTTGACAGTTTCCCCGTCACTCTGGATTTGATTTTTCAAAAGTTTTCTTGATAATATTGTAAAAGTATTTTTCTTGTGTTTGAATCTTCGCTTCAACACATGCGTCCATTTTAGGGCGCCCTCTATCTGGAGACGAACGTGAAGTACACACCACAGACCACGCTGTTCTTCCAAGGTTAAGGATCCCAAGAGGCCCCAAGACCCCATTGATGAAGACACCCGCAAGGACGCAAGGACTCTCGACATGATAACACTATCTCTGCAATGTGTTGCTACAAACTATCTACAGATCTGAAATAAAGATTTTACCAAGAAAAGCACTTAACTCGTTACTGATCATGGAACTATAATTAATAGTTTTATTGACTACAAGTTGCAGCACAACTAGTTTCATTCGTGGTAGATCTGGCCTGGTTAGTATGTGACAGTTTGTGTACATATCCTAATGAGAAAGTAGAAATGTCTTCCTCTAGACCACATTTATTGGCTTCCAGCTTTGTACTTTTATAATAAATACGTTACTTTTGCAAGAGTCTAGTCTCCTTGTAATTCCAAACTCAACCCGTAACGATGGGTTTTGTCACAAACTCACCCGTAATGACGGACTTAATTTGTCACAAACCCCCGGGCCTTTTCACAAACTCACTTTGTAATAACGAGCCTCGTCACATTCATCCCGTAATGACGTTCCTCAACTGTCACAAATTCAGCCCGTAACGAGAGCCCTTGTCACCAACTTGTCCCGTAACCACGGGCCTACGGGGTCACAAACTCTCCCCGTAACCACGGGCCTACGGGATCACAAATTACCCTGTAACCACGGGCCGTGTCACAAACTCACCCCGTAACCACGGGCCTACGGGGTCACAAACTCACCCTGTAACCACGGGCCTTGTCACAAACTCACCCCGTAACCACGGGCCTGCGGGGTCACAAACTCACACTGTAACCACGGGCCTTGTCACAAACTCACCCCGTAACCACGGGCCTACGGGGTCACAAACTCACCCCGTAACCACGGGCATACGGGGTCACAAACTCACCCTGTAACCACGGGCCTTGTCACAAACTCACCCTGTAACCACAGGCCTTGTCACAAACTCACCCTGTAACCACGGGCCTACGGAGTCACAACCTCACCCTGTAACTACGGGCCTACGGGGTTACAAACTCACCCTGCAACCACGGGCCTACGGGGTCACAAACTCACCCTGTAAACACGGGCAATGTCACGAACGCACCCTGTAATGACGGGCCTTGTCACAAACTCACCCCGTAACCACGGGCCTACGGGGTCACAAACTCACCCTGTTACCACGGGACTACGGGGTCACTAACTCACCCTGTAACCACGGGCCTACGGGGTCACAGGGTCACAAACTCACCCCGTATCCACGGGCCTATGGGGTCACAAACTCAACCTGTAAGCACAGGCCTTGTCACAAACTCACCCTGTAAGCACGGGCCTTGTCACAAACTCACCCCGTAACCACGGGCCTGCAGGGTCACAAACTCACCCTGTAACCACGGGCCTACGGGGTCGCAAACTCACCCTGTAACCACGGACCTACGGGGTCACAAACTCACCCTGTAACCATCGGCCTTGTCACAAACTCACCCTGTAACCACGGGCCTTGTCACAAACTCACCCCGTAACCACGGACTTACGGGGTCACAAACTCACCCTGTAACCACGGGCCTACGGGGTCACAAACTCACCCTGTAACCACGGGCCTACGGGGTCACAAACTCACCTTGTAACCACAGGCAGTGTCACAAACTCACCCTGTAACCACGGGCCTACGGGCTCACAAACTCACCCTGTAACCACGGGCCTACGGGGTCACAAACTCACCCTGTAATGACGGGCCTACGGGCTCACAAACTCACCCTGTAACCACGGGCCTACGGGGTCACAAACTCACCCTGTAATGACGGGCCTACGGGGTCACAAACTCACCCTGTAATGACGGGCCTACGGGGTCACAAACTCACCCTGTAACCACAGGCAGTGTCACAAACTCACCCCGTAATGACGGGCCTTGTCACAAATTCACCTCGTAACAACAGGCCTTGTCACAAACTTTCCTGTTGAACGAAGTACCTTGTCACAAACCTGGTAATGAAGGGTCTTGTCACAAACGCCCCTGTTAAACGATGGTCCTTCTGAGAAACTCACATCGTAACGACGGGCCTTAATTGTTATATGAACTTACCTCGTAACGACGGGCCTTGTCACAAACGCACCTCCTAACGACGGGCCTTGTCACAAACTCAACCCGTAACGACGGGCCTTAATTGTCACAAACTCATCCCGTAACGACAAGCCTTGTCATCAACTCATCTCGTAACCACAGGCCTTGACACAAACTCATCTCGTAACGACGGGATTTGTCACGAAATCATCTTTGTAACAACGGGCCTTGTCACAAACGCATATCGTAGAGACGGGCCTCGTCACAAACTCACATCGTAGTAACAGGCCTTGTCACAAACTCACATCGTAGCGACGGGCCTAGTCACAAACTCACATCGTAGCGACGGGTCTTGTCACAAACTCACATCGTAGCGACGAGCCTTGTCACAAAATCACCTCGTAATGACGGGCCTTGTCACAAACTCACCTCGTAACCACGGGCCTAGTCACAAACTCATCCCGTAACGGCGAGCCTTGTCACAAACTTACCTCGTTACGACGGGCCTTGTCACAAACTCACATCGTAGCGACGGGGCTTGTCACAAAATCATCTTTGTAACCACGGGCCTTGTCACAAACTCACATCGTAGCGACGAGCCTTGTCACAAAATCACCTCGTAATGACGGGCCTTGTCACAAACTCACCTCGTAACCACGGGCCTAGTCACAAACTCACCTCGTAACGACGGGCTTGTCACAAACCCACCTCGTAACGACGAGCCTTGTCACAATCTCACCTCGTAACGACGAGCCTTGTCACAATCTCACCTCGTAACGACGAGCCTTGTCACAAACTCACCTCGTAACGACAGGCCTTGTCACAAACTCACCTCGTAACGACGGGCCTTGTCACAAACTCACCTCGTAACGACGAGCCTTGTCACAAACTTACCTCGTTACGACGGGCCTTGTCACAAACTCACATCGTAGCGACGGGGCTTGTCACAAAATCATCTTTGTAACCACGGGCCTTGTCACAAACTCACATCGTAGCGACGGGCCTTGTCACAAACTCACCTCGTAACGACGAGCCTTGTCACAAACTCACATCGTAGCGACGGGGCTTGTCACAAAATCATCTTTGTAACCACGGGCCTTGTCACAAACTCACATCGTAGCGACGGGCCTTGTCACAAACTCACCTCGTAACGACGAGCCTTGTCACAAACTCACATCGTAGCGACGGGCCTTGTCATAAACTCACCTCGTAACGACGGGCCTTGTCACAAACTCACATCGTAGCGATGGGCCTGGTCACAAACTCACATCGTAGCGACGGGCCTTGTCCCAGACTCACCTCGTAACCACGGGCCTTGTCACAAACTCACATCGTAGCGACGGGCCTTGTCACGAACTCAATCCGTAACCACGGGCCTTGTCACAAACTCACCTCGTAACGACGGGCTTGTCACAAACCCACCTCGTAACGACGAGCCTTGTCACAATCTCACCTCGTAACGACGAGCCTTGTCACAATCTCACCTCGTAACGACGAGCCTTGTCACAAACTCACCTCGTAACGACAGGCCTTGTCACAAACTCACCTCGTAACGACGGGCCTTGTCACAAACTCACCTCGTAACGACGAGCCTTGTCACAAACTTACCTCGTTACGACGGGCCTTGTCACAAACTCACATCGTAGCGACGGGGCTTGTCACAAAATCATCTTTGTAACCACGGGCCTTGTCACAAACTCACATCGTAGCGACGGGCCTTGTCACAAACTCACCTCGTAACGACGAGCCTTGTCACAAACTCACATCGTAGCGACGGGGCTTGTCACAAAATCATCTTTGTAACCACGGGCCTTGTCACAAACTCACATCGTAGCGACGGGCCTTGTCACAAACTCACCTCGTAACGACGAGCCTTGTCACAAACTCACATCGTAGCGACGGGCCTTGTCATAAACTCACCTCGTAACGACGGGCCTTGTCACAAACTCACATCGTAGCGATGGGCCTGGTCACAAACTCACATCGTAGCGACGGGCCTTGTCCCAGACTCACCTCGTAACCACGGGCCTTGTCACAAACTCACATCGTAGCGACGGGCCTTGTCACGAACTCAATCCGTAACCACGGGCCTTGTCACAAACTCACCTCGTAACGACGGGCCTTGTCACAAACTCACATCGTAGCGACGGGCCTTGTCACAAAATCATCTTTGTAACAACGGGCGTTGTCACAAACTCACATCGTAGCGACGGGCCTTGTCACAAACTCACCTCGTAACGACGGGCCTTGTCATAAACTCACCTCGTAATGACGGGCCTTGGCACCAACTCACCCCGTAACGACGGACAGTGTCACAAACTCCCATCGTAATGACGGGCCTTGTCACAAACTCACATCGTATCGTAGGACCTTGTCATAAACTCACTTCGTAACCACAGGCATTGTCACAAACTCACCTCGTAACGACGGGCCTTGTCACAAACTTACCTCGTAACGATGAGCCTTGTCACAAACTCACATCGTAACGACGGCCCTTGTCACCAACTCACCTCGTAACGACGGGCCTTGTCATAAACTCACCTCGTAATGACGGGCCTTGGCACCAACTCACCCCGTAACGACGGGCAGTGTCACAAACTCCCATCGTAATGACGGGCCTTGTCACAGACTCACATCGTAGCGAGGGGCCTTGTACCAGACTCACCTCGTACCCACGGGCCTTGTCACAAACTCACATCGTAGCGACGGGCCTTGTCACGAACTCACTCCGTAACCACGGGCCTTAATTGTCACAAACTCACCTCGTAATGACGGGCCTTAATTGTCACAAACTCACATCGTAGCAACGGGCCTTGTCACAAACTCACCTCGTAACGACGGGCATTGTCACAAACTCACATCGTAGCGACGGGCCTTGTCACAAAAGCATCTTTGTAACAACGGGCTTTGTCACTAACTCACATCGTATAGCGACGGGCCTTGTCACAAACTCACCTCGTAACGACGGGCCTTGTCACAAACTCACCTCGTAACGACGAGCCTTGTCACAAACTCACCTCGTAACGACGGGCTTGTCACAAACCCACCTCGTAACGACGAGCCTTGTCACAATCTCACCTCGTAACGACGAGCCTTGTCACAAACTCACCTCGTAACGACAGGCCTTGTCACAAACTCACCTCGTAGCGACGGGCTTGTCACAAACTCACCTCGTAACGACGAGCCTTGTCACAAACTCACCTCGTAACGACGGGCCTTGTCACAAACTCATCTTGCCGTAACGACGGACTTGTCACAAATAAACTCATCCCGCAACGATCGAAGGGCCTTAATTAATTGACACAATTTAAACTGACTCCGTAACGACGGCGGCTTGTCACAAACTCACATCGATCGTAATGACCATAATGACGGGCCTTGTCACAATAAAACTCACCTCGTAACGACGGACCTTGTCACAACGTAGCGAGGTGGGGGGGGGGGGGGGTATACTGGAACACTTATTTCAGCTGCACTCTGAGCTGCACTGTTCAAATCGGCGCAGCCCCCTAGCGGCGGAAAAGTGACTTGACGCTTGTGCGGGAGATTGTTTCGTTGTGGCTCGCCAGCGCAAAGTTTAAAAATGGCGGACAACTAGCTATTGAGCGATCTGATTTTATCTTTTCAATGTAAATATGATGCGTTTGTAAATATAGCACTTTTTGTTTGTGCAATTGATGTGAAGTGTAACCGGGTGCAAACACAAAATAGTTTGTTACATGTCTGGTGTCCTGCAATATTTAGTTTGAAGGCAGTAAGTAACCTGTCGAGTGTCGGACTTGCTGTAACTTGTCATGTGAACAGTGAAGTCACTTGTGATTCTTGTCAGTTGTTTGTTGACACTGTGACTGACAGTCATGACAGTGTTAGACTACATATACATGGGGTTTATCATGTATAAGTTTTGATGTCAAAGCTGTGGAGTATCACAGGAGCCTCAATGGTGGGTGGGTGGGGCTGAATGGAGGGAGGGTGGCGAGGGGGCCGGCTACACCTAGCCCTGGTACATGCCTCTCTTACCACGCCCGTAAACGGAGCAA
Organism: Arenicola marina; assembly: GCA_964019135.1. Classification (NCBI taxonomy): domain Eukaryota; kingdom Metazoa; phylum Annelida; class Polychaeta; family Arenicolidae; genus Arenicola; species Arenicola marina. The sequence continues at coordinate 34,342,315 of OZ025260.1, read as the reverse complement.
GGGTGAGAGCCATGCCGCTCACCAGGCCTAAAATTAGAAATCGCGGACCGGTGGCTCAAGTTGAAGTTCCTAACAGAATAACTATGCAGTGCCTACCCGTCAAGTTGCTCCATTAAATTCCTGAAGCTTTTATGACTTTCGTGTGACAGTCATTTCTTTGGTCGGTAGTGTATTTTCTTGTAATTCGGGTGATTTTTGTCATCTCTCGTTTGTTTTGAATGCTCAGCCGCTCGCCGGACGTCAACAAACGCCGCCTGGCAGCGAGTGCTCATGCTAAGTTTGTTTACTTCCGGCGAGCGGTGGAGCATTCAAAACGAAGCGAGAGAGGATACAAATCGCCCGGATTACACCTAAAAGCCTAATGGCACGTGGTAAATCGGTGGTTCGAGCCCTGCTGTGGCCTTGTCTGTATGGTCGCAAGATAAAAATCCCATGTCTTTCTTCGTAAAGAGTAGGGAGTTACCCCCAGGGACTTGGCTGATCTCTCCCTTCCTTCTCCCGTTGATGCAATATGACCAAAAGTGGGTAAAGCGTCCTGAATAACTAACCAACCAACCTACTTGTGGCTGCTTGTATGGTTATAGTGATGCAAGGATGACAGCCCTCTGGCGTGAGTGTTAGCCTTCAGTGATATTTTTAAATGGTTGTAAGTGGACATTCATAAATGTATCCTGGACATAAATATGTGGCATTGTTGTGGCATCTTCATCACATTTTTGTTCAATCCAGAAATCTTTGTCATATACCACCTCATGCTCCCAGACAGCAGGCCAAGCTCTGGAATCCATAGCCCTGTGACTGGTTTGGCCATGTTACATGGCTTGGAAGGCAATAGGGGAGACAGGGTGGTGTGATGACAAGTGCAGTTTTGGGGGGTAGGGCGGGAGGTATTGATCGGGCGAGATATATGTTCAAATGACTGACTGACATGAACTACAATACAAGTGGCACAGGATTGAGGCTGGAAAAGTTTATAAAACCATATAAAAATATGATTTGATTCTAGATATTTTAACCAAAATGGTTGGGTAAACAGCATCTGAGTGCTTGCCTGCCTGAAAAACTGCCCACTCAAAATTAAAATGGCCCACTCATTGCACAGGCAGGTAGGTAGGTCTTTGGCTAATACCCTGTCAGTCTCTCATAGTGTATCTGTCTCTGATACTGTACCAGTCTCTGATACTGTACCAGTCTGATACTGTACCATTCTCTGATACTGTACCAGTCTCTGATACTGTACCAGTCTCTGATACTGTACCAGTCTCTGATACTGTGTCAGTCTCTGATACTGTACCAGTCTCTGGTACTGTACCAGTCTCTGGTACTGTACCAGTCTCTGATACTGTACCAGTCTCTGATACTGTACCAGTCTCTGATACTGTACCAGTCTCTGATACTGTGTCAATCTCTGATACTGTGTCAGTCTCTCACACTGTGTCAGTTTCTGGCCCTGTGTCAGTCTCTGGCACTGTGTCAGTCTCTTACACTGTGTCAGTCTCTGGCACTATGTCAGTCTCTCACACTGTGTCAGTCTCTTGCACTGTGTCAGTCTCTCACACTGTGTCAGTTTCTCAAACTGTATCAGTCTCTCACTCTGTGTCAGTCTCTAACTCTGTGTCAGTCTCTCACACTGTGTCAGTCTCTCACACTGTATCAGTCTCTGATACTGTGTTAATCTCTAGCACTGTGTTCGTCTCTGGTACTGTGTCAGTCTCTGGCACGGTGTCAGTCTCTGGCATGGTGTCAGTCTCTGGCACGGTGTCAGTCTCTGGCACAGTGTCAGTCTCTGGTACTATGTCAGTCTCTGGCACGGTGTCAGTCTCTGGCACGGTGTCAGTCTCTGGCACGGTGTCAGTCTCTGGCACAGTGTCAGTCTCTGGTACTGTGTCAGTCTCTGATACGTTCTAACGCTGTCTGCCCTGATATTGTGCCCACATGCATGTAGTAGGTCAGCTGATTCATTATATCTGTAAATAATATTGGGCCAGTTGTTGTGTATGTAAACTATATATAGAGTCTTAAGAGCAAGTCTTTTTTGAAAAGAGATCCTCTTTCAGTTTTTTCTATTAAATACAATGTATAAAACTGTTTGCATATTTATCTTAATGTATATTTTAAAATGAATTATATCTTTATTCTATTTTTGTAGTTCTGAATCAGCTGGTACCAAGCAGTCATCATGTCAGATAGTGATTCCATGTCTGCAGAAGATCTGAGGGGAAAGCTTTACCACAGCTTGAGAGAGAAGGGATTAGTGGATGCTTTAAAGGTACCATACTACCTACCATGTTCAGTCCAGGGATATGGTAGGAGTATTAAGTAACTGGGGACTGAAATTATTTATAATGAATGTATATCAGTCATTTATTATTATTATTTATTTCAGCATGGGAAATGACTGCTTCAATGACTTGTAAGCTGACAATTATTACTGGTATTCTTCATACTGCAGCAATTTCGATTTTTTTGTCAGTGTATACAATATTTTATATGCTAATGATAGCTTCATTAAAATGTCTTTGCAGTCTCAACTGAGAAATAGACTGGTGTCTGAGCTACAAGATATCGGGTTACCCAAGAGCTTTAGACCAGACTCGTTGCACACTGATGAGGGATCTCTCTTGCTGAAAGCAGCTAACAGTCTTGTGGTTGACCATATGCGGAAATGTCACTACGATTATGCTCTGAGTATTTTCATGCCAGAGAGTGGCACCACTGAGGGCAAGGTATGCAAATATGACGCCTTAGAGATATCAGTTCCTGTAACCTTTCTAAAGGAATTGATGCGCTTAATTATCTTGGGTTAAATAAACTAGTGATATGTCTGGTCAATAAGCATGGTTACGGTAAGTACCGATACCAATATTTGTGACATCGGTCACATTTTAGTGGCTTACTTACCAGTGGTGCTTACGGCATAGGAAACATTATTCAGTTAACAAATGCTCTATCACTGCTTCCTTTTTATTTCTTGAATCATTATTAGATAAGTCAAGACCTTGCATTATGGATCTTATTAATATTCACATATATTCCCTTTTGTTTGCATGCTAGCACATATTCCTCCCTGTGCCAACAGTTTTACAGAAGAACAAATTATATTTATTTTCTGCAGGTTTTCACACCTCATGACTTGCTGCAGCTGCTGAGCATTAGTCCACATTCAAAACTCTATCGACATCTGGTAAGTCTTGTCTCGACATTGGAGCCACAATGATGAAATTGTAATAAAGGTCATAATACCCTGGTAGTAACATAATATCTCCATGCAGTTTTCCATTCTCATTTAAAGACACTCTTTTTTCTCGTTTTCAGGCATCTTCGTCTTCGGATTGTCACACAAAAGGTAATTCGAAGTACAAACCATGTGACACAAAATTGCTTTTCGTTCTTTTTCTTAAATTTAGTAGTCCACGTGGTGTATATTGTTATCATTTAAATACAGCTACTACCTCAGTATCACCATAATATTGTCACTTTCGGTTAGACTACCGATAAGAGATATATCATCGATCTAGATATGTCACCTTTAAGGTAATAAGTTTGTAATGCAAACATAGTATGTATAATGCCCTATGTACTAATATCATTCATTGTATACGATGAATATGAAAACCTGAATACAGATACGTAACACTCTGTTGAAGGCTTCTTGTGGAAACTTCTGTGTGAAGTTGCTTCGATATGTGGTAACTCCTCCCGTGACTCAGCCGCTCAAACAGAACCTGTTCACCTGCCTGGACCGAGTTCTCTTGGTAAGTTTTCTTAATTACGGTTTTGCAAGCTTGTTTCTTATACTGTACGCACAAAGAGTAAGGGATTACTTCCAGAGACCTGGCTCATCTCACATTGACCTTTCCCATTGTCGCGATATTAGCTTAAGAGTAACCAACAATGTTGTTAAACTGCATGAACCACGATAACCCGATTTGTCACTTTCATTTATACTGGTTAGTGTCACTAAGGATTTCTCACTAAGGGAGAAAACAAATAAGGCAACTTATATATTTCTAATTTGCGCATTTTCTCCTGTTATGTATTATAGACTGGTTTCATGTTCTGGAATCAGAACCGTTTTCATATAGACCTTTCTAATGATTCCTGGGGTGCTGAAACAATTTTTGGGGTAGATTTGAGCGCTCAAAATGGCCGCCGACAGACCAGAAGTGAACCTATAGTGACTTACAGTGATGCGATAAATCTGATACTGGGTATTTCATGCACTTTCCTCACTTTTGATCAAGTTTCCTCATTAGGCTGTGGAGGATAGTGGAGTAAATAAATTCGTTATTGTATGATATCTTGATGTATTCTGTTGTCTTGTTGACAGAGGAACAGTTCCGCAAAGTGGACGACCATTATGCCTGCCTTGGGGATGACAGCAAGAGGAAGTGGCAGGCCGTGGAGGAGCGCATCCTCTCCTACCAACACGAGCTGGAGGAGAGGTCGCGCAGGGAACTCCAGCTCGAGGTAAGCTCACCTCCTTAAGGTATGGTGCGGGGGCCTCCCCGGTGTAGTGGTTAGCGCACTACATCGCAGATTACTAGGTCCTGGGTTCCTATGTTGGGGCATGTTGTCATCCCTTCATCACTCATCGTCTCAGGAGGCTCATTGGCCTATATGTGCCATTGTGTGCATAAAAGCGGCCTAAAACAACTCGTTAAAATAGGGTAATACAATCCCCATCAACTGGTCCGAAACCTCGTCAATCTGGATCTGTTTCCTTTCTTGCAGATGGCCAGGTTCAAAGAAAACGAATTTCTGCGCATGCGAATGGAAGAAAAAGAAAAATGCCGACAAGAAATCGAGAAAGTCAGACGCGAGGTTAGAAAGTATTATTATTATAGCTTATGTGGTATTACTCGGTAGTTTAAATTGTGAAAAGACCTGTTGGTGATCGAGCTCAAATAATAATAACACGTTATATAAAGCTGTTTGTTCCTCATGGCTACGATCACTGCGCGAATTCTCGTCGTTGTTGTCGTTGTTGCCAATCTAAGACTGGGTCATGTATCGTTCTTTCTTCAGTTTGGCCTTTATATCTGTCATCCTTCCCATATTCTGGCTGACCATTTAGCATGCATAGCTCCCATATTGCTCACGACTAGCATGTGTGTTCCTTATTACTTGTTATTGTAAGTGAGTAATACGTGAGCTATTGTGAAACTATTGAGTCCACATGGAACCTTAAGTCTCCAGCAAATGTGTTCATATTATTCATATTTATATTGATATACCGGTACTTATTATTTTGGGCAATGTAATATTGTAATATGCAACATGTTAGGTTATTCTCAAGTGGTCGAGTCAACCATTAGATGTATTCTGTGTAACTATTCTGTGCGCGTCATAGATGGACGCGCAACACAAGGTCAAGGCCGACGCCTTGTTAGAACGTGAAAGACACGCCATTGAGAGGCTCCAGAAGCAACAAGAGGTAAGGAAAACATTTCTAGTTTGAAAGTAATCTTATTAACTATGTTGATAGGCATTTATACGAGCAAAAGGTCGTACACGTCTGGAGTTAACGGCAGTAGATCTGGATCTTGCATCTCATGTTTTGTGGGTTGCCCACGAGGACGTTCGATCCACCCGTCCTGCTTCCTGGCTGGTTATTTAATGGGTCAATTGGTCTCGTTGAGATTGCCGAAAAGGAAACATACACCCAGAGGCAGTCAATTCTAGAAGAAATCGAAGCCGTGCGACAGCGAGAAAACGACCTCCGCCGGAAGGATGAAAGCCTTAATCGGTGAATAACCCTTAATTGACAATATAAAGATAGCCTTTAAACACTCGTTGGTTTTTTAGTAGGACTCTTTTAACTTCTGTCGAATCGCGAAAATGCGAAGGGTCAACTCAGAAAGGAGCCATGTCTCCAAGAGTAACCCCTTTTCTTTGTGAAGAATCTCTTTATAAGAAATTTATCCTGCATAACTAATTATCAGCATTGATGCAAGTTCGTCGTTTACTGTGTACATACACTTTCGGTAATTTATCGCGTGTAATACCTGCAGTGATTGCTTATTGCTGAGTGTTATTCGATAGCCTGACTGGGCGAAATGAGTCTTGCCAAACCGTACTTTGAGGAAAATAATAACTAAAATTGGTGTTGATTCATCGACCATAACATAACTAACCACTGACCATAACTTGTTTTACTTATCCACCCGAATGCATATATGTGCAATAAGAATATCGGTCTGTCATATAATGGTGCTTATTTTCTCAACTGTCTTTGTTATGTATTGTACACAGCGAGCATCAGCTCTGGACGGACAAGCTAAAGACGACGGAAGACCTCGTAAAGCGTCGTGAGGATAGCGCGAGGAAAGCGGAGATCGAATACGAGCACAGACTGCAGGAGGAAGTGAAAGCGTGGGTATTGGTTGTGTAACTATTAGTGGAGTGTGAGCACAGACTGCAGGAGGAAGTGAAAGCGTGGGTATTGGTTGTGTAACTATTAGGGGAGTGTGAGCACAGACTGCAGGAGGAAGTGAAAGCGTGGGTATTGGTTGTGTAACTATTAGTGGAGTGTGAGCACAGACTGCAGGAGGAAGTGAAAGCGTGGGTATTGGTTGTGTAACTATTAGGGGAGTGTGAGCACAGACTGCAGGAGGAAGTGAAAGCGTGGGTATTGGTTGTGTAACTATTAGGGGAGTGTTAGCACAGACTGCAGGAGGAAGTGAAAGCGTGGGTATTGGTTGTGTAACTATTAGGGGAGTGTGAGCACAGACTGCAGGAGGAAGTGAAAGCGTGGGTATTGGTTGTGTAACTATTAGGGGAGTGTGAGCACAGACTGCAGGAGGAAGTGAAAGCGTGGGTATTGGTTGTGTAACTATTAGGGGAGTGTTAGCACAGACTGCAGGAGGAAGTGAACGCGTGGGTATTGGTTGTGTAACTATTAGGGGAGTGTGAGCACAGACTGCAGGATGAAGTGAAAGCGTGGGTATTGGTTGTGTAACTATTAGGGGAGTGTGAGCACAGACTGCAGGAGGAAGTGAAAGCGTGGGTATTGGTTGTGTAACTGTTAGGGGAGTGTGAGCACAGACTGCAGGAGGGAGTGAAAGCGTGGGTATTGGTTGTGTAACTATTAGGGGAGTGTGAGCACAGACTGCAGGATGAAGTGAAAGCGTGGGTATTGGTTGTGTAACTATTAGGGGAGTGTGAGCACAGACTGCAGGAGGAAGTGAAAGCGTGGGTATTGGTTGTGTAACTATTAGGGGAGTGTGAGCACAGACTGCAGGAGGAAGTGAAAGCGTGGGTATTGGTTGCGTAACTATTAGGGGAGTGTGAGCACAGACTGCAGGAGGAAGTGAAAGCGTGGGTGTTGGTTGTGTAACTATTAGGGGAGTGTGAGCACAGACTGCAGGAGGAAGTGAAAGCGTGGCTATTGGTTGTGTAACTATTAGGGGAGTGTGAGCACAGACTGCAGGAGGAAGTGAAAGCGTGGGTATTGGTTGTGTAACTATATGGGGAGTGTGAGCACAGACTGCAGGAGGAAGTGAAAGCGTGGGTATTGGTTGCGTAACTATTAGGGGAGTGTGAGCACAGACTGCAGGAGGAAGTGAAAGCGTGGGTATTGGTTGTGTAACTATTAGGGGAGTGTGAGCACAGACTGCAGGAGGAAGTGAAAGCGTGGGTATTGGTTGTGTAACTATTAGTGGAGTGTGAGCACAGACTGCAGGAGGAAGTGAAAGCGTGGGTATTGGTTGTGTAACTATTAGGGGAGTGTGAGCACAGACTGCAGGAGGAAGTGAAAGCGTGGGTATTGGTTGTGTAACTATTAGTGGAGTGTGAGCACAGACTGCAGGAGGAAGTGAAAGCGTGGGTATTGGTTGTGTAACTATTAGGGGAGTGTGAGCACAGACTGCAGGAGGAAGTGAAAGCGTGGGTATTGGTTGTGTAACTATTAGGGGAGTGTTAGCACAGACTGCAGGAGGAAGTGAAAGCGTGGGTATTGGTTGTGTAACTATTAGGGGAGTGTGAGCACAGACTGCAGGAGGAAGTGAAAGCGTGGGTATTGGTTGTGTAACTATTAGGGGAGTGTTAGCACAGACTGCAGGAGGAAGTGAAAGCGTGGGTATTGGTTGTGTAACTATTAGGGGAGTGTGAGCACAGACTGCAGGATGAAGTGAAAGCGTGGGTATTGGTTGTGTAACTATTAGGGGAGTGTGAGCACAGACTGCAGGAGGAAGTGAAAGCGTGGGTATTGGTTGTGTAACTATTAGGGGAGTGTGAGCACAGACTGCAGGAGGAAGTGAAAGCGTGGGTATTGGTTGTGTAACTATTAGGGGAGTGTGAGCACAGACTGCAGGAGGAAGTGAAAGCGTGGGTATTGGTTGCGTAACTATTAGGGGAGTGTGAGCACAGACTGCAGGAGGAAGTGAAAGCGTGGGTGTTGGTTGTGTAACTATTAGGGGAGTGTGAGCACAGACTGCAGGAGGAAGTGAAAGCGTGGGTATTGGTTGTGTAACTATATGGGGGGTGTGAGCACAGACTGCAGGAAGAAGTGAAAGCGTGGGTATTGGTTGCGTAACTATTAGGGGAGTGTGAGCACAGACTGCAGGAGGAAGTGAAAGCGTGGGTATTGGTTGTGTAACTATTAGGGGAGTGTGAGCACAGACTGCAGGAGGAAGTGAAAGCGTGGGTATTGGTTGTGTAACTATTAGGGGAGTGTGAGCACAGACTGCAGGAGGAAGTGAAAGCGTGGGTATTGGTTGTGTAACTATTAGGGGAGTGTGAGCACAGACTGCAGGAGGAAGTGAAAGCGTGGGTATTGGTTGTGTAACTATTAGGGGAGTGTGAGCACAGACTGCAGGAGGAAGTGAAAGCGTGGGTATTGGTTGCGTAACTATTAGGGGAGTGTGAGCACAGACGGCAGGAGGAAGTGAAAGCGTGGGTATTGGTTGTGTAACTATTAGGGGAGTGTGAGCACAGACTGCAGGAGGAAGTGAAAGCGTGGGTATTGGTTGTGTAACTATTAGGGGAGTGTGAGCACAGACTGCAGGAGGAAGTGAAAGCGTGGGTATTGGTTGTGTAACTATTAGGGGAGTGTGAGCACAGACTGCAGGAGGAAGTGAAAGCGTGGGTATTGGTTGTGTAACTATTAGGGGAGTGTGAGCACAGACTGCAGGAGGAAGTGAAAGCGTGGGTATTGGTTGTGTAACTATTAGGGGAGTGTGAGCACAGACTGCAGGAGGAAGTGAAAGCGTGGGTATTGGTTGTGTAACTATTAGGGGAGTGTGAGCACAGACTGCAGGAGGAAGTGAAAGCGTGGGTATTGGTTTTCTAACTATTAGGGGAGTGTGAGCACAGACTGCAGGAGGAAGTGAAAGCGTGGGTATTGGTTGTGTAACTATTAGGGGAGTGTGAGCACAGACTGCAGGATGAAGTGAAAGCGTGGGTATTGGTTGTGTAACTATTAGGGGAGTGTGAGCACAGACTACAGGAGGAAGTGAAAGCGTGGGTATTGGTTGTGTAACTATTAAGGGAGTGTGAGCACAGACTGCAGGAGGAAGTGAAAGCGTGGGTATTGGTTGTGTAACTATTAGGGGAGTGTGAGCACAGACTGCAGGAGGAAGTGAAAGCGTGGGTATTGGTTGTCTAACTATTAGGGGAGTGTGAGCGCGGACTGCAGGATAAAGTTAAAGCGTGGGTATTGGTTGTGTAACTATTAGGGGAGTGTGAGCACAGACTGCAGGAGGAAGTGAAAGCGTGGGTATTGGTTGTGTAACTATTAGGGGAGTGTGAGCACAGACTGCAGGAGGAAGTGAAAGCGTGGGTATTGGTTGTGTAACTATTAGGGAAGTGTGAGCACAGACTGCAGGAGGAAGTGAAAGCGTGGGTATTGGTTGTGTAACTATTAGGGGAGTGTGAGCACAGACTGCAGGAGGAAGTGAAAGCGTGGGTATTGGTTGTGTAACTATTAGGGGAGTGTGAGCACAGACTGCAGGAGGAAGTGAAAGCGTGGGTATTGGTTGTGTAACTATTAGGGGAGTGTGAGCACAGACTGCAGGAGGAAGTGAAAGCGTGGGTATTGGTTGTGTAACTATTAGGGGAGTGTGAGCACAGACTGCAGGAGGAAGTGAAAGCGTGGGTATTGGTTGTGTAACTATTAGGGGAGTGTGAGCACAGACTGCAGGAGGAAGTGAAAGCGTGGGTATTGGTTGTGTAACTATTAGGGGAGTGTGAGCACAGACTGCAGGAGGAAGTGAAAGCGTGGGTATTGGTTGTGTAACTATTAGGGGAGTCTGAGCACAGACTGCAGGAGGAAGTGAAAGCGTGGGTATTGGTTGTGTAACTATTAGGGGAGTGTGAGCACAGACTGCAGGAGGAAGTGAAAGCGTGGGTATTGGTTGTGTAACTATTAAGGGAGTGTGAGCACAGACTGCTGGAGGAAGTGAAAGCGTGGGTATTGGTTGTGTAACTATTAGGGGAGTGTGAGCACAGACTGCAGGAGGAAGTGAAAGCGTGGGTATTGGTTGTGTAACTATTAGGGGAGTGTGAGCACAGACTGCAGGAGGAAGTGAAAGCGTGGGTATTGGTTGTGTAACTATTAGGGGAGTGTGAGCACAGACTGCAGGATGAAGTGAAAGCGTGGGTATTGGTTGTGTAACTATTAGGGGAGTGTGAGCACAGACTGCAGGAGGAAGTGAAAGCGTGGGTATTGGTTGTGTAACTATTAAGGGAGTGTGAGCACAGACTGCAGGAGGAAGTGAAAGCGTGGGTATTGGTTGTGTAACTATTAGGGGAGTGTGAGCACAGACTGCAGGAGGAAGTGAAAGCGTGGGTATTGGTTGTGTAACTATTAGGGGAGTGTGAGCACAGACTGCAGGAGGAAGTGAAAGCGTGGGTATTGGTTGTCTAACTATTAGGGGAGTGTGAGCGCGGACTGCAGGATAAAGTTAAAGCGTGGGTATTGGTTGTGTAACTATTAGGGGAGTGTGAGCACAGACTGCAGGAGGAAGTGAAAGCGTGGGTATTGGTTGTGTAACTATTAGGGGAGTGTAAGCACAGACTGCAGGAGGAAGTGAAAGCGTGGGTATTGGTTGTGTAACTATTAGGGGAGTGTGAGCACAGACTGCAGGAGGAAGTGAAAGCGTGGGTATTGGTTGTCTAACTATTAGGGGAGTGTGAGCACAGACTGCAGGATGAAGTGAAAGCGTGGGTATTGGTTGTGTAACTATTAGGGGAGTGTGAGCACAGACTGCAGGAGGAAGTGAAAGCGTGGGTATTGGTTGTGTAACTATTAGGGGAGTGTGAGCAGACTGCAGGAGGAAGTGAAAGCGTGGGTATTGGTTGTGTAACTATTAGGGGAGTGTGAGCACAGACTGCAGGAGGAAGTGAAAGCGTGGGTATTGGTTGTGTAACTATTAGGGGAGTGTGAGCACAGACCGCAGGAGGAAGTGAAAGCGTGGGTATTGGTTGTGTAACTATTGGGGGAGTGTGAGCACAGACTGCAGGAGGAAGTGAAAGCGTGGGTATTGGTTGTGTAACTATTAGGGGAGTGTGAGCAGACTGCAGGAGGAAGTGAAAGCGTGGGTATTGGTTGTGTAACTATTAGGGGAGTGTGAGCACAGACTGCAGGAGGAAGTGAAAGCGTGGGTATTGGTTGTGTAACTATTAGGGGAGTGTGAGCACAGACTGCAGGAGGAAGTGAAAGCGTGGGTATTGGTTGTCTAACTATTAGGGGGTGTGAGCAGACTGCAGGAGGAAGTGAAAGCGTGGGTATTGGTTGTGTAACTATTAGGGGAGTGTGAGCACAGACTGCAGGAGGAAGTGAAAGCGTGGGTATTGGTTGTGTAACTATTAGGGGAGTGTGAGCACAGACTGCAGGAGGAAGGGAAAGCGTGGGTATTGGTTGTGTAACTATTAGGGGAGTGTGAGCACAGACTGCAGGAGGAAGTGAAAGCGTGGGTATTGGTTGTGTAACTATTAGGGGAGTGTGAGCACAGACTGCAGGAGGAAGTGAAAGCGTTGGTATTGGTTGTGTAACTATTAGGGGAGTGTGAGCACAGACTGCAGGAGGAAGTGAAAGCGTGGGTATTGGTTGTGTAACTATTGGGAGAGTGTTAGCACAGACTGCAGGAGGAAGTGAAAGCGTGGGTATTGGTTGTGTAACTATTAGGGGAGTGTGAGCACAGACTGCAGGAGGAAGTGAAAGCGTGGGTATTGGTTGTGTAAGTATTAGGGGAGTGTGAGCACAGACTGCAGGATGAAGTGAAAGCGTGGGTATTGGTTGTGTAACTATTAGGGGAGTGTGAGCACAGACTGCAGGAGGAAGTGAAAGCGTGGGTATTGGTTGTGTAACTATTAGGGGAGTGTGAACACAGACTGCAGGAGGAAGTGAAAGCGTGGGTATTGGTTGTGTAACTATTAGGGGAGTGTGAGCACAGACTGCAGGAGGAAGTGAAAGCGTGGGTATTGGTTGTGTAACTATTAGGGGAGTGTGAGCACAGACTGCAGGAGGAAGTGAAAGCGTGGGTATTGGTTGTGTAACTATTAGGGGAGTGTGAGCACAGACTGCAGGAGGAAGTGAAAGCGTGGGTATTGGTTGTGTAACTATTAGGGGAGTGTTAGCACAGACTGCAGGAGGAAGTGAAAGCGTGGGTATTGGTTGTGTAACTATTAGGGGAGTGTGAGCACAGACTGCAGGAGGAAGTGAAAGCGTGGGTATTGGTTGTGTAACTATTAGGGGAGTGTGAGCACAGACTGCAGGAGGAAGTGAAAGCGTGGGTATTGGTTGTGTAACTATTAGGGGAGTGTGAGCACAGACTGCAGGAGGAAGTGAAAGCGTGGGTATTGGTTGTGTAACTATTAGGGGAGTGTGAGCACAGACTGCAGGAGGAAGTGAAAGCGTGGGTATTGGTTGTCTAACTATTAGGGGAGTGTGAGCACAGACTGTAGGAGGAAGTGAAAGCGTGGGTATTGGTTGTGTAACTATTAGGGGAGTGTGAGCACAGACTGCAGGAGGAAGTGAAAGCGTGGGTATTGGTTGTGTAACTATTAGGGGAGTGTGAGCACAAACTGCAGGAGGAGGTGAAAGCGTGGGTATTGGTTGTGTAACTATTCGGGGAGTGTGAGCACAGACTGCAGGAGGAAGTGAAAGCGTGGGTATTGGTTGTGTAACTATTAAGGGAGTGTGAGCACAGACTGCAGGAGGAAGTGAAAGCGTGGGTATTGGTTGTGTAACTATTAGGGGAGTGTGAGCACAGACTGCAGGAGGAAGTGAAAGCGTGGGTATTGGTTGTCTAACTATTAGGGGAGTGTGAGCGCGGACTGCAGGATAAAGTGAAAGCGTGGGTATTGGTTGTGTAACTATTAGGGGAGTGTGAGCACAGACTGCAGGAGGAAGTGAAAGCGTGGGTATTGGTTGTCTAACTATTAGGGGAGTGTGAGCGCGGACTGCAGGATAAAGTGAAAGCGTGGGTATTGGTTGTGTAACTATTAGGGGAGTGTGAGCACAGACTGCAGGAGGAAGTGAAAGCGTGGGTATTGGTTGTGTAACTATTAGGGGAGTGTGAGCACAGACTGCAGGAGGAAGTGAAAGCGTGGGTATTGGCTAACGGTTATATTTTATATTTACTGTAATTAATCTTTGCAATATAATTACCTTATCGCATTAGGTGCAAGGGTATTTATTCATATAACGGTATTGATCTAGAGCCCCGCAAACTAAGTTAAACTAGTGGTTTACGTACTTGATGAGAGATCATTCCAAGCGTATTCTGTATATTATCGTATATAAATGCTTCATGTGTCCCATGGGGTGTGAAGTTGTCCTCAAAACCGATAACTGAGCACTGAATGGATAGTAACTTTGTATATAAATCATAGGATGTTTGCTTAATATCAATGATTTGTGTGTTCACCTGTCATCATTAGGGATATGAATAGCAGTGTTTGTCTCCCATAGTGGGGTGTAAAGCGATAACTGACGGCTGGTATCAATATATTTATTAATTGTACCTGGACAGCAACATGTTTACCTAATGTTGCTGTCGTTAACACATTTCTCATCATGAGAATCAACATCATGTCACTACTGCCACTATTAGATGTGTCAACATCATGTCACTACTGTCACTATTAGATGTATCAACATCATGCCACTACTGCCACTATTAGATGTGTCAACATCATGTCACTACTGTCACTATTAGATGTATCAACATCATGCCACTACTGCCACTATTAGATGTGTCAACATCATGTCACTACTGCCACTATTAGATGTGTCAACATCATGTCACTACTGCCACTATTAGATGTGTCAACATCATGTCACTACTGTCACTATTAGATGTATCAACATCATGCCACTACTGCCACTATTAGATGTGTCAACATCATGTCACTACTGCCACTATTAGATGTATCAACATCATGTCACTACTGCCACTATTATATGTATCAACATCATGTCACTACTGCCACTATTAGATGTGTCAACATCATGTCACTACTGCCACTATTAGATGTGTCAACATCATGTCACTACTGCCACTATTAGATGTATCAACATCATGTCACTACTGCCACTATTAGATGTGTCAACATCATGTCACTACTGCCACTATTAGATGTGTCAACATCATGTCACTACTGTCACTATTAGATGTATCAACATCATGCCACTACTGCCACTATTAGATGTGTCAACATCATGTCACTACTGCCACTATTAGATGTATCAACATCATGTCACTACTGCCACTATTAGATGTGTCAACATCATGTCACTACTGCCACTATTATATGTATCAACATCATGTCACTACTGCCACTATTAGATGTATCAACATCATGTCACTACTGCCACTATTAGATGTGTCAACATCATGTCACTACTGCCACTATTAGATGTATCAACATCATGTCACTACTGCCACTATTAGATGTGTCAACATCATGTCACTACTGCCACTATTAGATGTGTCAACATCATGTCACTACTGCCACTATTAGATGTGTCAACATCATGTCACTACTGCCACTATTAGATGTGTCAACATCATGCCACTACTGCCACTAATAGATGTGTCAACATCATGTCACTACTGCCACTATTAGATGTATCAACATCATGTCACTACTGCCACGATTAGATGTGTCAACATCATGTCACTACTGCCACTATTAGATGTGTCAACATCATGTCACTACTGCCACTATTAGATGTTTCAACATCATGTCACTACTGCCACTATTAGATGTATCAACATCATGTCACTACTGCCACTATTAGATGTGTCAACATCATGTCACTACTGCCACTATTAGATGTGTCAACATCATGTCACTACTGCCACTATTAGATGTATCAACATCATGTCACTACTGCCACTATTAGATGTGTCAACATCATGTCACTACTGCCACTATTAGATGTGTCAACATCATGTCACTACTGCCACTATTAGATGTGTCAACATCATGTCACTACTGCCACTATTAGATGTGTCAACATCATGCCACTACTGCCACTATTAGATGTGTCAACATCATGTCACTACTGCCACTATTAGATGTATCAACATCATGTCACTACTGCTACTATTAGATGTGTCAACATCATGTCACTACTGCCACTATTAGATGTGTCAACATCATGTCACTACTGCCACTATTAGATGTTTCAACATCATGTCACTACTGCCACTATTAGATGTATCAACATCATGTCACTACTGCCACTATTAGATGTGTCAACATCATGTCACTACTGCCACTATTAGATGTATCAACATCATGTCACTACTGCCACTATTAGATGTATCAACATCATGTCACTACTGCCACTATTAGATGTGTCAACATCATGTCACTACTGCCACTATTAGATGTATCAACATCATGTCACTACTGCCACTATTAGATTCACAACTGCCAGAAGGTTTGTAGTCTTATATACATGTAATTCCGAGACTTGGCTTACACTTTTCTTAACCCCACCAAGCGATGGGAAAGGCCTAGTGATACCTTGGAGAATTACCAGTCTCTATGATATTAGTATAGTTATTGTTTCTTATTACCGATATAAGTAAATGTATACGAAACGAAGTACGAACTGTAACTTCGTATGATTATAATGCGGTTGAAAAAAACAGCTTGGAAGGCGGGTAGCAAGGCGGGTAGGAAGGCGGGTAGCAAGGCGGGTAGCAAGGCTGGTAGCAAGGCGGGTAGCAAGGGGGGTAGCAAGGCGGGTAGGAAGGCAAAACATGAAGGCAGGTAATGAAGGAATTTACTTCTGTGTTGTACCATCCTGTCGTCGCATCCTCCCAAGGCTTCGTTGGCCTTTCTGTGGACAAAGATGGCCTAAAGCCCCAATGCATCATCCAGGAGTGTACACACCAGCAATGGTTAATAAGCCACAGTAGCTGACGCAGATTGTCGGCGTAATGTCCGGCTAAACGAGTCTCACTAGCTCAGTGGGTAAGCAGGCTGAGCTGAAAGATCAAA
Source organism: Arenicola marina (assembly GCA_964019135.1). Classification (NCBI taxonomy): domain Eukaryota; kingdom Metazoa; phylum Annelida; class Polychaeta; family Arenicolidae; genus Arenicola; species Arenicola marina. Next base: position 34,325,854 of record OZ025260.1, on the reverse strand, counting down.
AGGTCGTGGGTTCGAAACCTGACACCTGCACCTGGGGCAGGTTTCACCTAACACATGGCCCCGCTTTAGCCTTCATGTGCGCATGCGCCAGCGGCCTGAAAAAGCTTACCTTTTTTTTTTTTTGTGTCCCGTGAAGCAAGCAAGTGTCATGTCATCGGTAGCGTTATGCCGCAAGTAGGTAATGACAGCTCCTGATATGTTTCACGAAGTCACGTCACTTGATGTTGCATAATTATATGAATTTTGGCTTACTATCACTGGGCTCCGTGGTTGTGTGGGTACGCCTAACGTCTAACGACATCTACAACATTAGTAAATGCCACACGTGTGTCACAGAGAACAATGTTTGCTGACTTAGATCGGGGGATTGGTGACGTTCTACATGATGCCTTTAACTGAAATAAACGTTGTTTAGCAGTAATGTATCCTCTACATTATCTGTATTACATTATATCTCGTTCATGCAGTGACCATCCTTATACCCAGCCAGTAATGTTGATGCTAAAGGTCTTATTTAGACAGTAATGTTGACCCTACATGTAGTTAGACAGAAATGTATCAAAGTTATTCAGGTCGTGTTGTTTGCCGTCGATGTCGTATTTACACTGTATTATACGCCTTCAATGATGTGATGCAGGGATGTATAATGATCTCCTCTATAAATAACCCTTCATGTCTAAAGGGCAATGGACTGATTGTACTTTTAACCTTATTCAGGATTTGCGGTAACCTGTATGACTTATATGAAACCTACCCTAATGTCCCATACTCTAGGTGTGCTTATAGAGTCTAATTTATAATTATGGTGTTGAAATCCTTCTTTCCTGTATTTGTAGGTACAAATTGGGAGAGCAAACGCGATACATGGACAGAAATAAAGACCTTGACTACAGAGAAATTAGAGTCCGCGGTAAGCAGACATTAAAATATTAAATGTTCCTTCAGTCTGAGACTTAAAATCCTTATGCTCTGCCACAACTGTTCGCTTCAATCCATTCCTCAATCCTGTTCAGTCCTTCAAAAAAGCGTCGGTAATTAGCCAACCGACGGCGTGTCGGAGTCCTGCGCATGCGCACAATTTTATCACGCACTTTCGGTTCTGCACCCCACATGAAAACGCAACGCCGGTTCAACATTTATGGCCATTTATGGCCTGGCAGGTTATCTGATAAGCCCAATCGCTTATAAGAATGTATACAACGGCTTTATGTAAAACTGTTTGTAGAAAATGAGAGACGTTTGTCTGACGAGTTGAAGGACATTCAGCAAGTGAAGGACGAATTACGTCAGAAGCGTCGAGAGGTCAATGAGCTGGAGGTAGGATGCTTACCTTTTGGGGCGTGAGGGGAGGGGGATGGGGGGGGGTGAGGGACGGGTCGTTCAACACTTACCCGTTTAACTTATTTAATGTGCGATAAGTCACAAACTCTCTCTGTCCGGTCTTGATCATAGATATATATAAAGGCTGTTTAATGAATATCAAACGAGCTAGAATATATCTCAGATAACTAACAAGTACTAATGGTGAATGTCAACTATGGTTGTTATTTGTTCTTCCAGGGGGACCTCACCAAGTCCAAACATGACTTAATATCGCTCCAGACTCAAGGAGATTTGATGAACGAGCGGCTTCGACAGGTAACGGTCTCCGGAAAACATGTAAACGTGACTGTAAAAAAAAGATTATGACTAATCTCTGGACGTGCCAGTAACTGTAAATCGATATAACTATATACGTAATCCTTATTAAATTTGTTCAACTGCAAAAACGACCAAAGCATAGAAATTCGAAAACGAACTGATAGTCATTTGTCATCAAACAGTTCTAACGACCGTGATCCGGAGTGTTTTTATCTGTGTTTATCTGCCAAGGCACAACAGCAAATCAAGGACTTTTCATTATATGAGAATGGGGGTTGTGGCCGGTTTTGAATGATGACGGTCCAACGGACTCATAAGGCTGTATACAGTGTCTTGGGTTAAGCTTACGCGATGATAAGCCATTCAGCCTCGTAGAATCTTCTCTCGTGTAATGATTTTTATCACATTTCAGATGACAGACTACCAAATATTGAAGGAAGAGAACATTTCACTCAAAAAAGAGTTGGATAACGCCAAGATGTGAGACCAATGACCTTCACTTTGTCATGCTAGACATCCGTTGTTTCTGGCATGTATATACCTCATAGTTATAAAACCCGTGTCTTCCTGTACTTACATCATTGCCGATATTATTCTATGCCTTGACAGTTTCTTCCTGCAACCCGTACTCCCTATTTCTTTTTTTTCATCCCGTACTCCCTATTTCTTTTTTTTCATGCGCTCCTAATTCGGCGTACGAAACACGGGGTGTGCAACATATGAACACTAACTGTTTATTTTTCAGGCGATCCGCCGAGCTGACGAGGGATAATCACGTGGAGCGACAGAGTACGTAAACCTATAGCTTTATGACCCCAGAATGGCAAAGTGTCCCAAGCCTTATAACCCAGCATGAAATATACTATTTACACTGAATCCCATAACTATTATAGTTGGGACCCTTTTCGTCATTAATTCATCCTAAGGCTTATTAAGCCATGAATATCTCAACAAGGGTTGCTTCTTAACTCTGTCTCGGTTGTTTTAGTTTTTTGTATAGCTTTTCATATAAAGACACAGATAATAATATGGGGCAATCTTCCCCCATTCATGGTTCATCGTTTCTGGAGGTTCCTTGGCCCAGTTTAGCTCTTGTGTGCCCAAGACCGGCCTAAAAGGCCAATTCATTTCATTGGGTTTTGCAGAGCAAGAGGGTTTGATGCGTGAGATGACTGAGCGGGCCTCCAAGCCCACCCCGGAGGTGTACCTCCTGCAGAAGGAGCTGGACAAACACCGCCACGACCTGAAGCAGGAGCGCGCCATTGCTGATCACCAGCGCCACGCCTGTGAGCGCCGAGTGCAAGAGGAGGTAAGTCTCCGGAGACTGGGGCTCCTGGCCATGCATCGAAACTCATCAAAACAGAAAAAAACTCTATATACAGGGTCTAGAGAGGAGGCGTTCAAAGTGAAAGCCACACACATGGCGCATTATTCATTATTGTGCTGCCAATTCTTTCCCTGACTGCCATATTAATAATGTTGACTTCAGCTTTGGATCTCTACTGCGCTGTCGGCCCAGAACGTTCATCGGTTACTGAATATTTCTCGCAAAGTGTAGCGAATAGTTCGTAATTGGCCTACGATTGCAATAATATGACGCACGTTACCCGGATAAAAACACGTTATAACAATTTAAGACCATCATACTGAAGATGTGTTTTTTTTTTTTGATAAATATCAATTTGGTATGATATATTTGGTATATCAAGAATACATCGCACGTCAAAATATGCTGAAACCAATTTGCTGAGAAAGATGTTGACACTCCAGCCATTGGTCTTCGCACTCCATTGAGGCACATACCCAATAGCTATCCTCTCAGCTACGAAATATGCAGGCGACGCCAAAACCAGATTCTTTTACTTGTCAAATGGCGTTCTTCGTGAACATAGCGAACATGAATATATTTGACGCGTTGTGACGTAGCGTGTCACGTGACGACTAGGTATCGCAAACCGTGATGAAAATAACCTCCGTTATCTGCAGTAAAAGTGGCCTACATGTTTGCAGATCGATCGGAACCACGAGCTGCTGAGGAAGTATGAGGAACAGACCCTGCAGCTAAAGGAGATGAACAGAGAGCTGAATGACCTTCGGCGCCAGCTGGGTCACACCAAGCAAGGTGGGAGCGTCTACCGTAGTCATGGGTTCAATAGCCTCTCATTTATCATATACCATCATTTAACTTTTGGAAAGTTCTGACATTGGTAAATAAAATGCGATCTCATTTGCTCCTCATGGTAAGCGGGTTTGAGCGGTTACTACAGTGATAGATATCGAATTATATGTTGCCCATATTCACTCTTATTCAATGTCCGGTATCCTTGTTCGACCAGAGCATATTTCTGAGCGTTGGTTTCTGTGGTTTGTGCGGCACTAGACATCCCGGAACTCAGACATGCGCACTCGACGTTCCTGAACTCAGACACGCGCACTAGACATCCAGGGACTCAGACATGCGCACTCGACGTTCCGGAACTCAGACATGCGCACTAGACATCCAGGGACTCAGACATGCGCACTCGACGTTCCGGAACTCAGACATGCGCACTAGACATCCTGGGACTCAGACATGCGCACTCGACGTTCCGTAACTCAGACATGCGCACTCGACGTTCCGGAACTCAGACATGCGCACTAGACATCCAGGGACTCAGACATGCGCACTCGACGTTCCGGAACTCAGACATGCGCACTAGACATCCAGGGACTCAGAACTGCGCACTCGACGTTCCGTAACTCAGACATGCGCACTCGACGTTCCGGAACTCAGACATGCGCACTAGACATCCAGGGACTCAGACATGCGCACTCGACGTTCCGGAATTCAGACATGCGCACTAGACATCCAGGGACTCAGACATGCGCACTCGACGTTCCGGGACTCAATTTTAGTTATTTACTCACGTGTATCGATCAATATTCACATATTGTATACATTCCAGCACTCACCAATGAAGTATACAGGAAGCCTAAATCATCTCTACTGAGCAGGTAAATTATACCGCTATATTTCCTTTTCTGCTTCTTGTCTTCTCTTCTACATATCTTAATGTGATTTACCGCACGGTGAAATTTCATACTTGGTAGTAATGTTTTTCAATCGATTCTAATTTCTAAACGCTAAATATTTTATTAATTTCTTACTCTAGTTATAATGTATATTTCGCATGTAGACGGCCTGTGTGCCTTCTGTAACCTGTACATGTAGACAGGTAAACCTTGAAACTGTTTTTCTCACTCTGACATGCCTCCTGAAACTATGTCTAAATATGGCCTGTATATGCTGTTGCATGTTTTTCAGCCAAGTTATATATCTGCAGAACAAACTCAGGTATTTGTGTACACATGCCCCCCCCCCCCCCCACACACATCATTTCTCTCCCCTTCCCCCTCCCTGCTTAACTGACCTGTTGGATTAGATGGTTTCCCTCCTGGTGGATTATATTGATGGTCTATTGCATGAGTTATAGAATATGGCTTTCTGTTTTTTTGGTGTGCTTGGTTTGACCTTTGGTTCCAGTGTTACCCAAACCCGGTTATTAGTTAGGTGGAAGTTTAAAGGCGTCAGCAGTAGTGTTGCCCTCACCTTACCCCAATATGTCACGTGACTCACCGGTATACCACACACCAGTCGAGTCAGCAGACACTCACCGGTAAACCCATCTGACATGTATTGCCGGCTGTGGTTCTGTGTGACACCAGAATGACCAGATATGTGGTAATGGCATCTGTCCGACCCTTGTGTGACACCAGATATGTGGTAATGGCATCTGTCCGACCCTTGTGTGACACCAGATATGTGGTAATGGCATCTGTCCGACCCTTGTGTGACACCAGATATGTGGTAATGGCATCTGTCCGACCCTTGTGTGACACCAGATATGTGGTAATGGCATCTGTCCGACCCTTGTGTGACACCAGATATGTGGTAATGGCATCTGTCCGACCCTTGTGTGACACCAGATATGTGGTAATGGCATCTGTCCGACCCTTGTGTGACACCAGATATGTGGTAATGGCATCTGTCCGACCCTTGTGCCGTGTGGGCACAAAGGTGGCCTAAACAGTCGAACCATTTAGCATCGGAGTCATCCTTTTTTTTCCATATATGGTAATATTCTACTATAATAGGTCTGGTAATAATATACTTTAGTAACAATATATTTTAGTAATAATATATTTTAGTAATGATATATTTTATTAATGATATATTTTATTAATGATATATTTTAGTAATGATATATTTTAGTAATGATATATTTTAGTTATAGTATACTTTAGTAATAATATATTTTAATACTATATTTAATAATAATAACATATAAATGAATGAGTTAAGGGATCACAAAGCCTGCAAATGTGTGCTTGGTTGTCATGGCAACCACGTGAATGTAATGTAAATGATGAAATGACAATAGATTATTGTTTTTTTTAGAATACTTGCTACGGAGTTCATTCTCTTGCCTGGCGATCCACGTTTTCCTCTTCTTCACTTGACACAAACCCCATTATTATTATTTCTATTATTTATTTTTTTATTTATTTATTTATTTATTTATTTATTTATTTATAACCACCAACAGGTCAAATTCCGCCTGTGATTTGTCGAACGTGGATGACGAGATGGATGGAGTCGATTCGTCCTTGGTACGAACCGGCGTGGAACCGGAGTTGCTCTTCTCGTCTGAGCCGATAGACCACGTGTGAGTCACGCTGCACTTAAACATAAGTTGTGACTTACTGGCAATAGTTCGCCAAATGTCACTCTAGCTGAGCCCTAGTGGCGTGTTTCCGGTTTCACAGTCAGGCCGCATTACATGCTCGGGTTGCTGAGACTGTGGGTGTGCGCCATGTTGGACTTGGTGAAGGTCGTGTGGACGCCCACCAGGATCAGACACGCGCAGTAAAACTTCAACTGCATCTAGGCTATAGTCCACGCCTGAAATTACTTTCGGATGATGTGTTTGTGACTGCTGATTATCAGTAAACGCCTGAAATTGCTCTACGATGATGTGTTTGTTACACAGATTTTTGAAACAACGACACTGAACTTAGCCAAAAAACGACCCGGAACGTCGTGACCTGAAGCAAATCGACACTCGACACGGAGAATTTTGACCCCCCCCCCCCCTTACAATAGAATATAGCACTTTGGGCTTGTTTTTTTTAATGAAACTCTTGTGTTATTGGACGTAATAACATAACCGTATATGTCATTAAACTTTAGCTTGACGCCTTAGCATACATATCCTGGCCATTGCCGAACAGATCTGTTGTTATATAAAAATATCTGACTCCCATCGCTCCAGGCTTCGAACTCATGAGGTCGCCATGACCACGCCGGCGCGTTCTGAGGACTACAGCTACTCGCTGGACCTGGTGGAGGATACCAAAAAGAGGCTGCGCAGTCTCGAGAGAGAAGCTGAGACGCTGGAGAAGAACTACCGGGACTTCCAGTACCGCATGACGACCGTGACCTTGGACTCGCACGGCCCCCTGGGGGCCAGCGCCAACCAGTCCAAAGTACACTTCAGCGGCAGCTACCCTCCCAGGCAGTCCACGGGTACTGTAACCCTTTCATTAACCCTTACAGGGATAGACATGTCACAGCACCTTTCTAGTTGTGGCTGGAGCCGCCGTAGCCGAATGGTGGAACACTCTACTGCGGAGTCCTCTAATTCATGTCAAAATAATATTTAAGGTATTATATAAAATTAATGTATATATATATATATTCTGCATAGCATTTCGAGCAGTTCACATAATGGATTCATGCAACGCGCATATATTCCGAGAGGGGTAAAAAAAAAAAGGTCTAATGTTGCCGTCCATTGCTTGCAGGGAAGCCACAACATAGCATGTCGAAGAGGAGTGTTCCCAATACGACAGCCTCTGGCACCCGTCCTGTGTCCTCTACGCCATCCCGCCAGACCCGGCCAGGTAACAACACTCCCTCCTAACACTCTACCCGTCCTGTGTCCTCTACGCCATCCCGCCAGACCCGGCCAGGTAACAACACCCCCTCCTAACACTCTACCCGTCCTGTGTCCTCTACGCCATCCCGCCAGACCCGGCCAGGTAACAACACCCCCCTCCTAACACTCTATCCGTCCTGTGTCCTCTACGCCATCCCGCCAGACCCGGCCAGGTAACAACACCCCCCTCCTAACACTCTACCCGTCCTGTGTCCTCTACGCCATCCCGCCAGACCCGGCCAGGTAACAACACCCCCTCCTAACACTCTATCCGTCCTGTGTCCTCTACGCCATCCCGCCAGACCCGGCCAGGTAACAACACCCCCCTCCTAACACTCTACCCGTCCTGTGTCCTCTACGCCATCCCGCCAGACCCGGCCAGGTAACAACACCCCCTCCTAACACTCTACCCGTCCTGTGTCCTCTACGCCATCCCGCCAGACCCGGCCAGGTAACAACACCCCCCTCCTAACACTCTACCCGTCCTGTGTCCTCTACGCCATCCCGCCAGACCCGGCCAGGTAACAACACCCCCCTCCTAACACTCTACCCGTCCTGTGTCCTCTACGCCATCCCGCCAGACCCGGCCAGGTAACAACACCCCCTCCTAACACTCTACCCGTCCTGTGTCCTCTACGCCATCCCGCCAGACCCGGCCAGGTAACAACACCCCCTCCTAACACTCTACCCGTCCTGTGTCCTCTACGCCATCCCGCCAGACCCGGCCAGGTAACAACACCCCCTCCTAACACTCTACCCGTCCTGTGTCCTCTACGCCATCCCGCCAGACCCGGCCAGGTAACAACACCCCCTCCTAACACTCTACCCGTCCTGTGTTCTCTACGCCATCCCGCCAGACCCGGCCAGGTAACAACACCCCCCTCCTAACACTCTACCCGTCCTGTGTCCTCTACGCCATCCCGCCAGACCCGGCCAGGTAACAACACCCCCCTCCTAACACTCTACCCGTCCTGTGTCCTCTACGCCATCCCGCCAGACCCGGCCAGGTAACAACACCCCCTCCTAACACTCTACCCGTCCTGTGTCCTCTACGCCATCCCGCCAGACCCGGCCAGGTAACAACACCCCCTCCTAACACTCTACCCGTCCTGTGTTCTCTACGCCATCCCGCCAGACCCGGCCAGGTAACAACACCCCCCTCCTAACACTCTACCCGTCCTGTGTCCTCTACGCCATCCCGCCAGACCCGGCCAGGTAACAACACCCCCCTCCTAACACTCTACCCGTCCTGTGTCCTCTACGCCATCCCGCCAGACCCGGCCAGGTAACAACACCCCCTCCTAACACTCTACCCGTCCTGTGTCCTCTACGCCATCCCGCCAGACCCGGCCAGGTAACAACACCCCCTCCTAACACTCTACCCGTCCTGTGTCCTCTACGCCATCCCGCCAGACCCGGCCAGGTAACAACACCCCCTCCTAACACTCTACCCGTCCTGTGTCCTCTACGCCATCCCGCCAGACCCGGCCAGGTAACAACACCCCCTCCTAACACTCTACCCGTCCTGTGTTCTCTACGCCATCCCGCCAGACCCGGCCAGGTAACAACACCCCCTCCTAACACTCTACCCGTCCTGTGTCCTCTACGCCATCCCGCCAGACCCGGCCAGGTAACAACACCCCCCTCCTAACACTCTACCCGTCCTGTGTCCTCTACGCCATCCCGCCAGACCCGGCCAGGTAACAACACCCCCTCCTAACACTCTACCCGTCCTGTGTCCTCTACGCCATCCCGCCAGACCCGGCCAGGTAACAACACCCCCCTCCTAACACTCTACCCGTCCTGTGTCCTCTACGCCATCCCGCCAGACCCGGCAAGGTAACAACACCCTCCTCCTAACACTCTACCCGTCCTGTGTCCTCTACGCCATCCCGCCAGACCCGGCCAGGTAACAACACCCCCTCCTAACACTCTACCCGTCCTGTGTCCTCTACGCCATCCCGCCAGACCCGGCCAGGTAACAACACCCCCCTCCTAACACTCTACCCGTCCTGTGTCCTCTTCGCCATCCCGCCAGACCCGGCCAGGTAACAACACCCCCCTCCTAACACTCTACCCGTCCTGTGTCCTCTACACCATCCCGCCAGACCCGGCCAGGTAACAACACCCCCCTCCTAACACTCTATCCGTCCTGTGTTCTCTACGCCATCCCGCCAGACCCGGCCAGGTAACAACACCCCCCTCCTAACACTCTACCCGTCCTGTGTCCTCTACGCCATCCCGCCAGACCCGGCCAGGTAACAACACCCCCCTCCTAACACTCTACCCGTCCTGTGTCCTCTACGCCATCCCGCCAGACCCGGCCAGGTAACAACACCCCCCTCCTAACACTCTACCCGTCCTGTGTCCTCTACACCATCCCGCCAGACCCGGCCAGGTAACAACACCTCCTTCTAACACTCTACCCGCCTTGTGTCCTCTACGCCATCGCCAGACCCGGCCAGGTAACAACACCCCCTCCTAACACTCTACCCGTCCTGTGTCCTCTTCGCCACCCCGCCAGACCCGGCCAGGTAACAACACCCCCCTCCTAACACTCTATCCGTCCTGTGTCCTCTACGCCATCCCGCCAGACCCGGCCAGGTAACAACATCCCCCTCCTAACACTCTACCCGTCCTGTGTCCTCTACGCCATCCCGCCAGACCCGGCCAGGTAACAACACCCCCCTCCTAACACTCTACGCGCCCTGTGTTCTCTTCGCCATCCCGCCAGACCCGGCCAGGTAACAATACCCCCCTCCTAACACTCTACCCGCCCTGTGTCCTCTACGCCATCCCGCCAGACCCGGCCAGGTAACAACACCCCCTCCTGACACTCTACCCGCCCTGTGTTCTCTTCGCCATCCCGCCAGACCCGGCCAGGTAACAACACCCCCCTCCTAACACTCTATCCGTCCTGTGTCCTCTACGCCATCCCGCCAGACCCGGCCAGGTAACAACACTCCCCTCCTAACACTCTACTCGTCCTGTGTCCTCTACGCCATCCCGACAGACCCTGGCCAGGTAACAACACCCCTCCTAACACTCTGCCCGTCCTGTGTCATCTACGCCATCCCGCCAGACCCGGCCAGGTAACAACACCCCCCTCCTAACACTCTACCCGTCCTGTGTCCTCTACACCATCCCGCCAGACGCGGCCAGGTAACAACACCCCCTCCTAACACTCTACCCGTCCTGTGTCCTCTACACCATCCCGCCAGACCCGGCCAGGTAACAACACCCCACTCCTAACACTCTACCCGTCCTGTGTCCTCTACGCCATCCCGCCAGACCCGGCCAGGTAACAACACCCCCTCCTAACACTCTACCCGTCCTGTGTCCTCTACGCCATCCCGCCAGACCCGGCCAGGTAACAACACCCCCCTCCTAACACTCTACCCGTCCTGTGTCCTCTACGTCATCCCGCCAGACCCGGCCAGGTAACAACTTCCCCCTCCTAACACTCTACCCGTCCTGTGTCCTCTACGCCATCCCGCCAGACCCGGCCAGGTAACAACACCCCCTCCTAACACTCTACCCGTCCTGTGTCCTCTACGCCATCCCGCCAGACCCGGCCAGGTAACAACACCCCCCTCCTGACACTCTACCCGTCCTGTGTCCTCTACGCCATCCCGCCAGACCCGGCTAGGTAACAACACCCCCCTCCTAACACTCTACCCGTCCTGTGTCCTCTACACCATCCCGCCAGACCCGGCCAGGTAACAACACCCCCCTCCTAACACTCTACCCGTCCTGTGTCCGCTACGCCATCCCGCCAGACCCGGCCAGGTAACAACACCCCCTCCTAACACTCTACCCGTCCTGTGTCCTCTAAACCATCCCGCCAGATCCGGCCAGGTAACAACACCTCCCTCCTAACACTCTACCCGTCCTGTGTCCTCTACGCCATCCCGCCAGACCCGGCCAGGTAACAACACCCCCCTCCTAACACTCTACCCGTCCTGTGTCCTCTACACCATCCCGCCAGACCCCCCCAGGTAACAACACCCCCCTCCTAACACTCTACCCGTCCTGTGTCCTCTACGCCATCCCGCCAGACCCGGCCAGGTAACAACACCCCCCTCCTAACACTCTACCCGTCCTGTGTCCTCTACGCCATCCCGCCAGACCCGGCCAGGTAACAACACCCCCCTCCTAACACTCTACCCGTCCTGTATCCTCTACGCCATCCCGCCAGACCCGGCCAGGTAACAACACCCCCCTCCTAACACTCTACCCGTCCTGTGTCCTCTACGCCATCCCGCCAGACCCGGCCAGGTAACAACACCCCACTCCTAACACTCTACCCGTCCTGTGTCCTCTACGCCATCCCGCCAGACCCGGCCAGGTAACAACACCCCCTCCTAACACTCTACCCGTCCTGTGTCCTCTACGCCATCCCGCCAGACCCGGCCAGGTAACAATACCCCCTCCTAACACTCTACCCGTCCTGTGTCCTCTACGCCATCCCGCCAGACCCGGCCAGGTAACAACACCCCCCTCCTGACACTCTACCCGTCCTGTGTCCTCTACGCCATCCCGCCAGACCCGGCCAGGTAACAACACCCCCCTCCTAACACTCTATCCGTCCTGTGTCCTCTACGCCATCCCGCCAGACCCGGCCAGGTAACAACACCCCCCTCCTAACACTCTACCCGTCCTGTGTCCTCTACGCCATCCCGCCAGATCCGGCCAGGTAACAACACCCCCCTCCTAACACTACCCGTCCTGTGTCCTCTACACTATCCCGCCAGACCCGGCCAGGTAACAACACCCCCTCTTATCACTCTACCCGTCCTGTGTCCTCTACACCATCCCGCCAGACCCGGCCAGGTAACATCACCCCCCCTCCTAACACTCTACCCGTCCTGTGTCCTCTACACCATCCCGCCAGACCCGGCCAGGTAACAACGCCCCCTCCTAACACTCTACCCGTCCTGTGTTCTCTACGCCATCCCGCCAGACCCGGCCAGGTAACAACACCCCCCTCCTAACACTCTATCCGTCCTGTGTCCTCTACGCCATCCCGCCAGACCCGGCCAGGTAACAACACCCCCCTCCTAACACTCTACCCGTCCTGTGTCCTATACGCCATCCCGCCAGATCCGGCCAGGTAACAACACCCCCTCCTAACACTCTACCCGTCCTGTTTCCTCTACGCCATCCCGCCAGACCCGGCCAGGTAACAACACCCCCCTCCTAACACTCTACCCGTCCTGTGTCCTCTACGCCATCCCGCCAGACCCGGCCAGGTAACAACACCCCCTCCTAACACTCTACCCGTCCTGTGTCCTCCACGCCATCCCGCCAGACCCGGCCAGGTAACAACACCCCCCTCCTAACACTCTACCCGTCCTGTGTCCTCCACGCCATCCCGCCAGACCCGGCCAGGTAACAACAGTCCCCTCCTAACACTCTACCCGTCCTGTGTCCTCCACGCCATCCCGCCAGACCCGGCCAGGTAACAACACCCCACTCCTAACACTCTACCCGTCCTGTGTCCTCTACGCCATCCCGCCAGACCCGGCCAGGTAACAACACCCCCTCCTAACACTCTACCCGTCCTGTGTCCTCCACGCCATCCCGCCAGACCCGGCCAGGTAACAACACCCCCTCCTAACACTCTACCCGTCCTGTGTCCTCCACGCCATCCCGCCAGACCCGGCCAGGTAACAACACCCCCCTCCTAACACTCTACCCGTCCTGTGTCCTCCACGCCATCCCGCCAGACCCGGCCAGGTAACAACAGTCCCCTCCTAACACTCTACCCGTCCTGTGTCCTCCACGCCATCCCGCCAGACCCGGCCAGGTAACAACACCCCCCTCCTAACACTCTACCCGTCCTGTGTCCTCCACGCCATCCCGCCAGACCCGGCCAGGTAACAACAGTCCCCTCCTAACACTCTACCCGTCTTCCCAGTGGTACAGATGGCAGTGCGATGGTAGGGTTTAAGACCATTGTTGTGCCAGGAAAGGCTAACATTGAGCCTAACCTGGAGGAAGCAATTTGACCAAACAAATTGCCTATTAACTAAGATATCTGGGTTTGTGTCCTACTGGACTCATTGTTAGTTGATACTAGTGGTGTTATCGCCAGACGCTATACGATGCAAACAAGCTTTCAGTTTTTTGTTGTTTTCTCTGCAGAGAGGAGACGCGCCTACAGCCCTCCGGCACACCACGTGACCGAGGACCACGTGCTCCTTAACAACAGCGTCTCCACCGTCAGCTGTTCCTCCCCCGTGCCGCTAGAGGTCGCAGACAGGTGATTTCTTGCTTTCAATATCTGGTGCATCTTCTCTGTTAGAACCCATGAAAGATGTTTTGGTCTTAAAGGCTAGGCGTGAGTAATGCGTGAGTTACGCCGAAACAGTGGTTCGCCCTGGACGAAGACCATGGACGAAGACCATATCTATGATATGAACTGCTGGTGGGTGGTTTAGGCAGCATGCGTACACATGAAGGCTAAGTTGAAACCTAAAAGGCTCTTTAAGACAGTAAAACATGCCCCAGATGCAGATATTTTGCAAGAGGACTAAAACCTGTCGAAGAGCTTTATCCCAGAGATTCCTTCTACATAGCACCCCCTACCCCTTAGATTCTTCCTTTGACCCCCACTCTCCTCACTGACGCCTCTCTCTGTAAATTCAGGCCGAGGGTGAGGCCGCTGTCCTTGGATGACCTTGAGGCGCGTCCCGGCTCGCCTAGCGTCGTGTTGGTTCCGGGCGGATCCGAGTCGGCCCACAGCCAGGCCTCGGACACCCGCCCAGCGCCCCCTCCTGGGGGAGAGTGCAAACAAGGTATGCACCATACGACTGATTTCACTAAATTTCACCGACAATATATGTCTCAGTTCTATCACATCGTAGTTAACCAGCTGAAATATACATGTATATATATATCGATATGCAGAGAACGCTCTTATATCATTTATATTCTGATCCTAAAATTATTTTGTATGATATATATATATATTTATATATTAATCAATTACTATTAAATATATATCGATATTTTATAAGTGAGCATTTGGCATTGCATTTATAGCGTCCTATACCGGCTCACGTGTAATAGCGATGCCGCGATATACTAGCTATATTTAACTAGGGATCTGTACTGTGAGCATGATCTTACACATAATGAGATGCTACGCCTTATCGACAGCCGATGTCGGGTCAGTGACGGCTGGTTCCAGTCCTCGCGCGTCACTCCCAGGCCTGGAGAACGCTAAGATAGTGTCACTGGACGCCGCTTGGGGGAGTAATGACAAGGACCGGGATGTTGTTGCCATAGAACCGGTCTCGTTGGATGGCGCGTGGAAGAGCGACAGACGAGGTGAGAGATGGCGATGGAAGAATATATAGGCGTGCGTGTCCATCCGTATTGGTAATTGTAAGATTGGAGCCCGGGTGTGGGCACCTGATCTGGAGCCCGCCCCATCTTTGCGTCCTTCATCGTCTGTTTGATGTTGTAGATGACGACCGGCTGACGCAGGAGCAGGATGACCGAGAGTACGAGGAGAGGAGGAGACAGCGGGAGGAAGAGAGGCAGAGAAAGGAGGAGGACGCTTGGAGACGAGAACAGGCCACTCTCAACCAACTACAAGTAGGCCCCCCACCCCCCCCCCACCCATCACCTGATACTACCATTAGAGTAACTGCTTAAAGCACTCAGTGCATTGAGTGATAAATCTAAGTTATTATTTGTGCTATATATCCTGGGTACATTTACCAGGTCAACACGTTGTTAAATAGACCTCAGCTCGCTCGCCCTTCGTAGTCAGGCTTCATAATTTTAAAAGCAAAATGGCCGACATTCTATTGGTCGTTTTATGACAATATTTCGCGCGTTACGATGTGCCGTGGCCTTGTAGGGTAAAGAGGACGTCGCAGTGAAGAGAACGGAAGAGGCGGAACAGAAGGACAAGGCAGAGAAAGGGGAGGAGTCTGTTGATGAGAAGATTGACCCCGTCCTCCTCAAGTACATGGAAGTGGTCAAGCAGAACAGGGAGAAGGAGAAAGAGGTCAGTGCCCTAACCACGCCCAGCTACTTTGTTTTGTGACTTTATTGCGGCAATACTAGGCGTTTATTGTCTGTGAGATATTGATGGATTAATGCCTTAAGATTGAGACTCTTGAAATGGGAGGTAATTGCTAGTGTGACGGGGATGCTTGCTTGCGACAGAGTTGTGTGGCACGGTGGGTTACATATATGATGCATAAATATTAGAAATACATAATACTTGGAAACATCAGAAAAGTATGGTGGTTTAGTACTTCTCGTAAACTTTAGCTCGTAAAACATAAAACGTGGATTACCACGCCGAAGACGATCGAAAAATATTGAATTGGTCATAAATATATAGCATTTTTTTTTTCTCATATTGTTAGCTTAAAAATAATTTCCCCTGGATATTGCCTCCCAATAATCGGTGTATATGGCCTATTCTGTGAAATGACCCAATGGTTTTTGCGAACGGCGTTTGACTAAGCAACACATATGAACCTATCTTAGTGCCCTGATATTTATTGATTGGTTCTTCCGTATCCTGACACTGTTATCTACAGGGACCTCAGGTAGGCTGCCATAGGCTTTCAATGGTCACGTAGTCTGGATGTGGTACCCTTTGCTTGTCGTTGACATATCTATTCTGTCTGTCGTCTGCTTTGGCTTGTTGTCGCAATGCTATCCCGACCGAATGGTCTGGTGGTTATCGCGCGCCTCTCTGCCGAGTGAGCTCTGCCAGGCCAGCCATCGTGCCGGAGGCCGGGGGTCGGGGGTTCGCGCCCCACTGTGGGCCACCCCAATGGTCTGGTGGTTAGCGCGTCTCTCTGTCGAGTGAGCTCTGCCAGGCCAGCCATCGTGCCAGAGGTGGGGGTCGGGGGGTCGCGCCTCCACTATGAGAATGTCTATTGTGCTGATCATACGGGATAAAGATCCCATGTCCGTCTTCGAAAAAAGGTATGGAGGTTATCCCTGCTCCAACTATCCGGCCCTCTCTCCAGCTCCAGGGCTGTTGTCTGCCTTGTCGTTGCTGTCACCTGACTGTCATGCTGTCACGTGGTTGTCATGCTGTCACCTGGCTGTCATGCTGTCACCTGGCTGTCATACTGCCATTTGGCTGTCATGCTGTCACCTGGCTGTCATGCTGTCACCTGGCTGTCATACTGACATTTGGCTGTCATGCTGTCACCTGGCTGTCATGCTGTCACATGGCTGTCCTGCTGTCACCTGGCTGTCATGTTGTGGCAGCGCTGATAACGGCGTCCACGTTCGTGAACTTTTAATGTTACACATACGCAGCGATATTGTTTGTTTAATGTGAACTGCATTTGATATTCATGCATTGCTCATTGAATACATTGGGTGTCTGTGCCTATTATGGTTGCCTTGTACATATATTAATTTCTTTCATGTTGTCGTCACTGGCCCTGGCTGCGGAATAAAACAGTTCGATACAATCGGAAGCTATGTCTCCTTGACCATGTAATGAATGCCACATAGTGCCTGCTATTATTTGCTAGGCTGTGTATTGTCGTCAGCCGTTTGCGCTGTAAGTTGCGCTGGAAGTAATGGCAGCCTCGGCTCTGAGGATCTTATCGTAGGGACGGTTCATGTGGTATCCAATGTTTTTGGGGGGTAAAACAAACTCTTGCTTTGCCTGTTACAAGAAAAATATCTGATCTCCTAATAAACATCATGCCCTCGTATTATTAAACTTAATACATTTGAGCACCCCCCCCCCCCCCCTGGATATGAAATGGTCCTTCCGTACGCCCCTCAATCAAGTTCACAGCCCGGTACCATTGCTTTTGATCGTGGCGCAAGGCATGAAGCATTCACCAGGCATTCACCACCGCCTATAGACATCAACCAAACACCTGCTCTCCATGTTATGTGGAGATTTCTCTGCTTTACATTACATATTGTTATAGTGTCTGTCTGAAGACAGGTAATTAGTACTTCTTGACATTTGGATTTTGTTATTGCTTTTATGACAGGTTGTTCAAAAAACAGTGGAAACGTGGAAAGGTCGCCAGTCTAGTAAGGTAAGTAGTGCCACTGACGGTATTAAGCTGTTCTTGAACCATTGCGGGGCTTAGTGTCCGAGCACGGATCGGTCCATCACACCCGTGTTGCTGATAATCAACAAAGGGAGGTGACATCTTGGTGGTGGTTTCACCTCACTGGTTGGTTGGTTGATGCACGAGGCTTGGTCACGTGCGCTCTTCTAGGCCAGCCATCCTGTCTAGTCCTATTTTTCATGGGAGACGACTTCGCAAATCATAGTTCAGATTATTTCACTGTGAGGCGCCACTGCACGTGGGTGTAATTTAGACCACTTCATTCATTTTATACGTGGCATGCCATTTACCTAGAAAAATGCGGTACATGTATTTATCTCCGTATAGCAATTCCAGATAATGCCCTTATATTTCTGAGAATTCTTTGCGCCAGTCATGCATTTTCCAAGATGGCGGACATCTGCGAAGTCCTCGGGCTCGTCTCAGAGTTAAACGTGGGTTGGTAGCTCATTGACGCGGATTCTTTTTGATGACATTACAGGTTATATTTTCGTTTCAAAATAACCGAGTCACATGGTAGTCAGCAAAGGTTTCGACTTGATTTGATTGGGGTTTAACGACACTGGTAGTGACTTACATTGCGTTCAATACATGACGACTTGCTTCTATGTACATTACAAACAATACGTGAAGATTTATTTATAGGTGTATTATAAGGAATTAGATTTGTTCACGTTGCCATCGATAAATGAAAACTTCTATACGTGTACATTGCAGTAAAAAAAGTGAGGATTTACCTGTTTGCAGTCAGTAAATTGAAGGTATATTTAGAGTAGAGGGACTGTTACCGATATTAATAACCCAATAATTAGGTCCTATTGCAGCAGTCAGAGCTTATAAAAAACCTGATGTGGCTATTTGTTTTGCTGCAGGAAGAAGCAGATGTTGTATCTGAGGGTATTTCTGCGGCCAGTGACAAAAGGTAGGTTTGCTGGGTAGTCTTTACCATCAATGTGATCGCCGATTGAAAGGAATTCAATAGAACCTGTAAGTAAACGTACGCGCATATATCTTTAGAATATGAAGTGCTTTCTTGGCAAATATGACTACCTCTGCCCCAAGAGCTAGCATTGATAGACACTCATTGCGATGTAAAATACATCGATATCCTTTAGATTGCCGTTGCGCTGCGATGCGTGTCGGTTTGCACTCACCGGGGGCCGGCCGCCTGAGTATCGTAGAACCGCGAGCGCGTGCTAAAACGTTTCTACTAATGGCCGGCAGGTCCTGCACATACCCACAGCATGAACCCGCAACGGCGGTTCTACGGTAGTCTACTGGCGGTTTAAAGCATGTTGAAATAAATGGTTGAATGTCCCATTGTTCACAGTGGCGGGGCTAAGGCCGACGTCTCGGACGCAGATTTCTGGTAAAGACGACTGGCTGTCAGGGTGTTGCCATCAGGATTCCGAGACTGTTGGCATGGTGACACATCCAAAACAGACTCATCATACGTACAGCCGGTGGTTGCCATGGCGACGCCTGAACGTCCGCTGTAAACTTCCGATCCGTCCACCTTCATCATGCGACTCATCGCTCTCGTATAGCTCACGTTATTGTTGGTATACAACTAAACGTAGACATGTAATGTTTGTGAATAATAAGATGTGCCCGATATTGTAGAGGCAGTACCTGTATGAATATACAGGGATTCTGTCTGAATGTGAAGACTTAAGTCTAAGCAAGAAGCACGGATGGAACTGTCGAAAGTCAATAAGATTAATTCCCGATAGTATTTATGTAGTAGATGTTTAGTCAAATCGTCTTTGTCTGTGATATGCTCAGGTTTGTAGATAACAATATTCTCAATGACTTAAGGCCGATACTTATATATTTTAGTATTTTATTGCTTTTCCTGTGTTTGTTAGATTAAGGAAAACAAATCTTGTTGTCTGTATCGGAGCGGCCTCCAATAACCGTCGCTGACAAGTCCACCTTGTTCAGTATGTAACACTGATAATACAGCAGTATGGTAATTGTCTGCCTCGAACATAAATTTCTTTTATTTGGAGACGTTTTGAGATTGTGCACGAATAGGAGAGGAGTCAGCTTTTTTCAAAAGATAGTGAAAACTTAATATTAAATAATAGTGTAGATATATGATTATGCCAAGGAAGCCGCATGGTATAAAATGGCTGTCGAGCGAGTTGGTAATCGTTGGGTGACCAATTTCATCTCTACTTTGATTGGCATTTGTCCGTCATATTAGTTTAATAAAGTATTCATTTCGATGTCACGTGATTTATTTATTACATTCTCTTTCATTTTGTTGGTATTAAAGAATTAAATGCTCATGTTTTTTTTGTGTGAAGAAATTAATGTTTTACATTTGGGACAAAAGCGGCGTAAAACACTAAAACTTCGTCATCACAACATTGTCTCGGAAATACTATCTCGTTAATATATCCGGTTAAGTCCTGGTAAAACTGTTAATATCTACAGTTTATCGCCGCTAAAGCGAGGCTAAACTTGTCAGTATTTCAGCATTAGGGTGCGGGACTCCCCCCCCCCCCCCTTCTGTGCTTAGAGAAATTGTTTGATCGTCTTATAAGTATAAATAATGGTTACACGGCAGACATCTCAAAGTGGCCTATTTAAAACCCGTAACATTTCCTTCCAGTTCGCAAATTGTTGCGACATTCAACAAATAAATAGCCGTGCAGTCACTCTGCCTGCCGTGGGAGCTCGTTCCTCACATCACTATAGCGTAAGCGGAACGCCCTCTACCGGGAGATCGATAGCCAGTGTCACTGCAGGGTTGAGTTGCCGATGGCGTGCGCACGCGGTCGACACCCATAAGCAACGCACCCCTAGGCCGAGTTCCGCACCACCGCGAACATGTTTGGCCACTCGGAACTTGCTATGGAACGACATTGGACACCTCGAACTATTTCCATTTGTTGCGGGGATATCCACTAAATAATTGTCATTACTTTGGAAATAGAAGCACAACCTAAATAGTGTAAAATATTGGTAAATAAAAGATAATTATAAAGCATCGATATTTACGGGTTATCCCCACTTATTCAAGAAGAATCATTGCCCAGAGTTTAATATTACCATGCGGGACTGCTCTTGTAAAATCAACAAATGAAGATGGTTCGATGTGACCAATGTCGTTCCATAGCGAGTTCAACAGTGTGCGCGGCGGTTGACGGTGATGCTGAACTCTGCCCTGAAGCTCGGTACGAAAACCACTTGTACTGAGTTACCGGATGTGTTTGCGGGACACACATCCGCGTCTCACTTAATCCGAGTACCACTGTATTGAGATCGTGTTCACAGTACGTAACTTGCATATATATATATCTGATACCCCGCCTCTCACCGTCTGGTATGTGCATGGCTTTGGCGCTGTTAGTGTGTGGTATACCAGTTTGGGGGGGGGGGGTGGCATAGCGGGGAGGGCGGTCGGTGAAGTATGGTGTCTTGTATTTTTTTTCAAATGTAGAAATTTACACACTCGTATGCGTGGATACTCACGCCCCCCACCCACCCCCTCCCTTGCCGCCTTTTTCGGGCCTGACACACTAGCCAATGAAACTTGCAGGGGGTGGACCTTGCTTCAGACAGCTACGGGGTATATGTTGGTTAAGTGTTTCTGGAGGAGTGGGGAAGCATGGGGGCGGTGGGGGGGGGGGGGGTAATAGATCGGTTACATGCCTGCGCACCTTGATCTTGTAGTGCAGTATACTACTTGAACTAAACAAACTACTATATATATTGTTGGTTGTTACATGCACCCGGAAAATCAACAAACAGAAAAGCAACGTAGAAACAGTGGTTAAAGCGTCCTGAATAACCAACCAACCAATCACATATCGTTATGGGTGAACATTTTGTTTGAAAAGGTTGTGGGTCACAACGATAATTTGACCAGAGAAACGAGAATCGTGTTCCCGGTTACGCCCCTGTTGGGGTGGGGGGGTGGGGGGTGCAAGGGTCGTGTTCCCAGATCACGAAGAATAAATTTCTTTATTCCCAGGTCACGATGAATTAAAAGCATAACTCTTCGCATGCAATGGAAGGTCGGATACACGACACTAACTGGACGATTTCCCGATTCACGGTTATTTAATTTTAAAATTCCCAGTTCACGATTAATGAAAATCCTTGATCACGGCGGTCGGCTAATACGTACCTCATTCCCAGTTCATGAAGAATTATTTTCCTCATTCCCAGTTCACGGTGAAATAAAAAGCCCAATCACGAGGAACGCAAATACCCCTTGCCCCCCCCCCCCACCCATCCTGTTAGTACATGGAGATTGTGATTGTTTGTTGGTTGCCGAATCTTTTGGCTATGTACTTAAAGCAAGCTCTTCCCCATGTCAAATAAGTATATTCTGTCTTAAATTTATATTCTGAAACCCTGTGGCCTATCCGGAGAGAAGCACTTTGCATGGCCACCGGAGCAGAAGTTGGTGGCCGGCTTTATATCCCTGCGCGCCTGTTCGCTGTTCGGTATTTTGTGTGTGATGTCGACCGCGGCTCGCTATCACGTCCGCGCGCGATAATAATAAACCGGGCAGTTTTATGTTGAAATTGTTGTTTTACAGACTCTCAGAGATATGAAACATATATGCATCATCATTTTGACATACTTTTAGTCTTGATTCTGAAATGTAAAAAATTTAAGATGGCGCATGTAAGTATATTGCTTTAACCATTTCTCGCATCTTACATGTTAGCATTTTGCAGTATCGATTGGTCTTCTTTTTCATATCAGTTTCATCAGCTAGAAATATTCAGTCTATGTCCAGGGCACTAATTACCCACTTATCCATGGCATTCATCCACCCAAAAACTGTTATATATCGCGGAGGTCTTTCGAGTTTTATTCCACCATTAATGCATGCTTTGGTGAAAACGATAGTCGGAAACATGAATACAATCATTGAAAAATGCATAGAGAAGTAGGAAGTGTATCTAAGCATTATGTATATACAACCTGAACGTAGGGTAGCCCTGAAACATGCCTCTCTAAGCACGCTCGGTAAACCGGAGCTCCGGTTTACCGAGGCATGTTTCAGGGCTAAACGTAGGGCAGACATCAAAGCAACTTGTGAGCCCCGCGGCCATAAATATGAACATTCGGTACGAGTTCAAAGATGGAGACTGTTTCCTTCCTGCGCCACGCCGCCTCGCTGAGGAAGATATGGACCCACTTGTGGTTTGTGTACGACTCTGGAAACGGTGCGTTTGTGTAATTTCGCTTCTCCAAGTCTCGACACACTTGGCGGGCGTGGGGAACCAGTCCTACCTTATGCGCGTCGCACAGTCGCTTTATCTCGCTGCCCGGGGGGTCGAAGGTGGGTAGGAAATATTTAGGCGGCACCACCGTGATGTTATTTTCAGGTCGACGCGCTATTTCTTGCGCGGAAGGAGACGAGGCGTCGGTGAACTGCCGGAAGACGCCGTCCAGGAACCAGGGTCCCGTGGCGCGCATCACATCCGTCGGGAACTTCTCGGCGGTGTGTTTCAGCTCCTGGATGCAGCGCTGAAAGAACGGGTGCCCGGGCCGGCTGGCCATGATGGTGGTCATCACGTTGGGCTCAGTCCTGTTGAACAGCAGGTAGGGGTGTTCGTAGGTCTCGTGGCTGAGGACGCACTGGTGGTCGTAGGTCCAGTCGTCCAGCGGCTGGAAGCACTCCATGTCCATGTCGACGTAGAAGCCGCCGAAGGTGTCCATGATGAAGTAGCGCATGGCGTCGGCGCGGAATATGGTGAATCCGTACGAGTTGTACATGGCCAGGTACTGTGGGTACCTCTCCTGGAGCAGCAGCCGGACCTCCTCGGGCGTCCACAGCCAGTATTCCCACAGCGGGTTGAACGTCAGCCACGTCTTGACCCAGTCGGCCGGCTCTACGGGGATGTCGTATGTGTTCCACGTCTGGTGGATGATGTGGGGGATGAGGGGGGGTCGGTGGGGGTCCGGCCCCCCCACCACCGGGGAACCGTTCGCAGAGAAACGCGGCTCTAATCGGGCGGGCAAATCGGATTCCGAGGCTGATTTGAGTTTGGCGGAGGCATCTCCGCGGTTCGGAGTCTCGCCTCTGGATGTCATGATGGGGGAATCCATAGCGGCGGCGGCGGCAGAAAGGGCGGACGTCTGAGTGAGCCGGGGGAACAGCGTGAGCATGCCTAGCGTGGCCACACAGAGGGCGAGAGCGGCCAGCGCCAACACCTTGCACTTCCTGGATAACATCTCGCGCGATATCCGGTCACGTGATACACGCAGAGCGTTCCGTCTTGCAGCTTCTCGTGTCACGTGACGTCACACAGACATCTGAAATATAAATAACGATGCATACGATAGAGCGCTCCTGCTATGGCATTGCCCGTGTCATAGCTCATAGATGACAACAAGTTTAATGTATTTAGTTGGGCGGAAAAGAAAGAAAGGATGAAATCTGCTGAATTTCTCATATATTATTTAAATGAAATAATAATACATAAATATATCGACTGGGCTTTGATATCAGGTCTGCCTCTGGGCCATAAAAATGGTTTCTTCTTCATATAACGTAAAGTAAAATAAAAATAGTTATAATGTCTAATGCGCTTCGGCATGTCAAACATGTTGACAAAATGATATACAATGTATTAAGATTAAATAAAACAAATGTAAGGACACCAAATTCTTGGCATTGACTGACTGAGATGGAATGAATTAAAGTGTTGGAGGTTTAGGCCGCTTTTGTAAACGCTAATTTGGGCCACAGGACCTCGGGACAATGACCTGGGTTTGGATGCAACACGACCTGTTGATCTGGGCGACAGCACCTCTCGGGACAATGACCTGGGTTTGGATGAAACACGACCTGTGGATCAGGGCCACAGCACCTCTCGGGACAATGACCTGGGTTTGGATGAAACACGACCTGTTGATCTAGGCCCCAGCACCTCTCGGGACAAGACCTGGGTTTGGATGATACACGACATGTGGATCTGGGCCACAGCACCTCTCGGGACAATGACCTGGGTTTGCATGAAACACGACCTGTTGATCTGGGCCCCAGCACCTCTCGGGACAATGACCTGGGTTTGGATGAAACACGACCTGTGGATCTGGGCCACAGCACCTCTCGGGACAATGACCTGGGTTTGCATGATACACGACCTGTGGATCTGGGCCACAGCACCTCTCGTGACAATGATCTGGGTTTGGATGAAACACGACCTGTTGATCTGGGCCCCAGCACCTCTCGGGACAATGACCTGGGTTTGGATGAAACACGACCTGTGGGTCTAGGCCACAGCACCTCTCGGGACAATGACCTGGGTTTGGATAAAACACGACCTGTGGATCAGGGCCACAGCACCTCTCGGGACAATGACCTGGGTTTGGATAAAACACGCCCTGTGGGTCTAGGCCACAGCACCTCTCGGGACAATGACCTGGGTTTGGATGAAACACGCCCTGTGGGTCTAGGCCACAGCACCTCTCGGGACAATGACCTGGGTTTGGGTGAAACACGACCTGTGGATCTAGGCCACAGCACCTCTCGGGACAATGACCTGGGTTTGGATAAAACACGACCTGTGGATCTGGGCCACAGCACCTCTCGGGACAATGACCTGGGTTTGGATGAAACACGCCCTGTGGTTCTAGGCCACAGCACCTCTCGGGACAATGACCTGGATTTGGATGAAACACGACCGGTTGATCTAAGCCACAGCACCTCTTGAAACAATGACCTGGGTTTGGATGAAACACGCCCTGTGGGTCTAGGCCACAGCACCTCTCGGGACAATGACCTGGGTTTGGATGAAACACGAACTGTGGATCTAGGCCACAGCACCTCTTGAGACAATGACATGGGTTTGGATGAAACACGACCTGTGGATCTGAGCCACAGCACCTCTCGGGACAATGACCTGGGTGTGGATGAAACACGACCTGTGGATCTGGGCCACAGCACCTCTCGGGACAATGACCTGGGTTTGGATGAAACACGACCTGTGGATCTGGGCCACAGCACCTCTCGGGACAATGACCTGGGTTTGGATGAAACACGACCTGTGGATCTGGGCCACAGCACCTCTCGGGACAATGACCTGGGTTTGGATGAAACACGACCGGTTGATCTTTGCCAGAGCACTTCTCGGGACAATGACCTGGGTTTGGATGAAACACGACCTGTGGATCTGGGTCACAGCACCTCTCGGGACAATGACCTGGGTTTGGACGAAACACGACCGGTTGATCTGAGCCACAGCACCTCTCGGGACAATGACCTGGGTTTGGATAAAACACGACCTGTGGATCTAGGCCACAGCACCTCTCGGGACAATGACCTGGGTTTGGATGAAACACGACCTGTGGATCTAGGCCACAGCACCTCTCGGGACAATGACCTGGGTTTGGATGAAAGACGACCTGTGGATCTAGGCCACAGCACCTCTCGGGACAATGACCTGGGTTTGGATGAAACACGACCTGTGGATCTGGGCCACAGCACCTCTCGGGACAATGACCTGGGTTTGGATGAAACACGACCTGTGGATCTGGGCCACAGCACCTCTCGGGACAATGACCTGGGTTTGGATGAAACACGACCTGTGGATCTGGGCCACAGCACCTCTCGTGACAATGACCTGGGTTTGGATGAAACACGACCGGTTGATCTTTGCCAGAGCACCTCTCGGGACAATGACCTGGGTTTGGATGAAACACGACCTGTGGATCTGGGTCACAGCACCTCTCGGGACAATGACCTGGGTTTGGACGAAACACGACCGGTTGATCTGAGCCACAGCACCTCTCGGGACAATGACCTGGGTTTGGATGAAACACGACCTGTGGATCTAGGCCACAGCACCTCTCGGGACAATGACCTGGGTTTGGATGAAACACGACCTGTGGATCTAGGCCACAGCACCTCTCGGGACAATGACCTGGGTTTGGATGAAACACGACCTGTGGATCTAGGCCACAGCACCTCTCAGGACAATGACCTGGCTTTGGATGAAACACGACCTGTGGATCTGAGCCACAGCATCTCTCGGGACAATGACCTGGGTTTGGATGAAACACGAACTGTGGATCTGGTCCACAGCACCTCTTGGGACAATGACCTGAGTTTGGATGAAACACGACCTGTGGATCTGGGCCACAGCACCTCTCGGGACAATGACCTGGATTTGGATGAAACACGACCTGTGGATCTGGGCCACAGCACCTCTCGGGACAATGACCTGGGTTTGGATGAAACACGACCGGTTGATCTTTGCCAGAGCACCTCTCGGGACAATGACCTGGGTTTGGATGAAACACGACCTGTGGATCTGGGTCACAGCACCTCTCGGGACAATGACCTGGGTTTGGATGAAACACGACCTGTGGATCTGGGCCACAGCACCTCTCGGGACAATGACATGGGTTTGGATGAAACACGACCTGTGGATCTGGGCCACAGCACCTCTCGGGACAATGACATGGGTTTGGATGAAACACGACCTGTGGATCTGGGCCACAGCACCTCTCGGGACAATGACCTGGGTTTGGATGAAACACGACCTGTGGATCTGGGTCACAGCACCTCTCGGGACAATGACCTGGGTTTGGACGAAACACGACCTGTGGATCAGGGCCACAGCACCTCTCGGGACAATGACCTGGGTTTGGATGAAACACGACCTGTGGATCTGGGTCACAGCACCTCTCGGGACAATGACCTGGGTTTGGATGAAACACGACCGGTTGATCTGAGATACAGCACCTCTCGGGACAATGACCTGGCTTTGGATGAAACACGACCTGTGGATCTGAGCCACAGCACCTCTCGGGACAATGACCAGGGTTTGGATGAAACACGACCTGTTGATCTGAGCCACAGCACCTCTCGGGACAATGACCTGGGTTTGGATGAAACACGACCTGTGGATCTGGTCCACAGCACCTCTTGGGAAAATGATCTGGGTTTGGATGAAACACGAACTGTGGATCAAAGCCACAGCACCTCTCGGGACAATGACCTGGGTTTGGATGAAACACGACCTGTGGATCTGGGCCACAGCACCTCTCGGGACAATGACCAGGGTTTGGATGAAACACGACCTGTGGATCTGGGCCACAGCACCTCTCGGGACAATGACCTGGGTTTGGATGAAACACGACCTGCTGATCTGGGCCACAGCACCTCTCGGGACAATGACCGGGGTTTGGATGAAGCACGAGCTGTGGATCTGGGCCACAGCACCTTTCGGGACAATGACCTGGGTTTGGATGAAACGCGAATTGCTGATCTGCAGTTCAACCTGCTTACCAACTAGACTGGGAAGACTCCAGTAATAATAGCCAGGGATAAATACCATGCGACTGGACATTTTCCAGCGACTCAGTGCTGAGGTTTTGACAGATTAGATCTGCGAAATCCATGAAACCTAAATGGCCTTGCAGCTTGTCTCGGTCCCAATAGCCTGGTTCCGGCCCTAAAAGGCTGGTTTCGATCCCAATAGCCTGGTTCCGGTCCCAACAGGCTGGTTCCGGTCCCAAGGCAAGTGTAAAATCCGCGCTCTGAGCTTGCTTGCGGCGCCACCTCTCCACTACGGCTACCTCTCTAGCCCGGCTAGTCCTCTACCACGGTCACGTCTCTACCACGGTCACCTCTCTACCACGATCACCTCTCTACCACGGCCACCTTTCTACCACGGCTACTCCTCTACCACGGTCACCTCTACCACGGTCACCTCTCTACCACGGTCACTTCTCTACCACGGTCACCTCTCTACCACGGTCACCTCTACCACGGTCACCTCTCTACCACGGCCACCTCTCTACCACGGTCACCTCTCTACCACGGTCACCTCTCTACCACGATCACCTCTCTACCACGGCCACCTCTCTACCACGGTCACCTCTCTACCACGGCCACCTCTCTACCACGGCTTTTCCTCTACCACGGTCACCTCTCTAGCACGGTTACCTCTCTAGCACGGTTACCTCTCTGCCACGGCCACCTCTCTACCACTGCCACCTCTCTACCACGGCTACTCCTCTACCACGATCACCTATCTACCACGGCCACCTCTCTACCACGGCTTTTCCTCTATCACGGTCACCTTTCTAGCACGGTTACCTCTCTAGCACGGTTACCTCTCTACCACGGCCACCTCTCTACCACGGCCACCTCTCTACCACGGCTACTCCTCTACCACGGTTACCTCTCTACCACGGCCACCTCTACCACGGCGATACCTCTCCCACGGCCACCTGTCTACCACGGCCACCTCTCTACCACGGCCACCTCTCTACCACGGCTTTTCTCTATCACGGTCACCTGTCTAGCACGGTTACCTCTCTACCACGGCCACCTCTCTACCACGGCCACCTCTCTACCACGGTTACTCCTCTACCACGGTTACCTCTCTACCACGGCCACCTCTCTACCACGGCGATACCTCTACCACGGCCACCTGTCTACCACGGCCACCTGTCTACCACGGCCACCTGTCTACCACGGCCACCTCTCTACCACGGCCACCTCTACCACGGCCATCTCTAGCCTGGTTCCGGCCCTAAAAGGCTGGTTCCGGTCCCAATAGCCAGATTTCGATCCCAAAAGGCTGGTTCCGGTCCCAGGGCAAGTGTAAAATCGGCGCTCTGAGCTTGCTTGCGGTGCCACCTCTCCACTACGGCTACCTCTTTAGCACGGCTACTCCTCTACCACGGTCACCTCTCTACCAGGGTCATCTCTCTACCACGGCCACCTCTCCAACACGGTCACCCCTCCAACACGGTCACCTCTCTACCACGGCCACCTCCCCATTACGGTTACCTCTCTACCACGGTCACCTCTCTACCACGATCACCTCTCTACCACGGTCACCACTCTACCACGGTCACCTCTCTACCACGGTTACTCCTCTACCACGGTCACCTCTCTACCACGGTCACCTCTCTACCATGGTCACCTCTCTGCCACGGTCACCTCTCTACCACGGCCACCTCTCTACCACGGTTACTCCTCTACCACGGTCACCTCTCTACCACGGTCACCTCTCTACCACGGTCACCTCTCTACCATGGTCACCTCTCTACCACGGTCACCTCTCTACCCCGGCCACCTCTCTACCACGGCTCTCTCTCTCTACCACGACCATATCTACCACGTCACCTCTACCACGGCCACTCTACCACGTCACCTCTACCACGGCCACCTCTACCACTGCCACCTGTCTACCAAGGCCACCTCTACCACGGTCACCTCTCTACCACGGCCACCTCTCTACCACGGCTCTCGCTCTCTACCACGACCATATCTACCACGTCACCTCTACCACGGCCACTCTACCACGTCACCTCTACCACGGCCACCTCTACCACTGCCACCTGTCTACCATGGTCACCTCTCTACCACGGTCACCTCTCTACCCCGGCCACCTCTCTACCACGGCTCTCTCTCTCTACCACGACCATATCTACCACGTCACCTCTACCACGGCCACTCTACCACGTCACCTCTACCACGGCCACCTCTACCACTGCCACCTGTCTACCAAGGCCACCTCTACCACGGTCACCTCTCTACCACGGACACCTCTCTACCACGGCTCTCGCTCTCTACCACGACCATATCTACCACGTCACCTCTACCACGGCCACTCTACCACGTCACCTCTACCACGGCCATCAATACCACGTCCACCTCTTCCGCGGCCACCCTTACCACGGCCACCTCCACCACGGCCGCCTCCTTACCACGGCCACCTCTACCACGGGCACCTCTACCACGGCCACCTCTACCACGGCCACTCTACCACGTTACCTCTCTACCACCGTCATCTGTCTACCACGGCCACCTCTCTACCACGGCCACCTCTCTACCACGACCACCTCTACCACGTCACCTCTACCACGGACACTCTACGACGGCCACCTGTGTACCACGGCCACCGCTCTAACACGGCCACCTCTCTACCACGGTCACCTCTCTACCAGGGTCATCTCTCTACCACGGCCACCTCTCCAACACGGTCACCCCTCCAACACGGTCACCTCTCTACCACGGCCACCTCCCCATTACGGTTACCTCTCTACCACGGTCACCTCTCTACCACGATCACCTCTCTACCACGGTCACCACTCTACCACGGTCACCTCTCTACCACGGTTACTCCTCTACCACGGTCACCTCTCTACCACGGTCACCTCTCTACCATGGTCACCTCTCTGCCACGGTCACCTCTCTACCACGGCCACCTCTCTACCACGGTTACTCCTCTACCACGGTCACCTCTCTACCACGGTCACCTCTCTACCACGGTCACCTCTCTACCATGGTCACCTCTCTACCACGGTCACCTCTCTACCCCGGCCACCTCTCTACCACGGCTCTCTCTCTCTACCACGACCATATCTACCACGTCACCTCTACCACGGCCACTCTACCACGTCACCTCTACCACGGCCACCTCTACCACTGCCACCTGTCTACCAAGGCCACCTCTACCACGGTCACCTCTCTACCACGGCCACCTCTCTACCACGGCTCTCGCTCTCTACCACGACCATATCTACCACGTCACCTCTACCACGGCCACTCTACCACGTCACCTCTACCACGGCCACCTCTACCACTGCCACCTGTCTACCATGGTCACCTCTCTACCACGGTCACCTCTCTACCCCGGCCACCTCTCTACCACGGCTCTCTCTCTCTACCACGACCATATCTACCACGTCACCTCTACCACGGCCACTCTACCACGTCACCTCTACCACGGCCACCTCTACCACTGCCACCTGTCTACCAAGGCCACCTCTACCACGGTCACCTCTCTACCACGGCCACCTCTCTACCACGGCTCTCGCTCTCTACCACGACCATATCTACCACGTCACCTCTACCACGGCCACTCTACCACGTCACCTCTACCACGGCCATCAATACCACGTCCACCTCTTCCGCGGCCACCCTTACCACGGCCACCTCCACCACGGCCGCCTCCTTACCACGGCCACCTCTACCACGGGCACCTCTACCACGGCCACCTCTACCACGGCCACTCTACCACGTTACCTCTCTACCACCGTCATCTGTCTACCACGGCCACCTCTCTACCACGGCCACCTCTCTACCACGACCACCTCTACCACGTCACCTCTACCACGGACACTCTACGACGGCCACCTGTGTACCACGGCCACCGCTCTAACACGGCCACCTCTCTACCATGGCAACCTCTCTACCACGGCCACCTCTACCACGGCCACCTCTACCGCGGCCACCAATACCACGGCCACCTCTTCCGCGGCCACCAATACCACGGCCACTCTATTACGACCACTCTACCACGACCACCTCTACCACGGCCACCTCTACAACGGCATATTTTTACCACGACCACCTGTACCACGGCAACCTCTACTCCGGCCACCTCTCTACCTCGACCACGTCTACCACGGTCACCTGACTACCACGGCCACCTCTACCACGGTCACCTGACTAGCACGGCCACCTCTACCACGATCACCTCTCAACCACGGCCACCTCTACCACGATCACCTCTCAACCACGGCCACCTCTACCACGGCCACCTCTACCGCGGCCACCAATACCATGTCCACTTCTTCCGCGGCCACCCTTACCACGGCCACCTCTCTACCGCGGCCACCTCCACCACGGTCGCCTCTTTACCACGGCCACCTCTACCACGGCCACCTCTACCACGGCCACCTCTACCCCGGCCACCTCACTACCACTGCCACCTGTAACACTGCCACCTCTACTACGGCCACCTCCACCACGGCCACCTATACTACGGCCACTTCTCTACCACGGCCACCTCTACCACGGCCACCTCTACCACTGCCACCTGTCTACCAAGGCCACCTCTACCACGGCCACCTCTCTACCACGGCCACTTGTACCCCGGCCACCTCACTACCACCGCCATATGTCTACCACGGCCACCTCTCTACCACGGCCACCTCTACCAAAGCCACCTCTACCACGGCCACTTGTACCCCGGCCACCTCACTACCACCGTCATCTGTCTACCACGGCCACCTCTCTACCACGGCCACCTCTACCAAAGCCACCTCTACCACGGCCACTTGTACCCCGGCCACCTCACTACCACTGCCACCTGTAACACTGCCACCTGTACCACAGCCACCTCTACCACTGCCACCTCTCTAAAACGGCCACCTCTACTACGGCCACTTAACCACGGTCATCTCTATCACGGCCACCTTTACCACAGCAACTTCAACCACGGCCACCTCTACCACGGCCACCTCTCTACCACGTCCACCTGTACCACGGGCACCTGTACCACGGCCACCTCTACTACTGCCACCTCTACCACGGCCACCTCTCTACCACGGCCACCCGTACCACGGCCACCTCTACCACTGCCACCTGTACCACGGCCACCTGTACCACGGCCACCTGTACCACGGCCACCCGTACCACGGCCACCTCTACCACGGCCACCTGTACCACGGCCACCTTTACCACGGCCACCTCTCAATCACGGCTACCTCAACCACTGTCACCGCCACCTCTACCACGGCAACTCTACCACGGCCATCTCTCTACCACAGTCACATCTCTACCACAGCTACCTCTCTACCACGGCCACCTCTCTTCCACAGCCACGACGCCGCCTCGTCATACGTAATACAACGCATTAACCTGGCGGCAAAAGCCGCGGTTTCGGGCACAAAGACGCGCGAAAGTTGGTGGAGACATGATACCAGATCCAGCAACTCCTGAAACTGTACTGGTGTCAATCTGAAGTAAATTTAGGTCCGAAACCCATCGTTTGCAATTTGCAACTACTGTATGAGCCTGTGTACTCCCCCAGCGCCAGTCTTCTTTGAAGAATGCGATGAATCAAATACCTCTTCCTTCTGCGACGTCTTTACGCTGCTAACAGCATGAGTAGGTCCTCATCAGAAGAATCTATCTTTTTTTTTTCAAAATGCCGCTAATATCTAAAAATAGCCTAAGCCGTTAATTCAGACAGCTGCTATACGGTCACTCACCGCGCGACCACCGCGTGCAGTGGGCTATAGCCACCGCGACCAAACCGCGCCGCCTCGGTTCCGTCGCCGCGTCAGTTCCGTCACCGCCGCGAACGCGTCCAGTGGGCGTCAGCACTAACACGTCATAAGCCTGTGAGACTCCGGACAACTCACATATCTAAACCACGAGAAAAACGTGCAAGATCACCCGACACAAGTGTGGTGGCGACCTGCTTCAAGTGGGATGTCGACTGCAATGATATACTCACTTCCGCGAAGAGTCACCTTTTTGCACAGACTGTACAGACTATGTCACAATACATAACTGACGCTCAGATCAATAAAAGTTGAAAGGCCATTAAATTGCTGACAAAATGCGGGTGGGTTCAAGCTAGCCGGCGATGGGCCTGTGACGATCCTTGGTAGAGGACGGCTTCGGGCAAGTGCTGGCAAGCGTCGGTTTTGCTCTGGCCAGCCAGCCTCGGGCCAGTGTTGCGCCAATTTGCACGCCGGTGCCGAGCAAGTGCTGGATGCCATCACAGGACCGGCGTCGGGGGCACCGGCCATTCGGCACTGGCCCGCCACTGGACCGGTGGTGTCGTGTTGACTGGGACCCCATTCCCAGTTCACGAAGAATTATTTTCCTCGTTCCCAGTTCACGGTGAAATGAAAAGCCCAATCACAAGGAACGCAAATACCCCTTGCCACCCCCCCCCCCCCACCCACCCGTTAGTACATGGAGATTGTGATTGTTTGTTGGTTGCCGAACCTTTTGGCTATGTACTTACAGCAATATATTCCGTAATGTTTTGTATTAGCAACTTCTTCCCCATGTCAAATAAGTATATTTTGTCTTAAATTTAAAGTCTGAAAGCCTGTGGGCTATCCGTAGAGAAGCACTTTGCATGGTCACCAGAGCAGAAGTTAGTGGTCGGCTTTATATCTCTGCGCGCCTGTTCGCTGTTCGGTATTTTGTGTGTGATGTCGACCGCGGCTCGATAAAAAAATGATAAAAAATCGAGAGTGGCGTCATGGGGTCCGATGTTCGTCGGCATCATAAAAATAGTATGTTCCTTATCTTACTTCCGGTTCCAGGGTGACGGCAATTCCCTATGGGACCTCCAATGTTAAAGCCCTCAATCTTTCAGGCTGGGGAAATTTGTTTGCCCCGTATTTCATCGGATGCCTGAAAACAGTTTGGGGATTTTTTCTTTGGTTAAACATGGTATCCAGTAGCCATGGTCCTTACTAGATAGAATTCGGACAAGAACTGACGTCACAGGATTTTTTTGGAAATGTTCTCCATTGTGAAAGATAGGAATGTTGGGGGCTTGCAGGGGCTCCCACGAGCGTCCTATTGAAGCCATCGCTATATGCTTGCAGTTGTAGAAGGATAGTAGTAGGATGAGCCATTAACTATAAACACGGCAACATAGCCCTGTAACTTTGGTATATAGTCGAACGCGTTTAACATGGGACCCTATGGAGATAATCAAACTTCCTTCAATATGACGTACTTCCGGTTGAGCGATCTCACTTTGCTTTACCACGGTGCGAGATGTGGACGAGTACAACAGACTCAGGGTAGGCTGACGGCAAACGCGTGTCTCAGTTTCCTTTCCATGGCAACCGAAGATTTTCCCAATTGTAAAGTATACAAATTCCCTCTAAACGAAAATTCGTCAAAAATCGGAAAAACCAGCTAGACCTTCGATCTTTGCGCATAATGGTAGGGAAGATATGTCTCCAGATTATTATTGGCTGTAAAACATTATTATTCTTTACATCTTAGCTGCTGAGTCCTTTCTTCGTCTGCTCGTTTTTCATTTATCAGTAATGATGAAGAATAGTAATTTTTGCTAATTAGGTGAAGCTATATCTGAAGGACTAACAGTCCTACCGCCGTTCTAATCAACGTTCTGGATTGAGGGCACAAATGTTTGTGTTTAGATATTTGGACGTTGCCGTGCGTCATGCCATGACGTCACCATGACGTGATGACGTCATAATTTTATAACCTCTATTACTCGACTATTATACCTCATAACAGCGACTACCGGTTGATTTGACGCTGTACCTTACATCAAGGGACAACTGCTGCCATGCGTAACTGTTTTTGCGGTACCGGAACGTGTGCGTCAAAACTATCGTCCACCTCGCGTTAAACGGCTTATTGAACTTCAAAGGGCCATACCTTAATATTTGAGCTAGGTGAGTCCAGATTTGGCATGAAGCGAGAGGCAAATGTAAGGTTATCTGTAGTAAATCGTGATAGAATTGCTCTAGGACGCTTAGTTTGGCCGCCAGAGCGCTCGCAAGAGGTGCACCCTTTGCTGAAGCTCCCATTATGAGTCAACGGCGATATCGACCGGCGCTGCCTCTGCTTTGCGATGGCCGCCGTTTGCTTAATAACGACGCTAGAGAGTCGGGACCGGTTTCAAAGGACGGGCAAATGTCGACTTTGGTGAGGAATCTGCATTTGCTTTTAGCCTGGCACGCTTAGTTTCAGGGCTAGAGGCCGTTAGATTGTGCTATTCCAGCATCCGCATCGTAGGGGTCCAATTTGGGCTAAATTGTGTTTTCAGCGAGCCCAATACAGCTTTCAGTGGGCAATTTGGGCTAGAACGCCTTCGGATATCGGCGTTATTGAGCCCAAATTGGCCATTGAAGGCCATGTTTAGCCCAAATTGGCCGCTGAAGGCCGTAATTATTCCAATTTGCTCGTTTATAGCGCTATTTAGCCCAAATTGTTCGTTCAATGAGCTGTTTAAGCCAATCTGCCCACTGAAGGCATCATGTAGCCGGCATGAGGCAAGAGCAGCTTACAGTATATGTGTTTCTGCATGTCATCGCCTGAACCATAGTTTCGGCGCATAAACGGCGCCACAGACGTGCGCGTCAAGGATGACGTCACTTCTGTCAGTACCTCAGCCTACGGCTGTCTTGTGTTGAAAGTGTTTTACAGACTCTCAGAGATATAAAACCTATATGCATCATTATTTTGACATACTTTTAGTTTTGATTCTGAAATGTAAAAAATTTAAGATGGCGCATGTAAGTATATTGCTTCTTTTTCATATCAGTTTCATCAGGTAGAAATATTCAGTCTATGTCCAGTACACTAATTACCAGCTTATCCATTGCATTCATCCACCCAAAAAGTGTTATATATCGCAGAGGTCTTTCGAGTTTTTATTCCACCATTAATGCATGCTTTGGTGAAAACGATAGTCGGAAACATGAATACAATCATTGAAAAATGCTTAGATGAGTAGGTAGTGTAGCTAAGCCTTACGTATACACAACCGGAACGTTGGACAGACATCACAGCAACTTGTGAGCCCCGTGGCCATAAATATGAACATTCGGTACGAGTTCAAAGATGGAGACTGTTTCCTTCCTGCGCCACGCCGCCTCGCTGAGGAAGATGTGGACCCACTTGTGGTCTGTGTACGACTCTGGAAACGGTGCGTTCGTGTAATTTCGCTTCTCCAAGTCTCGACACACTTGGCGGGCGTGGGGAACCAGTCCTACCTTATGCGCGTCGCACAGTCGCTTTATCTCGCTGCCCGGGGGGTCGAAGGTGGGTAGGAAATATTTAGGCGGCACCACCGTGATG
The DNA here is from genome assembly GCA_964019135.1 of Arenicola marina. Classification (NCBI taxonomy): domain Eukaryota; kingdom Metazoa; phylum Annelida; class Polychaeta; family Arenicolidae; genus Arenicola; species Arenicola marina. Next base: position 34,288,553 of record OZ025260.1, on the reverse strand, counting down.
TTATTTTCAGGTCGACGCGCTATTTCTTGCGCGGAAGGAGACGAGGCGTCGGTGAACTGCCGGAAGACGCCGTCCAGGAACCAGGGTCCCGTGGCGCGCATCACATCCGTCGGGAACTTCTCGGCGGTGTGTTTCAGCTCCTGGATGCAGCGCTGAAAGAACGGGTGCCCGGGCCGGCTGGCCATGATGGTGGTCATCACGTTGGGCTCAGTCCTGTTGAACAGCAGGTAGGGGTGTTCGTAGGTCTCGTGGCTGAGGACGCACTGGTGGTCGTAGGTCCAGTCGTCCAGCGGCTGGAAGCACTCCATGTCCATGTCGACGTAGAAGCCGCCGAAGGTGTCCATGATGAAGTAGCGCATGGCGTCGGCGCGGAATATGGTGAATCCGTACGAGTTGTACATGGCCAGGTACTGTGGGTACCTCTCCTGGAGCAGCAGCCGGACCTCCTCGGGCGTCCACAGCCAGTATTCCCACAGCGGGTTGAACGTCAGCCACGTCTTGACCCAGTCGGCCAGCTCTACGGGGATGTCGTAGGTGTTCCACGTCTGGTGGATGATGTGGGGGATGAGGGGGGGTCGGTGGGGGTCCGGCCCCCCCACCACCGGGGAACCGTTCGCAGAGAAACGCGGCTCTAATCGGGCGGGCAAATCGGATTCCGAGGCTGATTTGAGTTTGGCGGAGGCATCTCCGCGGTTCGGAGTCTCGCCTCTGGATGTCATGATGGGGGAATCCATAGCGGCGGCGGCGGCAGAAAGGGCGGACGTCTGAGTGAGCCGGGGGAACAGCGTGAGCATGCCTAGCGTGGCCACACAGAGGGCGAGAGCGGCCAGCGCCAACACCTTGCACTTCCTGGATAACATCTCGCGCGATATCCGGTCACGTGATACACGCAGAGGGCTCCGTCTCGCAGCTTCTCGTGTCACGTGACGTCACACAGACATCTGAAATATAAAATAACGATGCATACGATAGAGCGCTCCTGCTATGGCATTGCCCGTGTCATAGCTCATAGATGACAACAAGTTTAATGTATTTAGTTGGGCGGAAAAGAAAGAAAGGATGAAATCTGCTGAATTTCTCATATTATTTAAATGAAATAATAATACATAAAGGTATCGACTGGGCTATGATATCAGGTCTGCCTCTGGACCATAAAAATGGTCTCTTCTTCATATAACGTTAAGTAAAATAAAAATAGTTATAATGTCTAATGCGCTTCGGCATGTCAAACATGTTGACAAAATGATATACAATGTATTAAGATTAAATAAAACAAATGTAAGGACACCAAATTCTTGGCATTGACTGACTGAGATGGAATGAATTAAAGTGTTGGAGGTTTAGGCCGCTTTTGTAAACGCTAATTTGGGCCACAGGACCTCGGGACAATGACCTGGGTTTGGATGCAACACGACCTGTTGATCTGGGCGACAGCACCTCTCGGGACAATGACCTGGGTTTGGATGAAACACGACCTGTGGATCAGGGCCACAGCACCTCTCGGGACAATGACCTGGGTTTGGATGAAACACGACCTGTTGATCTAGGCCCCAGCACCTCTCGGGACAAGATCTGGGTTTGGATGATACACGACATGTGGATCTGGGCCCCAGCACCTCTCGGGACAATGACCTGGGTTTGGATGAAACACGACCTGTGGATCTGGGCCACAGCACCTCTCGGGACAATGACCTGGGTTTGCATGAAACACGACCTGTGGATCTGGGCCACAGCACCTCTCGGGACAATGACCTGGGTTTGCATGAAACACGACCTGTAGATCTGGGCCACAGCACCTCTCGGGACAATGACCTGGGTTTGCATGAAACACGACCTGTGGATCTGGGCCCCAGCACCTCTCGGGACAATGACCTGGGTTTGGATGAAACACGACCTGTGGATCTGGGCCACAGCACCTCTCGGGACAATGACCTGGGTTTGCATGAAACACGACCTGTAGATCTGGGCCACAGCACCTCTCGGGACAATGACCTGGGTTTGCATGAAACACGACCTGTGGATCTGGGCCCCAGCACCTCTCGGGACAATGACCTGGGTTTGGATGAAACACGACCTGTGGATCTGGGCCACAGCACCTCTTGAGACAATGACATGGGTTTGGATGAAACACGACATGTGGATCTGTTCCACAGCACCTCTCGGCACAATGACCTGGGTTTGCATGAAACACGACCTGTGGATCTGCGTCACAGCACCTCTCGGGACAATGACCTGGGTTTGAATGCAACACGACCTGTGGATCTGGGCCCCAGCACCTCTCGGGACAATGACCTGGGTTTGGATGAAACGCGACCTGTGGATCTGGGCCACAGCACCTCTCGGGACAATGACCTGGGTTTGAATGAAACACGACCTGTGGATCTGGGCCCCAGCACCTCTCGAGACAATGACCTGGGTTTGAATGAAACACGACCTGTGGATCTGGACCCCAGCACCTCTCGGGACAACGACCTGGGTTTGGATGAAACACGACATGTCGATCTGGGCCACAGCACCTCTCGGGACAATGACCTGGGTTTGGATGAAACACGACCTGTGGATCTTTGCCAGAGCACCTCTCGGGACAATGATGAAATGAAATGAAATGTTGGTGTTTAGGCCACTTTTGTGCACATACAGGCTAAATTGGGCCAAGGAACCTGGGTTTGAATGAAACACGACCTGTGGATCTGGGCCCCAGCATCTCTCGGGACAATGACCTGGGTTTGAATGAAACACGACCTGTGGATCTGGACCCCAGCACCTCTCGGGACAACGACCTGGGTTTGGATGAAACACGACATGTCGATCTGGGCCACAGCACCTCTCGGGACAATATGAAACACGACCGGTTGATCTGGGCCACAGCACCTTTCGAGACAATGACCTGGGTTTGGATGAAACACGACCTGTGGATCTGGGCCACAGCACCTCTCGGGACAATGACCTGGGTTTGGATGAAACACGACCTGTGGATCTTTGCCAGAGCACCTCTCGGGACAATGACCTGGGTTTGGATGAAACACGACCTGCTGATCTGCAGTTCAACCTGCTTGCCAACTGGGCTGAGAAGACTCCAGTAATAATAGCCAGGGATAAATACCATACGACTCGACATTTTTCAGCGACTCAGTACTGAGGTTTTAAAAGATTAGGTCTGCGAAATCCATGAAACCTAAATGGCCTTGCAGCTTGTCTCGGTCCTAATAGCCTGGTTCCAGCCCTAAAAGGCTGGTTTCGATCCCAATAGCCTGGTTCCGGTCCCAAAAGGCTGGTTCCGGTCCCAAGGCAAGTGTAAAATCCGCGCTCTGAGCTTGCATGTGATGCCACCTCTCCACTACGGCTACCTCTCTAGCACGGCCACCTCTAGCACGGCCATCTCTAGCACGGCCACATGTCCTAGCACGGCCACATGTCCTACCACGGCCACCTCTCCCACGGCCACCTCTACTACGGCCACCTCTCTACCACGGCCACCTGTACCACGGTCACCTCTCTACCACGGCCGCCTCTACCACGGCCACCGGTATCACGGTCACCAGCTCACCACGGCCACCTCTACCACGGCCACCTCTACCACGGCCACCTGACTACCACGGCCATCTCGCTACCACGGCCACCTCTCTACCACGGCCACCTATCTAGCACGGCGCTACCTCTACCACGCTCACCTGACTGCCACGGCCACCTCGCTTAAATGGCCACCTCTACCACGGTCACCTGTACCACGGCTTTCTGTACCACGGCACTTCTCTACCACGGCCACCTGTACCACGGCCACCTTTACAACGGATTAATTGATATATAGACATAACGACACATACTCCGATAGATCTGCGACCTGGGCCCGAAACGTTCGAAACGCCATGGGCAAATTATGTCGCCCTAGAATAAGACATTAGCATGGAGCTGGTCGAGATATTTGCCCCGCCGTTCGAACTGACGGAAGTAAGACGATAACGGATCCTGGGACAATCATCGGACAATGATCCACCCAACGAAAACCAATCCATTCGATTCGAGAATATATCACATCCTGCGGAAAATGTCGAGCATTATGCACGTAACATACCTCACTTTCACTTACCTCACTGCCCTTGGCGTGCATGCCAGTGTAACACGCCATAAGCCCGTGAGACTCCGGCCAACTCACATATCTCAACATACTGTGGCCCAAAAGTACAATCTAGCGGCGTGGCGTTTACTGACTGTGGCGTGGCGTTTGCACATACAGACAGCAGCGCCACGCCGCCAGATTGTACTTTTGGGGCGTTAAAAGTGGCAGCGTGGCGTTGCTGCCTGTATGTGCTTACGCCACGCCGCAGTCAGTAAACGCCACGCCGCAGTCAGTAAACGCCACGCCTCTAGATTGTACTTTTGGGCCACAGTGCACAAATGCCGCGCCGCAGGTTTTGATAACGCCACGCCGCCAGATTGTACTTTGGGGCGTTAAAAGTGGCAGCGTGGCGTTGCTGCCTGTATGTGCTTACGCCACGCCGCAGTCAGTAAACGCCACGCCGCAGTCAGTAAACGCCACGCCGCAGTCAGTAAACGCCACGCCTCTAGATTGTACTTTTGGGCCACAGTATCAACAACGACAAAAACCTGCAAGCTCACCCGACACAAGTGTGGTGGCGACCTACTTGAAGTGGGATGTCGACCGCAATGATATACTCACTTCCGCGAGGAGTCGTGTCGTGTAGAGTTGTGTGGAGTGAGTAGCCTGGTATAAGCTGCCCGAGTAGCTGGCTCAACTGATCATCAAATTACGCACATGAGCAGCTGATGTCGGGGTTGCGCAGTGTCCTAGGTGGTTGAAACTATGTACGGTGCACTGATTAATGTACAGATTGTGGCAGGCTTCCAGTTGGCTTGGCGTTCTGCTGTAGAGCACGTGCATCGCGTTATCGCCTATTCTGCTATCGCTGGCTTGCTATATTTGCTTTAAGATCGCTATTTGTGATAAACGTGGCGTGGCTTAATCGATGAGGTCAATGTCCAAGCGGCTAAACATGGTAATTCTTTGGCCTACAAGATAGTAAGTTTTATCGCCCCTTGACCTATATCATAGTGTGTTTTGTCATCTCTTGGCCCATGAAGTAGTGCGCTCCGTCACCCCTTGGCCTATGAGGTAGTGCGCTCCGTCACGCCTGGGCTATAAGATAGTGCGCTCCGTCACCCCTTGGCCTATAAAGCAATGCGCTCCGTCACCCCTTGGGCTATAAGGTAGTGTGCTCCGTCACCCTTGGCCTATGAGGTAGTGCGCTCCGTCACCCCTCGGGCCATAAGGTAGTGCGCTTCGTCACCCCTTGGCCTATAATTTAGTACGCTCCGTCACCCCTTGGCCTATGAGGTAGTGCGCTCCGTCACCCCTTGGCCTATAAGGTAGTGCGCTCCGTCACCCCTTAGTCTAGAAGGTAGTGCGCTCCGTCACCCCTTGGCCTATAAGGTAGTAAGTGTTCTCAACCCTTGGCCTATAAGGTAGTGTGCTCCGTCACCCCTTGGCCTATAAGGTAGTGCGCTCCGCCACCCCTTGGCCTATAAGGTAGTGCGCTCCGTCACCCCTTGGGCTATGAGGTAGTGCGTTCCGTCATCCCTTGGCCTATAAGGTAGTGCGCTCCGTCACCCCTTGGGCTATGAGGTAGTACGCTCCGTCACCCCTTGGCCTATGAGGTAGTGCGCTCCGTCACCCCTTGGCCTATAAGGTAGTGCGCTCCGTCACCCCTTGGCCTATACGGTAGTGCGCTACGTCTCCCCTTGGCCTATGAGGTAGTGCGCTCCGTCACCCCTCGGGCCATAAGGTAGTGCGCTCCGTCACCCCTTGGCCTATAATTTAGTACGCTCCGTCACCCCTTGGGCTATAAGGTAGTGCGCTCCGTCACCCCTTGGGCTATAAGGTAGTGCGCTCCGTCACCCCTTGGCCTATAAGGTAGTGAGTGTTCTCACCTCTTGGCCTACGAGGTAGTGCGCTCCGTCACCCTTTGGCCTATGAGGTAGTGCGCTCCGTCACCCCTTGGCCTATAAGGCAGTGCGTGTTCTCACCCCTTGGCCTATAAGGAAGTGCGCTCCGTCACCCCTTGGCCTATAAGGTAGTGAGTGTTCTCACCCCTTGGCATATAAGGTAGTGAGTGTTCTCAACCCTTGGCCTATGAGGTAGTGCGCTCCGTCACCCCTTGGCCTATAAGGCAGTGCACTCCGTCACCCCTTGGCCTAAAGGGTAGTGAGTGTTCTCACCCCTTGGCCTATAAGGTAGTGCGCTCCGTCACCCCTTGGCCTATAAAGTAGTGAGTGTTCTCACCCCTTGGCCTATAAGGTAGTGAGTGTTCTCACCCCTTGGCATATAAGGCAGTGCGCTCCGTCACCCCTTGGCCTATAAGGTAGTAAGTGTTCTCACCCCTTGGCCTATAAGGTAGTGCGCTCCGTCACCCCTTGGCCTATAAGGTAGTAAGTGTTCTCACCCCTTGGCCTATAAGGTAGTGAGTGTTCTCACCCCTTGGCATATAAGGTAGTGAGTGTTCTCATCCCTTGGCCTATAAGGTAGTGCGCTCCGTCACCCCTTGGCCTATAAGGTAGTAAGTGTTCTCACCCCTTGGCCTATAAGGTAGTGAGTGTTCTCACCCCTTGGCATATAAGGTAGTGAGTGTTCTCACCCCTTGGCCTATAAGGTAGTGAGTGTTCTCACCCCTTGGCCTATAAGGTAGTGAGTGTTCTCACCCCTTGGCCTATAAGGTAGTGAGTGTTCTCACCCCTTGGCCTATAAGGTAGTGAGTGTTCTCACCCCTTGGCCTATAAGGTAGTGAGTGTTCTCACCCCTTGGCCTATAAGGTAGTGAGTGTTCTCACCCCTTGGCCTATAAGGTAGTGAGTGTTCTCACCCCTTGGCCTATAAGGTAGTGAGTGTTCTCACCCCTTGGCCTATAAGGTAGTGAGTGTTCTCACCCCTTGGCCTATAAGGTAGTGAGTGTTCTCACCCCTTGGCCTATAAGGTAGTGAGTGTTCTCACCCCTTGGCATATAAGGTAGTGCGCTCCGCCACCCCTTGGCCTATAAGGTAGTGAGTGTTCTCACCCCTTGGCATATAAGGTAGTGCGCTCCGTCACCCCTTGGCCTATAGGGTAGTAAGTGTTCTCACCCCTTGGCCTATAAGGTAATGCGCTCCGTCACCCCTTGGCCTATAAGGTAGTAAGTGTTCTCACCCCTTGGCCTATAAGGTAGTGAGTGTTCTCACCCCTTGGCATATAAGGTAGTGAGTGTTCTCACCCCTTGGCCTATAAGGTAGTGAGTGTTCTCACCCCTTGGCCTATAAGGTAGTGAGTGTTCTAACCCCTTGGCCTATAAGGTAGTGAGTGTTCTCACCCCTTGGCCTATAAGGTAGTGAGTGTTCTCACCCCTTGGCCTATAAGGTAGTGAGTGTTCTCACCCGTTGGCCTATAAGGTAGTGCGCTCCGTCACCCCTTGGCCTAAAGGGTAGTGAGTATTCTCACCCCTTGGCCTATAAGTTAGTGAGTGTTCTCACCCCTTGGCCTATAAGGTAATGCGCTCCGTCACCCCTTGGCCTATAAGGTAGTGAGTGTTCTCACCCCTTGGCCTATAAGGTAGTGAGTGTTCTCACCCCTTGGCCTATAAGGTAGTAAGTGTTCTCACCCCTTGGCCTATAAGGTAGTGCGCTCCGCCACCCCTTGGCCTATAAGGTAGTAAGTGTTCTCACCCCTTGGCCTATAAGGTAGTGAGTGTTCTCACCCCTTGGCCTATAAGGTAGTGCGCTCCGCCACCCCTTGGCCTATAAGGTAGTAAGTGTTCTCACCCCTTGGCCTATAAGGTAGTGAGTGTTCTCACCCCTTGGCCTATAAGGTAGTGAGTGTTCTCACCCCTTGGCCTATAAGGTAGTAAGTGTTCTCACCCCTTGGCCTATAAGGTAGTGAGTGTTCTCACCCCTTGGCCTATAAGGTAGTGCGCTCCGCCACCCCTTGGCCTATAAGGTAGTAAGTGTTCTCACCCCTTGGCCTATAAGGTAGTGAGTGTTCTCACCCCTTGGCCTATAAGGTAGTAAGTGTTCTCACCCCTTGGCCTATAAGGTAGTGCGCTCCGCCACCCCTTGGCCTATAAGGTAGTAAGTGTTCTCACCCCTTGGCCTATAAGGTAGTGAGTGTTCTCACCCCTTGGCATATAAGGTAGTGAGTGTTCTCACCCCTTGGCCTATAAGGTAGTGAGTGTTCTCACCCCTTGGCCTATAAGGTAGTGAGTGTTCTAACCCCTTGGCCTATAAGGTAGTGAGTGTTCTCACCCCTTGGCCTATAAGGTAGTAAGTGTTCTCACCCCTTGGCCTATAAGGTAGTGAGTGTTCTCACCCCTTGGCCTATAAGGTAGTGCGCTCCGCCACCCCTTGGCCTATAAGGTAGTAAGTGTTCTCACCCCTTGGCCTATAAGGTAGTGAGTGTTCTCACCCCTTGGCCTATAAGGTAGTAAGTGTTCTCACCCCTTGGCCTATAAGGTAGTGCGCTCCGCCACCCCTTGGCCTATAAGGTAGTAAGTGTTCTCACCCCTTGGCCTATAAGGTAGTGAGTGTTCTCACCCCTTGGCATATAAGGTAGTGAGTGTTCTCACCCCTTGGCCTATAAGGTAGTGAGTGTTCTCACCCCTTGGCCTATAAGGTAGTGAGTGTTCTAACCCCTTGGCCTATAAGGTAGTGAGTGTTCTCACCCCTTGGCCTATAAGTTAGTGAGTGTTCTCACCCCTTGGCCTATAAGGTAGTGCGCTCCGTCACCCCTTGGCCTATAAGGTAGTGAGTGTTCTCACCCCTTGGCCTATAAGGTAGTGAGTGTTCTCACCCGTTGGCCTATAAGGTAGTGCGCTCCGTCACCCCTTGGCCTATAAGGTAGTAAGTGTTCTCACCCCTTGGCCTATAAGGTAGTGAGTGTTCTCACCCCTTGGCCTATAAGGTAGTGAGTGTTCTCACCCCTTGGCCTATAAGGTAGTGAGTGTTCTCACCCCTTGGCCTATAAGGTAGTGCGCTCCGTCACCCCTTGGCCTATAAGGTAGTGCGCTCCGTCACCCCTTGGCCTATAAGTTAGTGAGTGTTCTCACCCCTTGGCCTATAAGGTAGTGCGCTCCGTCACCCCTTGGCCTATAAGTTAGTGAGTGTTCTCACCCCTTGGCCTATAAGGTAGTGAGTGTTCTCACCCCTTGGCATATGAAGTAATGCGGTTCATCACTCGTCGCATCACTCAAAAAACGTTGGGTTGTGTTGCTCCTTCGCTGTGGACAACTTCACCGGTTAATTTTGGAGGATCAATATCGATAGCATGAACATGTCAAAGATACATGTTTCGTCACTGTGAATTGACATTTATATTAGTCGGTTTGCCCAATGTTGAGATCGGCTTCGGAGAACGTGAGAAAACGGGGGGATGGGGGGGGGGGTGGAGAGGTGATTGGTGGAATGGCCACAGAGATATGGCGTCGCCCGAATGCCTTTCTGAGGCCTGCACTACATGTACCGACGCCTATTGTCTGCTTATGTATGATACTCCTCGACAGTGCACGCACCAGTGTATCAAGCCTCGAATGTGAAGGATGTTTGTGTGAGTCAAGCTCCATTATTTCCTAGCCCTTACAAATGGTTTTTGTGGCTCCAACAATTTATGGCCCGTATAACTTTTCTTTTAACGTTACGTAATATAACATTGATATACAGAAGTTACCAAAGCGATTGCCTAACCGTATAACATGCCATGCGTTCGCGTGGAGTAACTTCAAAGGTGAGTTCATGGTTGACTGGCGAATGGGCGGGAGCGGCTGCACCATGGGAAAACCTGCGACACGCCTCCGTGGCGTCACATGCTTGTTCCAACATTGAAAATGTCAAAGTAGGTCATTGGGTCTCAATAAAATCATCTTGTGACTCAAATAGCAGTTTTCTCTCTGAATAGTGCATGCAGATACTGTTTGATATGAATTAGTTGGATGCTTTCTGCGATCTGGTTCAGTATATGAACTCTTTATGTAATGATTTTGTGTATATTATGGCTTTTGTCTTTATACAGTCAACGTTGACTAAATATGGACCTGAGTATGTTCAAACGAAATTATAGCAATTTCAGCAAACGAACGGACACGGGGGGAGGGGGGGGGTCCACGAATTTTCCCATAAGTTCCCATATAACGGAAATACTAGCAACTCATTATCGGGTCACACGGATAATTAAACCGCAATCCCGATTCACAGGGAAAATACGATATATCACGTTCTGGTCAGGCAACGTAGAGTTACATATCACCAAGGGTTTACTGTAACCATCCGTATGTCCCATTCAGGTAACAGAGTTATATATCACTAAGGGTTTACTGGAACCCCCTTCCTATCTGCCATTCAGGTACCATTGAGTTATATATCACCAAGGGTTTACTGGAACCCTCCGTATGTCCCATTCGGGTAACAGAGTTATATATCACTAAGGGTTTACTGGAACCCCCTCCCTATCTGCCATTCAGGTACCATTGAGTTATATATCACCAAAGGTTTACTGGAACCCTCCGTATCTCCCATGATTAAGAAAACACGTACAATAAATAATTTATGGTATGTGTTTTCTCGATCATGGGATGTATGGGACATATATGTGATATAATATACATATGTAAGATACGTACAGAACGTTTTTGCCCGAAAGGTATATATTTGAATAATGGTGGTCCGGAAAAACACTTAAGATAGGTGGCTATACGTTTCATTTGGTCTTCGGACGTTTACGGCCTTCGTTAAGTACACGAGTTCAAACATCGGAAATCTGGGCGATAAAGGTTTGCATCCGCCCCTCCCCACCCCCCCATCCCCCGGAGAGCCTCGCCTCCCACAGTACGTGGACCCTCAATGTCCAATGTTCATGTTAAGTCTGAATTATTTCCCTCTTCCTGACGCTTGTCATTATGTAACATTTATTTCTGTACATGATCGATTCTTACCAGTTTAGTGCGAGCCAGATGTGATGAAGTGGCCTGTCGTAAAGTCGATTCGTGACTTAACATGGATTATCGATAAAATAGTAACGGAAAGGTGAAATGTAACGGGGGGGGGGGGGGGCGGGGGATTGACAGGACTAGTGTATGCATGTTAACACGGACACATGTTGATGTAATATTGACATCACTGTACCTGTTACATAAAGTCAGTGGCATAGCCAGCCTCAAAATAACGAGAACGCAGACTGCGATCGATAGACTTGATATGGATATATAAATACTTAGAATTTACAAGATTTGTAAAATTACGTTATGAAATTGACCTGCGTAATGTAATGGACGGCCGTTGGGGGCATAATATGCGCGAATGGTTTGAGAATATTCTGGGAAGTTCAATCGGTGACGAAACATTCAGCCCAAAGCTTACACATTCCTGTTAAAAAGGTTCTTCGTCTAATCCCTATTCTTTACAGGACGAAGTCACGCGTAAAAAAGTCACTTTAACACAAATGACAAATGACACTTTAAGATCCTGAAAAATAATCAAAATAGCAAAACAAATACCCTAGTTCTCACCATGACTGGAAATATGGAACCATTTAGTGACCATGTATGGGCCGAATGAAAAAAAGAACGGAAGCATTTGTATGAAAGATTGGTATGTAATTAAAAGGGAGAACGATTGAAAAGTTAATCGGTTGCAAAGTTTTAATCTAACCTTGAACTCTCAAATGTTCTGGCAGCAGGTTAGGGAGAACCCTGACCTACTTGGATAATATTCGCATGTAATTGGAGGTCACCCCGTGGCCTACTATGGAAGGAGGAGTTCAACCTTCGCAGTGTTCATTGTCGATTTTTCGAATAACGATGTCGCTATCGGATGTTCGTGAAACCACTGTAGACTGTGTCAATGTGGAGGTTTGACGGCAATGTCGTGTGTCGCCATTTATCCCTTTACATTTAGACCTCTCCGTCTAGATAGCGCGCTCCGCTAGTGTTGAGCGCGCCCTGCCAGAACGGCCCCAGCGGCTGGGGCGTGGTTCCAGCTGACCTGTGCAAAGGTCTTCGTGCGCGATAAATATGCCATGCCTTTCTTTGTGGTGTATTCGAGGAGACGTGTCTCCTCCCTACCTCGACCCTTCCCGATATGACCTACTTATATGCTTGCATATCTAGTGACCTTATATCATGGTAGACCACTCATCACCTCAAGGTGATCTTTCGTCACCTCATGCGCCATGGAGAATAATGGACAGAACAATGGTTTCCATGGTGCCAAGCAAACAATTGTATGACGTCATAGTTAAATAAATATTACCCAAGCAACGAAGAGCTGTTGACATGGTTAAATTGCAAAAACGATCATTTTTATAAAATGTTGTTGACGCAGACCCTTTTGCTGACGATAGTTATTACCTCCTGGCATTGGTTGTCTACCTGTGACTGCGAGAGATGACCGCTAGGGAACTAGTTGTGGATAGCGGCGAAAATTGGCAAAAATACAACACATTTCACAAGATTTGGTCTAACATAGATCAGGGGCGCACCGAAGAAGAACGGATCTCTTGTGCCGCGCGTGAGATCCAGAAGAAAATCCATGGAGGCAGTCTGGATCCACACCGCGCCGTCACGGACGTCCTGGACTTCGTCAATCGAGACTTGGAGGAGGATGTGTATCACAAGAGGAACCGGATGCTATTGATAGAAGCTGTGGATCTCCTGGCGGCGTTTAAGGTAGCCAGCAGGGTACTCGTGCGGGCCGTGCTCGCCAAGCTCTTTGCTCTCTCTCGGATACTCGACAGGGAGATCTTCCTTTTCGAGTGTGCCAGCGAGTCTGTGGACGTCAAGCTGAGAGACGATGTCTACGAGAAGATGGCTTATATATTGGACCAGGCTGCGGGCTGGGCAGTGGACCCCGCTTCCCCTCCCTGGCTGCTTCCCTCGCCAGACCCGCCAGTGTGCTACTACCTGGATCTGCCCTTCAGGCGGCACGGCAGCTCCAGTACGTCTCTTCTGATGGCCGAGGCCCTGTACCGCCTCCAGGACCCCACCATGGTCCTCCTGCTACTCCGGCATGGCGTACAGCCCAGTCTGGTCCTCCTCTGGCCCGTCTCCATCATGGTCGACCTGAACTGCTCACTGCGCGAACCCACCGGCGACCAGCAACAGATCCAGGAGCAGGTCACCAACTCCACGGAGGCTGAGATGATCCGGTACTTTTGCCGCGCCAGGAGACAGGTCTACGTCAAATTGGTTACCCCGACGTCCGGCACCGGAACTCCTGCGACGACTACTGATCCAGAGAGATTTATATCCGACATTCCGCCTGACATCAGCTATGATGACATCCTATTGTTGCCGCGACAGGCGTCCTACCTGATCCCGCAGGACTGCGGCAACTTCCCGGCGTCGCTGAGGCAACAATGCCGTCTGGTTATCAGACAAGCTCTCCAGGAGGCGGATAACTTACCACGTGGCATTCATAAACTGCCTCTCCCAACAGCTCTACTCAACTACGTGGACCTATTCGAGGATTGAGCCAGCATGGAGGCTAAGCAGCGATGACCAAGTCTCTCAATTCATTTTACAATTTGTTGTGACTTGTTGGATGTCTCTATGAGGACATTCGCCCAGCAGCAGCTACCACAAGTTCTCGATGTTATATTATATAAATTATCTTGTGTAAGATATTGTTGATATGTGTATCTCTATGCAACTGATTCTGCAACCTGCACCTATACCTGGTGGGTGTAGGTGGGGGATTTTAAATCTTTTAGCTGATTCTACGGCCGGGTAATAACCTGCACCAATTTTAGTGGGTCAACTATTAACACCTGTTCGCGTATTGCGTGACAGAGGTGCACCATGCACCCAAATCGCCCTTGTGCGCTACGAATAAATATAACCTGCCAACATCCGCCAGGAACAGGTGCAGTTGCGGGACTCGTCGGGTGCGTGGGCGCTTTGATGGCATTATGATGGCCAACCATGCCTCTGGGTGTGAACCTGTAAACACATTGAATCTGGGTGTGAACTAGGCTGGGAACGGCCTAGAGCTGCTCGCAGCATACTAGGCCGGTAACTAGTAATTTTTAAGCCTCCGTGATTGGTCGGGCGCCAGTGGTCGTGCAGATGCTATGGCAAGCCAAAATGAATTTTCATATCTTCAAGAAATTAACCGTAAAATTGTTGTATACATGTCTTTACATGAGTTGGACATATGTCCTATTATTCAAACACGTATTACAAGTTGAAGTAAATTGGATAATTTTCACATAGCATATGAAACATAGAGATTAGGAATAGAGAGACATTGAATTTGTTTGCCGGGAGGAGGATATTTTGGCAAATATTATACGAAACTTATGTCGTCCTTGTCGTCATTACTGGTTATAATTGTGTTGGCGAAAAGGAAACATTGCCTATATTCCGTGATATTTCAGCGGTTAAACGACAAATTAGGTCGAGTTGTGCATTTGGTGGTAAAAGCATGAAAGTTAGCACACTTGTCCTTAATATCCTTGTAGTTAAATTTAGCTAATGTCAAGTCGACTTTACCCCTGGCGGCTTTGGACGGGCAAAGCTACCCAAAAAAAGCTCAACATCTCGCAAATCGACGATCGAACTAATATTTTATGTTTATGCATAGGTTTTCGGGGTCGCTGAATTAAATAGAAGATATTTGTGTGTATCTAGGTGCAACGCATCCTCTAGTTCCACGATGGCGGACAAAGGCCAGCAAACATGCTCAATATCTTAAAAACTAAAAGGCGCAGGGTCCCTATATAGTGAAATGGCTGGTGCGTTGTTCGTGAATATCCAGTGAGGACAATTTACCTTTGCCTACACAAAAACCTATGGATAGACATCAAAATAACAGTTTTATCCTTCTCATTGTGAGTCTAAGATATCGCTTATAATTGGTGACATTGTCCACCATTTAAAAACATGGCCGCCGGGGATCAAATCTGACTCGACACTTAACTAAATTCGATTAGACATGAACATGTGAGCCAAATTTCATCCTTTTACCACAAAATGACATGACATCCTGTAGTACAATTCGGTAATACTCCATGTGTTTAATGGTCAGCTAGAAAAGATCTAAAACACACGTTCATTATTGAAATGTAGTATTGCAAAGGAGGGAAGACGGACGCGCACGCACGTGTACAAACGTATGTAACTGTTTTCTTTCTTTTTCATAATTTAAAACACGTGGTAAGGCGTCTGACACCTACCCGCAATCTCGAACTTGATCATGTTCATACTGTCTCCTCTCCGCAATAGTTTCGAGGTCAGACCCCCGTCTTAAAAGTCAGCATATGTCGTAATTAGATATTTCCTTAGATAAATTACAATGCGAGGTTTCGTGAAGGTATATAGAAACACTTATGAGGTGCAGTATGGGAACATAAGTTATGTTTTTTAAATTTGGCAACTAAGGAAAAAGGCCGGAATTCCGGCCCTTTCTAAAATGGAGGATACCCGTTACCAGCGGTCCGTTTCGGACAGGCAGGCTGGTTCCCAGCGAAGGTGTGAACCTGCGGACACCTTTAAAATTGGTATAAACCTGTAAACACCTCAAATATATGTGTACGCGAAACACGTTAAATATGGGTATGAACCTGCAATTAAACACGTTAAATATGGGTATGAACCTGCAATTAAACACGTTAAATATGGGTATGAACCTGTAATTAAACACGTTAAATATGGGTATGAACCTGTAATTAAACACGTTAAATATGGGTATGAACCTGCAATTAAACACGTTAAATATGGGTATGGCCCTGTAATTAAACACGTTAAATATGGGTATAAACCTGTAATTAAATACGTTAAATATGGTTGTGAATCTGTAATTAAACACGCTAAATATGGGTGTGAACCTGTAATTAAACACGTTAAATATGGGTGTGAACCTGTAAGCACGTTAAAACAAGAACAATAAGGAAATTTCAGCGAAGTAACCGGGATACAGATTATATACTAAAGTATGCCATCACATAACGATATCTAAATTGTGATTTTCTGTTTGCGAAAATCCCTTTGATTACGCTTCATTATATGCCTTGATCCTTGGCACCATCGGTAATCTGCGATCATCCAATAGCGGATCCGGGGGGGGGGGGGGAGCAGGGGGCACAAAACTCCCCTTTCTCTAGAGAATGGAACACAGGGGGTGCAGTCACTATTTGTTCTGTACCCTGGATAGTCCTTTGCCAGCACCCCCACCCCCCCCCCCCCCTAACCCCCGGTCGCAAGTTTATCACTGGATCCGCGCCAGGATTTAGAACTTACATAAATCGTACATTCCTGGATCTGCCACTGTCCTCGGTGACCGATTGGTATAGTGACATCGGACACGGATTATCTCATCTCACATAGGCTATCAGGTATTAAGCGATCATGGTTAGCGACCTAATGTAACTTTACAACACCCAACCTGTCACTAAAGGTGTTACGCCATTTATTATGTAGTGTTCGTCACTTAGTGTCACTTATCGTGACATTAACCTACTGACTAGGCCTACTGTATCTTACTGAACGCAGTTCACGGCTTCAAATTTAAGTGTTGGGTGCAACAAAAGTGGCACCCAAGAGAAGACCTCGACGCACCTGCTTTCGCATTGAGATTATGTATCCCTGTTCACTGATTTACCAGTGGGAGAAGCTTGTGTGACATGAGCGAAGACCGATCTTCTGGTAAGGTGCGTTCCTGTAACGTTCCTCTACCCCTGACCCATGTACTAGAAGTCTGGCAACGGTAAATAGCGATCTACGACATCACCTTTTTTGATAATTGACACCCGACCTTAGCATCCCAATTTCGACACCGAACATGCTACAAATTCGACACCGACATAATTTAACATTTGGTTTTTGTTCATTCGACAGCGATATCGTTGTTCGAAAAAGCGAAAGTGGACACTACATTTAAACAAACATGGACACCGGAAACTGGACCCCTCCCCCCACTTCCAGATCCCTCGCATTAAGTAATTAAGTCATAACGATAACAACCTACATTTCGTAAATTCTTTGTCGAAATATAAGTTTTCGACATAGACCTTCTGCAGAATCTGTGCGTGACTCCCAACACTACACCATGAGGTCAGCGGCTTGTTTTGTTTCTAGACATTTGCACCAAGAGGATTGAAATGACGCACCTGCACGAGGATTAATGATATCTGGTGACCGGGAAACTTGTGCTGGTAAACTTTCAAAGTTGTATTGTCAGACCTAAGAGGCAAGAAAAGGCATCGTCTCAACAACAAATATCAACATTAATTAAAAAGATATTGCCTGTAGCAGAAGAAATTGCAGTAAAGATACCGCGTCAATGGATGCCCTGGGAGTCGTTAACTTAAAGCAATTTACTTACACGCGCCATCTTAGATCTTTTACATTTTAGAATCAAGACTAAAAGTATTTCAAAAATTATGATGCATATGTTTTGTATCTCTTTAAATCTGTAAAACAAACATTTCAACATGAACCTGGCGGGTTATTTTTTCGCGCGGACGTGATAGTGAGCTTCGGTCGACATCACACACAAAGTACCGAACGACGAACAGGCGCGCAGGGATATAAAGCCGGCCACCAACTTCTGCTCCGGTGATCAAAATGCTTCTCTCCGGATAGCCCACAGGCTTTCAAGATTTGAATGCAAGACAAAATATACTTATTTGACATGGAGAAGAGGTTGGTAATACAAAAAATTACGAAATATATTGCTTTAAGGGTCTTTTGGCGTTCGAATTCTAGGTAGCGCGCTCACTCTGCTTGGGCTCGTCACTGAGCGGGCGGGTGGGCGGGGCAGAGGGGGGGGGGGGCTAATAAGAGCCTGTCTAAGAGCCTAATATATAGATCTATGTACGCTCTGCACACAAGCTCTGCATATACGCTTTATGGACCTCAAATGATTTGGTTTGAGTACCGTTTCGTCACCTATAGTGTTATATATTGTGTCAAAAAAGGACGGGCCAGGGTTATAGAAGAAAGAAACCACAGTATTTAGGTCCCCGGCGATAATACCCCCCCCCCCACTCTTCGGGGTGCCCCCGCCTCATCGGGGGCAACCCACGCCCCCACTCTTTACAAAGAAGGACTGACAGATAGGGGGGGTCTTGGTTTGGAAAAGCAGGCATCATTACTATATGATTTATTTCACCCTCAACCTGATCGAACGCATTCGAATAACGCGTACGTCACTCACGCGGTGGAGCCTCCGCTCACGAGACTTTCTGATATTGGGGCTTCAAGAGACGAGAAACCGACCGATACACGAGCAAGCGACCGGCTACATTGGGAAGCAACGCTTCTAAACCAGACATGTAAACCTTTGATTAATGAAATCTGACCTTCTTTTTATCGAGTGTGTTCTTAGCCAGAATATTTTGGTGCCCTTTGTGGGAACTACTTTTCTGAGAGGATATGTCTTACCCGGTGATTATGACGTCGTTAATCAGGTAAGTAGTACGGGAGAGCGCGTAGGAAGCGGCGGCCGTAACGGACGATCACACAATCTTGCAATGCCTATATTAAATAAAAAATAATACTATACTGCCGCATAGATAGTTATAACACTTAAGCGTGGGGGTGGGGGTTGGGGGGGGGGGGTAAGGTGAAAGCGGATCTAAGATTTTAATATTGTTCACCGGCACTGCTCGATTCGGAGAATATTATCTTCCTGCATGTCCCTTTTTGCAAAAGTGCGCCTCCCTTGACGTCATAAAGCACGTCGGCCGGCGAGCGTCGGCCGCACTCAGCTGTGGCCGAGTGGGGCCAGGTCACTAAGAGGGTAGGGTACCGGTAGGGGTAGAGGTAGGGGTACCGGCAAGGGTGGCGGTAGGGGTACCAGTAAGGGTTAGAGGTAGGGGTACCGGTAAGGGTGGCGGTAGGGGTACCGGTAAGGGTGGCGGTAGGGGTACCGGTAAGGGTTAGAGGTAGGGGTACCGGTAAGGGTGGCGGTAGGGGTACCGGTAAGGGTGGCGGTAGGGGTACCGGTAGGGGTAGAGGTAGGGGTACCGGTAAGGGTGGCGGTAGGGGTACCGGCAAGGGTGGCGGTAGGGGTACCGGTAAGGGTGGCGGTAGGGGTACCGGTAGGGGTAGAGGTAGGGGTACCGGTAAGGGTGGCGGTACGGGTACCGGTAAGGGTGGCGGTAGGGGTACCGGTAGGGGTAGAGGTAGGGGTACCGGCAAGGGTGGCGGTACGGGTACCAGTAAGGGTGGCGGTAGGGGTACCAGTAAGGGTTAGAGGTAGGGGTACCGGTAAGGGTTAGAGGTAGGGGTACCGGTAAGGGTGGCGGTAGGGGTACCGGTAAGGGTGGCGGTAGGGGTACCGGTAAGGGTGGCGGTAGGGATACCGGTAAGGGTTAGAGGTAGGGGTACCGGTAAGGGTGGCGGTAGGGGTACCAGTAAGGGTGGCGGTAGGGGTACCAGTAAGGGTGGCGGTAGGGGTACCAGTAAGGGTTAGAGGTAGGGGTACCGGTAAGGGTGGCGGTACGGGTACCAGTAAGGGTGGCGGTAGGGGTACCGGTAAGGGGTAGAGGTACGGGTACCGGTAAGGGTGGCGGTAGGGGTACCGGTAAGGGTGGCGGTAGGGGTACCAGTAAGGGTGGCGGTAGGGGTGCCAGTAAGGGTGGCGGTAGGGGTACCGGTAAGGGTGGCGGTAGGGGTACCAGTAAGGGTTAGAGGTAGGGGTACCGGTAAGGGTGGCGGTAGGGGTACCGGTAAGGGTGGCGGTAGGGGTACCGGTAAGGGTGGCGGTAGGGGTACCGGTAAGGGTTAGAGGTAGGGGTACCGGTAAGGGTGGCGGTGGGGGTACCAGTCAGGGTGGCGGTAGGGGTACCGGTGGCGGTAGGGGTACCAGTAAGGGTGGCGGTGGGGGTACCGGTAAGGGTGGCGGTAGGGGTACCGGTAAGGGTGGCGGTAGGGGTACCGGTAAGGGTGGCGGTAGGGGTACCGGTAAGGGTGGCGGTAGGGGTACCGGTAAGGGTGGCGGTAGGGGTACCGGTAAGGGTGGCGGTAGGGGTACCAGTAAGAGTGGCGGTAGGGGTACCGGTAAGGGTGGCGGTAGGGGTACCAGTAAGGGTTAGAGGTAGGGGTACCGGTAAGGGTGGCGGTAGGGGTACCAGTAAGGGTGGCGGTAGGGGTACCAGTAAGGGTGGCGGTAGGGGTACCAGTAAGGGTTAGAGGTAGGGGTACCGGTAAGGGTGGCGGTAGGGGTACCAGTAAGGGTGTCGGTAGGGGTACCAGTAAGGGTGGCGGTAGGGGTACCAGTAAGGGTTAGAGGTAGGGGTACCGGTAAGGGTGGCGGTAGGGGTACCAGTAAGGGTGGCGGTAGGGGTACCAGTAAGGGTTAGAGGTAGGGGTACCGGTAAGGGTGGCGGTAGGGGTACCAGTAAGGGTGGCGGTAGGGGTACCAGTAAGGGTTAGAGGTAGGGGTACCGGTAAGGGTGGCGGTAGGGGTACCAGTAAGGGTTAGAGGTAGGGGTACCGGTAAGGGTGGCGGTAGGGGTACCAGTAAGGGTGGCGGTAGGGGTACCAGTAAGGGTGGCGGTAGGGGTACCGGTAAGGGTGGCGGTAGGGGTACCATTAAGGGTGGCGGTAGGGGTACCGGTAAGGGTGGCGGTAGGGGTACCGGTAAGGGTGGCGGTAGGGGTACCGGTAAGGGTGGCGGTAGGGGTACCATTAAGGGTGGCGGTAGGGGTACCAGTAAGGGTTAGAGGTAGGGGTACCGGTAAGGGTGGCGGTAGGGGTACCAGTAAGGGTGGCGGTAGGGGTACCGGTAAGGGTGGCGGTAGGGGTACCGGTAAGGGTGGCGGTAGGGGTACCAGTAAGGGTTAGAGGTAGGGGTACCGGTAAGGGTGGCGGTAGGGGTACCAGTAAGGGTGGCGGTAGGGGTACCAGTAAGGGTTAGAGGTAGGGGTACCGGTAAGGGTGGCGGTAGGGGTACCATTAAGGGTGGCGGTAGGGGTACCAGTAAGGGTTAGAGGTAGGGGTACCGGTAAGGGTGGCGGTAGGGGTACCAGTAAGGGTGGCGGTAGGGGTACCAGTAAGGGTTAGAGGTAGGGGTACCGGTAAGGGTGGCGGTAGGGGTACCGGTAAGGGTGGCGGTAGGGGTACCGGTAAGGGTGGCGGTAGGGGTACCATTAAGGGTGGCGGTAGGGGTACCGGTAAGGACAAAGGGGGTACTATCTCATGGTACGGCCAGCAATGCACGACAATTGAGCCTGCTTATAGCCGAAACCGTATGCTGTTTTGCCTCTAGTCTAGAACGCTATGGTGTACGGTTGTGGGTGAACAAACAGGGCGCATTTCGTTGGTATCCCGGGTGTATCCCCAAGGTGCGCCGAATACGCACATTACGCATCGGTCGCCCGCCCGCCACTTCTTCCACCCGGGTAGGGTGCGCGCGCAACCAGTCGGTATGCCGATGTGCCCCGTTCAGAAGAGCAGGGGAATTTAGGGTGAAGGTGGAGGCCGATTGAAAAGTGACTGTCTAGTCAGGCCCCGGCAGGCCCGAAAGAGCTCCAGTACACCGGGTCGCCCACCGGCCCATCAATATGCCTCCATTGCTTGGCGTGCCATAGCCGTGTATGTCTCACCACCGTGGCGCTGAACCGTGACCAGTGGTATACGCTTGATATATACACACGGTGTTCTACGCCAACAACGTAGAGGAAAGATGGATAAATTTGCCAAGAAAGTCCTTCGGGATCTTCACGTCACTCTGCTGGATAATGTGGATGCCAGCACTCACCTCCTCGGACACCTCTACCAGGAGCGTGTCCTCGAGCAGGCCGACGTAGAATACGTCAAAAGCGCCGAGACGTCCGCCGGCAAAACCGAGCGGTAGGCCCCAATGTGGGGAATGCATGTGTGTGGGTGGTGGGTGTAGAAAGGTGTCCGCTCGCAGGGTTAACCATTCAAAACGTCGCCATATGTTCCAGGGGTGTACAAGCTCGAAAGGTCTAGAAGGGGGGTGGGTCAGTGTCAGGTATTGGGTCAGTGTCAGGTATTGGGTCAGTGTCAGGTATTGGGTCAATGTCAGGTATTGGGTCAGTGTCAGGTATTGGGTCAGTGTCAGGTATTTGGTCAATGTCAGTGTCAGGTATTGGGTCAGTGTCAGTGTCAGGTATTGGGTCAGTGTCAGTGTCAGGTATTGGGTCAGTGTCAGGTATTGGGTCAGTGTCAGGTATTGGGTCAGTGTCAGTGTCAGGTATTGGGTCGGTGTCAGTGTCAGGTATTGGGTCAGTGTCAGTGTCAGGTATTGGGTCAGTGTCAGTGTCAGGTATTGGGTCAGTGTCAGTGTCAGGTATTGGGTCGGTGTCAGTGTCAGGTATTGGGTCAGTGTCAGTGTCAGGTATTGGGTCAGTGTCAGTGTCAGGTATTGGGTCAGTGTCAGTGTCAGGTATTGGGTCAGTGTCAGTGTCAGGTATTGGGTCAGTGTCAGTGTCAGGTATTGGGTCTGTGTTTGTATTGGAAACCACAGAAGCTTGCCAGATCCATAAGTTACTTGTATGTGGGTTGGAGTTTCCTATATGCACCCGTCAAGAGGATTCCTTGGCTTTACGGGTCGTTTCCCACGTGTGAGATTTTAAAACGTGCGTCAGTGCCTTGGGTCTGTTACGAGTGGTGAAATCCGCAACTCCCTTGTATCCATAAGGACCAACTCACCAGGGACTCGCTAACAGCCAAAGTAATCGAATATTATCGGATTATAGATCCCCTCACCCAATGATTGTCGGCTCAAATTTGGATTGTGGTATTCTAACTAGTTGTTGAGTGATTGCAGTTCTATTTGGAATGTAACAAATTATAGAAGAAACTCTTCTGCGCATATTTTATGAAAGTAATATTCGATTACCGGTACATGCCTTTATAAATGATCACTAGGATAGTACTGTTGGTACCTTTCATGGAGATAAATAATAGATATACTAGTACAAGGTGCTAATAGTCAATACATATATTCTCTTACTGGGGACATAAGGATGACCATTCACTCATCTGAGCCTCCTCTCCAGAAGACCCGTTGTCTGATGCCTCTGCCGATAAGTCTATCCCAAGTTTTTCTGACAACTTGGATCCTTTCCTTCCCGCTCGATTGGTGCAAAATAGTTTTTTGGTGCCACAAGTGCACGGTCAGAGCAAAATGCCCCCCTCGTCAAGCATGGACATGCACCTCTCCGTTCCGTTCTATTACAAATGTTAGCGCAATCACAGTATTCAGGATCAGCAGAAAATTAGCTTTTACTGTTGGCTTTACTGTTCGTACATCATGTCGAGACGCACAAGCCAAGCCAGTGAAAGTCGTGATCAGTGGTGATGCACGCGAATCTCTGTGACCTCACTAACCAGGCCTGGCTCACTCTAAGAGTGAGCCGGGCCTGGTTAGGACCTCACCTGCTCACCGGGACGCTGCACTCACACATTGATACATTCTATAAATAGCCTAGAGTCCCAAGCATGACGCATGCGCATAGAGGCAGATAAGCCAATGCGCGGCCGACAACATAATTCTGCCGTGGATTATCCGATTCTATACAGTGGAACTATTAAGTGTAATTAGTCTCGCATTTAGTCTCGCATTTAGTCTCGCATTTAGTCTCGCATTTAGTGAAACGGTCTTTCCCGGAGAAATTAAAAGTGCAAAAGTAACACCTGTCCTGAAAGGGGGGGGGGGGGGGGGGGTACTAAGAATGAACACGGTTGTACTAAATACAGGCCCATTGCACTTATCTCAACATTCTCTAAAGTGTTGGAACAGCTAATGCAAAAAGGTCTAATCAACTGTATTAGCAAGTAAGACTTACTACATAAAAACCAATTTTGTGTTAGATCAAATCAGTCTAGTACCTGGACCCTCTTACTTCTGCAAGGTAAACTAACAGCTGCTATGGAAATGGGACAAACTAATGTTGGATTTCTCAAACGTCTTTGATATTTTGACAATAATCAGATAATATGTTGTTTAAAAAACTGGAAAGATACGGCATAAGAAGGTCAGCATTAACGTCTCTAAAATGTCAATGCAAGATAACAGTTTTGTAGTTTACAATAATACACCTTCGAACATATCTTGAATAGTATTTCCCTCAAGGTTCTGTACTAGGTCATCTTTTATTTCTTTTATACGTTGATGACCTAATGAACGTTTGTAAACAATTGTTCGGGATCTCATTTGCAAATGATTCTAATTTGTTAAGACGAAATATCAATATTTCGTCTTATGTAACTTGGACTAGGACTTTTAGCCACTTCAATCTCGAGGTATGTATGTTTGTATTTTTTCGTATCATCTTACTGTCCTAACGACAACAGCTATCCTTCACCAACTTTGATGGAGGTATGGCATGTCTGAGCCTCTACAATTTTCAAGTGACGGACGTCGCAATGTCAAAGGTCAAAGGTCAAGGCCATCCGATTAAAGAACAAACGTAAAAGTGCTAAGGCTTGCTTAATATTTGTCCTAAAGAGATGCGATTAGCGTCAAAATGTTCCACTGATTAGGGGACGCAACTTTAATATGGACCATTTTTTTGCGCGTAGGAAGAAGTTTCGCGCAAAATGACGTCATAGTTCACCTTGTCCTTATGTTCAAATTAGATGCACGTTGTTTTCCCTCTTAAACTTTCTCAATCGTCGTCAACCTCCAATGATGTATTCAGAAAGTCGGTATGACCCATTTCCCGAAGAAAAATTTCGCCGTCAATGACGTCAAATGACGTCAAAAAAATGAAATATTTAAATACGCATTAAATTCACTGTATAGTTAATATTGGGAATAGAGAGATCAGATTCGTGTCACTGAACGTCTAATTTTACCGCCTAGTTGTTTCTTAGTTAAAACAAGATACTTTCTATTTTACTTTTCCCGCTAGAGGGCCAAACATTCCTTATGGGAATTCCCATGTTAAAGTCGGCTCCGGATCGAGAGTGCAGTGAGCGAGCGGTTCGCGATAAGGCACCGTGTTGTTTATATATGGTGATGTGATTTATCGGGAGAGGCGATCAGGCACAGTCGTGGGGAGGGAGTGAGTAGAGCAGGTAGCACACAAATACAGCGCATTGATATTGTGTACAAATAGTTCCGAACGAATCGCCCCCGCACCCGTCCACCAGCCTCACGGACTCCTGCCCCTCCGCCCCCCCCCCACCCCCCGTCGCCCACCCACACCAACCAGGGTTAATGGACTCCTCTCTGCTCATCCCCCACACCCATCCACCCGACTCCTGCAGCCCCACAGCCTGTCGACACTCATCAGACTCCGGCATTACTGGCCCGCCCCCGCCCACCGGCACCCACTAAACTTAAGCTTTATGCACTCCTGTTTTTGTTCGTACCTTCTACTGACCTAGCGACAACAGCTATCGTTCACCAACTTTTAGGGAAATGTGGCATGTCCGAGCCTCTACAATTTTCATGTTACGGAGTTCCCAATGTCAAAGGTCAAATGTCAAGTCCCTCCGATAAAAGAAAAACGTAAAAGTACTAAGGCTTGCTTTATATTTCTCCTAAAGAGACGAGACTAGCATTAAAATGTTCCACTGATTAGGGGACACAACTTTAATATTTACCATTTCTTTGCGCGTAGGAAAAAGTTTCGCGCAAAATTACGTCATAGTTCACCATGTTTAAACTAGATGCACGTTGTTTTCCCACTTTAACTTTCTCAATCGTCGTCAGCCTCCAAAGATGTATTAATAAAGTCGGTATGACCCATTGCCCGAAGAAAACTTCGCCGTCATTGACGTCACATGACGTCAAAAAAATGAAATATTTAAATACGAAGTAAATTCACTTATTAAAGTAAATTCATAATTAATATTGGGAATAGAGAGATCGGATTCCGGGCACAGGACGTCTAATTTTACCGCCTAGTTGTTTCTTAGTTAAACACAGATACTTTCTATTTTCCTTTTTCCGCTAGAGGGCCAAACATTCCTTATGGGGATTCCCATGTTAAAGTCGGCGCCGGATTCGGAATGGCAGTGAACGGTTCGCGATAAGGCACCGTTACGGTATTGTTTACGTATTGTGAGGTGATATATTGGGGGAGCCGTCTGCCGCAGTCATGGGAAGGGAGAAGAACAGGTTCCACCGCCTTCACCCTCACTCGTCAGAATCATACACTCGTGCCCCCCGCCCCCCTTCCACCCCATCCATGCTTCCTACCGCCACTCCCCTCCCCTTTTACAATCACCCTGTCCCCTTCATGACAATACTCCCTCGATCAGCCCCATGCCTCATACTCCCTCGATCAGCCCCATGCCTCATACTCCCCGCCCCCGCCCCCCCGCCCCCAAAGCTATGCTCTCTCGATCAGACCCACGCCCCTCCTCCCTCATGGCAATGCTCCCTCGGTCAGCCCTATGCCCCCTTCCCCCATGACAATACTGCTGACAATCAGCCCCATGCTTCATCCCGCCCCACCCGCCAAGGCTATACTCCCTGGGTCAGCACCATGCCCTCTTTCTCCATGAAAATATTCCCTCGGTCAGCCCGATGCCTCCTCCCTCCTCATGACAATACTTCCTCGGTCAGCCCCATGCCTCCTCCCCCCATGACAATACTCCCTCGGTCTGCCCCATGCCCCCCATCCCCACGACAACACACCCTCGGGCAGCCCCATGCCCCCCCCCCCCGAGACAATACTCCATCGGTCAGCCCCATTCCCCCTCCTCTCTCCTGGCAATACTTCCTCGATCAGCCCCATGCCCCCGCCCTCCAAGACAATAACCCCCACGATCAGCTCCATGCTTCATCCCGCCCCACCCCCCACGGCTATACGCCCTCGGTCAGCCCCATGCCCCTTCCCTCCACATGACAATACTCCCTCGATCAGCCCCATGCTTCATCCCGCCCCACTCCCAAGGCTATATTCCCTGGGTCAGCCCCATGCCCTCTTTCTCCATGAAAATATTCCCTCGGTCAGCCCGATGCCTCCTCCCTCCTCATGACAATACTCCCTCGGTCTCCCCCCCATCCCCAAGACCCTCGGGCAACCCCCCCCCCCTCGAGACAATACTCCTTCGGTCAGCCCCATTTCCCCCCCCCACCCCGAGACAATACTCCCTCGGTCAGCCCATTCCCCCGCCTCCCTCATGGCACTACTCCCTCGATGAGCCCCATGCCCCCTCCCTCCACATGACAATACTTCCTCGGTCAGCCCCATGCCCCCTCCCTCCACATGACAATACTTCCTCGGTCAGCCCCATGCCCCCTGCCCTCCATGACAATACTCCCTCGGTCTGCCCTATGCCCCCCCCCATCCCCAAGACCCTCGGGCAGCCCCCCCCCCCTCGAGACAATACTCCTTCGGTCCGCCCCATGCCCCCTGCCCCCTGCCCCCCATGACAATACTCCCTCGATCAGCCCCATGACCCCCCCACCCCAAGACAATACACCCTCGGTCAGCCGCATGCCCCCTTTGCCCCCGAGACAATACTCCCTCGGTCAGCCCAATGCCCCCTCCCCCCATGACAATACTCCCACGGTCAGCCTCATGCCCCCTGCCCCCCAAGACAATACTCCCTTGGTCAACCCCATTCCCCCGCCCCCCTAACACAATGCTTCCTGGGCTAGGAGCTTGGGCTAACGGTTTAAGCTAGCGGCCTGGCCTAGCAGCCTGGGCAAAGCTGCCTGGGCTAGGGGCCTGGGCTAGCGGCCTGAGGTAGCGGCCTTGGCAAGGCCTAGATTGAAGCCCTGGCTAGCCGCCTGGGTTGGCGCCCTGGCTAGCGGCCTGGTTAAGCATACTGGGCTAAATCTTGGTTAGCATACTGGTGTAAACCTGCGCTAGCGGCCTAGGCTAGCAACCTAGGGTAGCTTATGGGGGTAGCGGCCAAAGCCAGCATCCTGGACTAGCGGCCAGGGCTAGGCCTGGTTTAGGGGCCTCGGCTGGTGCCCTGGGCCAGCGGCATGGGCTAGTAGCCTCCTGAGCCAGCTCAGGCCCCTGAACGAAAAAAAAGAACACATTACTCGTGGATCTTGGAGCAACGCCTCTGCCGATTTCCAATATGACGAACCAGGCCAGCAAAAATACTGAATATCTTGAAAACAAGAGGGAAAGAACTATTATTTTGATACCGGTACATATTTTTTCGGGGTCGCTGAATTCGAAAGAAAATACTTATTGAGTATCCTGTTGCAACCTGTTTTTTTTCCAAATGGCGGACAAGACCACGAAAATACTCAATATTTGGAAAATGAACACTGATGATTTTTATGTTTATGTAAGACTTATACTTTTTTGGGAATAAAGACGTGCTATTGTGTAAGTTGGGGCAACGAATCTGCCATTTTTCCAAGATGGCGGATACGGTCTGTAACAGTACACAACATCTCCAAAACGAAGTGGGATGACTGTATTTAACTCAGTCTATGTTTTGGTTTTCGTGGTCAAAGAATTCAACAACTTGTCTTCAGGAGCAAGGCCTCTTTAGTTTGCCACAATGACGGTTATTTCAACAATAATACACAATATCTGGAAATCTAAAAGGTGCAGGAGCGTCATTGTGAGGATAACCATATGTACAGTGGTCACAGATGCACAAACAATAGGTTACAGATTTCGAGATCTAGGATCATTTTGCTCGTGTCTCGTAGCTTTGCTCGCAAAAATGCGTGTCAAGTTGGCAACGGAAACCTGAAAGACTTACTCTCTCATTGAGAATCATCCGCGACCGCCATCACTACGAGTAAATGTAATGGGGTGACTACAAGTAGAACGCCATCCCAGCCAATTGGAGAAATTCTCTGGTGACAAGGCCGAACCTTCGGAGTGAGGATGTTTAGGATGTAGATACAGGGTTTAGGCTACAGAGAAAGAAGTCATCCATAATGGTTCATGTGGCATACTTCGATCCTGCAAAGCTATGGATAGACATCAGAATAAAAAAAATTATCCTTGTCCTTGTCAGTTTCCAAGATACTATGGAACTGGCTGCCATAGACGTCAAATAGCTCAATTTGATTAGCCATGGTGGAATTTCGTTGATTAGCCATGGTGGAATTTTGAACATGTGTGCCAAATTCATGCTTTTACCACAACATGCACGATTGTTTCGCATATGCGCGGGACTATCAGCTATTATACGGTAGGGTGGCTTCCGGTGTATTTTACGTTACACGTCGTCTTCAGAGACACCTTATGGCGAAGGAGCTAAGTGTGCGTCAACGTCATAGCTAACGTTCTCTTACGAAAGATTGGGCCTGCTTGATGTTCAGCTAATTTGGCAATAGTTAACATCACCCATAAGTTCATGAGTTCACCCATGAGTTCATATTTAGGTATATGTAACAAAATAGAAGCTAACGCGAATATTGTCGTGACCGTCAAATGACGTCATGTAAAGTCACGAAGACATAATAAATAAAAGGTACGAAAGTACCGTTAATAATGATTCAAGAGATGCGCTCTTGGCTTCAAACTGGATGTTCATTTAAGCTCCGCTTACAGTGCCCACACTGCTTGTCGAAGGCAGTATTTAGCCCAAATTGCCCCTATAAGGCCCTTTAGCCGAAATTGGCCCTGACGACTCGTAACTTCGCCATTATTACAGCTTCCAAAAGTACTTATGGATTTTCGTCCTCGACCTATGGTCGAATATCTCTTGTTTCATATCGGACTGGACAATCAAAGCAAATGCAATACTGTTTACAGATAAACAAGCCTGCTCTGAATCTCGATCAAACTAAATTCGTGGTTTTCAAGCCCAAGTGAAAGAAACTTTGCATTTATGGCTATGTCATCATGTCTGGCCCAATTGTTGTTACAAACTACATATATATAGATTATATTAAAGGTAAAATGGCAAGGGCGCTTGGAATAATCACTTATGCAAGGAATATGCTAACGAATGCCCGACATTGGGGCTGCCTTAAAATCGACATGCGACATCATTCCTTACCGACACGACGTAAGGTTCTCCACTCCCCCCCCCCCCCACCCCCCGCTTCACGATCCCCGGCCTGTGTGTACTCGAGGGGAACTGTCTCGGCGCCGGATCGGGGAACCAGCGAGCCGCCATCACTCTGGTAAAAGACTGATCGTCAGCGCGTGGCGTTCCAAGTTCAAGCAGTGCGGCGAGGTCTGCTTGAAAACGCGTGCAAAAATATGGAGGAGACGAGGAAGCCATCTTTGCAGACATGACTAAGTTACCCCGTAGCAATACTTTAGGGGTCGATTTTCCGACGAAATACTTCGCAAAACGACATTTTGTAGAAGCAACCCCACCCCCCACCCTTGTTGAAATCGAACATTTTTCAATGACCCTTATAGAGCAGGAACAATTCCGTGTTTCCATGAAAAATCAAGGCCATCTGAAGTGTAGGTGCACCTCCGCGGTCATTGTCAACCCCCCTACCCTCGGTCGCAAGTTTTCAGAGTGCGAAGAGCCCACTCTCTCCCCCAGTCGCATCCCCTCCCCCATTTTCAAATTCCTAGACCCGTCCCTGTATTTCTGTGTCATATTGTGTCTGCAGAATTGTCCGCCTTTCTCCCATTGGCTCGCCCAGCCTCACGACCAGCACCCCTCACCCCCCCCCCCTCTCACCCCCAATCCCCTCGTTACTCCCCCACCCCTTACACCACCCTCCCCCCCCAACCGGAAATTCTGTCCCTTTGTGAGACCTCGACAAGTGTCGTCAATATCAGTACCAGTTGCTTGTGTCATACATCTACGGCCACTGCAGAAACACCAGAGGTCAAAGTTTGGTGCTTGTTCATACTTCTGAGTACCTTTTGGCGACAGTACCGTCATGGCTTGATATTTAGCAATACGCGACATGGACCTCTTCTTAACATCGACATGCGACATGGACCTCTTCTTAACATCGACATGCGACATGGACCTCTTCTTAACATCGACATGCGACATGGACCTCTTCTTAACATCGACATGCGACATGGATCTCTTCTTAAAATCGGCTACCCCCTCCCCCCCCCCCCCCCAGGCTCCAAAATTAGGGTCTGGAACAGCCCCATTTCATGTGACTTTCATTTTCCTATCGCTGTGAGGGAAACTCTATAAAACTTTGATACTTTTTCTATTAATTCCTAACAAGTAATGACTAATCACATAATTGACTTTTAAGTATTGCTGTGAGGGAAACTTTATAAAACTTTGATACTTTTTCTATTAATTCCTAACAAGTAATGACTAATCACATAATTGAATTTTAAGTATTGCTGTGAGGGAAACTTTATAAAACTTTGATACTTTTTCTATTAATTCCTGACAAGTAATGACTAATCACATAATTGAATTTTCTTGGACGGCAAAAGCAGCGCAGTTGGTCTGCAGAAATGTATATGAAAACATATGCTTTCTTTGACCCAATGATTGGGTTCCTGAACAAGAAGTAATCAATTAATCAAATAGCGTGGTTTATGTGATGATCTTGCACATGCGCATTGATCAACTATCTTTAATCCAAGATGGTGGCATGTTATTGTCAATCTTTGTGCCAGGGAAAACTCCCATTAATTAACTCCCAATTCTCTCTAAGAGGGGCGGAGCCATATATACGAGGAGTGGGGGGGGGGGGCGTCCACCCGTTTGTCCGCCACTGGCAGAAGGTATCAGTTAAACCCAGTGTAGATGTGGTTTGCGGCGTTTTGAGGAACGCAAGTTGGTTTGTTGTTTCTGTTTTTTAAAGAATAAATCTTTGGTCACAAATTACTCCTAATGACAAAATTGTTGCCCTGTAAATAGATGGTAAAGATTGGTTATCAGTAAAGGTTTCGAATCATGGATTATGTCTTGGTGAGGTGCAACGTTTGTGCTATTCAGATTGATCCAGAGTGCTCAACTGTCGTAAAATCTTTCTGTCGAATTAGTTTGACAGCAAAAGTGTTATGTCTGTAACAATAACGCGATAGACTTTATTTATCAGTCACACATTCGCAACTTACATACCCCACACTCTTTTTCTCTTCCTCAAAGATTGCTGACGAAGCTAACCCGATGCGGTAAAACGGATGGATTCCAAATCTTCCTTAAAGGTCTCTCGGATACACATCCGGATCTGGTAGATGACATGCGGCGAAAATACAACAAATACCGCGAGGCTGGGCCCCAGGCCCCATCGCCGGCGCGGCATCACAGACTCAGTCGCCAGAGGGCGGTGCGTGGTGTTAGCGGGGGGCCGGAGGAACAGCAAGGACACATCTGGACTAGAACATTTTATTTCGACCCTTCACTCGCGTCTCAACTTGAATGTGCCACGGGTGACCCCGCAGCCCGTGGCCGAGGGGTGCAACTCACGCCCCCTAGCGAATGCAGCTGGCGGCAGACTGTGTCAAGCAGCGATTCCTCCCTCGGGTTTCCATCCCGGCCCACATCGTCTTCATCACGCCTCACACGCACACCTCCAGTACAATCTCCGACGAAATACTACAAGTTTGACTACACGCTTTCTACGGAAGCTGGAAAGCCACAGATGAGTTACAATCAGGCAACAGGTGAGATTATTTGGGCTTTGTATTTTTTATATATTTTATAATTTTTGTTTTGTATTTAAACACATGACAAGTCTTATAAGCTCCCACCAATTAAGATTTTGTTGCATGTTATGCTGAGCTGAAAGAAAAACGTTGATTAATCTCATTGCAGGATGGCTGGCCTTCAGCTACGGTACATATATGCATCGATGTAATGTGGCCACAGACCATACGATAACCAGGAAAACAAGATTCACATTTGCTTATTGTTGTTGATAAGCTGGCCTAGATGGTGCATTGAGATCTCCTCTCGTCATCATACAAAGTGGAACAGGAAAGCAATACAATCCGTTATACATAAGTTTGGCCCTCATCGTCGCACAGTGGAAGGGGTCTGGAAGGTTTTGGGGGGTCTAGTGTTCAATATCGATTTTTCAAATTTCACACTGTCGAAAACGTTGATTTTTCACGACGTTCAGTGTCGCTTCACGGCTAAATGTGCGAACTCTGTCGCGGCACTGCTACTTGCAACAAAGCATCACGAAGCACAAAATCTGATGCCGTTTACCGCTAAATTGAAAACTTGTGGTAAATTGATATCACGGGCAAGGCTAAGAGACTCTATTTGGCAGTCTGACATGGGTGGAGTATGGACAAACGAAATCTTGAATGATTCAAGGGCTGATTGTTATTTGCATTTTTACCTCTTTAGTTTTGGCGGGAAAGAACTCGATATGCAACTTTAATTGTTTGAGTTATATTTCATAATAGCCCCCCCCCCCCCCCGTAAATGAATCAACGGATACCTGTTGTGTTATTTACTTATTATCTTTGTTATAATAATATTTACACATTTTGTGCAGGTCGAAATACTTCTTTATATATATTTAACGTATTGTTATGCACTCGGCTCCGACTACTCCGCTCGCATACCCGAATTCACCTGAAAATGCCACACGCGCCATATTAGATATTCGCTGGGCGGCACAGTTATATAAAAAGACACAGCCACATATAAGTACCTTGTGGCTGGCAACTGTCACCACCAGCAATGCCAAGTTACATTAGTAGTTAATGTAGTGACATACAAACACTTGACATACATATCTCCTGATGAAATCCCTGCTTCCAGCACCTTAACATACAACTCACACGTGCAAAGTTCCACAGTTCATTTAGCTTATTTGGGGCAAAAAACATATGTATTTAACGCTGTCAGTTTATACCTTATTGCTGTGGTACTGTTGTATAATACTGTTATGCAATATTTCATGTCTCGGCATATATTGCACGGATTTCAAAGCTGCACGACTATTCTACGGATTGGTGAGGTGATCCATGCTCCTGTCTCGTTCTAGGTCCGACAGAACCAAGTCTCGCTGAACTCTCGCTGTTATCCGAGCATCGCTGTCACAGTCCTACTTTCTGCCAGCAGTGTAACGCATACCCCAGCACGTCATCGCAAGCTGGATCGCTGCCTGTGACGTCATCACAGACAGATGTCGCATCTGGATCACTGGTCGTGACGTCATCACATACATGGATCGCACCTGGATCATTCGCCATGACGTCATCCTGTACACGATGCAGCGCAGACGTCGTACCTGAAACATTGGCCGTGACGTCATCTGGTACAGGCTACACACCTGGACCACTAGCCGTGACATCACCTAGTACAGGCGTCACACCTGGAGCACTAGCAGTGACGTCACCTAGTACAGGCGTCACACCTGGAGCACTAGCCGTGACATCACCTAGTACAGGCGTCACACCTGGAGCACTAGCAGTGACGTCACCTAGTACAGGCGTCACACCTGGAGCACTAGCCGTGACATCACCTAGTACAGGCGTCACACCTGGAGCACTAGCAGTGACGTCACATAGTACAGGCGTCACACCTGGAGCACTAGCAGTGGCGTCACCTAGTACAGACGTCGCATCTCGATCACTGTCATCCCAGTTGCGATCTCGAAGCTTTGAGATCCTAGTCGCTGGGGATCAGCAGGCTGTCCTTGCTATATCACGTGCCAGCGCGCCCCCGGAACGTCCCTCTGCACCACCCGATAGCGTGCCGCACTGGCCCTTTGCGGGCAGGGCCTGGCCCCCCTCGCCAGAACACTACGCAGTGTCACTCACCAAAAACAACGATGGCGGGTTTGGCTTCAAGCTGATCTGCGCGGTGGGCAGGGAGCGTTACCCTGGTGACGTGGACTTCTACGTGTCCATGGTGCTGCCGGGCAGTCCGGCCGGACTGACGCCTATGCAGGTGCTGGACACCATACAGGAAGTCGACCAGCGACCTGCCAGGAAATTTAAGTACTTCGAGCTTGTCCGGTACTTGCAAGATGCACAGCACGTACGTCTGTTGCTCTTCAAGGACCCCAGAAGAGGGGAACTGCATAACTCGCCGCATTGACTTGCTGGTTACAAGAAGTGGTCGAGTTTAAATCACCAGTTTTCTACTGTCAGTCCCACAGGCACAGTAAATCAGTGGAGGGGGGAGGCCGGGGGGGGGGGGGGGGGGGGTAGGGGGCCCCACAACGTATACTAAACACACAAGGTGTCCAACTCCCGCTGGAACTGAGCGACAGGCACCCGTTTCAACCCCCAATATCGCACATTTACCGCGCTTGACGGGCCCCGTAAATGCGGTTTCTAAGTAATTTATTTCTTTCATCAATAAGTAAACGAGACATGTACTGCCGTGTAGTCGCGACAAATAAAGAATTATGCAACCACAACAACCAACTCCGGAACAGATTGAGCAAACATGGCTGACATCGCGATAATTCGCCTGCGAGATCTCAGGCACAGTGAGCGAGATGAATCTGATTGGTCGGCAGTCGAAAAATGTGTCACGTGACACGGGGGATGCAACTTCAAAAAATGTTGAATCGGGACGATCATTTGCATAGCATCTTCTTGTGATGTGATTAATCAAAATAACAGATTTTTGGGAGTACCTCCCCACATGAGCGTCATGTGAAAGCTGACCAATCGGCATCTCGCGCACTGTGTCAGAGATCTCGCAGGCGAATTCTCGCGATGTCAGCCATGTTTGCTCAATCTGTTCCGGAGTTGGTTGTTGTGGTTGCATCATTCTTTATTTTTCGCAACTACACGGCAGTACAGGTCTCGTTTACATATTGATGAAATGAATAAATTACTTACAAATCGGACTTAGGCATTTACGGGGCCCGCCAAGCGCGGTAAAGGTGCGATATTGGGGCTTGAAGCGGGTGCCTGTCGCTCAGTTCCAGCGGAAGTTGGACACCTTGTGTGTTTAGTATACGTTGTGGGGCCCCCTACCGGATTGTGGCTACTCCTGGATTACGGCTAGTCCTGGATTACGACCAGTCCTGGATTACGACCAGTCCCGGATTGTGGCTAGTCCTGGATTACGGCTAGTCCTGGATTACGGCTAATCCTAGGTTATGACCAGTCTTGGATTACAATCAGTCCTGGATTACGAACGGTTCTGGAATACAACCAGTCTCGTGGTACGGCAACGGATTCTACGAAGTATTACATATCATTCATTTCATCCCGAAAGAGACACCAATTTATTCATCCATCTGGCTAAAATTTTCTTAGGGTTCCGTTGTAGCTAATGACAGGTATAGAATTAACATCATATGATGTCTAGAAAAATTGTGGCTACGACACTTTCTTGTCTACTGGTATCTTCTCTAAGCTTCTACTAAGCTATGGAGTTACTTGAAAGATAATGTCCGGCATAGACTAGGAGCAATTAACCCTTTATTTGAAGTACTTGTGGCTTTCCAATGAGAAACACTCTCGCAAAAGACGTCTCCACAAATAGATCTTCTTATGCTATAAAGCCTCTGACACCTCATATGGATTTTATTTAGTCGTCGCTATTCTGTGAATAAAGAACATGTAGACTACTATGAGTTGTACCTCTTCTTGAATCACTATAATCTTATGTGCCAGACCTCCATCCTTATCAGACTATGACCTGCTGACCTCGTTAGTGGACACAAGTAGAGGTGTGTTTGTTTATTAAATTATGTTCATTCCATACACTGTATAAACACAAGACTCGAAAGGGTGCCACTTTCTGAGGGACACGCTGGGATAGAACCCGCAACCGGTTCGTTGGCGGTCGCGGCCAATTCCCCCTCAATCAGGGCGGTCACCTGGGAAATCTTAAACAATACGGAACACACACGAGCACCGCATAACTGGACCGGGTGGCACTGAACAAACCTGTACTACAGACCATATCAGTGTATTACAGCCATATCAGTGTACTACAGACCATATCAGTGTACTACAGGCCATATCAGTGTATAACAGCAATATCAGTGTACTACAGACCATATCAGTGTATTATAGACCATATCAGTGTACTACAGACCATATCAGTGTATTACAGCAATATCAGTGTACTACAGACCATATCAGTGTACTACAGACCATATCAGTGTATTACAGCCATATCAATGTACTACAGATCATATCAGGGTACTACAGGCCGTATCAGTTTATTACAGGCCATATCAGTGTACTACAGGCGGTATCAGGTTATTACAGACCATATTAATGTACTACATACCATATCAGTGTGCTACAGACCATATCAATGTACTACAGCCCATATCAGTGTGCTACAGACCATATCAATGTACTACAGACCATATCAGTGTACTACAGACCATATCAGTGTACTACAGACCATATCAGTTTATTATAGACCATACCAATGTACTACAGGCGGTATCAGTTTATTACAGACCACATCAGTGTAGTACAGACCATATTAGAGTATTACTTCCAGGACTTGTCAGGGTAATACAGCATGCGTGGAACACTGAAGTACACGCCAGAGTGTGTCATACAGAACACTCCCGAGCAGACCAACTACAGAATATGCCAGACGCAATACATAGGAAAACACATGAGCCGCCAGGGTTTACAGAAGACATGGAGTAATACACTCATTACGCTATGACAATACGGAAACAACGTACAACCTACGTCCTTTGCGGATGAACAACACAAAAGAAAGCAAAATATGTCCAGTCAAGTCCAGCTAATTTTCCTAATAGTCCAGCGAATAAGCGACAAAATTAGGTCGAATTGTGCATTTTGTGGTAAAAGCGTAACATTAGGGCGCACTTAATTCTCCCTGGTACCATTGTAGTCAACTTTAGCTATAGTGTCATGTACATGTACATGTACTGGAGTATTTAAGTATTTTATAAATTATGGTTATAAAATAGCCACCGTTACGACATTTAGGGTGATTGACCCAAGCGGGTCTCTGTCATCCCGGCTGCAATGGATCAAAGCTAATCCCCGTCATAAAGCAAACGTCTAAGTCTCCCACGGACACGGCCGCTTAGGGTTAGGGTTAGAAATTAGGGTTCTGGTTAGAGTTAGTGGCATAAAAGAAGCGCGGCCGGACATGTTATCGCGGCCGGGCAGGTTATCACGGCCGGACAGGTTATCAGGACCGGACAGGTTATCACGGCCGGACAGGTTATCAGGGCCGGACAGGTTATCACGGCCAGACAGGTTATCATGTTACAGTCATCAGTGCCGCTTATGTCATACCGCGCTCACAGGATGACGTCATAACCATAGCGAGTGGCTAGATCATGTCAAACATATTAGTAATAATTGTACTAAAGATATTAGTTCTAATTGTACTAAAGATATTAGTTCTAATTTTACTAAAGATATTAGTTCTCATTGTATTAAAGATATTAGTTCTAATTGTACTAAAAATATTAGTTCTAATTGTACTAAAGATATTAGTTCTAATTGTACTAAAGATATTAGTGTACTAATAGCGAGCGCAAGCAAGCTCTTAGGGTAACATGCATGCATATTCGAAGTCCATTTCAAGCATAGGCTTAGGACTTTCGTTTTGCGTGACAACCCCCATGTTTTCGAGTTCGGAGTAAATATCGGCTGTACATAAATATATTCAAGCAAAGAGAGGTCGACGCCCATCCTGTCATGTCTTTAGTAATTAAATCAGCTGCCCCACATAAATCCTTCCAAAGATGTGCATTATGGCAAGCCGAAGTGGGATTTATTTTGAATATTAATCTAGATGTATCCCCTCGGAATATCTGAATTCATAAATATACGCCCGCATTTTTTAGGTAGCACCTATTCATATTATCTTTGACCATGGGTACTACGCTATGCGTAGTCATGAATGTTTACACACGGCACGCAAACATTCTATCCTCCACGGCGCGCATTTTATTTCGAATAATGACAATAATTTATGGTTGCTTTGAACATTTTTCAAGGATATTGCCATTTGCCGCCATGACCCACAACAGCGGTGTACGTTGAGAAATGGAGCGCCACATGGCGAAGGATCAGTTGGGATATGAAAGGACATATTGGTGTTTTACGCCGCTTTTGTGCACAGCATAATGATACAGGGCACCACTGTTCAGATGAAGCTGCAGAGCTAGTTAGTTGTATTAAGGTCACATCATTGGATTTGTGTGAGGATTGGCGGATTGTATATTCTGTAATTCAGAACAAAAAAGATGATGAACGCACAGGGTGGCAACCAGGAAGCGCATGTACATATAATACGCACTTGATGACCGCCCGAGACTCATATAAGATGATTTGCGGAAAGACGCGGCATTTCCAAAAAACAGATACCCCTAGCTGCATTATACCGTATGATACCTTGGCTATATTACGTGATATCTTACGTGTCTGGACCTCGGGGGGGGGGGGGGGGGAGGGGGGGGGGGGGGGCAGGGGGTACTTGATAAATTGCTGGGTTGGAAGCGCTCCGCGGTAATGCCCCCCTCTTTCACCGCCAAAATCCGCTCGGTTGGGACGTTTTATCACCAAATTCCTCTCTCGGTCGGGGCTTTATACGCCGAAATCCGCTCGGAAGAGGTATTTTTTCCCTGCAACCCGCTCTATGAACGCACATTTTCAGAGTCGCACCCCCCCCCCCCACGGCCCCGCCCCCCGGGTCACAAGTTTTAAAATATCCGCTCTATAAGGGTATCTTTTTTCATCACAAATCTTGACGCTCTCTCAGGCATCAAGGCACAGGCGGGAACCCCTCCCCCCCCCCACCAGATTTGTATAATAGTGCAGCCCCCCCCCCGGGGTTTAGACGGCATCATTGTATTTTAGGCTTAAACTGTTTGGCCTACTTATAACCATCATCTGCATCTGGCGTCTGCGATACAAGTCACGTCTCGCGGACGCCGAGATTCTGAAATTAATGTTATTATCCGTGTTATTGTTGTTCATGGTAAAATCATGAATTGATCATGGTAAATCATGAATAGATCATGGTAAATCATGAATTGATCACGATAAACCATGAATTGATCTTGGTACACCATGAGTTGGTCGTGATAAAGCCATGGTAAAACCCATTGAAATCAATGTTATTATCCGTGATATTTTAGAAATTTGCGGCGACATGTTCATGAGAACATGCGCATTACGAACGTCACAAACAATCGTCATATATAACGTTCGATCCATTCAGGGTACGAATTACGTCATTGGTAGATCAAAGGCCAAGATTATGATGAGGTATTTTTTGTAAAAATATTTTCGTTTTCTTTGAGTGTCATATCCGCGTTTTCTTTAATCCTTAACGAAATGTCGCTTCGATCTCACTTCATACTTTTCGATAATGTCTGCTTCCATTACCCATTTGCTGAAATTCTGAAACGATACAACCTCACTGAACCTAAGCCCTTCTCATAGAATTCTGTCGTTTTTAGCTAACCCCTATTTCGATACCTTTTGTCGTTTGTACCTAAACCCTTTTCCGAGAGGGTATGCTCTATCTCACTTAACCATTTCCGAGACTGTTGTGTCTATCTCTCTTATTTCTCTTAATCCTTTCCGTTTTAAAAGTACCCCACTCCCCCTCTGCGGTTACCGTCTCCACGCCACGTTTTTTTTCGTACGTGTAGCTCCGTCTGATACCCACGAAAAACCAGTTTTGCGTAAACAAAATAAACCGCTCCGCCTGCAACCAATCAACCAATGAGAACAGAAACGATTTACCACGCTGCTCCGCGTACTTGTATCGCCGATGTAATGCATAGACCCGTTAATAGGATTACAAAGTAACACCGTCTCTCACTGATGGGAACCTCTAATTGAACGCTGCCAGGCGAAAAACGACAAGCGATGGGTCTCCTTTCACGTCTAGTAATGTACGTCCGAAGGATGTCATCGTGCCGATACCTCCAGCATACCGACAGGGCACTCATATTTTTAATCGAGAAGCGACTCGGCGATGACACAATGCCGATCGTAATGGATGAAGCCAAGAGCCAAATCCCGTGGCCGATCAGTCGTGATGGAAGTATGGAGGCCGCTTGGCTAAGTCGCTGCCTCCACCCGCCTCCTCATCTCCCCCTCCCCCCCACCTGCTTCCTCCCCTCTTCCGCCGTCGCTTCTTCATCCCTCACTTTGTTGTCGAACGCCCCGATAACCTCTCGCGCCACTTTTCGCGCCGCCTCGACGTTGCCGAGACTCCCGTTCTCGGAATGTTGATGAAGATTACCGCCAGAGTGGGTTTTCTTTTCAGAACCCCTTCCCCAACGGGGCTGATCAGCGAAAACGCTCCGCTAGGGAGGAAATTGAAGGGGGTACCCGGGATCGCTGGCTGACGAGAGAAAATAGTTCGGTGGGAGGTGAGGCGGAGTGATCGGGGATATGGCCTAATCACTGCTCATTTTCCTGGACGCGGGATTAACTTCGAGATATGTCTCTAGATTTCTGTTCCGCGGGGTTGACGGAGCCGACGTGTCTCGGAAGGCCGCTGGGGGAGGTGGGGGGGGGGGGGTACCTGCTTCCGCCGGGGTAGGATTAATAAAGGCGGGGGGTAGGGATGATGTGTGGGGGTGGTGGGGAGGGCCTACGCGGCGATAACCCCGCCAGTATGACACGGGCCTGGCCAGGCTGTTTATGCCCAGACCATGGCGTGATGTCCAGCGGCACAATCACCGCGCTGTGCAGCAATCACATGGAGACAGAATCCATCACATAACTACGCCATAAATAAATATTGTGATTACAAAGTTACTTACATTTAGGTTGTGGTTCGGCTGGAGGCCTTGCACCGTCAATGCCAAAATGTAAATTGGTGTTATATTATTATAACTAATGAAGCAACTGATGAAACAACTTTTAAGATAATTGAACCGGGTTCTGGTGCGGTCTTTTACCTTTCTTCCCCTTTCTTCAGAGTGGGAACTGGAAAATGTCAAGTTTATGACGTCACAGGTGATGTTTGGTCTTTTCGAGACACATTAACGTTACTTAAGAGTTTGATTCTGATTGCGTATAGAGTGAGTTGTGCGGATATCTCAAGGCCTTGGGGTCGGGTGAAGCCGACAAAAGATGAGGTCCACGCATACGATGGCGTAATTTGGCTTGAAATAAGGCCACACAAATGTTGTAAAGGAGGAGGTGGTGGGGGGGGGGGGAGGGGGGTCCACCACTGGCATACCACAGCCAATAAAGCGCCAAAGCTAGGCAAAGAACATATTTATTAAGCCCCCCCCCCCCCCGCCCTCACTTACAGCTACATGGTGACATGGCAAGGTGACTTTACTTTCTTTACCTCAATGAGATCTGTAACTGAGCTTTAGCGGAAACACATGCCCGCACCCCCACCCTCTTCCTCCTAAATACAAACCCTGAATCGGTCCCTGTCACCGGTCCGTCTAATTACCGAAGGGGGCTGGAGGGTTGTTTTATGTTAATTATAAATTGGAATTACAATATATGTTTTCATAAATTGGACACACAATTTATTCACCAGGCCCCCTCCATCGAGCCCCCTTCGGTAAATCCCGGCCCCCTCCAGCCCCCTTCGGTAAATTGAAGGAATAAATAAATGAATGATTTGCCGTTTATCTTCGTTTTATTTTTAATCCAAGCTGCCCGCAAGCCCCATTCTTTTAAGCATCAACCCCCTCCATCGAGCCCCCTTCGGTAAATCCCGGCCCCCTCCAGCCCCCTTCGGTAATTAGACGTACACCCTGTCACTTGTAATTAAAGCAATTAGTGCAAGTAGTGCTTTCCATGTAACTCGTGACTTTTATGGCTTACCATTTTAATAAACATCTACCATCACAAATGTAATTCCACAAGCTCAAGATTTATTTTAGGTGATCTAGTATTTTAGCATTTCGAACAGCGCGATGGCGCCAGCTCATGCCTCTTCTCTGGTCGGTCAGCGAGAACCTTGGCCTGAGAGACACGTGACTTGCATAGCAGAGCCCAGTCTCTGAACCCCCCGCCCACTCCCTGTAATCTACCCACTCCCTGAACCCTCCCGCCCACTCCTTGAACCCTCCCGCCCACTGCCTGAACCCTCTCGCCCACTCCCTGAACCCCCCCGCCCACTCCCTGAAGCCCCCCGCCCAGTCCCTGAACTCTCCCGCCCACTCCCTGAACCCTCCCGCCCACTCCCTGAATCCTCCCGCCCACTCCCTGAACCCTCCCGCCCACTCCCTGAATCCTCCCGCCCACTCCCTGAACCCTCCCGCCCACTCCCTGAACCCCCCCGCCCACTCCCTGAACCCTCCCGCCCACTCCCTGAACCCTCCCGCCCACTCCCTGAACCCCCCCGCCCAGTCCCTGAACCCTCCCGCCCACTCCCTGAACCCTCCCGCCCACTCCCTGAACCCTCCCGCCCACTGCCTGAACCCCCCCCCGCCCACTACCTGAACCCTCCCGCCTACTCCCTGAACCCCCCCGCCCACTCCCTGAAGCCCCCGGCCCAGTCCCTGAACCCCCCGCCCACTCCCTGTAATCCGCCCACTCCCTGAGCCCCCCCCGCCACTCCCTGTTGCCCCTGCCTTCTCACTCCCTGTAGACCCCCGCTCCCTCCGCCCACCTCCCACTCCCTATACCTCCCGTCTACTCCCTGTAGCCCGCCGCCCCCTCCCATTCCCAACAGCCCCTGTTGCCCGCCCCTGTTGCCACGCCCTCCCGCCGCCGCCAACGCCCGGGGTTGACCTCCCGCTCGCGCGGCGGCACATTGGCCCAGGACACA
Source organism: Arenicola marina (assembly GCA_964019135.1). Classification (NCBI taxonomy): domain Eukaryota; kingdom Metazoa; phylum Annelida; class Polychaeta; family Arenicolidae; genus Arenicola; species Arenicola marina. Next base: position 34,245,085 of record OZ025260.1, on the reverse strand, counting down.
CTGTGAGTCCACGACAATGGGGCCTGATGTCCCAGGCCTGACGGTCAGTGGAGGATCGCCCGATACAACTGGAGATTGCATTTAATGATTTCACGCTGAGGCGGAGAGCACAAGCTGCCGATTAGTTCAGCGAAGTGGCGCTAGACGGCGCTGCATGGCGCGGTGTGAAAAAGGCTTGGTGATGCGATCTCGGAGAGGGGGGTGGGGGGAGGTAGGGATTGTCGGATTGTGGGGCTCGCAGGGGGCAGAGAGGGTTGGCTCACGGGCGGGAGGGGTGGCAGGGCAGATGTATGGTGTGGCCTAAGGATATACTGATCAAGGAGCAGGGGAGGGGGGGGTGGGGGGTCCATTAGCCGCCTGTGGGTCAAGGCCAGGATCAAGAGCAAGGTCAACGCGGCCTTATTGAACATCGACGCACGTTTGACGATGACGTCATATTTTGTTCTTAATTTTGTTTTGTGGTCCGTTTCAGACTGACCCATGGGCGACATTATACCACATCAGGCGACAGTTCACCGGTCAACGGTCAACACCAGATATCAAAAGTGATTTGTATATTTTGAATTAATGACCAAAATGAAGTCGCTTAGGTATATGACATAATTGCCCTTTGAACAATACGAATACTCCATCATATGACTTCATACTAGAAACCTTGTTTGCCTTTTTGGTAGTGTTTAGGAGGCCGCAACAGGCTTACAGCTGGCAGCCCCTAATTCGTTCCTTCCTCAATCTGTTGAGAGCGCAATGGACATGGGTTTAGTCTCTGCTAGGTTGGTGCCCTCTGGGAATTAGTTTATCACCACTTTTTAAGTTTGCGGTGTCCCTGACCTGAAGGCTTGCAGCCCTGGCTGCTGCTATGTCCTCGCAATGGGCAGACCACGCGTGGCAAGAGAAAAAAATTCGATCTTCCCAGCCAGGGTCCGTAACATCGGTTATTGTAATAAATGTTAGGCGTGAGTAATACGTGAGCTATGGCCTTCCAGGAAGAAGGTTACGTATACTACCATTTGTTGGGATATATACGACAACGAACAGTAATAAAGATTAATATACGCGTCTGAACACCAAAATTGATGATTTATCAGCCCCACCACAGCATCCCTCCTCTACTACCACCCCTCAGTCCCCCCCCCTCCCCCCTCCTCCCCCTCGCTCCCGAGATCGGTGTCGTTGAAGCCATAATCAAAAGGTCAAGATATCGGCCATTTTATTCGATGCGGCGTTTACGGGATGAGAGGGAGGCCGCTGGGCGGGACTGACCCCCAGGACTGACCCCATGGACTGGTCCCCGGGACTGACCCCCGGGACTGGTCCCCGGGACAGGTCCCCGGGACTGGTCCCCGGGACTGACCCCTGAGACTGGTCCCCGGGACAGGTCCCCGGGACTGGTCCCCGGGACTGGTCCCCGGGACTGGTCCCCGGGACTTCTGCCCGGGACTGGTCCCCGGGACTGGTCCCCGGGACTGACCCCATGGACTGGTCCCCGGGACTGACCCCATGAACTGGTCCCCGGGACTGGTCCCCGGGAATGGTCCCCGGGAATGGTCCCCGGGACTGGTCCCCAGGACTGGTCCCCGGGACTGGTCGACGGGACTGACTCTATGGACTGATCCCCGGGACTGGTCCCCGGGACTGACCCCCGGGACTGGTCCTCGGAACTGACCCCCGGGACTGGTCCCCGGGACTGGTCCCCGGGACTGGTCCCCGGGACTGGTCCCCGGGACTGATCCTCGGGACTGACCCCCGGGACTGGTCCCCGGGACTGGTCCCCGGGACTGACCCCCGGGACTGACCCCGGGACTGGTCCCCGGGACTGGTCCCCGGGACTGGTCCCCGGGACTGACTCCCGAGACTGGTCCCCGGGACTGACCCCCGGGACTGGTCCCCGGGACTGGTCCCCGGGACTAACCCCCGGGACTGGTGCCCGGGACTGGTCCCCGGGACTGACCCCCGGGACTGGTCCCCGGGACTGGTCCCCGGGGCTGGTCCCCGGGGCTGATCCCCGGGACTGGTCCCCGGGACTGGTCCCCGGGACTGACCCCCGGGACTGGTCCCCGGGACTGATCCCCGGGACTGGTCCCAGGGACTGGTCCCCGGGACTGACTCCCGGGAATGACCCCCGGGACTGGTCCCCTGGACTGGTCCCCGGGACTGGTCCCCGGGACTGACCCCCGGGACTGGTCCCCGGGACTGACCTTTAGTCCTGGTCGCCGGGACTGGTCCCCGGGACTGGTCCCCGGGACTGGTCCCCGGGACTGGTCCCCGGGACTGACCCCCGGGACTGGTCCCCGGGACTGACCCTCGGGACTGCCCCCCGGGACTGGTCACCGGGACTGGTCCCCGGGACTGATCGCCGGGATTGGTCCCCGGGACTGGTCCCCGGGCAAGTCCCCCGGGACTGGTCCCCGGGACAGTCCCCTGGGACTGGTCCTCGGGACTGGTCCCCCTGACTGGTCCCCGGGACTGACCCCCGGGACTGGTCCCCGGGACTGAGCCCCGGGACTGGTCCCCGGGACTGGTCCCCGGGACCTGTCCCCGGGACTGACCCCCGGGACTGACTCCCGGGAATGACCCCCGGGACTGGTCCCCTGGACTGGTCCCCGGGACTGGTCCCCGGGACTGACCCCCGGGACTGGTCCCCGGGACTGACCTTTAGTCCTGGTCGCCGGGACTGGTCCCCGGGACTGGTCCCCGGGACTGGTCCCCGGGACTGGTCCCCGGGACTGACCCCCGGGACTGGTCCCCGGGACTGACCCCCGGGACTGCCCCCCGGGACTGGTCCCCGGGACTGGTCCCCGGGACTGATCGCCGGGATTGGTCCCCGGGACTGGTCCCCGGGCAAGTCCCCCGGGACTGGTCCCCGGGACAGTCCCCTGGGACTGGTCCTCGGGACTGGTCCCCCTGACTGGTCCCCGGGACTGACCCCCGGGACTGGTCCCCGGGACTGAGCCCCGGGACTGGTCCCCGGGACTGGTCCCCGGGACTGGTCCCCGGGACCTGTCCCCGGGACTGACCCCCGGGACTGACCCCGGGACTTGTCCCCGGGACTTGTCCCCGGGACTGGTCCCCGGGACTGACCCCTGGGACTGGTCCCCGGGACTGACCCCTGGGACTAACCCCCGGGACTAACCCCCGGGACTGGTGCCCGGGACTGGTCCCCGGGACTGACCCCCGGGACTGGTCCCCGAGACTGACCCCCGGGACTGGTCCCCGGGACTGACCCCTGGGACTGGTCCCCGGGACTGGTCCCCGGGACTGGTCCCCGGGAATGGTCCCCGGGACTAACCCCCGGGACTGACCCCCGGGACTGGTCCCCGGGATTGACCCTCGGGACTGCCCCCCGGGACTGATCCCCGGGACTGGTCCCCGGGACTGACCCCCGGGACTGGTCCCCGGGACTGACCCCCGGGACTGGTCCCCGGGACTGACCCCTGGGACTGGTCCCCGGGACTGGTCCCCGGGGCTGGTCCCCGGGGCTGATCCCCGGGACTGGTCCCCGGGACTGGTCCCCTGGACTGGTCCCCGGGACTGGTCCCCGGGACTGACCCCCGGGACTGGTCCCCGGGACTGGTCCCCTGGAATGGTCCCCGGGACTGACCCCCGGGACTGTGCCCCGGGACTGGTCCCAGGGACTGATCCCCGGGACTGGTCCCCGGGACTGACTCCCGGGAATGACCCCCGGGAATGACCCCCGGGACTGGTCCCCGGGACTGGTCCGCGGAACTTATCCCCGGGACTGGTCCCCTGGAATGGTCCCCGGGGCTGGTCCCCGGGACTGACCCCCGGGACTGTGCCCCGGGACTGGTCCCCGGGGCTGGTCCGCGGAACTTATCCCCGGGACTGGTCCCCTGGAATGGTCCCCGGGGCTGGTCCCCGGGACTGGTCCCCGGGACTGACCCCCGGGACTGGTCCCCGGGACTGGTCCCCGGGACTGGTCCCCGGGGCTGGTCCCCCGGACTGGTGCCCGGGACTGGTCCTCGGGGCTGGTCCCCGGGACTGACCCCCGGGACTGGTGCCCGGGACTGGTCCCCGGGACTGACCCCCGGGACGGTTCCCCGGGATCGGTCCCCGGGACTGACCCCCCGGACTGGTGCCCGGGACTGGTCGCCGGGACTGGTCCCCGGGACTGGTCTCCGGGACTGGTCCCCGGGACTGGTCCCCGGGGCTGGTCCCCGGGACTAACACCCGGGACTGGTGCCCGGGACTGGTCCCCGGGGCTGGTCCCCGGGACTGACCCCCGGGACTGTGCCCCGGGACTGGTCCCCGGGGCTGGTCCCCGGGACTGACCCCCGGGACTGACCCCTGGGACTGGTCCCCGGGACTGGTCACCGGGGCTGGTCCCCGGGACTGACCCCTGGGACTGGTCCCCGGGACTGGTCCCCGGGACTGGTCCCCGGGACTGACCCCCGGGACTGATCTCCGGGACCGGTCCCCGGGACTGACCCTCGGGACTGGTCCCCGGGACTAAGCCCCGGGACTGATCCCCGGGACCTGTCCCCGGGACTGACCCCCGGGGCTGGTCCCCGGGACTAACCCCCGGGACTGGTGCCCGGGACTGGTCACCGGGACTGGTCCCCGGGACTGGTCCCCGGGACTGGTCCCCGGGACTGACCCCCGGGACTGGTCCCCGGGGCTGGTCCCCGGGACCGGTCCCCGGGACTGATCCTCGGGGCTGGTCCCCGGGACTGACCCCCGGGACTGATCCCCGGGACTAGTCCCCGGGACTTACCCCCGGGACAGGTCCCCGGGACTGGTCAACCCCCGGGACTGGAGCCCGGGACTGGTCCCCGGGGCTGGTCCCAGGGACTGACCCCCGGGACTGTGCCCCGGGACTGGTCCCCGGGGCTGATCCCCTGGACTGGTCCCCGGGACTGGTCCCCGGGACTGACCCCCGGGACTGGTCCCCGGGACTGGTCCCCGGGGCTGGTCCCCCGGACTGGTCCCCAGGACTAGTCCCCGGGACTGACCCCCGGGACTGACCCTCGGGACTGGTCCCCGGGACTGAACCCCGGGACTGGTCCCCGGGACTGGTCCCCGGGACTGGTCGCCGGGACTGGTCCCCGGGACTGGTCCCCGGGACTGGTCGCCGGGACTGGTCCCCGGGACTGGTCTCCGGGACTGGTCCCCGGGACTGGTCCCCGGGGCTGGTCCCCGGGACTAACACCCGGGACTTCTGCCCGGGACTGGTCCCCGGGACTGGTCCCCGGGACTGACCCCATGGACTGGTCCCCGGGACTGACCCCATGAACTGGTCCCCGGGACTGGTCCCCGGGAATGGTCCCCGGGAATGGTCCCCGGGACTGGTCCCCAGGACTGGTCCCCGGGACTGGTCGACGGAACTGACTCTATGGACTGATCCCCGGGACTGGTCCCCGGGACTGACCCCCGGGACTGGTCCTCGGAACTGACCCCCGGGACTGGTCCCCGGGACTGGTCCCCGGGACTGGTCCCCGGGACTGGTCCCCGGGACTGGTCCTCGGGACTGACCCCCGGGACTGGTCCCCGGGACTGGTCCCCGGGACTGACCCCCGGGACTGACCCCGGGACTGGTCCCCGGGACTGGTCCCCGGGACTGGTCCCCGGGACTGACTCCCGAGACTGGTCCCCGGGACTGACCCCCGGGACTGGTCCCCGGGACTGGTCCCCGGGACTAACCCCCGGGACTGGTGCCCGGGACTGGTCCCCGGGACTGACCCCCGGGACTGGTCCCCGGGACTGGTCCCCGGGGCTGGTCCCCGGGGCTGATCCCCGGGACTGGTCCCCGGGACTGGTCCCCGGGACTGACCCCCGGGACTGGTCCCCGGGACTGATCCCCGGGACTGGTCCCAGGGACTGGTCCCCGGGACTGACTCCCGGGAATGACCCCCGGGACTGGTCCCCTGGACTGGTCCCCGGGACTGGTCCCCGGGACTGACCCCCGGGACTGGTCCCCGGGACTGACCTTTAGTCCTGGTCGCCGGGACTGGTCCCCGGGACTGGTCCCCGGGACTGGTCCCCGGGACTGGTCCCCGGGACTGACCCCCGGGACTGGTCCCCGGGACTGACCCCCGGGACTGCCCCCCGGGACTGGTCACCGGGACTGGTCCCCGGGACTGATCGCCGGGATTGGTCCCCGGGACTGGTCCCCGGGCAAGTCCCCCGGGACTGGTCCCCGGGACAGTCCCCTGGGACTGGTCCTCGGGACTGGTCCCCCTGACTGGTCCCCGGGACTGACCCCCGGGACTGGTCCCCGGGACTGAGCCCCGGGACTGGTCCCCGGGACTGGTCCCCGGGACTGGTCCCCGGGACTGGTCCCCGGGACCTGTCCCCGGGACTGACCCCCGGGACTGACTCCCGGGAATGACCCCCGGGACTGGTCCCCTGGACTGGTCCCCGGGACTGGTCCCCGGGACTGACCCCCGGGACTGGTCCCCGGGACTGACCTTTAGTCCTGGTCGCCGGGACTGGTCCCCGGGACTGGTCCCCGGGACTGGTCCCCGGGACTGGTCCCCGGGACTGACCCCCGGGACTGGTCCCCAGGACTGACCCCCGGGACTGCCCCCCGGGACTGGTCCCCGGGACTGGTCCCCGGGACTGATCGCCGGGATTGGTCCCCGGGACTGGTCCCCGGGCAAGTCCCCCGGGACTGGTCCCCGGGACAGTCCCCTGGGACTGGTCCTCGGGACTGGTCCCCCTGACTGGTCCCCGGGACTGACCCCCGGGACTGGTCCCCGGGACTGAGCCCCGGGACTGGTCCCCGGGACTGGTCCCCGGGACTGGTCCCCGGGACCTGTCCCCGGGACTGACCCCCGGGACTGACCCCGGGACTTGTCCCCGGGACTGGTCCCCGGGACTGACCCCTGGGACTGGTCCCCGGGACTGACCCCTGGGACTAACCCCCGGGACTAACCCCCGGGACTGGTGCCCGGGACTGGTCCCCGGGACTGACCCCCGGGACTGGTCCCCGAGACTGACCCCCGGGACTGGTCCCCGGGACTGACCCCTGGGACTGGTCCCCGGGACTGGTCCCCGGGACTGGTCCCCGGGAATGGTCCCCGGGACTAACCCCCGGGACTGACCCCCGGGACTGGTCCCCGGGATTGACCCTCGGGACTGCCCCCCGGGACTGATCCCCGGGACTGGTCCCCGGGACTGACCCCCGGGACTGGTCCCCGGGACTGACCCCCGGGACTGGTCCCCGGGACTGACCCCTGGGACTGGTCCCCGGGACTGGTCCCCGGGGCTGGTCCCCGGGGCTGATCCCCGGGACTGGTCCCCGGGACTGGTCCCCTGGACTGGTCCCCGGGACTGGTCCCCGGGACTGGTCCCCGGGACTGGTCTCCGGGACTGGTCCCCGAGACTGACCCCCGGGACTGGTCCCCGGGACTGGTCCCCTGGAATGGTCCCCGGGACTGACCCCCGGGACTGTGCCCCGGGACTGGTCCCAGGGACTGATCCCCGGGACTGGTCCCCGGGACTGACTCCCGGGAATGACCCCCGGGAATGACCCCCGGGACTGGTCCCCGGGACTGGTCCGCGGAACTTATCCCCGGGACTGGTCCCCTGGAATGGTCCCCGGGGCTGGTCCCCGGGACTGACCCCCGGGACTGTGCCCCGGGACTGGTCCCCGGGGCTGGTCCGCGGAACTTATCCCCGGGACTGGTCCCCTGGAATGGTCCCCGGGGCTGGTCCCCGGGACTGGTCCCCGGGACTGACCCCCGGGACTGGTCCCCGGGACTGGTCCCCGGGACTGGTCCCCGGGGCTGGTCCCCCGGACTGATGCCCGGGACTGGTCCTCGGGGCTGGTCCCCGGGACTGACCCCCGGGACTGTGCCCGGGACTGGTCCCCGGGACTGACCCCCGGGACGGTTCCCCGGGATCGGTCCCCGGGACTGACCCCCGGGACTGGTGCCCGGGACTGGTCGCCGGGACTGGTCCCCGGGACTGGTCTCCGGGACTGGTCCCCGGGACTGGTCCCCGGGGCTGGTCCCCGGGACTAACACCCGGGACTGGTGCCCGGGACTGGTCCCCGGGGCTGGTCCCCGGGACTGACCCCCGGGACTGTGCCCCGGGACTGGTCCCCGGGGCTGGTCCCCGGGACTGACCCCCGGGACTGACCCCTGGGACTGGTCCCCGGGACTGGTCACCGGGGCTGGTCCCCGGGACTGACCCCTGGGACTGGTCCCCGGGACTGGTCCCCGGGACTGGTCCCCGGGACTGACCCCCGGGACTGATCTCCGGGACCGGTCCCCGGGACTGACCCTCGGGACTGGTCCCCGGGACTAAGCCCCGGGACTGATCCCCGGGACCTGTCCCCGGGACTGACCCCCGGGGCTGGTCCCCGGGACTAACCCCCGGGACTGGTGCCCGGGACTGGTCACCGGGACTGGTCCCCGGGACTGGTCCCCGGGACTGGTCCCCGGGACTGACCCCCGGGACTGGTCCCCGGGGCTGGTCCCCGGGACCGGTCCCCGGGACTGATCCTCGGGGCTGGTCCCCGGGACTGACCCCCGGGACTGATCCCCGGGACTAGTCCCCGGGACTTACCCCCGGGACAGGTCCCCGGGACTGGTCAACCCCCGGGACTGGAGCCCGGGACTGGTCCCCGGGGCTGGTCCCAGGGACTGACCCCCGGGACTGTGCCCCGGGACTGGTCCCCGGGGCTGATCCCCTGAACTGGTCCCCGGGACTGGTCCCCGGGACTGACCCCCGGGACTGGTCCCCGGGACTGGTCCCCGGGGCTGGTCCCCCGGACTGGTCCCCAGGACTAGTCCCCGGGACTGACCCCCGGGACTGACCCTCGGGACTGGTCCCCGGGACTGAACCCCGGGACTGGTCCCCGGGACTGGTCCCCGGGACTGGTCGCCGGGACTGGTCCCCGGGACTGGTCCCCGGGACTGGTCGCCGGGACTGGTCCCCGGGACTGGTCTCCGGGACTGGTCCCCGGGACTGGTCCCCGGGGCTGGTCCCCGGGACTAACACCCGGGACTGGTGCCCGGGACTGGTCCCCGGGGCTGGTCCCCGGGACTGACCCCCGGGACTGTGCCCCGGGACTGGTCCCCGGGGCTGGTCCCCGGGACTGACCCCCATGACTGACCCCTGGGACTGGTCCCCGGGACTGGTCACCGGGGCTGGTCCCCGGGACTGACCCCTGGGACTGGTCCCCGGGACTGGTCCCCGGGACTGGTCCCCGGGACTGACCCTCGGGACTGGTCCCCGGGACTGACCCCCGGGGCTGGTCCCCGGGACTAAGCCCCGGGACTGATCCCCGGGACCGGTCCCCGGGACTGACCCCCGGGGCTGGTCCCCGGGACTAACCCCCGGGACTGGTGCCCGGGACTGGTCACCGGGACTGGTCCCCGGGACTGGTCCCCGGGACTGGTCCCCGGGACTAACCCGCGGGACTGGTCCCCGGGGCTGGTCCTCGGGACCGGTCCCCGGGACTGATCCTCGGGGCTGGTCCCCGGGACTGACCCCCGGGACTGATCCCCGGGACTAGTCCCCGGGACTTACCCCCGGGACTGGTCCCCGGGACTGGTCCCCGGGGCTGGTCCCCGGGACTGACCCCCGGGACTGTGCCCCGGGACTGGTCCCCGGGGCTGATCCCCTGGACTGGTCCCCGGGACTGGTCCCCGGGGCTGGTCCCCGGGACTGACCCCCGGGACTGTGCCCCGGGACTGGTCCCCGGGGCTGATCCCCTGGACTGGTCCCCGGGACTGGTCCCCGGGACTGACCCCCGGGACTGGTCCCCGGGACTGGTCCCCGGGGCTGGTCCCCCGGACTGGTCCCCGGGACTGGTCCTCGGGGCTGGTCCCCGGGACTGACCCTCGGGACTGGTGCCCGGGACTGGTCCCCGGGACTGACCCCCGGGACTGATGCCCGGGACTGGTGCCCGGGGCTGGTCCCCGGGACTGGTCCCCGGGACTGGTCCCCGGGACTAGTCCCCAGGACTAGTCTCCGGGACTGACCCCCGGGACTGAACCCCGGGACTGGTCCCCGGGACTGGTCCCCGGGACTGGTTCCCGGGACTGGTCTCCGGGACTGGTCCCCGGGGCTGGTCCCCGGGACTAACACCCGGGACTGGTGCCCGGGACTGGTCCCCGGAGCTGGTCCCCGGGACTGACCCCCGGGACTGTGCCCCGGGACTGGTCCCCGGGGCTGGTCCCCGGGACTGACCCCCGGGACTGGTCCCCGGGACTGACCCCCGGGACTGGTCACCGGGGCTGGTCCCCGGGACTGACCCCTGGGACTGGTCCCCGGGACTGGTCCCCGGGACTGGTCCCCGGGACTGATCCCCGGGACCGGTCCCCGGGACTGACCCCCGGGGCTGGTCCCCGGGACTAACCCCCGGGACTGGTGCCCGGGACTGGTCCCCGGGACTGGTCCCCGGGACTGGTCCCCGGGACTGACCCCCGGGACTGGTCCCCTGGGCTGGTCCCCGGGACTGGTCCCCGGGACTGGTCCCCGGGACTGGTCCCCGGGACTGGTCCCCGGGACTGACCCCCGGGACTGACCCCCGGGACTGACCCCCGGGACTGGTCCCCGGGACTGACCCCCGGGACTGACCCCCGGGACTGACCCCCGGGACTGGTCTTCGGGACTGGTCCCCGGGGCTGGTCCCCGGGACTGACCCCCGGGACTGGTCCCCGGGACTGACCCCTGGGACTGGTCCCCGGGACTGATCCCCGGGACCGGTCCCCGGGACTGACCCCCGGGACTGGTCCCCGGGACTAAGCCCCGGGACTGATCCCCGGGACCGGTCCCCGGGACTGACCCCCGGGGCTGGTCCCCGGGACTAACCCCCGGGACTGGTGCCCGGGACTGGTCCCCGGGACTGGTCCCCGGGACTGACCCCCGGGACTGGTCCCCGGCCGTTCACGCACAGCGGTTTATGTTGTCCTAATTGCCGTCTGATATTGGTGTCCACGCCCTCGAGGCTATAAAAAGCGGAGGGACGTGGAGTCACAGAGGTGGAGTCACATGTGCGCTGGGACGACGGACGGACACACAGACAGACAGCGCGGCCACGGGACGGGCGCTCTCGGCCAGAGGGGCACCCACCGCCCCCGCGAGATCCAGGCAATCTGCCCGGTTATACGTCCGAAATGCGTTAAGTCAACCGAGCGATGGTGGGTGGGGGTAGCGCTGGTGGCGGGGTTGGGGAAGGGAGTAGGGTGGGGTGGGGGAGGGGGTAGGACTAGTAGGCGTGTGAGTGTGGGTAGGATTCGTTGGGTGAGTTGGGGTTTGGGAGGGTGTGAAGGGTAAGGGTGGGTGGATGCGTGGGGCTGAGGGAGGGAGTGAGACGAGGTACTCGGTTGAAGTGGAGTGTGAGGGTGGGGGTCAGGGGGGTAGGGAGGGAGGTGATTAGAGAGGGGCCAGGTGGGGGGCAAGGTCGATGTGAGTGTCGTGCCTTGGAGAGTATTGTCCTCATTGAGAATGTCTTCCTACCACTCTCCTGGATTAGTTGGAATAACTCAAAGCGAACCGAGCATTACAATCTACAAGCGCAGAAATATGATCGTGGAATGGAAGTCGAGCCCCCCCCCCCCTCCCCGGCTCCTCCCCTTCCCCATGGGGCCGTGATAAGCATTAGAGTAAAATAATCTAATTGCCAAGTGTGACAGCCAGGTTTATATTTACTCATGAATCGAGACTGCGAATTGAGAATAGTCTTCTTTACCTGAGTATTGACGAGCGTTTTTCATTCCTGATATTCAGGTTAGAACGGCGCTTGTGACTTCGGGCTAAAGCATAATGAAAGGAATTCTTGGCATATAACCACGGAGTGGGTTTTAATACATAGATTTGTTTCGTATAATATTGAGATGAATATGTATTTTAAAGTCAACTTCTATTCAATATATACTTTTAAAAATGCTAACCGGTAACACTATGGGCATGACCATAGCGATATGGTATACCACCCGCCACACAATACACACTCACACAGCCACATCTCTCCGAACACAGGTAAAATCTATTCATGAATAAATATAAAACTGATTGTCAGAGTTGTAAGAAATTAGGTCATTAAAAGATTGTATATCAATGCGCGATAAACCACACTTGTCGGCATTTAATTGTGTGCCTCCCTGTAACGGTGGCTTCCATGAATGCGCCCCCCCCCCCCTTATAGAAGTCCCAATCTAAATTATTCCTGAAGAAATGGCTCTTCTCTCTTTACCTTGACTCGTTGCATTGCCACGGCATGACCTACATATCCTAAAGCGTCCTGCTTAAAACCATACCAACCCATATTGGTGCCGCAATAATAAGAGAGCTGGGGGTAGGCCTGAGGAGCTGCAGCCTTCAGTCTCAGCCTGAACGGCTCGGAGGGATAATTGTGGCGGGACTTGTGTTGGCATGAGTGGGAAGAGCTAGCTGCGTGCGTGCGCACTCATTCATTAATTAATGGGTCAGGTCAAGGCTACGGCCGTGGGTCACTTAGTTATGGGTCTACGGCTGGGTTCCTTGATTATTATGGCCTGCATCATTCGGCCATGGATAGAGGTCGCGGTACTCTGTCAGGGTCAAGGTCACGCACACAAGTATGCTGTGTGTCAATTTAGTAGGAACTGCATGAATTCTATTGGGCTAAAATCGCTAGCATAATTCTGAGTCATTCCATGCAAACTATGTCACGTCAAAGAAGAGTGTGCATGATTCGCCGTTAAATATGTCTCACATTTTGGGAGCCATTTTAACGTCATACTTGAGACAGGAATTCCTTTCTTCATACTATATCTTCAACATCCATCCCTTCCAGAGTTCTCTTGGATTAAATCCAGCAGATAACAAAGTCACGAAGCCCTGTTGCCGTCAAATATGATGATGACAAATTGCAAGTGATGACGTGTGACGCCATGATGAAAAACACTAAATTTTTAAATTGACAAATTTGTAAATAAATGTTTTGTGTAACGAGAACGGTGATTGACAATCGGCCATGGCATAAGTGGAATTGTGTACGTGTACTGCAAATGACAGTATCCAGTCGGACATGAAACTAATCCCACGTTATGCTCACTATGCAGTGATAGATTGGGATTTTCAACCCCAAACGAACTATGTAAGTGGTGTAGAGCAACACATGTGAGGAAACCGCCTCGGACGTCATATTGGGTTATAACGAAGATTATAGTCCAATTTATTTATTTTTGTAATATTTGTCAGTAGAAACGCAACCCAAATCTGTTTAACTGTGAAATCGTAGCTACTTAAATACCATACTGAAGTATAATAGGCTTTTCCAAATCATGGCAGCGATTTTGGCCGCCATCATGGCGGCCATTTTGGAGACCATTTTGGCGGCCATATGAGATTCTCATTAAGTTATATACTTTTTCCCTAAAAAGATTGTTTAATCTAAAACAGTTACAGATATTCAGAGATAAACTTCCTAAGGGATCTGCAATGAAGTCTCTCAGCTAATATGAATTATGACGTCAGTAACAAATATTCTTAATTTCTGCTTAAATTCTGGAATAAAAAATGCTTAAATTCTGGAATTAAAAATGCTCAAATTCTGGAATTAAAAATGCTTAAATTCTGGAATTAAAAATGCTTAAATTCTGGAATTAAAAATGAACACAATACGTCAAATTTGATGTTGCATTTACACAAATGTTTGAAAGGTGTATAGAACACAATACTGGCATTCATGCCCAGCCACGCTCTCTTGAATTAGGTTTGGCTTTCTTCTACAAATATGACATAAAGAATTATATATACATGTATATATACATATACAGAGTTTGAAGGGTGTAGTTCGTATTCATCTCGCAACCATTGGTTAGCAACACGTAAAGTGTCCAATGTTTATGAACCTTAACTTACAAGATATGAATAGCTATTGTCTAGGTTTCGATGTGACGACATTCGCCTTGCTTCATTCATACCACTGATTTGTATGACGTCGTGCGGCATTAAATATCTGTGGTTAGCTTCGTTTGATCAGCTGGGTTGCCATATGACATTCGTCATCCCCACATTGGCATGCACCCCCCAGAGTTCATTTGTCGCATGAGTTGTCACCGCCCCTCGCTCCTCGTTACATGGAGCGTAATCAGAAACAAGGGATTTAACCATAGCGTCACCCCTTGCGCAAGGCCTGCATACAGACAATGACAGGCGCAAATTTGCACCACTCCTCCGGTCTCACCCTCCTCTTCCTTTCAGTACATAGACGACAGACCGCTTGCCGTAGCGCCATTTTTAAAATGTCATCCCAGAAATTGCTGGCGGATCTCTGAGACACCGAGCACGCTTCAATGCAGTGGTGGCTCGGGTGAATGTCAATGAGTCTGCAAGACATCATTACAGCAGTCTGAGAGGTTCATCAGCCACATGGCGATGGCGTGGCTGCGTCATTAATCTGGGACGGCTGGGTGAGGGCCGCCAGCCACATAGCTCAGCCAAAACCCCCACTCCACTGCAGACCGGAAGATATGTCATAAAATGTAAATGTGTGACATGAAAAACAAATGATATGTTTGTTTTGTCAAGGCGCTTGTCAATCGCATCCCGTTGTATAATTGCCGCCAAAGTAAATGCGGTCCTAGTTTTTAGCGCGGAGTCACATTTATAGACCGCTCGCAGGGATTTCTGTTTTATTTTACCATTGATGATCGAAGTGATTTGTCTAATGGTATTGCTGCGTCTGATGTGTTTACTAACACGTGACGACCTGGGCATGTGCCTTTAGTCGTCCCATGTAGTTGCAATTAAATATTGCGAATACATGTGTCTCAATGTTGCTCGTTATCTCAACTGCCGGCCCTGGACTGGGGTTTTTCTTAAAAAGGAAAGAGATTGGCAAAAGTGTTTCACAACTGTGTTTACCACCAATTGTTTTAGCTTATTCGTGTAAACATTAGACACTTGAATCTTAACTTCTATGATAATATCGTGCGGCGACATTCAGCTCGGTGGAGCATTAGGCACGAAAGCTGGTAGCAATAGTGGGTTGGATAATCTCCTTCTATGGCATTGTAGCGCTCGTACCTCGCTAGAGTCAAAATGTGTGCGACCCGTTTAACGTCCAAGCGTCATTCTGACTAACAATTCCAAATAGTAACTAGACGGTCAAGCAGAGCTTGAGAAGGAAGACGAAAATTTGGGTTATGGGACCAATTCGACTATGTTAAGGCCCATTTCATGACTTTGGCATGGCACGACGTCAGTCATTTGGCGTATCGAGGCTTTATAATGGGATTGGCCATGTTAAAGTGTGATTATTTGCTAGCGTCCAAACTACTGCTTTGATTTTGATGCAATTTGGCAAACATGATGCCAGTAATATGGGTACATATTGCACCACATATGAGTCCTCTACCTGCATTTATGTAGTCACAGCGAATTTTTTGCGCTTTCGGCAATGTCAAAATTAATCATCCAACTACTCGAAAACTATAAATGTGAGGTGAAATCTGAGGGCATATTACTTTTGCGCATCTCTCTGAAGAATACCCTGAAACAAATCGCAAATCTCTAGACCAAATATTAACGAAGATACACGGGAAAACATGTTTCGTAACCTTGACCGTGATGTGACCTTGACCTTGGAAGCGTAACCTTGGTCAATATAATATTTTATGCCCAAATACTAATGTCATTTCTCACGCAAGGTGTCGTTTGTCTGACATGTCCCCTTCATGGAGAAATTAAGAAGGCCTGATTCCCGCCAAAATGCTCCCATAGGGTCCCATGTTAAACTTTGGGAATTTTTAGCGGGAAAACTATATGGGCGATTTGCACAAATAAAAGACGATATAGAAGGTACTAATGGGCCCAATACGTGAAATAATTGGCAGCACCATTGATTGGAAACTGCGAACGTTATAGCGATTTTCCCGTTTTTTGGTCCTATCTTACAATGGTTAAGCGAATTTCGAAAAATTCCTGTGACCTTGACCTTTGACCTACATGGCCCATCTACGAACTTAGCCTGACGATTGCCATTCCGCATCTTTCTGTGAATTTGGAAGTCGATATCTTAAGACATTCGAAAGATAATGCCCCGCGTTACACACAGACAGACAAAAATTGAAAATTTTCGTCTTAAAAACGGAACACACCGACATAAGACGAAAATTTTCGTCTTAACTAGATCACAATTCACTATCCTTCCAGGAAATCTGTATCACGTATTGATTAGTCAAATTGGCCCATAAACTTGCAAACTTCCGTCACAATCCAAGATGGCCTTCGAGAAGGTGGCCAAAATCCCCAGGTTTTGCATATTTATTATTGATTTAATATGTGGTTAATATGTGTGTCAAGGTCATCTATACCTCACTGCCAAGGTCACGACGACGGCAACAAGTAGATTAATGATTAAATAAACGGGATAATTAAAATCTATATATCGTGCTTTATCAAGCAAGTGGCACTGCACAAGTAAAGGTTCAACAATCTGTATTGAAAAGATAATGCTACGTTATTGCCTGGTTAACCGCAAACCGGGTTGCAATGAATGCAAAAGCGGCCCTGACTCTCATGGTAATGGTAAATTGAAAAGACTTGGTCAATTGGACATCGAGAGTACGATGATGCAACCCAGGAATTATAAAGCCTATTGACCATTTGATCTGATGATATACAGATTCATGTGTTTCTCCTAGCATACGAAATCGGACTAATTAATTATCTACCAAGTATGTGTATGTTATGTAACGAATTGCACATTTAGTTCTTATGCATTACGATAGACCTGGAGCGCATACAGCTATAGTTATATCAGTCTAACGTTCCCGCAGAAAATGGTATTTATCGACCGTGGCTTCATATCTATCTGTGCAGCGGAATTGGACTGTATTGAAGTTTACAATTACTGACATTTCTACCATTCAGCAATCGCCCCTTGGATGAGACACACCTCTGGTCTGCTTTAATAGCTTCGTGGGGATGCAGGATACTAAAAAGTAGCGAGTTACCCGCCTGAACTGTCTTTCGTCACATTATCAGACACTTACGAGTCTGATAGTAGCCAATATGTCGACAACGGTGGCTTAAAACGCCAAGATACTATCCACCGAGTTCTATCTTGTTGCATCAAAACGTAGGTTACTAACGCGCATGCGCTAATCTTTCTCCTTCAACTGTGTTGACAATAAACGCACAGTTACTTTATCTTGTCTTAATTTATGCTAGAATCCCCACTGTCTGCCCCCCCCCCCCCCCCCCGCGCGCTAGTTTAGAAAATTAATTACGACTTTGGTGTTCTGGGCCGCATCGTTGCACATGGAGGCGAGGAAAGCTCTCGGGACAACGACATGGGCTTGGAGGAAATCTGCCCCTGGTTGATCTGCAGCTTAGGCTGCTTACCGACTGCTGCCGGCTCCAGGCCCTGGTTTAGAGGGTGTAAATCCATCCAGCAAACACCCCTCGGTGTCGCCACCGTCACCGACAAACGTCTGCTTAATCCATCGTCCAGTAACGACAACAAGCCGGGGCGTTCTGATTGGACAATTGATGCCATGATGGACTGCCGCAGCTTGTAGCGGAGCGGTGCTATAAGTGTTTTCCGCCCGGGAACAGCCCACAGGCACCACTTGACCGCACGAGGAGGGTGGGGATCTAACCTCATAGAGCGGAAGCTGGGTGATATTAGAACGCCTTGTACGTAACATCAGGAGAAGACGCATGCAGACTGGCAGGTTGGCAGTTACCTGAAGTGTATTCCGTATGCATTGCTTTTGGAATGCGATTTCAGGTCAGACAGAGGGAAGAATGGGGGTCCTGTTAGGTTGTCATTAAATGCTACCCGCTGTTGCGCTTCTTACAGGCTGATGCCTGGATTGAGTTTCATCCCGACTGTTCGCTTAGTGGTGGCTGTCTGCCTAACGCTTGAGCTGCTAGTGCAAGGAATCCTGAGCAGCCACCACTGTCCTCTCAGCCACGCTGTGTACTGCTGGAACATTGAGGGAGAACAACACGTTGGATGATGACTGGTCTTCTCCCCAATCATGGCTTCTGATACTTCACTAGGTGGTGTAGTAGACAGCGCGTTCGGCTCTTGTCCTGTGTGTTCGGCTACGCCAACCCCAGCCGCCAGCGCGTGGTTCGAACCCCCACTTGTGTGCAAATGTCTGTGGTTGTGCAGGATCCCACCCCTGACTTTCTTCGCAATGAGTAGGTGGTTTGCTCCTGGAGACATGGCTCCACTTTGACCTTCCCCTTGTGGCGGTATGATCTGCAAAGGTTGAAGCGTTTTATTTCAGTCCAATCGTAGCCATTAAGGATCAGCTGGTGGGGCGACAAGAGGAGGGGTGACAAAGGAAGGGGTGACAAGGGTAGGGGTGACAAGGGAAGGGGTGACAAAGGAAGGGGTGACAAGAGTAGGGGGACAAGGGTAGGGGTGACAAGGGAAGGGGTGACAAGGGTAGGGGTGACAAGGGAAGGGGTGACAAAGGAAGGGGTGACAAGGGTAGGGGTGACAAGGGGTGGGGTGACAAGGGGTGGGGTGACAAGGGGTGGGAAGACAAGGGGTGGGCTGACAAGGGGTGGGCTGACAAGGTACGGGCTGACACGGGGTGGGCTGGCGAGGAGTAGAGTGACAATGGGTGGGAAGACAAGAGATGGGCTGACAAGGGATGCTGACAAGGGTCGGGTGACAAGGGGTCGGGTGACAAGGGGTGGGCTGACACGGGGTGGGCTGACAAGGTGGGGTGACAAGGGGTGGTCTGACAAGGGGGGGGGCTGACAAGGAGTGGGGTGACAAGGGGTGGGCTGACAAGGGGCGGGCTGACAAGGGTTTGGCTGACAAGGGGTGTGCTGACAAGGGGTGGACTGACAAGGGTGGACTGACAAGGGGTGGGCTGACAAGGGGAGGGCTGACAAGGGTGGGCTGACAAGGGGTGGGCTGACAAGGGGTGGACTGACAAGGGGTGGCTGACAAGGGGTGGGCTGACAAGGGGAGGGCTGACAAGGGGTGGACTGACAAGGGGAGGGCTGACAAGGGGTGAACTGACAAGAGGATGGCTGACAAGGGGTGGGCTGACAAGGGGTGAACTGACAGGAGGATGGCTGACAAGGGGTGGGCTGACAAGGGTTTGGCTGACAAGGGGTGTGCTGACAAGGGGTGGACTGACAAGGGTGGGCTGACAAGGGGTGGGTGACAAGAGGTGGGCTGACAACGGGTGGGGTGACAAGGGGTGGGCTGACAAGGAAAGGGCTGACAAGGGGTGGGCTGACAAGGGGTGGACTGACAAGGGTGGGCTGACATGGGGTGGGTGACAAGAGGTGGGCTGACAAGGGGTAGGGTGACAAGGGTGGGCTGACAAGGGGTGGGTGACAAGAGGTGGGCTGACAAGGGGTGGGGTGACAAGGGGTGGGCTGACAAGGGGTGGACTGACAAGGGGTGGGCTGACAAGGGGTGGACTGACAAGGGTGGGCTGACAAGGGGTGGGTGACAAGAGGTGGGCTGACAAGGGGAGGGGGGACAAGGGGTGGGCTGACAAGGGGAGGGCTGACAAGGGGTGGGCTGACAAGGGGTGGGCTGACAAGGGGTGGAGTGACAAGGGTGGGCTGTCAAGGGGTGGGTGACAAGAGGTGGGCTGACAAGGGGTGGGGTGACAAGGGGTGGGCTGACAAGGGGTGGGGAGGCAAGGGGTGGGCTGACAAGGGGTGGGCTGACAAGAGGTAGATTGACAAGGGGTGGGCTGACAAGGGGTGGGAAGACTAGGTGTGGAATGACAATGGGTGGGCTGACAATGGGTGGGCTGACAAGGGGTGGGCTGACAATGGATGGGGTGACAAGGGGTGGGGTGGCAAGGGGTGGGCTGACAAGGGATCGGCTGACAAGGGGTGGGGTGGCAAGGGGTGGGCTGACAAGGGGTGTGCTGACAAGGAGCGAGCTGACAAGGGGTGGGGTGACAAGGTGTGGGAGGACAAGGGGTGGGCTGACAAGGGGTGGGCTGACAAGGGGTGGGCTGACAAGAGGTGGACTGACAAGGGGTGGGGTGACAAGGGGAGGGCTGACAAGGGGAGGGGATGACAAGGGGAGGGGTGACAAGGGGTGGGCTGACAAGGGGTGGGCTGACAAGGGGAGGGGCTGACAAGGGGTGGGCTGACAAGGTACGGGCTGACACGGGGTGGGCTGACGAGGAGTAGGGTGACAAGGGGTGGGAAGACAAGAGATGGGCTGACAAGGAGTGGGCTGACAAGAGGTGGGGTGACAAGGGGTGGGTTGACAAGGGGAGGGCTGACAAGGGGTGGGAAGACAAAGGGTGGGCTGACGAGGAGTAGGGTGACAAGGGGTGGGAAGACAAGAGATGGGCTGACAAGGGGTGAGCTGACAAGGGGTGGGGTGACAAGGGGTGGGTTGACAAGGGTAGCGCTGACAAGGGGTGGGTAGACAGGGGGTGGGCTGACAAGGGGTGGGGTGACAAGGTGTGGGAGGACAAGGGGTGGGCTGACAAGGGGAGGCTGAAAAGGGGGGCTGACAAAGGGTGGGGTGACAAGGGGTGGACTGACAAGGGGTGGGCTAATAAGGGGTGGGATGACAAGGAGTGGGGTGACAAGGGGTGGGCTGACACGGAGTGGGCTGACAAGCAGTGGCGTGATAAAGGGTGGGAAGACAAGAGGTGAGCTGACAAGGGAGGGCTGACAAGGGGTGGACTGACCAGGGGTGGGCTGATAAGGGGTGGGATGACAAGGAGTGGGGTGACAAGGGAAGGGCTGACGTGGGGTGGACTGACCAGGGGTGGGCTGATAAGGGGTGGGATGACAAGGAGTGGGGTGACAAGGGGTGGGCTGACACGGAGTGGGCTGACAAGCAGTGGCGTGATAAAGGGTGGGAAGACAAGAGGTGAGCTGACAAGGGAGGGCTGACAAGGGGTGGGCTGACAAGGGGTGGGCTGATAAGGGGTGGGATGACAAGGAGTGGGGTGACAAGGGGTGGGCTGACAAGGGGTGGGGTGACAAGGTGTGGGAGGATAAGGGTGGGCTGACAAGGGGTGGGTGACAAGTGGTGGGCTGACAAGGTATGGGCTGATACGGGGTGGGCTGACAAGGAGTGGGGTGACAAGGGGTGAGCTGACAAGGGGAGGGCTGACGTGGGGTGGGCTGATAAGGGGTGGGATGACAAGGAGTGGGGTGACAAGGGGTGGGCTGACACGGAGTGGGCTGACAAGCAGTGGCGTGATAAAGGGTGGGAAGACAAGAGGTGAGCTGACAAGGGAGGGCTGACAAGGGGTGGACTGACAAGGGGTGGGCTGATAAGGGGTGGGATGACAAGGAGTGGGGTGACAAGGGAAGGGCTGACGTGGGGTGGGCTGATAAGGGGTGGGCTGATAAGGGGTGGGATGACAAGGAGTGGGGTGACAAGGGAAGGGCTGACGTGGGGTGGACTGACCAGGGGTGGGCTGATAAGGGGTGGGATGACAAGGAGTGGGGTGACAAGGGGTGGGCTGACACGGAGTGGGCTGACAAGCAGTGGCGTGATAAAGGGTGGGAAGACAAGAGGTGAGCTGACAAGGGAGGGCTGACAAGGGGTGGACTGACAAGGGGTGGGCTGATAAGGGGTGGGATGACAAGGAGTGGGGTGACAAGGGAAGGGCTGACGTGGGGTGGGCTGATACGGGGTGGGCTGACAAGGAGTGGGGTGACAAGGGGTGAGCTGACAAGGGGAGGGCTGACGTGGGGTGGGCTGATAAGGGGTGGGATGACAAGGAGTGGGGTGACAAGGGGTGGGCTGACACGGAGTGGGCTGACAAGCAGTGGCGTGATAAAGGGTGGGAAGACAAGAGGTGAGCTGACAAGGGAGGGCTGACAAGGGGTGGACTGACAAGGGGTGGGCTGATAAGGGGTGGGATGACAAGGAGTGGGGTGACAAGGGAAGGGCTGACGTGGGGTGGGCTGATAAGGGGTGGGCTGATAAGGGGTGGGATGACAAGGAGTGGGGTGACAAGGGAAGGGCTGACGTGGGGTGGACTGACCAGGGGTGGGCTGATAAGGGGTGGGATGACAAGGAGTGGGGTGACAAGGGGTGGGCTGACACGGAGTGGGCTGACAAGCAGTGGCGTGATAAAGGGTGGGAAGACAAGAGGTGAGCTGACAAGGGAGGGCTGACAAGGGGTGGACTGACAAGGGGTGGGCTGATAAGGGGTGGGATGACAAGGAGTGGGGTGACAAGGGAAGGGCTGACGTGGGGTGGACTGACCAGGGGTGGGCTGATAAGGGGTGGGATGACAAGGAGTGGGGTGACAAGGGGTGGGCTGACACGGAGTGGGCTGACAAGCAGTGGCGTGATAAAGGGTGGGAAGACAAGAGGTGAGCTGACAAGGGAGGGCTGACAATGGGTTGGGCTGACAAGGGGTGGGCTGACAAGGGGGGGCTGACAAGGGGTGGGGTGACAAGGGGTGGGCTGACAAGGTATGGGCTGACAAGGTATGGGCTGATACGGAGTGGGCTGACAAGGAGTGGGGTGACAAGGGAAGGGCTGACGTGGGGTGGGCTGACAAGGGGTGGGCTGATAAGGGGTGGGATGACAAGGGGTGGGCTGATAAGGGGAGGGCTGACGTGGGGTGGGCTGACAAGGGGTGGGCTGATAAGGTGTGGGATGACAAGGAGTGGGGTGACAAGGGGTGGGCTGACAAGGGGTGGGGTGACAAGGTGTGGGAGGATAAGGGTGGGCTGACAAGGGGTGGGGTGACAAGTGGTGGGCTGACAAGGTATGGGCTGATACGGGGTGGGCTGACAAGGAGTGGGGTGACAAGGGGTGAGCTGACAAGGGGAGGGCTGACGTGGGGTGGGCTGATAAGAGGTGGGCTGATAAGGGGTGGGATGACAAGGAGTGGGGTGACAAGGGGTGGGGTGACAAGGGGTGGGCTGACAAGGGGTGGGGTGACAAGGTGTGGGAGGACAAGGGGTGGGCTGACAAGGGGTGGGCTGATAAGGGTGGGCTGACAAGGTGGACTGACAAGGGGTGGACTGACAAAGGGTGGGCTGACAATGGGTGGGCTGACGGGGGTGGGAAGACTAGGGGTGGGATGACAATGGGTGGTCTGACAATGGGTGCGCTGACAAGGGGTGGGCTGACAAGGGGTGGGGTGGCAAGGGGTGGGCTGACAAGGGGTGGGCTGACAAGGGGCGAGCTGACAAGGGGTGGGGTGACAAGGTGTGGGAGGACAAGGGGTGGGCTGACAAGGGGAGGGCTGACAAGGGGGCTGACAAAGGGTGGGGTGACAAGGGGTGGGCTGACAAGGGGTGGGCTGACAAAGAGAGGGCTGACAAGGGGTGGGCTGACAAGGGGTGGGCTGATAAGAGGGGGCTGACAAGGGGTGGGATGACAAGGGGTGGGCTGACAAGGTATGGGCCGACAAGGTATGGGTTGATAAAGGGTGGGAAGACAAGGAGTGGGGTGACAAGGGAAGGGCTGACGTGGGGTGGGCTGACAAGGGGTGGGCTGATAAGGGGTGGGATGACAAGGAGTGGGGTAACAAGGGGTGGGCTGACACGGAGTGGGCTGACAAGCAGTGGCGTGATAAAGGGTGGGAAGACAAGAGGTGGGCTGACAAGGGAGGGCTGACAAGGGGTGTCCTGACAAGGGGTGGGATGACAAGGGGTGGGCTGATAAGGGGAGGGCTGACGTGGGGTGGGATGACAAGGGGTGGGCTGATAAGGGGAGGGCTGACGTGGGGTGGGCTGACAAGGGGTGGGCTGATAAGGGGTGGGATGACAAGGAGTGGGGTGACAAGGGGTGGGCTGACAAGGGGTAGGGTGACAAGGTGTGGGAGGACAAGGGTGGGCTGACAAGGGGTGGGGTGACAAGT
Source organism: Arenicola marina (assembly GCA_964019135.1). NCBI lineage: Eukaryota > Metazoa > Annelida > Polychaeta > Arenicolidae > Arenicola > Arenicola marina. Next base: position 34,221,329 of record OZ025260.1, on the reverse strand, counting down.
GGTGGGCTGACAAGGTATGGGCTGGTACGGGGTGGGCTGACAAGGAGTGGGGTGACAAGGAGTGAGCTGACAGGGGGAGGGCTGACGTGGGGTGGGCTGATAAGAGGTGGGCTGAAAGGGGTTGGATGACAAGGAGTGGGGTGACAAGGGGTGGGGTGACAAGGGGTGGGCTGACAAGGGGTGGGCTGATAAGGGGTGGGATGACAAGGAGTGGGGTGACAAGGGGTGGGCTGACACGGAGTGGGCTGACAAGCAGTGGCGTGATAAAGAGTGGGAAGACAAGAGGTGGGCTGACAAGAAAGGGCTGACAAGGGGTGGGCTGACAAGGGGTGGGCTGACAAGGGGGGGGCTGACAAGGGGTGGGGTGACAAGGGGTGGGCTGACAAGGTATGGGCTGACAAGGTATGGGCTGATACGGAGTGTGCTGACAAGGAGTGGGGTGACAAGGGAAGGGCTGACGTGGGGTGGGCTGACAAGGGGTGGGCTGATAAGGGGTGGGATGACAAGGGGTGGACTGATAAGGGGAGAGCTGACGTGGGGTGGGCTGACAAGGGGTGGGCTGATAAGGGGTGGGATGACAAGTGGTGGGCTGACAAGGTATGGGCTGATACGGGGTGGGCTGACAAGGAGTAGGGTGACAAGGGGTGAGCTGACAAGGGGTGGGCTGACGTAGGGTGGGCTGATAAGAGGTGGGCTGATAAGGCGTGGGATGACAAGGAGTGGGGTGACAAGGGGTGGGGTGACAAGGGGTGGGCTGACAAGGGGTGGGGTGACAAGGTGTGGGAGGACAAGGGGTGGGCTGACAAGGGGTGGGCTGATAAGGGTGGGCTGACAAGGTGGGCTGACAATGGGTGGACTGACAAAGGGTGGGCTGACAATGGGTGGGCTGACAAGGAGTGGGCTGACAAAGGGTGGGCTGACAATGGGTGGACTGACAAGGAGTGGGCTGACAAAGGGTGGACTGACAAGGGGTGGGCTGACGGGGGTGGGAAGACTAGGGGTGGGATGACAATGGGTGCGCTGACAAGGGGTGGGCTGACAAGGGGTGGGGAGGCAAGGGGTGGGCTGACAAGGGGTGGGCTGACAAGAGGTAGATTGACAAGGGGTGGGCTGACAAGGGGTGGGAAGACTAGGTGTGGAATGACAATGGGTGGGCTGACAATGGGTGGGCTGACAAGGGGTGGGCTGACAATGGATGGGGTGACAAGGGGTGGGGTGGCAAGGGGTGGGCTGACAAGGGATCGGCTGACAAGGGGTGGGGTGGCAAGGGGTGGGCTGACAAGGGGTGTGCTGACAAGGAGCGAGCTGACAAGGGGTGGGGTGACAAGGTGTGGGAGGACAAGGGGTGGGCTGACAAGGGGAGGGCTGACAAGGGGGCTGACAAAGGGTGGGGTGACAAGGGGTGGGCTGACAAGGGGTGGGCTGACAAAGAGAGGGCTGACAAGGGGTGGGCTGACAAGGGGTGGGCTGACAAGGAGGGGCTGACAAGGGGTGGGGTGACAAGGGGTGGGCTGATATGGTATGGGCCGACAAGGTATGGGTTGATAAAGGGTGGGAAGACAAGGAGTGGGGTGACAAGGGAAGGGCTGACGTGGGGTGGGCTGACAAGGGGTGGGCTGATAAGGGGTGGGATGACAAGGAGTGGGGTGAAAAAGGGTGGGCTGACACGGAGTGGGCTGACAAGCAGTGGCGTGATAAAGGGTGGGAAGACAAGAGGTGGGCTGACAAGGGAGGGCTGACAAGGGGTGGGATGACAAGGGGTGGGCTGATAAGGGGAGGGCTGACGTGGGGTGGGCTGACAAAGGGTGGGCTGATAAGGGGTGGGATGACAAGGAGTGGGGTGACAAGGGGTGGGCTGACAAGGGGTGGGGTGACAAGGCGTGGGAGGACAAGGGTGGGCTGACAAGGGGTGGGGTGATAAGGGGTGGGATGACAAGGAGTGGGGTGACAAGGGGTGGGCTGACAAGGGGTGGGCTGACAAGGTATGGGCTGATACGGTGTGGGCTGACAAGGAGTGGGGTGACAAGGGGTGGGCTGACAAGGGGTGGGCTGATAAGGGGTGGGATGACAAGGGGTGGGCTGATAAGGGGAGGGCTGACGTGGGGTGGGCTGACAAGGGGTGGGCTGATAAGGGGTGGGATGACAAGGAGTGGGGTGACAAGGGGTGGGCTGACAAGGGGTGGGGTGACAAGGTGTGGGAGGACAAGGGTGGGCTGACAAGGGGTGGGGTGACAAGTGGTGGGCTGACAAGGTATGGGCTGATACGGGGTGGGCTGACAAGGAGTGGGGTGACAAGGGGTGAGCTGACAAGGGGAGGGCTGATAAGGAGTGGGATGACAAGGGGTGGGCTGATAAGGGGAGGGCTGACGTGGGGTGGGCTGACAAGGGGTGGGCTGATAAGGGGTGGGATGACAAGGAGTGGGGTGACAAGGGGTGGGCTGACAAGGGGTGGGGTGACAAGGTGTGGGAGGACAAGGGTGGGCTGACAAGGGGTGGGGTGACAAGTGGTGGGCTGACAAGGTATGGGCTGATACGGGGTGGGCTGACAAGGAGTGGGGTGACAAGGGGTGAGCTGACAAGGGGAGGGCTGACGTGGGGTGGGCTGATAAGAGGTGGGCTGATAAGGGGTGGGATGACAAGGAGTGGGGTGACAAGGGGTGGGGTGACAAGGAGTGGGCTGACAAGAGGTGGGGTGACAAGGTGTGGGAGGACAAGGGGTGGGCTGACAAGGGGTGGGCTGATAAGGGTGGGCTGACAAGGTGGGCTGACAAGAGGTGGACTGACAAAGGGTGGGCTGACAATGGGTGGGCTGACAAGGAGTGGGCTGACAAAGGGTTGACTGACCAGGGGTGGGCTGACGGGGGTGGGAAGACTAGGGGTGGGATGACAAGGGGTGGGGTGGCAAGGGGTGGACTGACAAGGGGTGGAATGACAATGGGTGGGCTGACAATGGGTGGGCTGACAAGGGGTGGGCTGACAATGGATGGGGTGACAAGGGGTGGGGTGGCAAGGGGTGGGCTGACAAGGGGTGGGCTGACAAGGGGTGAGCTGACAAGGGGTGGAGTGGCAAGGGGTGGGCTGACAAGGGGTCGGCTGACAAGGGGTGGGGTGGCAATAGGGTGGGATGACAAGGGGTGGGCTGATAAGGGGAGGGCTGACGTGGGGTGGGCTGACAAGGGGTGGGCTGATAAGGTGTGGGATGACAAGGAGTGGGGTGACAAGGGGTGGGCTGACAAGGGGTGGGGTGACAAGGTGTGGGAGGATAAGGGTGGGCTGACAAGGGGTGGGGTGACAAGTGGTGGGCTGACAAGGTATGGGCTGATACGGGGTGGGCTGACAAGGAGTGGGGTGACAAGGGGTGAGCTGACAAGGGGAGGGCTGACGTGGGGTGGGCTGATAAGAGGTGGGCTGATAAGGGGTGGGATGACAAGGAGTGGGGTGACAAGGGGTGGGGTGACGAGGGGTGGGCTGACAAGGGGTGGGGTGACAAGGTGTGGGAGGACAAGGGGTGGGCTGACAAGGGGTGGGCTGATAAGGGTGGGCTGACAAGGTGGACTGACAAGGGGTGGACTGACAAAGGGTGGGCTGACAATGGGTGGGCTGACGGGGGTGGGAAGACTAGGGGTGGGATGACAATGGGTGGTCTGACAATGGGTGCGCTGACAAGGGGTGGGCTGACAAGGGGTGGGGTGGCAAGGGGTGGGCTGACAAGGGGTGGGCTGACAAGGGGCGAGCTGACAAGGGGTGGGGTGACAAGGTGTGGGAGGACAAGGGGTGGGTTGACAAGGGGAGGGCTGACAAGGGGGGCTGACAAAGGGTGGGGTGACAAGGGGTGGGCTGACAAGGGGTGGGCTGACAAAGAGAGGGCTGACAAGGGGTGGGCTGACAAGGGGTGGGCTGATAAGAGGGGGCTGACAAGGGGTGGGATGACAAGGTGTGGGCTGACAAGGTATGGGCCGACAAGGTATGGGTTGATAAAGGGTGGGAAGACAAGGAGTGGGGTGACAAGGGAAGGGCTGACGTGGGGTGGGCTGACAAGGGGTGGGCTGATAAGGGGTGGGATGACAAGGAGTGGGGTAACAAGGGGTGGGCTGACACGGAGTGGGCTGACAAGCAGTGGCGTGATAAAGGGTGGGAAGACAAGAGGTGGGCTGACAAGGGAGGGCTGACAAGGGGTGTCCTGACAAGGGGTGGGATGACAAGGGGTGGGCTGATAAGGGGAGGGCTGACGTGGGGTGGGATGACAAGGGGTGGGCTGATAAGGGGAGGGCTGACGTGGGGTGGGCTGACAAGGGGTGGGCTGATAAGGGGTGGGATGACAAGGAGTGGGGTGACAAGGGGTGGGCTGACAAGGGGTAGGGTGACAAGGTGTGGGAGGACAAGGGTGGGCTGACAAGGGGTGGGGTGACAAGTGGTGGGCTGACAAGGTATGGGCTGGTACGGGGTGGGCTGACAAGGAGTGGGGTGACAAGGAGTGAGCTGACAGGGGGAGGGCTGACGTGGGGTGGGCTGATAAGAGGTGGGCTGAAAGGGGTTGGATGACAAGGAGTGGGGTGACAAGGGGTGGGGTGACAAGGGGTGGGCTGACAAGGGGTGGGCTGATAAGGGGTGGGATGACAAGGAGTGGGGTGACAAGGGGTGGGCTGACACGGAGTGGGCTGACAAGCAGTGGCGTGATAAAGAGTGGGAAGACAAGAGGTGGGCTGACAAGAAAGGGCTGACAAGGGGTGGGCTGACAAGGGGTGGGCTGACAAGGGGGGGGCTGACAAGGGGTGGGGTGACAAGGGGTGGGCTGACAAGGTATGGGCTGACAAGGTATGGGCTGATACGGAGTGTGCTGACAAGGAGTGGGGTGACAAGGGAAGGGCTGACGTGGGGTGGGCTGACAAGGGGTGGGCTGATAAGGGGTGGGATGACAAGGGGTGGACTGATAAGGGGAGAGCTGACGTGGGGTGGGCTGACAAGGGGTGGGCTGATAAGGGGTGGGATGACAAGTGGTGGGCTGACAAGGTATGGGCTGATACGGGGTGGGCTGACAAGGAGTAGGGTGACAAGGGGTGAGCTGACAAGGGGTGGGCTGACGTAGGGTGGGCTGATAAGAGGTGGGCTGATAAGGCGTGGGATGACAAGGAGTGGGGTGACAAGGGGTGGGGTGACAAGGGGTGGGCTGACAAGGGGTGGGGTGACAAGGTGTGGGAGGACAAGGGGTGGGCTGACAAGGGGTGGGCTGATAAGGGTGGGCTGACAAGGTGGGCTGACAATGGGTGGACTGACAAAGGGTGGGCTGACAATGGGTGGGCTGACAAGGAGTGGGCTGACAAAGGGTGGGCTGACAATGGGTGGACTGACAAGGAGTGGGCTGACAAAGGGTGGACTGACAAGGGGTGGGCTGACGGGGGTGGGAAGACTAGGGGTGGGATGACAATGGGTGCGCTGACAAGGGGTGGGCTGACAAGGGGTGGGGAGGCAAGGGGTGGGCTGACAAAGGGTGGGCTGACAAGAGGTAGATTGACAAGGGGTGGGCTGACAAGGGGTGGGAAGACTAGGTGTGGAATGACAATGGGTGGGCTGACAATGGGTGGGCTGACAAGGGGTGGGCTGACAATGGATGGGGTGACAAGGGGTGGGGTGGCAAGGGGTGGGCTGACAAGGGATCGGCTGACAAGGGGTGGGGTGGCAAGGGGTGGGCTGACAAGGGGTGTGCTGACAAGGAGCGAGCTGACAAGGGGTGGGGTGACAAGGTGTGGGAGGACAAGGGGTGGGCTGACAAGGGGAGGGCTGACAAGGGGGCTGACAAAGGGTGGGGTGACAAGGGGTGGGCTGACAAGGGGTGGGCTGACAAAGAGAGGGCTGACAAGGGGTGGGCTGACAAGGGGTGGGCTGACAAGGAGGGGCTGACAAGGGGTGGGGTGACAAGGGGTGGGCTGATATGGTATGGGCCGACAAGGTATGGGTTGATAAAGGGTGGGAAGACAAGGAGTGGGGTGACAAGGGAAGGGCTGACGTGGGGTGGGCTGACAAGGGGTGGGCTGATAAGGGGTGGGATGACAAGGAGTGGGGTGAAAAAGGGTGGGCTGACACGGAGTGGGCTGACAAGCAGTGGCGTGATAAAGGGTGGGAAGACAAGAGGTGGGCTGACAAGGGAGGGCTGACAAGGGGTGGGATGACAAGGGGTGGGCTGATAAGGGGAGGGCTGACGTGGGGTGGGCTGACAAAGGGTGGGCTGATAAGGGGTGGGATGACAAGGAGTGGGGTGACAAGGGGTGGGCTGACAAGGGGTGGGGTGACAAGGCGTGGGAGGACAAGGGTGGGCTGACAAGGGGTGGGGTGATAAGGGGTGGGATGACAAGGAGTGGGGTGACAAGGGGTGGGCTGACAAGGGGTGGGCTGACAAGGTATGGGCTGATACGGTGTGGGCTGACAAGGAGTGGGGTGACAAGGGGTGGGCTGACAAGGGGTGGGCTGATAAGGGGTGGGATGACAAGGGGTGGGCTGATAAGGGGAGGGCTGACGTGGGGTGGGCTGACAAGGGGTGGGCTGATAAGGGGTGGGATGACAAGGAGTGGGGTGACAAGGGGTGGGCTGACAAGGGGTGGGGTGACAAGGTGTGGGAGGACAAGGGTGGGCTGACAAGGGGTGGGGTGACAAGTGGTGGGCTGACAAGGTATGGGCTGATACGGGGTGGGCTGACAAGGAGTGGGGTGACAAGGGGTGAGCTGACAAGGGGAGGGCTGATAAGGGGTGGGATGACAAGGGGTGGGCTGATAAGGGGAGGGCTGACGTGGGGTGGGCTGACAAGGGGTGGGCTGATAAGGGGTGGGATGACAAGGAGTGGGGTGACAAGGGGTGGGCTGACAAGGGGTGGGGTGACAAGGTGTGGGAGGACAAGGGTGGGCTGACAAGGGGTGGGGTGACAAGTGGTGGGCTGACAAGGTATGGGCTGATACGGGGTGGGCTGACAAGGAGTGGGGTGACAAGGGGTGAGCTGACAAGGGGAGGGCTGACGTGGGGTGGGCTGATAAGAGGTGGGCTGATAAGGGGTGGGATGACAAGGAGTGGGGTGACAAGGGGTGGGGTGACAAGGAGTGGGCTGACAAGAGGTGGGGTGACAAGGTGTGGGAGGACAAGGGGTGGGCTGACAAGGGGTGGGCTGATAAGGGTGGGCTGACAAGGTGGGCTGACAAGAGGTGGACTGACAAAGGGTGGGCTGACAATGGGTGGGCTGACAAGGAGTGGGCTGACAAAGGGTGGACTGACCAGGGGTGGGCTGACGGGGGTGGGAAGACTAGGGGTGGGATGACAAGGGGTGGGGTGGCAAGGGGTGGACTGACAAGGGGTGGAATGACAATGGGTGGGCTGACAATGGGTGGGCTGACAAGGGGTGGGCTGACAATGGATGGGGTGACAAGGGGTGGGGTGGCAAGGGGTGGGCTGACAAGGGGTGGGCTGACAAGGGGTGAGCTGACAAGGGGTGGAGTGGCAAGGGGTGGGCTGACAAGGGGTCGGCTGACAAGGGGTGGGGTGGCAATAGGGTGGGAGGACAAGGGGTGTGCTGACAAGGGGCAAGCTGACAAGGGGTGGGGTGACAAGGTGTGGGAGGACAAGGGGTGGGCTGACAAGGGGAGGGCTGACAAGGGGGGCTGACAAAGGATGGGGTGACAAGGGGTGGGCTGACAAGGGGTGGGCTGACAAAGGGAGGGCTGACAAGGGGTGGGCTGACAAGGGGTGGGCTGACAAGGAGGGGGCTGACAAGGGGTGGGGTGACAAGGGGTGGGCTGACAAGGTATGGGCCGACAAGGTATGGGCTGATATAGGGTGGGAAGACAAGGAGTGGGGTGACAAGGGAAGGGCTGACGTGGGGTGGGCTGTCAAGGAGTGGGCTTATAAGGGGTGGGATGACAAGGGGTGGGCTGATAAGGGGAGGGCTGACGTGGGGTGGGCCGACAAGGGGTGGGCTGATAAGGGGTGGGATGACAAGGAGTGGGGTGACAAGGGGTGGGCTGACAAAGGGTGGGGTGACAAGGTGTTGGAGGACAAGGGTGGGCTGACAAGGGGTGGAGTGACAAGTGGTGGGCTGACAAGGTATTGGCTGATACAGGGTGGGCTGACAAGGAGTGGGGTGACAAGGGGTGAGCTGACAAGGGGAGGGCTGACGTGGGGTGGGCTGATAAGGGGTGGGCTGATAAGGGGTGGGATGACAAGGAGTGGGTTGACAAGGGGTGGGGTGACAAGGGCTGGGCTGACAAGGGGTGGGGTGACAAGGTGTGGGAGGACACGGGGTGGGCTGACAAGGAGTGGGCTGATAAGGGTGGGCTGACAAGGTGGGCTGACAAGGGGTGGACTGACAAAGGGTGGGCTGACAATGGGTGGGCTGACAAGGAGTGGGCTGACAAGGGGTGGGCTGATAAGGGGTGGGATGACAAGGAGTGGGGTGACAAGGGGTGGGCTGACAAGGGGTGGGGTGACAAGGCGTGGGAGGACAAGGGTGGGCTGACAAGGGGTGGGGTGATAAGGGGTGGGATGACAAGGAGTGGGGTGACAAGGGGTGGGCTGACAAGGGGTGGGCTGACAAGGTATGGGCTGATACGGTGTGGGCTGACAAGGAGTGGGGTGACAAGGGGTGGGCTGACAAGGGGTGGGCTGATAAGGGGTGGAGTGACAAGAGGTGGGCTGATAAGGGGAGGGCTGACGTGGGGTGGGCTGACAAGGGGTGGGCTGATAAGGGGTGGGATGACAAGGAGTGGGGTGACAAGGGGTGGGCTGACAAGGGGTGGGGTGACAAGGTGTGGGAGGACAAGGGTGGGCTGACAAGGGGTGGGGTGACAAGTGGTGGGCTGACAAGGTATGGGCTGATACGGGGTGGGCTGACAAGGAGTGGGGTGACAAGGGGTGAGCTGACAAGGGGAGGGCTGACGTGGGGTGGGCTGATAAGAGGTGGGCTGATAAGGGGTGGGATGACAAGGAGTGGAGTGACAAGGGGTGGGGTGACAAGGAGTGGGCTGACAAGAGGTGGGGTGACAAGGTGTGGGAGGACAAGGGGTGGGCTGACAAGGGTGGGCTGATAAAGGTGGGCTGACAAGGTGGGCTGACAAGAGGTGGACTGACAAAGGGTGGGCTGACAATGGGTGGGCTGACAAGGAGTGGGCTGACAAAGGGTGGACTGACCAGGGGTGGGCTGACGGGGGTGGGAAGACTAGGGGTGGGATGACAAGGGGTGGGGTGGCAAGGGGTGGACTGACAAGGGGTGGAATGACAATGGGTGGGCTGACAATGGGTGGGCTGACAAGGGGTGGGCTGACAATAGATGGGGTGACAAGGGGTGGGGTGGCAAGGGGTGGGCTGACAAGGGGTGGGCTGACAAGGGGTGAGCTGACAAGGGGTGGAGTGGCAAGGGGTGGGCTGACAAGGGGTCGGCTGACAAGGGGTGGGATGGCAATAGGGTGGGAGGACAAGGGGTGTGCTGACAAGGGGCAAGCTGACAAGGGGTGGGGTGACAAGGTGTGGGAGGACAAGGGGTGGGCTGACAAGGGGAGGGCTGACAAGGGGGGCTGACAAAGGATGGGGTGACAAGGGGTGGGCTGACAAGGGGTGGGCTGACAAAGGGAGGGCTGACAAGGGGTGGGCTGACAAGGGGTGGGCTGACAAGGAGGGGGCTGACAAGGGGTGGGGTGACAAGGGGTGGGCTGACAAGGTATGGGCCGACAAGGTATGGGCTGATATAGGGTGGGAAGACAAGGAGTGGGGTGACAAGGGAAGGGCTGACGTGGGGTGGGCTGTCAAGGAGTGGGCTGATAAGGGGTGGGATGACAAGGGGTGGGCTGATAAGGGGAGGGCTGACGTGGGGTGGGCCGACAAGGGGTGGGCTGATAAGGGGTGGGATGACAAGGAGTGGGGTGACAAGGGGTGGGCTGACAAGGGGTGGGGTGACAAGGTGTTGGAGGACAAGGGTGGGCTGACAAGGGGTGGAGTGACAAGTGGTGGGCTGACAAGGTATTGGCTGATACAGGGTGGGCTGACAAGGAGTGGGGTGACAAGGGGTGAGCTGACAAGGGGAGGGCTGACGTGGGCTGGGCTGATAAGGGGTGGGCTGATAAGGGGTGGGATGACAAGGAGTGGGTTGACAAGGGGTGGGGTGACAAGGGCTGGGCTGACAAGGGGTGGGGTGACAAGGTGTGGGAGGACACGGGGTGGGCTGACAAGGAGTGGGCTGATAAGGGTGGGCTGACAAGGTGGGCTGACAAGGGGTGGACTGACAAAGGGTGGGCTGACAATGGGTGGGCTGACAAGGAGTGGGCTGACAAAGGGTGGACTGGCAAGGGGTGGGCTGACAGGGGTGGGAAGACTAGGCCTGGGATGACAATGGGTGGTCTGACAATGGGTGGGCTGACAAGGGGTGGTCTGACAAGGGGTGGGGTGGCAAGGGGTGGGCTGATGAGGGGTGGGCTGACAAGAGGTAGATTGACAATGGGTGGGCTGACAAGGGGAGGGAAGACTAGGGGTGGAATGCCAATGGGTGGGCTGACAATGGGTGGGCTGACAAGGGATGGGCTGACAAGGGGTGGGCTGACAATGGATGGGGTGACAAGGGGTGGGGTGTCAAGGGGTGGGCTGACAAGCGGTGGGCTGACAAGGGGTGAGCTGAGAAGGGGTGGGGTGGCAAGGGGTGGGCTGACAAGAGGTGGGCTAACAAGGGGTGGGGTGGCAAGGGGTGGGCTGACAAGGGGTGTGCTGACAAGGGGCGAGCTGAAAAGGGGTGGGGTGGCAAGGGGTGGGCTGGCAAGGAGTGGGCTGACAAGGGGTGGGCTGACAAGGGGTGGGCTGACAAGGGGTGGGGTGGCAAGGGGTGGGCTGACAAGGGGTGGGCTGACAAGGGGTGGGATGACAAGGGGTGGGCTGGCATAGAGTGGGCTGACAAGGGGTGGGCTGACAAGGGGTGGGCTGACAAGGGGTGGGGTGGCAAGGGGTGGGCTGGCAAGGAGTGGGCTGACAAGGGGTGGGCTGACAAGGGGTGGGCTGACAAGGGGTGGGGTGGCAAGGGGTGGGCTGACAAGGGGTGGGCTGACAAGGGGTGGGGTGACAAGGGGTGGGCTGACAAGGGGTGGGGTGGCAAGGGGTGGGCTGAAAAGGGGTGGGCTGACAAGGGGCGAGCTGACAAGGGGTCGGGTGGCAAGAGATGGGCTGACAAGGGGTGGGCTGACAAGAGGTAGACTGACAAGGGGAAAGGTCAATGTAAGAGCGTTTGGATAAGGAGTGGTTTGACGACAACGGTAAAGTCTTCGGCAATTCTCCCGTTCGGTTCCTGTTAACCAGTGTATAATTCAGGCACATTTTCTACTTCTTATTCGTAAAATTAAGCCAACATGCCAATTATAGCTTGATTAGATTAGTCAATACTTCTATACACTCTAGATGGTTGGCAATACCGGAAGTGACGTCAGTGTCACTTGCGCTTGCGCGAGTTAATTGGTTCATTTGAATGAAACCACCGACCAGCGACGAGCGAACGGGGCGTGCGCTGTAATACATATTGAGCCAATCAGGTCACGCGTCTTATCGGCTCGTCGGCCACAAGAATAAAGTCACGTGTTTCTTATGCGCACACCCAGGCCGGAGTGCGACTTCAATGGATGTCGGCTCTTTTAGCCGTCAGACAGAAGGCCATGGACGTATTCAAGATGTCCTAATAAAAATCGTGTCCCTCTAGTGGACAAGAATGCCTCAGTTTAACAATGAAGAAACCATGTGTAACTTCAGGCGGGAGGGGGCTCATTTTCAACGAGGAAAGGGGTGCATTTATTCTGTAAAAAGTTTTGGGGGGGACGCGTAAGCCCTGAGGGGTTGGCTATGGTGTTATATTGCAGCATTTTCCGATAAATATATTTTCAATTCAGCATTCGGTGGGCAATATTTTATCTCACAAACAATAAGATTAGGTACATGTTAGAGCACAGAGCTGAAAAAGCAATTATTCATATAACTAAGAAATAAAAAATATTCAGCCATTGTCAAGTGTGATATGTTTACCGGTTTGCTTCATGTCTCATAGCGTGATCAGTGACTTGTCACGCTTAGGGCGGACACAGCAATAATGGAAGAACGAGCAAAATGACACCACGCGGCCTAGCGCGACATAGAGCAATGTCATTAGACCTTTACTGTACATGCTATTCTCTGGAGCACTTTCCACCAGAGCTCCCCTCTCCCCTTCCCCCAAATCTCAGGACGCCCTGCCCAGCGCACGTACCGGGTCCTCTACCCATGCCCCCCGGCGACCCCGCTGTCAGTCAGAGGCCTGAAGTCCCCGTCACCCTGGCGGTGGGAGGCGCCTCTCTCGCCGGGCAGTCATTAAGAAGGGTTCCGCCAGGGTCCTTTTAGCGGTCGGGCCCCGGGTCCCTGCGTGCCCAGAGCGGGGGTCTGTCAAGGTCTCGGGAAAGCTTGCCGCCCCCTCAAGTGGCCTGCCTCGCCGCCGGCTCTCTCTCTCTCTCACAACCGCTTCCAGTCACGTTCTGGGGGCCGTGAAGAGGGTCCCGGGTAACCCGTCCGCTTGGTACGGCCAGCCGGGCTCGTCAACAGCCTCACCAGCGCCATTATAGGTGCCACAACCATAGCCACCAGCGCCATTATAGGTACCACAACCATAGCCACCAGCGCCATTATGGGCGCCACAACCATAGCCACCAGCGCCATTATAGGCGCCACAACCATAGCCACCAGCGCCATTATAGGCGCCACAACCATAGCCACCAGCGCCATTATAGGCGCCACAATCATAGCCACCAGCGCCATTCTAGGCGCCACTACCATAGCCACCAGCGCCATTATAGACGCCACAACCATAGCCACCAGCGCCATGATAGGCGCCACAACCATAGCCACCAGCGCCATTATAGGCGCCACAACCATAGCCACAAGCGCCATTATAGGTACCACAACCATAGCCACCAGCGCCATTATGGGCGCCACAACCATAGCCACCAGCGCCATTATAGGCGCCACAACCATGGCCACCAGCGTCATTATAGGCGCCACAACCATAGCCACCAGCGCCATTATGGGAGCCACAACCATAGCCACCAGCGCCATTATAGGCGCCACAGCCATAGCCACAGCGCCATTATGGGCGCCACAACCATAGCCACCAGCGCCATTATGGGCGCCACAACCATAGCCACCAGCGTCATTATAGGCGCCACAACCATAGCCACCAGCGCCATTATAGGTACCACAACCATGGCCACCAGTGTCATTATAGGCGCCACAACCATAGCCACCAGCGCCATTATGGGCGCCACAACCATAGCCACCTTCGCCATTATAGGCGCCACAACCATAGCCATCAGCGCCATTATAAGAGCCACAACCATAGCCACCAGCGTCATTATAGGCGCCACAGCCATAGCCACCAGCGCCATTATAGGCGCCACAACCATAGCCACCAGCGCCATTATAGGCGCCACAATCATAGCCACCAGCGCCATTATAGGCGCCACAACCATAGCCACCAGCGCCATTATAGGCACCACAACCATAGCCACCAGCGTCATTATGGGCGCCACAACCAAAGCCACCATCGCCATTATAGGTACCGCAACCATTGCCACCAGCGCCATTATAGGCGCCACAACCATAGCCACCAGCGCCATTATAGGCGCCACAACCATAGCCACCAGCGCCATTATAGGTACCACAACCATAGCGACCAGCGCCATTATAGGTACCACAACCATAGCCACCAGCGCCATTATAGGCGCCACAACCATAGCCACCAGCGCCATTATAGGCGCCACAACCATAGCCACCAGCGCCATTATAGGCGCCACAATCATAGCCACCAGCGCCATTATAGGCGCCACAACCATAGCCACCAGCGCCATTATAGGCGCCACAACCATAGCCACCAGTGCCATTATAGGCGCCACAACCATAGCCACCAGCGCCATTATAGGCGCCAGAATCATAGCCACCAGCGCCATTATAGGCGCCACAACCATAGCCACCAGCGCCATTATAGGCACCACAACCATAGCCACCAGCGTCATTATGGGCGCCACAACCAAAGCCACCATCGCCATTATAGGAGCCACAACCATAGCCACCAGCGCCATTATAGGCGCCACAATCATAGCCACCAGCGCCATTATAGGCGCCACTACCATAGCCACCAGCGCCATTATAGGCGCCACAACCATAGCCACCAGCGCCATTATAGGCGCCACAACCATAGCCACCAGCGCCATGATAGGCACCACAACCATAGCCACCAGCGCCATTATAGGTACCACAACCATAGCCACCAGCGCCATTATAGGTACCACAACCATAGCCACCAGCGCCATTATGGGCGCCACAACCATAGCCACCTGCGCCATTATGGGAGCCACAACCATAGCCACCAGCGCCATTATAGGCGCCACAACCATAGCCACCAGCGCCATTATGGGCGCCACAACCATAGCCACCATTGCCATTATAGGCGCCACAACCATAGCCACCATTGCCATTATAGGCGCCACAACCATAGCCACCAGCGCCATTATGGGCGCCACAACCATAGCCACCATTGCCATTATAGGCGCCACAACCATAGCCACCATTGCCATTATAGGTACCACAACCATAGCCACCAGCGCCATTATAGGTACCACAACCATAGCCACCAGCGCCATTATGGGCGCCACAGCCATAGCCACCACCGCCATTATAGGCGCCACAACCATAGCCACCAGCGCCATTATAGGCGCCACAGCCATAGCCACCAGCGCCATTATAGGCGCCACAACCATAGCCACCAGCGCCATTATCGGAACCACAACCATAGCCACCAGCGCCATTATAGGCGCCACAACCATAGCCACCATCGCCAATATAGGCGCCACAACCATAGCCACCAGCGCTATTATGGGAGCCACAACCATAGCCACCAGCGCCATTATAGGCGCCACAACCATAGCCACCAGCGCTACTATGGGAGCCACAACCATAGCCACCAGCGCCATTATAGGCGCCACAGCCATAGCCAGCAGCGCCATTATAGGCGCCACAACCATAGCCACCGGCGCCGTTATAGGCGCCACAATCATAGCCACCAGCGCCATTATAGGCGCCACAACCGTAGCCACCAGCGCCATTATAGGCACCACAACCATGGCCACCAGCGTCATTATAGGCGCCACAACCATAGCCACCAGCGCCATTATGGGAGCCACAACCATAGCCACCAGCGCCATTATAGGCGCCACAACCATAGCCACCAGCGCCATTATGGGCGCCACAACCATAGCTACCATCGCCATTATAGGCGCCACACCCATAGCCACCAGCGCCATTATGGGAGCCACAACCATAGCCACCAGCGCCATTATGGGCGCCACAACCATAGGCACCAGCGCCATTATAGGCGCCACAACCATAGCCACCAGCGCCATTATAGGCGCCACAACCATAGCCATCAGCGCCATTATAGGTGCTACCAGCAGCGCCAGCAGTGCCATCAATGTTAATATAGGCCCAATGATAGCCACCACCAATGCCACCATCAGCACCAGAAGCATCAACGGCACCAGCACCGCGAAGTACCACTCATCACCAACAAATACCCACACCTCCCATAGACCATTAGCGCCTCGACAAGTGCCAGCACCACCGCCACCAATGACCTGAACCACCAGCGCCACTACCACCACAAAAATCCGCATCAAATTTAAACCCCAGAGCACCCCCCCACCCACCAGCACTGCCACTACCATGCAAGACCACTGGTTCTCTCCGAAGACCGACAGCGGTAAACGCTCTTCCCGTCGCCATGACGTTATCGCTGCCGGTGTCCTCACTACCTCGTCACTTCCGGTCCATCTCTTCTCGCCCTATGTTCTCTGATCTGCTTTGAGTTGCTCGGAATTCTTTTCGGTCGTCGTCTGTTCGGGATGTGTCTTCCTGGCGCATGTTGTCTCTGTGTCATTTCAGCCTGCCTCCACGCCCCTCCCTTTTTATCTGTTTGACCTCTGATCTCTGACCTCTGACCTCTGACCTCTGACCTCTGACATCTGACCTCTGATCTCTGACCTCTGACCTCTGCCTAGTGATATCTGACCTCTGACATAGGACATGGTCTCAATGGGTGTCTCTCACGCCCATGCCAGTTCAGCAGCGGTCCTTTATTGGTCCGGGTCAGGGTCCCGGGTTGGCGCAATGCGTGACGGTACAATCGGCAGGAAGGCCATAACGCTTCACCCACATAAAGGACGAGAGGAACACAATAGGCAACAGGTCAGATGGCGAAAAAGACGTGCGAAACAGACAGAGAGGATGAGAAGAGACGCGGGATAAAGGCGTAGAAAAGGAGAATAAGGATAGAAAAAAAAGAAATACAAAAAGAGGGTAAAGATTTGGCTGTTCCTTCGTTCCATGCGTCGAGATGGGTTGCTGTGAATGGTCCCACCCCTCTACGTTGTATTAGTAATTCGCCGACCCCAATTGTCATTCTCCGTCCTTATTACCTGACCCTCACATCCCTGGGTCCCCGTTCAGCACGAACTCCTCACACTCCCGGTAAGAGAATGGCACACCAGGGCCTCACCCCACCAGCCTTCACGGTTGTTATCCCTCACCCCCGATCAATATCCTTTCCTTTTCTTCACTAAAACTAACTTGTGAGGGGAAAAAATCGTCCAGGACTATTTACTTTTTAGGGACACTCCTATGCAGGCCACGTGGTCTTTTTCTTGGATATTCGCGATTGGGGATCATTATGGAGATCGCTATCCAACGTCAGTATCTGGCTTAAAATACTTGACCATTTATCATTTTTGCAATTGTTTTATCGTCAATATCACATGTATTATTTTCAGGGTTTTAGTATTGACTCTTGAGTTATTTAAATTGAACTAAACCAGTATGACACGATATATCTACGTAGCTGCCATAAGAAGCTGCCATCAACTATTACAGTAAAAAAACAAGCCAAAAACTAATTTGCATTCACCTTTGGGGTAAAATCCTTACAGCTGGTGCCCTCATCCAAAGATGGGGGAGGGGGGTGGGGGGGGGGGGTGGGCGGAGGGAGGAGTACCCCTCTGAATCGCAAATTTTCTAAGAATTAGGGAGAGTGTTACCGAATCTCGAAGACTAGGACGGTTCAAGACCGGGCGCGAAAAAAAAACAGATGATATCGCGAATATCGAGGAATTCACAGACGGCTATAATGGATCGGGGTATATTGGGAGAGGGTCTTTGCGCTGAACCAGGTATTCTACGGATAACGACCACAAAAAATTGCCAACAGCTAATCGCGAATCTCCAAGAATTCCTGGATGCCAATCGCGGAGATCGGAAAAGGTACCCCCCCCCCCCTCCCACCACCCCTCGAAGATGAATGATCGGTTCCAGCGTGGCCCTCCACCAATCCCGGAAGCCTTCTCCAAAATACGGACACATCTTGAAATGAACATGATTCATGATAACACACATATTACCATAATAATTAACGGTGAAACACTAACAAACTTAACAGTCATTATGTATTAGATAAGGACCTACAACTCATTCCTTATCTGGCTTAATGTTTATTTCTATGGTTTCCTCCGAGGAGGCGGCGATGGCATGGAGTATGTGAGCGAGGAGTCATTATTGTGACGGATCTATTATGACCCGCTCTGAGAAAATAATGACCTCCTATTCATGATCTGCAGGTTCTTACCAGCAAAACACGACTCCGAGGAAACAATAGAAGTATGCATGAATAAAAGTAAGGAGAATGCCCATAACACTACATTCTTAAGGTAAGCCACCCATATTGAGCCTCGGCGATTTAGAGAAGACCTCGGTGAACATCGACAAACATCGGCGGGTGTCAGTGAAAGGGGAATCCCTAACTCGTTACGTCATTCACAGGGAAACCCAATTCGTGACGTCATTCACAGGGTATTTCCCCGAGAATGGCCCTTCGTGATAAATTCCGAATATTCAAGAAAAAAACATGGAGAAAACGTGTACATAGTTCAGAAAACATTCGTCTAGATCATAATTATATCGGCGACCATTATATATAACCATATTTATTAAAATGCGAGCATAAGGCGTAAATTGCTGATAATTGGTGTGAAATAAGCTGCTTCAAAAAATATTTCTGAAATAACATTTTCAAGTTTCAGGACGTGTTTCTCGGGCAATTTGCACGGCTACCTATATGTTTCTTTATTTTTATTACAAGAACTATGTTTTTAGAAGTTTTTAAAAGTGGTTTGGTGTCACGATTTTCATTTTTGATGAAATTATAGCCAATTTTGTGAAGGTGGTGATTTCGAATTTTGGTAACAACGGTCCTGTTTTTGCATAACTGCACTTTATTATTGCCATTCTGTTATTTTTTGTGGCTACTATTTACATTGTTGAATATCATTCCTGTATTGCACTATGTTTAAGCTTTCTAAAGAGCTATTACTGATGATAATGACTTAATATTGAGCTGAATTGTAGCAAAATTACATATTCTTGGTAGGTGTCAAGTTTTGGTCATTTTGTGAAATGGGGGTATACTTGGAAAATGGAGCATTTTTTTTTAACGGAACGGTAAAGTATCCTAAAAATTCACCAGAAGGTGTGTAATTGGGTGTACTTTCATAAAATAATCACAAATACAGAGTTCTTTTACCTTGCTATTATGGGTGGCTTACCTCAAAACAGAATGTCGAGGCGCAAGCCGAGTATATAGCTTTTCAAGTATGAACTGTTACACGGGTATTCTCTGACTCAAAGTACGGTGAGCCTCACCTGTTCCACTTAGCATGAATAGTTCTTTTAGGATGTACATTGCATCTCTCGCTTCCGAAACCAATAAAATAGCTGACTGAAGTCGGTCCATATTTCCCCTTAGAACCCGAGAAATGTATTATGGTATCAATGGTAGGCTTGAGTCATACGTGAGCAAGTGAAACAATGGTTCGCCCTGACATGGAACGTGCCATTATACAGACGATAATTGTCATTTAAATGTGGAATAATGGGCTGCGTGCGGTGACTGGCGCATTCTCCCATTATGACGTAGCATGGCGTCGCGCCCCATGCAAACATTTCCGGGTTGACGGAACGAGACGAGCATGGAGGGCGGAGAGGTAGATAATTAATCGCATATCAGTTTTTTGCCATCCTTATTGGAGAAAACTAAATTACAATTTCGGAACCGATCAAATTGATGTGCACAAACATTCTGGCTGGTATTTTTCAAATTCTGGCTGATGGAAGTATCACAGCTGTGGAGATGATAGAGCCAGGGGAATGTAACCACGCCCCCCTCCCACCCCCACCAACACCCACACAGTTGCGAGTTCTGCGAATGGTGAATGTGTGCTGCGGAGACTAGAGAATATTGCATCTTGAAGGTCTTAATATGGAGCGTGGTTTTCTTTATGAAGGATTGGGGAGGTCAATTGGAAGGACTTCGAAGAGTGGGTGACTCATTGTTATCCGCCAGAGGGAAGACACAAGAGGGGACATAATAAGAAAGGTTGTCCTGTTGCCGTATCGGACATTACTTTATGTGTCGAACTCATGGCAATTGGAGTGTGACGGCGTGGGCTAGACGGGGTAAGATAGGGGTGAGGTTGGTGTTATATTACACATGTGTGTGTGAGAGGGGTCGGGTGGGGGAAGGTTGGGAAGAGTGAGGTGGGATGTTGGATATTGTGAGGTCTGTGGATGCGACTAAGGTAAATGTTTTAGTTCACCGTGTCACTGTAGATTCTCACTTTTATGGCAGTTGTACCAAGGAAACGTAGCTGTGAATTATCAATTTCCAGAATCCAATTTATCTCACTTCAAGAACGTAAGTTCACAAGCCTCCAACCCACCCGATTCTAGTGGTCTTCGCATATCTCTATTTCCGCGTAAGTCTTTTATTTACAATTTCAAGCATGAGATGGCATGATAGGGGTGGGGGGGGGGGGGGGGTGGCCAGGCTGCGCGTCATGAGACAACTACAAGACTGATTCATGTACCCACCACAATACGGATTCATGATATCATTCCAAATACGGATTCATTATATCACAACAATACGGATTTGTGACACCACTACAATAAGGATTCTCATACAGATGCCAAATAACCTCTATGTCGGGTAGGCTAACGGGCCCCAACACCATAGATATTTTACACTATACTGACTCGTGCACTTCTTCTGGGAAGCTCATATGATAATACAATCCCAGATATGAGACAAAGTATACATGGACAGCCTGGTTCGGGCACAACTCTGGCCCATGTTACGTGTTAATACCGGGCTAGTTACATTCATCTCTGTGTACATTCAGTTGTAACCATTCACCTTTTTGGTCATCTGGGATCTTATTCAGACGGCCACCGGTTTGAAATCTGGCAATAGCAATTTTTGTCACCAGCTTTTGTCTTGCGATTTAGCCAAGCAAATAGGAAAGTACATCCTCAGGTTCCTCCTAACCAATTAAACGCTTCCGTGCCGTTTTCGATTTTTTTGTTGCGGGCGCGGGCCGGGGGGTACCAAGAAGCCTGCACTGCTGGTTCGTTTTCTAACAAAGAGGTGCGAACTTCGTAGTAAGTGGGGTTTGCTCTGGATGTGAAATGAAGAAGCCGTGGGGAGGCTACCACCGCCCCCCGCAGCCACAAGCCACCACCAGAGGGAAGCACATGTGACGTGGTGACTAACTCTGCCTGATAGATGCCGTTTGTTAAGACAAGTGGGTCACTTTAATGCTGGACACCTTGGTAAGGTGCGGAATTGGGTGGAAATTAAGGGTCATTTCACTAGTAAATTGCCTTTTTCAGTGGATAAACTGCACCAGCTTCTTGTCTCTAGCAGAAAATTGCAGACGACAAAGGAGGAGGAACTGTAAATAGTGTGTCTACTCCCAAAGCAAGCTCTAAATACTTTAATGACGCTCATGCAGTAATTTCTTACTTCTAACAAATATTTTATTGGTGAAATCATTAGACGCATCGCCTAACCTTTTTGTGTTAATCTTTCAAGAATTGTGTGCACGTAGGAAATATTGACGTTTCCTTAAATAACCCCTCTACGTTGATTCTTCCCATTGTATTGTATGACCTTAGAAGTTACGGCGTCCTATTTAAACGAACCAATCAACCAACCAGCCACCTCAATGGGGACCACAAGCCATTTAATCGTCTGAGCCTTGAGTCACCGACCAAGACCCAGTAGGCTACATTTGTATGTGGCAGCTTGGCACCGCCAACACCCTCAAACCGAGTTTTCATCTCGCCTTAAGACACAGTGTCGTCCTGTCTCTACATGCAGTATTGAAACTTAGTTCAAATTAGGCCTACGTCTGACATTGACATTTACGCGGAATGGCATTTTGAGGACAGAGTTTAGAGGACGGCCTTTTGTCTACGGTTATAATTACTTTTGAGGACGGCATTTTGGGGACGACTATATATACATTAGGCCCTACGCTTTGTATTAAGCCCCGCGCTGCGTAATTGACGTATAGTTGTCATATCTATTGCCAACAAATATGCCACATAATGGTGGACAACGTTGCAGAAGCGGCTAAACTATCTGCTACGTATTTGAAATGAACATCTTAGAGTTAAACAAATACTGGTTATTGTGCTTTAAAAACCGGCCGGTCAATAATTACCCTCTGGTACCATCGGATGGAAAGATAACGAGACTGAGATCGGGCGGAACAATGAAAGGCAGACGCCAGATAAAGGAAACAAAGTCCATTAAAGTGTTGACATGCGATCTTTGGAGAATACAAGGCCTGGGGCGGCACCAATGAAAGTGTCTCCATTTCCTGCCGTCCGTGGCGCCACTTTCTGGGGATGAAGAGTGCTCGAATTCCGTGAACCCGTCCTCCAGCCGACCACGTGGCCCAATACCTAAGACATTTTCCCTTGTTGGTTGAGCAAAAAGACATCTGCTCTGTTCCCAGGGTCCGATCGCCCCAACTGAGCGATTAGGCGGCCACAGAGTGCAGTGGGCCCCTCCAAAACCCGCGTCCGGCAACACTTCCGGTTGGTTCTTCATCGGCCAATGAGATGTCAGCCTTGGGGGCCGGGCGGTGCAACAAAGGACGTCCGAGAAGTGCCAGCTCAGCACACATGCAGTCCAAAAGCCACCTTTTTCAGAGGAGGCAATTGACGTATCAACGCCCTGCAGCGCCCTTGCCGTCCCCTGTCAAGGCGGGAGACTCCCTTCAGCTTTGGGTGGGGCCGCGGCTAATGAATGGGTCGCCTCACGCCTCGGTCAGCGCACAGGGCTGTTGTCTGTTGTTTGGGCTAAATGCTGTGGTGAAACTATGGAATTATCTGACTTGGCCCGTATGTGTTTCGTCAAGAAACTCAAGTTTGAAGAAAATTACAAACAAATAAAATTTCAGTTTATTAGAGACATTCATCTGGTAGGAGCCGCGCCGTTCTCTACTCGTGTAGATGTTTTTTTGTCGTTCCGCGTTGTTCTTTCGTCGAGATCTGGGCCTACATTCTACACACTGGGCGCTTCTCTGCATCTTGCTTTTCTGTTCTGCTTGCCATTTCATTGTCTCAGCGCTTGCCCTTTCTCTGTGCGTTGTTCTCTGTGTCTCAGCGCTTGCCCTTTCTCTGTGCGTTGTTCTCTGTGTCTCAGCGCTTGCCCTTTCTCTGTGCGTTGTTCTCCGTGTCTCAGCGCTTGCCCTTTCTCTGCGCGTTGTTCTCCGTGTCTCAGCGCTTGCCCTTTCTCTGCGCGTTGTTCTCCGTGTCTCAGCGCTTGCTCTTTCTCTGTGCGTTGGTCTCCGTGTCTCAGCGCTTGCCCTTTCTCTGTGCGTTGTTCTCCGTGTCTCAGCGCTTGCCCTTTCTCTGCGCGTTGTTCTCTGTGTCTCAGCGCTTGCCCTTTCTCTGTGCTTTGGTCTCCGTGTCTCAGCGCTTGCCCTTTCTCTGTGCGTTGGTCTCTGTGTCTCAGCGCTTGCCCTTTCTCTGCGCGTTGTTCTCCGTGTCTCAGCGCTTGCCCTTTCTCTGCGCGTTGTTCTCTGTGTCTCAGCGCTTGCCCTTTCTCTGTGCGTTGGTCTCCGTGTCTCAGCGCTTGCCCTTTCTCTGTGCGTTGGTCTCTGTGTCTCAGCGCTTGCCCTTTCTCTGTGCGTTGTTCTCTGTGTCTCAGCGCTTGCCCTTTCTCTGTGCTTTGGTCTCCGTGTCTCAGCGCTTGCCCTTTCTCTGTGCGTTGTTCTCTGTGTCTCAGCGCTTGCCCTTTCTCTGTGCGTTGGTCTCCGTGTCTCAGCGCTTGCTCTTTCTCTGTGCGTTGTTCTCCGTGTCTCAGCGCTTGCCTTTTCTCTGTGCGTTGTTCTCCGTGTCTCAGCGCTTGCCCTTTCTCTGTGCGTTGTTCTCTGTGTCTCAGCGCTTGCCCTTTCTCTGTGCGTTGTTCTATGTGTCTCAGCGCTTGCCCTTTCTCTGTGCGTTGTTCTCTGTGTCTCAGCGCTTGCCCTTTCTCTGTGCGTTGTTCTCCGTGTCTCAGCGCTTGCCCTTTCTCTGTGCGTTGGTCTCTGTGTCTCAGCGCTTGCCCTTTCTCTGTGCGTTGGTCTCCGTGTCTCAGCGCTTGCCCTTTCTCTGTGCGTTGTTCTCCGTGTCTCAGCGCTTGCCTTTTCTCTGTGCGTTGTTCTCCGTGTCTCAGCGCTTGCCCTTTGTCTGTGCGTTGTTCTTTGTGTCTCAGCGCTTGCCCTTTCTCTGTGCGTTGTTCTATGTGTCTCAGCGCTTGCCCTTTCTCTGCGCGTTGTTCTCTGTGTCTCAGCGCTTGCCCTTTCTCTGTGCGTTGTTCTCCGTGTCTCAGCGCTTGCCCTTTCTCTGTGCGTTGTTCTCTGTGTCTCAGCGCTTGCTCTTTCTCTGTGCGTTGCTCTCCGTGTCTCAACACTTGCCCTTTCTCTGTGCGTTGTTCTCTGTGTCTCAGCGCTTGCCCTTTCTCTGTGCGTTGTTCTCTGTGTCTCAGCGCTTGCCCTTTCTCTGTGCGTTGTTCTCCGTGTCTCAGCGCTTGCCCTTTCTCTGTGCGTTGGTCTCCGTGTCTCAGCGCTTGCCCTTTCTCTGTGCGTTGTTCTCCGTGTCTCAGCGCTTGCCTTTTCTCTGTGCGTTGTTCTCTGTGTCTCAGCGCTTGCCCTTTCTCTGTGCGTTGTTCTCTGTGTCTCAGCGCTTGCCCTTTCTCTGTGCGTTGTTCTATGTGTCTCAGCGCTTGCCCTTTCTCTGTGCGTTGTTCTCTGTGTCTCAGCGCTTGCCCTTTCTCTGTGCGTTGTTCTTCGTGTCTCAGCGCTTGCCCTTTCTCTGTGCGTTGGTCTCTGTGTCTCAGCGCTTGCCCTTTCTCTGTGCGTTGGTCTCCGTGTCTCAGCGCTTGCCCTTTCTCTGGGCGTTGTTCTCCGTGTCTCAGCGCTTGCCTTTTCTCTGTGCGTTGTTCTCCGTGTCTCAGCGCTTGCCCTTTCTCTGTGCGTTGTTCTCTGTGTCTCAGCGCTTGCCCTTTCTCTGTGCGTTGTTCTATGTGTCTCAGCGCTTGCCCTTTCTCTGTGCGTTGGTCTCTGTGTCTCAGCGCTTGCCCTTTCTCTGTGCGTTGTTCTCCGTGTCTCAGCGCTTGCCCTTTCTCTGTGCGTTGTTCTCTGTGTCTCAGCGCTTGCTCTTTCTCTGTGCGTTGCTCTCCGTGTCTCAACACTTGCCCTTTCTCTGTGCGTTGTTCTCTGTGTCTCAGCGCTTGCCCTTTCTCTGTGCGTTGTTCTCTGTGTCTCAGCGCTTGCCCTTTCTCTGTGCGTTGTTCTCCGTGTCTCAGCGCTTGCCCTTTCTCTGTGCGTTGGTCTCTGTGTCTCAGCGCTTGCCCTTTCTCTGTGCGTTGTTCTCCGTGTCTCAGCGCTTGCCCTTTCTCTGTGCGTTGTTCTCCGTGTCTCAGCGCTTGCCCTTTCTCTGTGCGTTGTTCTCTGTGTCTCAGCGCTTGCCCGTTCTCTGTGCGTTGTTCTCCGTGTCTCAGCGCTTGCCCTTTCTCTGTGCGTTGTTCTCCGTGTCTCAGCGCTTGCCCTTTCTCTGTGCGCTGTTCTCCGTGTCTCAGCGCTTGCCCTTTCTCTGTGCGTTGGTCTCTGTGTCTCAGCGCTTGCCCTTTCTCTGTGCGTTGTTCTCCGTGTCTCAGCGCTTGCCCTTTCTCTGTGCGTTGGTCTCCGTGTCTCAGCGCTTGCCCTTTCTCTGTGCGTTGTTCTCCTTGTCTCAGCGCTTGCTCTTTCTCTGTGCGTTGTTACCCGTGTCTCAGCGCTTGCCCTTTCTCTGTGCGTTGGTTTCCGTGTCTCAGCGCTTGCCCTTTCTCTGTGCGTTGTTCTCTGTGTCTCAGCGCTTGCCCTTTCTCTGTGCGTTGGTCTCCGTGTCTCAGCGCTTGCCCTTTCTCTGTGCGTTGTTCTCTGTGTCTCAGCGCTTGCCCTTTCTCTGTGCGTTGTTCTCTGTGTCTCAGCGCTTGCCCTTTCTCTGTGCGTTGTTCTCCGTGTCTCAGCGCTTGCCCTTTCTCTGTGCGTTGTTCTCCGTGTCTCAGCGCTTGCCCTTTCTCTGTGCGTTGGTGTCTGTGTCTCAGCGCTTGCCCTTTCTCTGTGCGTTGGTTTCCGTGTCTCAGCGCTTGCCCTTTCTCTGTGCGTTGTTCTCTGTGTCTCAGCGCTTGCCCTTTCTCTGTGCGTTGTTCTCCGTGTCTCAGCGCTTGCCCTTTCTCTGTGCGTTGGTCTCCGTGTCTCAGCGCTTGCCCTTTCTCTGTGCGTTGTTCTCTGTGTCTCAGCGCTTGCCCTTTCTCTGTGCGTTGTTCTCTGTGTCTCAGCGCTTGCCCTTTCTCTGTGCGTTGTTCTCCGTGTCTCAGCGCTTGCCCTTTCTCTGTGCGTTGGTGTCTGTGTCTCAGCGCTTGCCCGTTCTCTGTGCGTTGTTCTCCGTGTCTCAGCGTTTGCCCTTTCTCTGTGCGTTATTCTCCGTGTCTCAGCGCTTGCCTTTTCTCTGTGCGTTGTTCTCCGTGTCTCAACGCTTGCCCTTTCTCTGTGCGCTGTTCTCCGTGTCTCAGCGCTTGCCCTTTCTCTGTGCGTTGGTCTCTGTGTCTCAGCGCTTGCCCTTTCTCTGTGCGTTGTTCTCCGTGTCTCAGCGCTTGCCCTTTCTCTGTGCATTGGTCTCCGTTTCTCAGCGCTTTCCCTTTCTCTGTGCGTTGTTCTCCTTGTCTCAGCGCTTGCCCTTTCTCTGTGCGTTGTTCTCTGTGTCTCAGCGCTTGCCCTTTCTCTGTGCGTTGGTCTCCGTGTCTCAGCGCTTGCCCTTTCTCTGTGCGTTGTTCTCCTTGTCTCAGCGCTTGCCCTTTCTCTGTGCGTTGGTCTCTGTGTCTCAGCGCTTGCCCTTTCTCTGTGCGTTGGTCTCTGTGTCTCAGCGCTTGCCCTTTCTCTGTGCGTTGTTCTCCTTGTCTCAGCGCTTGCCCTTTCTCTGTGCGTTGTTCCCCGTGTCTCAGCGCTTGCCCTTTCTCTGTGCGTTGGTCTCCGTGTCTCAGCGCTTGCCCTTTCTCTGTGCGTTGTTCTCCTTGTCTCAGCGCTTGCCCTTTCTCTGTGCGTTGTTCTCTGTGTCTCAGCGCTTGCCCTTTCTCTGTGCGTTGGTCTCCGTGTCTCAGCGCTTGCCCTTTCTCTGTGCGTTGTTCTCCTTGTCTCAGCGCTTGCCCTTTCTCTGTGCGTTGTTCCCCGTGTCTCAGCGCTTGCCCTTTCTCTGTGCGTTGGTTTCCGTGTCTCAGCGCTTGCCCTTTCTCTGTGCGTTGGTCTCCGTGTCTCAGCGCTTGCCCTTTCTCTGTGCGTTGTTCTCTGTGTCTCAGCGCTTGCCTTTTCTCTGTGCGTTGGTCTCTGTGTCTCAGCGCTTGCCCTTTCTCTGTGCGTTGTTCTCCGTGTCTCAGCGCTTGCCCTTTCTCTGTGCATTGGTCTCCGTTTCTCAGCGCTTTCCCTTTCTCTGTGCGTTGTTCTCCTTGTCTCAGCGCTTGCCCTTTCTCTGTGCGTTGTTCTCTGTGTCTCAGCGCTTGCCCTTTCTCTGTGCGTTGGTCTCCGTGTCTCAGCGCTTGCCCTTTCTCTGTGCGTTGTTCTCCTTGTCTCAGCGCTTGCCCTTTCTCTGTGCGTTGGTCTCTGTGTCTCAGCGCTTGCCCTTTCTCTGTGCGTTGGTCTCCGTGTCTCAGCGCTTGCCCTTTCTCTGTGCGTTGTTCTCCTTGTCTCAGCGCTTGCCCTTTCTCTGTGCGTTGTTCCCCGTGTCTCAGCGCTTGCCCTTTCTCTGTGCGTTGGTCTCCGTGTCTCAGCGCTTGCCCTTTCTCTGTGCGTTGTTCTCCTTGTCTCAGCGCTTGCCCTTTCTCTGTGCGTTGTTCTCTGTGTCTCAGCGCTTGCCCTTTCTCTGTGCGTTGGTCTCCGTGTCTCAGCGCTTGCCCTTTCTCTGTGCGTTGTTCTCCTTGTCTCAGCGCTTGCCCTTTCTCTGTGCGTTGTTCCCCGTGTCTCAGCGCTTGCCCTTTCTCTGTGCGTTGGTTTCCGTGTCTCAGCGCTTGCCCTTTCTCTGTGCGTTGGTCTCCGTGTCTCAGCGCTTGCCCTTTCTCTGTGCGTTGTTCTCTGTGTCTCAGCGCTTGCCTTTTCTCTGTGCGTTGGTCTCTGTGTCTCAGCGCTTGCCCTTTCTCTGTGCGTTGTTCTCCGTGTCTCAACGCTTGCCCTTTCTCTGTGCGTTGGTCTCCGTGTCTCAACGCTTGCCCTTTCTCTGTGCGTTGTTCTCTGTGTCTCAGCGCTTGCCCTTTTTCTGTGCGTTGTTCTCCGTGTCTCAGCGCTTGCCCTTTCTCTGTGCGTTGGTCTCTGTTTCTCAGCGCTTGCCCTTTCTCTGTGCGTTGGTCTCCGTGTCTCAGCGCTTGCCCTTTTTCTGTGCGTTGGTCTCTGTGTCTCAGCGCTTGCCCTTTCTCTGTGCGTTGGTCTCTGTGTCTCAGCGCTTGCCCTTTCTCTGTGCGTTGTTCTCTGTGTCTCAGCGCTTGCCCTTTCTCTGTGCGTTGTTCTCTGTGGCTCAGCGCTTGCCCTTTCTCTGTGCGTTGTTCTCCGTGTCTCAGCGCTTGCCCTTTCTCTGTGCGTTGTTCTCCGTGTCTCAGCGCTTGCCCTTTCTCTGTGCGTTGTTCTCCGTGTCTCAGCGCTTGCCCTTTCTCTGTGCGTTGTTCTCCGTGTCTCAACGCTTGCCCTTTCTCTGTGCGTTGTTCTCTGTGTCTCAGCGCTTGCCCTTTCTCTGTGCGTTGTTCTCCGTGTCTCAACGCTTGCCCTTTCTCTGTGCGTTGTTCTCTGTGTCTCAGCGCTTGCCCTTTCTCTGTGCGTTGGTCTCAGTCTGCAGGCAGTGTTTCCCTCAATGCGCGCATGCACGCCATGTGTCCCGGCAGCCGCGGGTTATTACGGACCGGAAACGCTTTCAGGTTGGCTCAAATCATGCAAATTGGCCTAACTCGTTTCAACATACGGGTCCCGAGCGGCGTTGCACAACACGACTTGCCTGGAGTAATTGGTAATTATATTAGTTTTATTAAGTAGAAGAGGAAACTAAATTGCAATGTAAACGAATACTGACTTCATTGAGATATTGATAAGTTTTGCCTGAACGTTGAGTCACCTTGCTCGGCAGGTCTATGGCGCATTGAATCTCTTGCCTATACGCATGATAGCCGTAACATATAGCATGTTTTATACATATAAAAACAGTTCCTGACATATTATGCGTCCCAAACACCCTGCTTGAGCCAGGGTCCAGAGGCATCCAGGGGGTCCAGGGGGGGTCCAGGGCGGTCCAGAGGGACCCAGGGGGTCCAGTGGGGTCCAGGGGAATTCAGGGGGTCCAGGGAGGTATAGAAGGATCCAGGGGGTCCAGGGCGGTCCAGAGGCATCCAGGGGGTCCAGGGGGGTCCAGGGGAATTCAGGGGGTCCAGGGAGGTATAGAAGGATCCAGGGGGTCCAGGGCGGTCCAGAGGGATCCAGGGGGTCCAGGGGGGTCTAGGGAAATTCAGGGGGTCCAGGGAGGTATAGAAGGATCCAGGGGGTCCAGGGGGGTCCAGGAGGATCCAGGGGTTCAAGGGGGGTCAAGGGGATTCAGGGGATTCAGGTTGTTTAGGGGATCCAGGGAGTCCAGGGGTTCCAGATAATTCAGGGGGGTCGAGACGATCCAGGGGGGTCCAGAGGGTCCAGAGGATCCAGGGGGGTCCAGGGGGGTCCAGGGGGGTCCGGGGGATCTAGGGGGGTCCAGGGGGGTCCAGGGGGGTCCGGGGGATCGAGGGGGGTCCAGGGGGGTCCGGGGGTCCAAAGGATCCAGAGTATCCACGGGGTCCAAAGGATCCAGAGTATCCACGGGGTCCAGCGGGGTCCAGGAGGAGCCAGAGGATCTAGGGGTTCAGGGGGTCCAGGAGGCCCAGGGTGGTCTAGGGGGGTCCGGGAGATCCAGATCCTGCGTCCCTCCTTGTTCAGGATGTCCCTTCGGAGTATACGTAAATGGCTTTTTGCAGTAATGCAGTTATATTTGAATGAGCACAATGATGTGTTCTAACATACCACGGACACCGCTAGCTTATAGTGTCAAATGCAGACTACATTGCACAAATTTCCCCAGTCAACCGACCGCACAGTAATTAAGTAGAGGAGAGATTGTAAAGCTGGTTTAAGAGGCCACCACCAGACCTGCCTGAAGAGTGCAAGACACACAAAGAGATAGACAAACAGACAGACACACAGACAGACACACACAGACAGACAGACACAGGCAGATACAAAGACAGACACACAGACAGACACAGACAGACTGACGCACAGACAGACACACAGACGCACAGACAGAGACACACAGACAGGCGGTGCCTCCAGGACGCACATGGCTGAGATCTACACTTAATCCTTGGACGTGATCGCAATTTGAACTCCCGCGCCTCGCCCATCGTTTCAACGGCTGCAGCCCCCAACAAAGGAAATCGTTCCGGTTTCCGGGTCAGGTCGGGTGCTCACGTCGCCTTCACCCCCCATCCCCCTGACACCCCTCCCCCTCCCCGCCCTGGCGTATCTTAATGAGCCACTTCGTGCGTGTAAAACCCTTCCCTGTGTGTCTACAAACTCTGGACGCCTCGCCATGCCGGTTGAGGGATTTCGAGGTACCTGTAGTCCGCTCCCCCAATTGAATATCGGCTTTTGAATGGCAGGGCCGCTGTAAACATTCAACGTTTTCGCTTTTTCTCCTCGTTTAGAGTTTCTCTGTGTGTGCTATGCACTCTCACATAAGCGGTGCCTGTTCGTTGTTACTGGCCCAGTTTAGTCTTTGTGTGCACAGAAGTGGCTTAAAGCACCAATTTATTTCATTTAATTTTTCGCATTACGTGACGCTACGCGCCAGATGGCGCCACTGTTCAGTACGATCTACATTGAAACATACAAGAAAATCAGACCATTTATTTCTTGTCGGGTGGAAAATATCTAGTCAACAAGTTCTAGCCACAAGTTTAAGCATTCTCTCTTTAAGGCCCGTGGCCCGTGGCCCGTGGTATGACGTTTTGTATGACGAATAGAAGCTCCAAATTGTACAAATAAATCAAGAACTAGGACCAGGCGCTTCCGTTTTCCCTCTTCCTGACCTTTTTCCTTGGTGTTGAAACAAGAACCGCAGGACAAAATCTCCCGTGTAGCCATTTTTTTTAATCCAGTACATGTATGAATATTTAGGAGTTGTAGACTAATCCAGTCATCGTGTTTACGGGTCTGTCGCGCATATTAAATGTTTACCTGTCCAGTATTTGTTCCTGGCACCTAAGACCTACAAGAGGTCATATTTGCTCTTATACATGTATATACTTTTCATTTTCTTGGCATGGGTTCCTGAAGGGCCTCTCAGAATAAACCGATCCAGTCCCTGCTACTACCACAAAACATAATCATTTGGGCAGTCCGTGTGGTTTGTAGCTGGCACAGTGGCCACCAGTCCGTTGGTTAATCTATCCGCGTCCCACTGATCGTCTGTGTGGGTACGACTGACGCAGCGCCATCTGGCGAAGGAGTGTGTTTAATGTACCGTGACGCCAGCCATAATGGAGTTCCCAAGCGGGGAACAGGGGGGGGGGGGGGGGGGTGGAGGAGGAGAATTGTCCCGAAATAGTTTTTTTTCCTGTTGGTCAATTTGGCCAGCGGTTTGCGAAAATCATTGTGGTATGTAATCTCACGAGTAAATGATCTACATACCTTGTTGATGTTTTCTTAGAACGGAACAACTATTTGTTACAACCAACTGCACCAGTGGAGGAATCAGCATGCTGTGTATGTGTGAGCACACATTTAATTTAGCCTAATGTTGGGACATTCTATGGGGATCTGGGAATACCCCCCCCCCCCGTCCACTCCGAACATTTTTGAAAATATGGGCTGTGCAGTCTAGATATTATTAACGGAATTTATCTGTTTTGTTCGTAGTTGCTTATTTTTGGACTTGTTGATTTGATTTGAACGGTAGTTTGGATCCTTGACCCTTGGGAAGTCAGCTATGCCGCAGAAACCGTTTGGCCAGACTCCTGGATTTCACTCTTCACTGTGTGAATATTTGCGTTGGCGCTGGAGAGAGACCTCCTGTCCCTGTGTGTAGCGAGGAAGAGGTGCGCCCAGCAGGCCGGTGTGCTTACCCCTGATCGACATGTACCATCGATCCTCTTTCATCAGAAGGGGTGTGGTGTGAGGGTGTTGGGGGTATAGCCTCTTAACCTCGTGGGGGTAATCTTCATAATCCCCACGCGGTGCTCACTTAGATTTGGCACTTTCCTAATGATAAAAATGCATTTACTGATCTTTACGGAGTGAAGAATTTTGTCTTGGGTACCATAGAAATATACGATTATCCTATTTTTAAGTTTAGCTAAGGTATTTTTCTGTATGAAAATAATTCCTGCCCATATTGAATCAATGAACGAACCTCACAAAGCACATTCATACATGAACTTCTAGTATTAGCATAAGAAAAGCCAGGAGCAGCTTAAGCCGGTAAGAATAGCAAGATAGCCCGCCAAAGACAGGTCACGTGACTGGTCATGTGACACTGCTTTCCAAACTCCCACCGGTCAATGACGTGTCTCGATCAATTCGTACCCACGGATGCAATCAGGTAGAGTGGCTGGGCGTCTGGCGAGCATGCGCGGGGGGCAGGATGGGGCGGGTTAGGAGGGTGGGTGATGGTCAAGCCACCCGTAGTCGCAGTCTCCTGTGAATATCCCTGACCCTCATGGACCGCGCCAAGAAGCGAGCGGCATTAGTTACGGCAGCGTCACTCTAGGGTATGTTTGTGGAGTCTCATGATGGGTAGGGGGAGTCGGTGGGGGGGGGGGGGTGGGCGATGTGGATCCGAGGTCGCGTCCGCAATGCCGCCAATCCACACCCGACACCCCACCCCACTCTACACAAAACCCCATCTGTACTCACCCCGCCCCGCTACACCCAACACCACCGTCCCTTAACTCCCCTCCCCTCCCATCCCCCGCCTCCCCTCCCATCCCCCGCCTCCCCATCCCCCGCCTCCCCTCCCATCCCCCGCCTCCCCTCCCCCCGCCTCGGTCGGTGTTTCCACTAGCTTAGTCAGGATAATTGTTTCCCCGCCATTTAAGAAAGTGTCCTGGATTGATCCGTCCGCCGACACGTCCTAGCCGCCAAGATACGTGTTGACCCTATCACCCCACCCCCCCTGCCCGACTTCTAGCTCCTAAAACCCCCACCTAACCCAACCCCAGCGCCCCCACCCACCCTCACCCCGTCTCTTACACCGCCCCACATCCACTCCCACCCCACCCTTCCAGCGCCCCACACCCACCCCCACCTCGTTCCTTCCAGCCCCCCACACCCACCCCCACCTCGTTCCTTCCACCGCCCCACACCCACCCCCACCCGTCCCTTCCAGCGCCCCACACCCACCCCCACCTCGTTCCTTCCAGCGCCCCACACCCACCCCCAGCCGTTCCTTCCAGCCCCCGCCCCCCCCCACCCTTTCTTAAGCCGCCACCCCTGGCTTACATGGGGAGGACAGGATGTCTCAGTCCCCTGCTCCCAGGACTCTGGACCCCCTTTGTCCGCCGCGCACTCTCCTCGCGCACCCCCATCGATCCCCGGCCATTGTCGCGCCCTCCCGAGGCTGCCCTTCCGTGTGACGACTTCCGGCCCAACTTCCTGTCTATCCCTTTCAGTCGAGGGTCGTCTCCAAGGACCCCCACCAAGCTGGTCCGTCACGTGGTCGTCTCCAAGGACCCCCACCAGGCTGGTCCGTCACGTGGTCGTCTCCAAGGTTCCCCACCAGGCTGGTCCGTCACGTGGTCGTCTCCAAGGTTCCCCACCAGGCTGGTCCGTCACGTTGTCGTCTCCAAGGACCCCCACCAGGCTGGTCCATCACGTGGTCGTCTCCAAGGACCCCCACCAGGCTGGTCCATCACGTGGTCGTCTCCAAGGACCCCCACCAGGTGGGTCCATCACGTGGTCGTCTCCAAGGACCCCCACCAGGCTGGTCCATCACGTGGTCGTCTCCAAGGACCCCCACCAGGTGGGTCCATCACGAGGTCGTCTCCAAGGACCCCCACCAGGCTGGTCCGTCACGTGGTCGTCTCCAAAGACCCTCACCAGGCTTTTCCGTCACGAGGTCGTCTGCAAGGACCCCCACCAGGCTTTTCCGTCACGAGGTCGTCTGCAAGGACCCCCACCAGGCTGGTCCGTCACGTGGTCTCCACTTTGCCCCATTCGCAAGTGATTTCTCGGTGAGGATTCTAATTGTTGACGGGGGCTTGAGTATTGCGGCACGTTTTAGGGATGAGTCGGGTGGTTCACCGGTAGAGGCGTCACGTGTGCCATGTCAAGGTCAATGTGACGGTAATGAAGTCAGGCACAAAAAAGTAGTGCACCACAGGTGAATACCAGTCAATTGATTCGGAAACTCGTGAGGTCGAATATACTTGACGTGTCGAAGGCACCAAGATGCAAGTATATTCCATTGGCAGTAATTTCATCACTCACTCCCCCCCCCCTCCCCCTAGCACCAACCCCCTCACCCACACACGTTTGCCCCTCACAAGGTCAAATTCACAGCCGCGATATTGTTCCGGGGTGGACTGTGTTGCAGTTCTACCATGGCAGTTTTATACTATGTGATATGCCATATAGCTTAACCCCCCTTGGGTCGTGGGTATCGTGAGAAAATATGTCTAAACGTCTGTCAGACATTCACCAAAGCGTGTTTATTACCAAGCATATAACAGGTACCCAGGCGAATTTACTGTTCATAATGCATCGTACACAAGATGAATATTAACCGTGCTAAATCGACTCTTTTATTGGTGCTTCGGTCGAATCACGCGCAATGTGCGTCGGCGGCCCTCGTGGCATGAAATGGGACAAATATCAGAGAAAATGAGGTTTACTAAGATAATTGCGCCAAAATCAAATAATATTTGATCAATATTTTAGAATTATAATAATCAAATGGGACCAAGCCTCAGCTCTCTGTCAGTACTCGGCCTACAGCCCGGTTACCGTCACCAAGCCTCAGCTCTCTGTCAGTACTCGGCCTACAGCCCGGTTACCGTCACCAAGCCTCAGCTCTCTGTCAGTGCTCGGCCTACAGCCCGGTTACCGTCACCAAGCCTCAGTTCTCTGTCAGTACTCGGCCTACCGCCCGGTTACCGTCACCAAGCCTCAGCTCTCTGTCAGTACTCGGCCTACCGCCCGGTTACCGTCACCAAGCCTCAGCTCTCTGTCAGTACTCGGCCTACAGCCCGGTTACCGTCACCAAGCCTCAGCTCTCTGTCAGTACTCGGCCTACAGCCCGGTTACCGTCACCAAGCCACAGCTCTCTGTCAGTACTCGGCCTACCGCCCGGTTACCGTCACCAAGCCTCAGCTCTCTGTCAGTACTCGGCCTACCGCCCGGTTACCGTCACCAAGCCTCAGCTCTCTGTCAGTACTCGGCCTACCGCCCGGTTACCGTCACCAAGCCTCAGCTCTCTGTCAGTACTCGGCCTACAGCCCGGTTACCGTCACCAAGCCACAGCTCTCTGTCAGTACTCGGCCTACAGCCCGGTTACCGTCACCAAGCCTCAGCTCTCTGTCAGTACTCGGCCTACCGCCCGGTTACCGTCACCAAGCCTCAGCTCTCTGTCAGTACTCGGCCTACAGCCCGGTTACCGTCACCAAGCCACAGCTCTCTGTCAGTACTCGGCCTACCGCCCGGTTACCGTCACCAAGCCTCAGCTCTCTGTCAGTACTCGGCCTACCGCCCGGTTACCGTCACCAAGCCTCAGCTCTCTATCAGTACTCGGCCTACAGCCCGGTTACCGTCACCAAGCCTCAGCTCTCTATCAGTACTCGGCCTACAGCCCGGTTACCGTCACCAAGCCTCAGCTCTCTGTCAGTACTCGGCCTACAGCCCGGTTACCTCACCAAGCCTCAGCTCTCTGTCAATACTCAGCCTACAGCCCGGTTACCGTCACCAAGCCTCAGCTCTCTGTCAGTACTCGGCCTACAGCCCGGTTACCGTCACCAAGCCTCAGCTCTCTGTCAGTACTCGGCCTACAGCCCGGTTACCGTCACCAAGCCTCAGCTCTCTATCAGTACTCGGCCTACAGCCCGGTTACCTCACCAAGCCTCAGCTCTCTGTCAGTACTCGGCCTACAGCCCGGTTACCGTCACCAAGCCTCAGCTCTCTGTCAGTACTCGGCCTACCGCCCGGTTACCGTCACCAAGCCTCAGCTCTTTGTCAATACTCGGCCTGCAGCCCGGTTACCGTCACCAAGCCTCAGCTCTCTGTCAGTACTCGGCCTACAGCCCGGTTACCGTCACCAAGCCTCAGCTCTCTGTCAGTACTCGGCCTACAGCCCGGTTACCGTCACCAAGCCTCAGCTCTCTATCAGTACTCGGCCTACAGCCCGGTTACCGTCACCAAGCCTCAGCTCTCTGTCAGTACTCGGCCTACAGCCCGGTTACCGTCACCAAGCCTCAGCTCTCTGTCAGTACTCGGCCTACCGCCCGGTTACCGTCACCAAGACTCAGCTCTCTGTCAGTACTCGGCCTACCGCCCGGTTACCGCCACCAAGCCTCAGCTCTCTGTCAGTACTCGGCCTACAGCGCGGTTACCGTCACCAAGCCTCAGCTCTCTATCAGTACTCGGCTTACAGCCCGGTTACCGTCACCAACCCTCAGCTCTCTGTCAGTACTCGCCCTACCGCCCGGTTACCGTCACCAAGCCACAGCTCTCTGTCAGTACTCGGCCTACCGCCCGGTTACCGTCACCAAGCCTCAGCTCTCTGTCAATACTCGGCCTGCAGCCCGGTTACCGTCACCAAGTCTCAGCTCGCTGTCAGTACTCGGCCTACAGCCCGGTTACCGTCACCAAGCCTCAGCTCTCTGTCAGTACTCGGCCTACAGCCCGGTTACCGTCACCAAGCCTCAGCTCTCTGTCAGTACTCGGCCTACAGCCCGGTTACCTCACCAAGACTCAGCTCTCTGTCAATACTCGGCCTACAGCCCGGTTACCGTCACCAAGCCTCAGCTCTCTGTCAGTACTCGGCCTACCGCCCGGTTACCGTCACCAAGCCTCAGCTCTCTGTCAGTACTCGGCCTACAGCCCGGTTACCGTCACCAAGCCTCAGCTCTCTATCAGTACTCATCCTACAGCCCGGTTACCTCACCAAGCCTCAGCTCTCTATCAGTACTCGGCCTACAGCCCGGTTACCGTCACCAAGCCTCAGCTCTCTGTCAGTACTCGGCCTACAGCCCGGTTACCGTCACCAAGCCTCAGCTCTCTGTCAATACTCGGCCTGCAGCCCGGTTACCGTCACCAAGCCTCAGCTCTCTGTCAGTACTCGGCCTACAGCCCGGTTACCGTCACCAAGCCTCAGCTCTCTCTCAGTACTCGGCCTACCGCCCGGTTACCGTCACCAATACTCAGCTCTCTGTCAGTACTCGGCCTACGCCCGGTTACCGTCACCAAGCCTCAGCTCTCTGTCAGTACTCGGCCTACAGCCCGGTTACCGTCACCAAACCTCAGCTCTCTATCAGTACTCGGCCTACAGCGAGGTTACCGTCACCAAGCCTCAGCTCTCTGTCAGTACTCGGCCTACAGCCCGGTTACCGTCACCAAGCCTCAGCTCTCTGTCAGTACTCGGCCTACAGCCCGGTTACCGTCACCAAGCCTCAGCTCTCTGTCAGTACTCGGCCTACGCCCGGTTACCGTCACAGAGCCTCAGCTCTCTGTCAGTACTCGGCCTACAGCCCGATTACCGTCACCAAGCCTCAGCTCTCTGTCAGTACTCGGCCTACAGCCCGGTTACCGTCACCAAGCCTCAGCTCTCTGTCAGTACTCGGCCTACAGCCCGGTTACCGTCACCAAGCCTCAGCTCTCTATCAGTACTCGGCCTACAGCCCGGTTACCGTCACCAAGCCTCAGCTCTCTGTCAGTACTCGGCCTACCGCCCGGTTACAGTCACCAAGCCTCAGCTCTCTGTCAGTACTCGGCCTACAGCGCGGTTACCGTCACCAAGCCTCAGCTCTCTATCAGTACTCGGCCTACAGCCCGGTTACCGTCACCAAGCCTCAGCTCTCTGTCAGTACTCGGCCTACAGCCCGGTTACCGTCACCAAGCCACAGCTCTCTGTCAGTACTCGGCCTACCGCCCGGTTACCGTCACCATAACTCAGCTTTCTGTCAGTACTCGGCCTACCGCCCGGTTATCGTCACCAAGACTCAGCTCTCTGTCAGTACTCGGCCTACCGCCCGGTTACCGTCACCAAGCCTTAGCTCTCTGTCAGTACTCGGCCTACCGCCCGGTTACCGTCACCAAGCCTCAGCTCTCTGTCAATACTCGGCCTACAGCGCGGTTACCGTCACCAAGCCTCAGCTCTCTGTCAGTACTCGGCCTACCGCCCGGTTACCGTCACCAAGCCTTAGCTCTCTGTCAGTACTCGGCCTACAGCGCGGTTACCGTCACCAAGCCTCAGCTCTCTATCAGTACTCGGCCTACAGCCCGGTTACCGTCACCAAGCCTCAGATCTCTGTCAGTACTCGGCCTACAGCCCGGTTACCGTCACCAAGCCTCAGCTCTCTGTCAGTACTCGGCCTACAGCCCGGTTACCGTCACCAAGCCTCAGCTCTCTATCAGTGCTCGGCCTACAGCCCGGTTACCGTCACCAAGCTTCAGCTCTCTGTCAGTACTCGGCCTACAGCCCGGTTACCGTCACCAAGCCTCAGCTCTCTGTCAGTACTCGGCCTACAGCCCGGTTACCGTCACCAAGCCTCAGCTCTCTGTCAGTACTCGGCTTACGCCCGGTTACCGTCACCAAGCCTCAGCTCTCTGTCAGTACTCGGCCTACAGCCCGGTTACCGTCACCAAGCCTCAGCTCTCTGTCAGTACTCGGCCTACCGCCCGGTTACCGTCACCAAGCCTCAGCTCTCTATCAGTACTCGGCCGACAGCCCGATTACCGTCACCAAGCCTCAGCTCTCTGTCAGTACTCGGCCTACAGCCCGGTTACCGTCACCAAGCCTCAGCTCTCTGTCAGTACTCGGCCTACAGCCCGGTTACCGTCACCAAGCCTCAGCTCTCTGTCAGTACTCGGCCTACCGCCCGGTTACCGTCACCAAGCCTCAGCTCTCTGTCAGTACTCGGCCTACAGCGCGGTTACCGTCACCAAGCCTCAGCTCTCTATCAGTACTCGGCCTACAGCCCGGTTACCATCACCAAGCCTCAGCTCTCTGTCAGTACTCGGCCTACAGCCCGGTTACCGTCACCAAGCCACAGCTCTCTGTCAGTACTCGGCCTACCGCCCGGTTACCGTCACCAAGTCTCAGCTCTCTGTCAATACTCGGCCTGCAGCCCGGTTACCGTCACCAAGTCTCAGCTCGCTGTCAGTACTCGGCCTACAGCCCGGTTACCGTCACCAAGCCTCAGCTCTCTGTCAGTACTCGGCCTACAGCCCGGTTACCGTCACCAAGCCTCAGCTCTCTGTCAGTACTCGGCCTACAGCCCGGTTACCGCCACCAAGCCTCGGTTCTCTGTCAATACTCGGCCTACCGCCCGGTTACCGTCACCATAACTCAGCTCTCTGTCAGTACTCGGGTACAGCCCAGTTACCGTCACCAAGCCTCAGCTCTCTGTCAGTACTCGGCCTACAGCCCGGTTACCGTCACCAAGCCTCAGCTCTCTGTCAGTACTCGGCCTACCGCCCGGTTACCGTCACCAAGCCTCAGCTCTCTGTCAGTACTCGGCCTACCGCCCGGTTACCGTCACCATAACTCAGCTCTCTGTCAGTACTCGGCCTACCGCCCGGTTACCGTCACCAAGACTCAGCTCTCTGTCAGTACTCGGCCTACCGCCCGGTTACCGTCACCAAGCCTTAGCTCTCTGTCAGTACTCGGCCTACCGCCCGGTTACCGTCACCAAGCCTCAGCTCTCTGTCAGTACTCGGCCTACAGCGCGGTTACCGTCACCAAGCCTCAGCTCTCTATCAGTACTCGGCCTACAGCCCGGTTACCGTCACCAAGCCTCAGCTCTCTGTCAGTACTCGGCCTACAGCCCGGTTACCGTCACCCAGCCTCAGCTCTCTGTCAGTACTCGGCCTACGCCCGGTTACCGTCACCAAGCCTCAGCTCTCTGTCAGTACTCGGCCTACAGCCCGGTTACCGTCACCAAGCCTCAGCTCTCTGTCAGTACTCGGCCTACCGCCCGGTTACCGTCACCAAGCCTCAGCTCTCTATCAGTACTCGGCCTAAAGCCCGATTACCGTCACCAAGCCTCAGCTCTCTTTCAGTACTCGGCCTACAGCCCGGTTACCGTCACCAAGCCTCAGCTCTCTGTCAGTACTCGGCCTACAGCCCGGTTACCGTCACCAAGCCTCAGCTCTCTATCAGTACTCGGCCTACAGCCCGGTTACCGTCACCAAGCCTCAGCTCTCTGTCAGTACTCGGCCTACCGCCCGGTTACCGTCACCAAGCCTCAGCTCTCTGTCTGTACTCGGCCTACAGCGCGGTTACCGTCACCAAGCCTCAGCTCTCTATCAGTACTCGGCCTACAGCCCGGTTACCGTCACCAAGCCACAGCTCTCTGTCAGTACTCGGCCTACCGCCCGGTTACCGTCACCAAGTCTCAGCTCTCTGTCAATACTCGGCCTGCAGCCCGGTTACCGTCACCAAGTCTCAGCTCGCTGTCAGTACTCGGCCTACAGCCCGGTTACCGTCACCAAGCCTCAGCTCTCTGTCAGTACTCGGCCTACAGCCCGGTTACCGTCACCAAGCCTCAGCTCTCTGTCAGTACTCGGCCTACAGCCCGGTTACCGCCACCAAACCTCGGTTCTCTGTCAATACTCGGCCTACCGCCCGGTTACCGTCACCATAACTCAGCTCTCTGTCAGTACTCGGGTACAGCCCAGTTACCGTCACCAAGCCGCAGCTCTCTGTCAGTACTCGGCCTACAGCCCGGTTACCGTCACCAAGCCTCAGCTCTCTGTCAGTACTCGGCCTACCGCCCGGTTACCGTCACCAAGCCTCAGCTCTCTGTCAGTACTCGGCCTACCGCCCGGTTACCGTCACCATAACTCAGCTCTCTGTCAGTACTCGGCCTACCGCCCGGTTACCGTCACCAAGACTCAGCTCTCTGTCAGTACTCGGCCTACCGCCCGGTTACCGTCACCAAGCCTTAGCTCTCTGTCAGTACTCGGCCTACCGCCCGGTTACCGTCACCAAGCCTCAGCTCTCTGTCAGTACTCGGCCTACAGCGCGGTTACCGTCACCAAGCCTCAGCTCTCTGTCAGTACTCGGCCTACCGCCCGGTTACCGTCACCAAGCCTCAGCTCTCTATCAGTACTCGGCCTACAGCCCGGTTACCGTCACCAAGCCTCAGCTCTCTATCAGTACTCGGCCTACAGCCCGGTTACCGTCACCAAGCCTCAGCTCTCTGTCAGTACTCGGCCTACCGCCCGGTTACCGTCACCAAGCCTCAGCTCTCTGTCAGTACTCGGCCTACAGCGCGGTTACCGTCACCAAGCCTCAGCTCTCTATCAGTACTCGGCCTACAGCCCGGTTACCGTCACCAAGCCACAGCTCTCTGTCAGTACTCGGCCTACAGCCCGGTTACCGTCACCAAGCCTCAGCTCTCTGTCAGTACTCGGCCTACAGCCCGGTTACCGTCACCAAGCCTCAGCTCTCTGTCAGTACTCGGTCTACAGCCCGGTTACCGTCACCAAGCCTCAGCTCTCTGTCAGTACTCGGTCTGCAGCCCGGTTACCGTCACCAAGTCTCAGCTCGCTGTCAGTACTCGGCCTACAGCCCGGTTACCGTCACCAAGCCTCAGCTCTCTGTCAGTACTCGGCCTACAGCCCGGTTACCGTCACCAAGCCTCAGCTCTCTGTCAGTACTCGG
Source organism: Arenicola marina (assembly GCA_964019135.1). NCBI lineage: Eukaryota > Metazoa > Annelida > Polychaeta > Arenicolidae > Arenicola > Arenicola marina. The sequence goes on along the minus strand of OZ025260.1, from coordinate 34,179,959 downwards.
CCCGGTTACCGTCACCAAGCCTTAGCTCTCTGTCAGTACTCGGCCTACCGCCCGGTTACCGTCACCAAGCCTCAGCTCTCTGTCAGTACTCGGCCTACAGCCCGGTTACCGTCACCAAGCCTCAGCTCTCTGTCAGTACTCGGCCTACCGCCCGGTTACCGTCACCAAGCCTCAGCTCTCTGTCAGTACTCGGCCTACCGCCCGGTTACCGTCACCATAACTCAGCTCTCTGTCAGTACTCGGCCTACCGCCCGGTTACCGTCACCAAGACTCAGCTCTCTGTCAGTACTCGGCCTACCGCCCGGTTACCGTCACCAAGCCTTAGCTCTCTGTCAGTACTCGGCCTACCGCCCGGTTACCGTCACCAAGCCTCAGCTCTCTGTCAGTACTCGGCCTACAGCGCGGTTACCGTCACCAAGCCTCAGCTCTCTGTCAGTACTCGGCCTACCGCCCGGTTACCGTCACCAAGCCTCAGCTCTCTATCAGTACTCGGCCTACAGCCCGGTTACCGTCACCAAGCCTCAGCTCTCTATCAGTACTCGGCCTACAGCCTGGTTACCGTCACCAAGCCTCAGCTCTCTGTCAGTACTCGGCCTACCGCCCGGTTACCGTCACCAAGCCTCAGCTCTCTGTCAGTACTCGGCCTACAGCGCGGTTACCGTCACCAAGCCTCAGCTCTCTATCAGTACTCGGCCTACAGCCCGGTTACCGTCACCAAGCCACAGCTCTCTGTCAGTACTCGGCCTACAGCCCGGTTACCGTCACCAAGCCTCAGCTCTCTGTCAGTACTCGGCCTACAGCCCGGTTACCGTCACCAAGCCTCAGCTCTCTGTCAGTACTCGGTCTACAGCCCGGTTACCGTCACCAAGCCTCAGCTCTCTGTCAGTACTCGGCCTACCGCCCGGTTACCGTCACCAAGCCTCAGCTCTCTGTCAGTACTCGGCCTACAGCCCGGTTACCGTCACCAAGCCTCAGCTCTCTGTCAGTACTCGGCCTACCGCCCGGTTACCGTCACCAAGCCTCAGCTCTCTGTCAGTACTCGGCCTACAGCCCGGTTACCGTCACCAAGCCTCAGCTCTCTGTCAGTATTCGGCCTACAGCCCGATTACCGTCACCAAGCCTCAGCTCTTTGTCAGTACTCGGCCTACAGCCCGGTTACCGTCACCAAGCCTCAGCTCTCTGTCAAAACTCGGTCTGCAGCCCGGTTACCGTCACCAAGTCTCAGCTCGCTGTCAGTACTCGGCCTACAGCCCGGTTACCGTCACCAAGCCTCAGCTCTCTGTCAGTACTCGGCCTACAGCCCGGTTACCGTCACCAAGCCTCAGCTCTCTGTCAGTACTCGGCCCGGTTACCGTCACCAAGCCTTAGCTCTCTGTCAGTACTCGGCCTACCGCCCGGTTACCGTCACCAAGCCTCAGCTCTCTGTCAGTACTCGACCTACAGCGCGGTTACCGTCACCAAGCCTCAGCTCTCTGTCAGTACTCGGCCTACCGCCCGGTTACCGTCACCAAGCCTTAGCTCTCTGTCAGTACTCGGCCTACAGCGCGGTTACCGTCACCAAGCCTCAGCTCTCTATCAGTACTCGGCCTACAGCCCGGTTACCGTCACCAAGCCTCAGATCTCTGTCAGTACTCGGCCTACAGCCCGGTTACCGTCACCAAGCCTCAGCTCTCTGTCAGTACTCGGCCTACAGCCCGGTTACCGTCACCAAGCCTCAGCTCTCTATCAGTGCTCGGCCTACAGCCCGGTTACCGTCACCAAGCTTCAGCTCTCTGTCAGTACTCGGCCTACAGCCCGGTTACCGTCACCAAGCCTCAGCTCTCTGTCAGTACTCGGCCTACAGCCCGGTTACCGTCACCAAGCCTCAGCTCTCTGTCAGTACTCGGCCTACGCCCGGTTACCGTCACCAAGCCTCAGCTCTCTGTCAGTACTCGGCCTACAGCCCGGTTACCGTCACCAAGCCTCAGCTCTCTGTCAGTACTCGGCCTACCGCCCGGTTACCGTCACCAAGCCTCAGCTCTCTATCAGTACTCGGCCGACAGCCCGATTACCGTCACCAAGCCTCAGCTCTCTGTCAGTACTCGGCCTACAGCCCGGTTACCGTCACCAAGCCTCAGCTCTCTGTCAGTACTCGGCCTACAGCCCGGTTACCGTCACCAAGCCTCAGCTCTCTGTCAGTACTCGGCCTACCGCCCGGTTACCGTCACCAAGCCTCAGCTCTCTGTCAGTACTCGGCCTACAGCGCGGTTACCGTCACCAAGCCTCAGCTCTCTATCAGTACTCGGCCTACAGCCCGGTTACCATCACCAAGCCTCAGCTCTCTGTCAGTACTCGGCCTACAGCCCGGTTACCGTCACCAAGCCACAGCTCTCTGTCAGTACTCGGCCTACCGCCCGGTTACCGTCACCAAGTCTCAGCTCTCTGTCAATACTCGGCCTGCAGCCCGGTTACCGTCACCAAGTCTCAGCTCGCTGTCAGTACTCGGCCTACAGCCCGGTTACCGTCACCAAGCCTCAGCTCTCTGTCAGTACTCGGCCTACAGCCCGGTTACCGTCACCAAGCCTCAGCTCTCTGTCAGTACTCGGCCTACAGCCCGGTTACCGCCACCAAGCCTCGGTTCTCTGTCAATACTCGGCCTACCGCCCGGTTACCGTCACCATAACTCAGCTCTCTGTCAGTACTCGGGTACAGCCCAGTTACCGTCACCAAGCCTCAGCTCTCTGTCAGTACTCGGCCTACAGCCCGGTTACCGTCACCAAGCCTCAGCTCTCTGTCAGTACTCGGCCTACCGCCCGGTTACCGTCACCAAGCCTCAGCTCTCTGTCAGTACTCGGCCTACCGCCCGGTTACCGTCACCATAACTCAGCTCTCTGTCAGTACTCGGCCTACCGCCCGGTTACCGTCACCAAGACTCAGCTCTCTGTCAGTACTCGGCCTACCGCCCGGTTACCGTCACCAAGCCTTAGCTCTCTGTCAGTACTCGGCCTACCGCCCGGTTACCGTCACCAAGCCTCAGCTCTCTGTCAGTACTCGGCCTACAGCGCGGTTACTGTCACGAAGCCTCAGCTCTCTATCAGTACTCGGCCTACAGCCCGGTTACCGTCACCAAGCCTCAGCTCTCTGTCAGTACTCGGCCTACAGCCCGGTTACCGTCACCAAGCCTCAGCTCTCTGTCAGTACTCGGCCTACAGCCCGGTTACCGTCACCAAGCCTCAGCTCTCTATCAGTACTCGGCCTACAGCCCGGTTACCGTCACCAAGCCTCAGCTCTCTGTCAGTACTCGGCCTACAGCCCGGTTACTGTCACCAAGCCTCAGCTCTCTGTCAGTACTCGGCCTACGCCCGGTTACCGTCACCAAGCCTCAGCTCTCTGTCAGTACTCGGCCTACAGCCCGGTTACCGTCACCAAGCCTCAGCTCTCTGTCAGTACTCGGCCTACCGCCCGGTTACCGTCACCAAGCCTCAGCTCTCTATCAGTACTCGGCCTAAAGCCCGATTACCGTCACCAAGCCTCAGCTCTCTTTCAGTACTCGGCCTACAGCCCGGTTACCGTCACCAAGCCTCAGCTCTCTGTCAGTACTCGGCCTACAGCCCGGTTACCGTCACCAAGCCTCAGCTCTCTATCAGTACTCGGCCTACAGCCCGGTTACCGTCACCAAGCCTCAGCTCTCTGTCAGTACTCGGCCTACCGCCCGGTTACCGTCACCAAGCCTCAGCTCTCTGTCTGTACTCGGCCTACAGCGCGGTTACCGTCACCAAGCCTCAGCTCTCTATCAGTACTCGGCCTACAGCCCGGTTACCGTCACCAAGCCACAGCTCTCTGTCAGTACTCGGCCTACCGCCCGGTTACCGTCACCAAGTCTCAGCTCTCTGTCAATACTCGGCCTGCAGCCCGGTTACCGTCACCAAGTCTCAGCTCGCTGTCAGTACTCGGCCTACAGCCCGGTTACCGTCACCAAGCCTCAGCTCTCTGTCAGTACTCGGCCTACCGCCCGGTTACCGTCACCAAGCCTCAGCTCTCTGTCAGTACTCGGCCTACCGCCCGGTTACCGTCACCATAACTCAGCTCTCTGTCAGTACTCGGCCTACCGCCCGGTTACCGTCACCAAGACTCAGCTCTCTGTCAGTACTCGGCCTACCGCCCGGTTACCGTCACCAAGCCTTAGCTCTCTGTCAGTACTCGGCCTACCGCCCGGTTACCGTCACCAAGCCTCAGCTCTCTGTCAGTACTCGGCCTACAGCGCGGTTACCGTCACCAAGCCTCAGCTCTCTGTCAGTACTCGGCCTACCGCCCGGTTACCGTCACCAAGCCTCAGCTCTCTATCAGTACTCGGCCTACAGCCCGGTTACCGTCACCAAGCCTCAGCTCTCTGTCAGTACTCGGCCTACAGCCCGGTTACCGTCACCAAGCCTCAGCTCTCTGTCAGTACTCGGCCTACAGCCCGGTTACCGTCACCAAGCCTCAGCTCTCTGTCAGTACTCGGCCTACAGCCCGGTTACCGTCACCAAGCCTCAGCTTTCTGTCAGTACTCGGCCTACAGCCCGGTTACCGTCACCAAGCCTCGGTTCTCTGTCAATACTCGGCCTACCGCCCGGTTACCGTCACCATAACTCAGCTCTCTGTCAGTACTCGGGTACAGCCCAGTTACCGTCACCAAGCCTCAGCTCTCTGTCAGTACTCGGCCTACAGCCCGGTTACTGTCACCAAGCCTCAGCTCTCTGTCAGTACTCGGCCTACAGCCCGGTTACCGTCACCAAGCCTCAGCTCTCTGTCAGTACTCGGCCTACAGCCCGGTTACCGTCACCAAGCCTCAGCTCTCTGTCAGTACTCGGCCTACAGCCCGGTTACCGTCACCAAGCCTCAGCTCTCTGTCAGTACTCGGTCTACAGCCCGGTTACCGTCACCAAGCCTCAGCTCTCTGTCAGTACTCGGCCTACCGCCCGGTTACCGTCACCAAGCCTCAGCTCTCTGTCAGTACTCGGCCTACAGCCCGGTTACCGTCACCAAGCCTCAGCTCTCTGTCAGTACTCGGCCTACCGCCCGGTTACCGTCACCAAGCCTCAGCTCTCTGTCAGTACTCGGCCTACAGCCCGGTTACCGTCACCAAGCCTCAGCTCTCTGTCAGTATTCGGCCTACAGCCCGATTACCGTCACCAAGCCTCAGCTCTCTGTCAGCACTCGGCCTACAGCCCGGTTACCGTCACCAAGCCTCAGCTTTCTGTCAAAACTCGGTCTGCAGCCCGGTTACCGTCACCAAGTCTCAGCTCGCTGTCAGTACTCGGCCTACAGCCCGGTTACCGTCACCAAGCCTCAGCTCTCTGTCAGTACTCGGCCTACAGCCCGGTTACCGTCACCAAGCCTCAGCTCTCTGTCAGTACTCGGCCCGGTTACCGTCACCAAGCCTCGGCTCTCTGTCATTACTCGGCCTACAGCCCGGTTACCGTCACCAAGCCTCAGCTCTCTGTCAGTACTCGGCCTACAGCCCGGTTACCGTCACCAAGCCTCAGCTCTCTGTCAGTACTCGGCCTACAGCCCGGTTACCGTCACCAAGCCTCAGCTCTCTATCAGTACTCGGCCTACAGCCCGGTTACCGTCACCAAGCCTCAGCTCTCTGTCAGTACTCGGCCTACAGCCCGGTTACCGTCACCAAGCCTCAGCTCTCTGTCAGTATTCGGCCTACATCCCGGTTACCGTCACCAAGCCTCAGCTTTCTGTCAGTACTCGGCCTACAGCCCGGTTACCGTCACCAAGCCTCGGTTCTCTGTCAATACTCGGCCTACCGCCCGGTTACCGTCACCATAACTCAGATCTCTGTCAGTACTCGGGTACAGCCCAGTTACCGTCACCAAGCCTCAGCTCTCTGTCAGTACTCGGCCTACAGCCCGGTTACCGTCACCAAGCCTCAGCTCTCTGTCAGTACTCGGCCTACCGCCCGGTTACCGTCACCATAACTCAGCTCTCTGTCAATACTCGGCCTACCGCCCGGTTACCGTCACCATAACTCAGATCTCTGTCAGTACTCGGGTACAGCCCAGTTACCGTCACCAAGCCTCAGCTCTCTGTCAGTACTCGGCCTACCGCCCGGTTACCGTCACCAAGCCTCAGCTCTCTGTCAGTACTCGGCCTACCGCCCGGTTACCGTCACCATAACTCAGCTCTCTGTCAGTACTCGGCCTACCGCCCGGTTACCGTCACCAAGACTCAGCTCTCTGTCAGTACTCGGCCTACCGCCCGGTTACCGTCACCAAGCCTTAGCTCTCTGTCAGTACTCGGCCTACCGCCCGGTTACCGTCACCAAGCCTCAGCTCTCTGTCAGTACTCGGCCTACAGCGCGGTTACTGTCACCAAGCCTCAGCTCTCTATCAGTACTCGGCCTACAGCCCGGTTACCGTCACCAAGCCTCAGCTCTCTGTCAGTACTCGGCCTACAGCCCGGTTACCGTCACCAAGCCTCAGCTCTCTGTCAGTACTCGGCCTACAGCCCGGTTACCGTCACCAAGCCTCAGCTCTCTATCAGTACTCGGCCTACAGCCCGGTTACCGTCACCAAGCCTCAGCTCTCTGTCAGTACTCGGCCTACAGCCCGGTTACTGTCACCAAGCCTCAGCTCTCTGTCAGTACTCGGCCTACGCCCGGTTACCGTCACCAAGCCTCAGCTCTCTGTCAGTACTCGGCCTACAGCCCGGTTACCGTCACCAAGCCTCAGCTCTCTGTCAGTACTCGGCCTACCGCCCGGTTACCGTCACCAAGCCTCAGCTCTCTATCAGTACTCGGCCTAAAGCCCGATTACCGTCACCAAGCCTCAGCTCTCTTTCAGTACTCGGCCTACAGCCCGGTTACCGTCACCAAGCCTCAGCTCTCTGTCAGTACTCGGCCTACAGCCCGGTTACCGTCACCAAGCCTCAGCTCTCTATCAGTACTCGGCCTACAGCCCGGTTACCGTCACCAAGCCTCAGCTCTCTGTCAGTACTCGGCCTACCGCCCGGTTACCGTCACCAAGCCTCAGCTCTCTGTCTGTACTCGGCCTACAGCGCGGTTACCGTCACCAAGCCTCAGCTCTCTATCAGTACTCGGCCTACAGCCCGGTTACCGTCACCAAGCCACAGCTCTCTGTCAGTACTCGGCCTACCGCCCGGTTACCGTCACCAAGTCTCAGCTCTCTGTCAATACTCGGCCTGCAGCCCGGTTACCGTCACCAAGTCTCAGCTCGCTGTCAGTACTCGGCCTACAGCCCGGTTACCGTCACCAAGCCTCAGCTCTCTGTCAGTACTCGGCCTACAGCCCGGTTACCGTCACCAAGCCTCAGCTCTCTGTCAGTACTCGGCCTACAGCCCGGTTACCGCCACCAAGCCTCGGTTCTCTGTCAATACTCGGCCTACCGCCCGGTTACCGTCACCATAACTCAGCTCTCTGTCAGTACTCGGGTACAGCCCAGTTACCGTCACCAAGCCGCAGCTCTCTGTCAGTACTCGGCCTACAGCCCGGTTACCGTCACCAAGCCTCAGCTCTCTGTCAGTACTCGGCCTACCGCCCGGTTACCGTCACCAAGCCTCAGCTCTCTGTCAGTACTCGGCCTACCGCCCGGTTACCGTCACCATAACTCAGCTCTCTGTCAGTACTCGGCCTACCGCCCGGTTACCGTCACCAAGACTCAGCTCTCTGTCAGTACTCGGCCTACCGCCCGGTTACCGTCACCAAGCCTTAGCTCTCTGTCAGTACTCGGCCTACCGCCCGGTTACCGTCACCAAGCCTCAGCTCTCTGTCAGTACTCGGCCTACAGCGCGGTTACCGTCACCAAGCCTCAGCTCTCTGTCAGTACTCGGCCTACCGCCCGGTTACCGTCACCAAGCCTCAGCTCTCTATCAGTACTCGGCCTACAGCCCGGTTACCGTCACCAAGCCTCAGCTCTCTGTCAGTACTCGGCCTACAGCCCGGTTACCGTCACCAAGCCTCAGCTCTCTGTCAGTACTCGGCCTACAGCCCGGTTACCGTCACCAAGCCTCAGCTCTCTGTCAGTACTCGGCCTACAGCCCGGTTACCGTCACCAAGCCTCAGCTTTCTGTCAGTACTCGGCCTACAGCCCGGTTACCGTCACCAAGCCTCGGTTCTCTGTCAATACTCGGCCTACCGCCCGGTTACCGTCACCATAACTCAGCTCTCTGTCAGTACTCGGGTACAGCCCAGTTACCGTCACCAAGCCTCAGCTCTCTGTCAGTACTCGGCCTACAGCCCGGTTACTGTCACCAAGCCTCAGCTCTCTGTCAGTACTCGGCCTACAGCCCGGTTACCGTCACCAAGCCTCAGCTCTCTGTCAGTACTCGGCCTACAGCCCGGTTACCGTCACCAAGCCTCAGCTCTCTGTCAGTACTCGGCCTACAGCCCGGTTACCGTCACCAAGCCTCAGCTCTCTGTCAGTACTCGGTCTACAGCCCGGTTACCGTCACCAAGCCTCAGCTCTCTGTCAGTACTCGGCCTACCGCCCGGTTACCGTCACCAAGCCTCAGCTCTCTGTCAGTACTCGGCCTACAGCCCGGTTACCGTCACCAAGCCTCAGCTCTCTGTCAGTACTCGGCCTACCGCCCGGTTACCGTCACCAAGCCTCAGCTCTCTGTCAGTACTCGGCCTACAGCCCGGTTACCGTCACCAAGCCTCAGCTCTCTGTCAGTATTCGGCCTACAGCCCGATTACCGTCACCAAGCCTCAGCTCTCTGTCAGCACTCGGCCTACAGCCCGGTTACCGTCACCAAGCCTCAGCTTTCTGTCAAAACTCGGTCTGCAGCCCGGTTACCGTCACCAAGTCTCAGCTCGCTGTCAGTACTCGGCCTACAGCCCGGTTACCGTCACCAAGCCTCAGCTCTCTGTCAGTACTCGGCCTACAGCCCGGTTACCGTCACCAAGCCTCAGCTCTCTGTCAGTATTCGGCCTACATCCCGGTTACCGTCACCAAGCCTCAGCTTTCTGTCGGTACTCGGCCTACAGCCCGGTTACCGTCACCAAGCCTCGGTTCTCTGTCAATACTCGGCCTACCGCCCGGTTACCGTCACCATAACTCAGATCTCTGTCAGTACTCGGGTACAGCCCAGTTACCGTCACCAAGCCTCAGCTCTCTGTCAGTACTCGGCCTACAGCCCGGTTACCGTCACCAAGCCTCAGCTCTCTGTCAGTACTCGGCCTACCGCCCGGTTACCGTCACCAAGCCTTAGCTCTCTGTCAGTACTCGGTCTACAGCGCGGTTACCGTCACCAAGCCTCAGCTCTCTGTCAGTACTCGGCCTACCGCCCGGTTACCGTCACCAAGCCTCAGCTCTCTATCAGTACTCGGCCTACAGCCCGGTTACCGTCACCAAGCCTCAGCTCTCTGTCAGTACTCGGCCTACAGCCCGGTTACCGTCACCAAGCTTCAGCTCTCTGTCAGTACTCGGCCTACCGCCCGGTTACCGTCACCAAGCCTCAGCTCTCTGTCAGTACTCGGCCTACAGCCCGGTTACCGTCACCAAGCCTCAGCTCTCTGTCAGTACTCGGCCTACCGCCCGGTTACCGTCACCAAGCCTCAGCTCTCTGTCAGTACTCGGCCTACCGCCCGGTTACCGTCACCAAGCCTCAGCTCTCTGTCAGTACTCGGCCTACAGCCCGGTTACCGTCACCAAGCCTCAGCTCTCTGTCAGTACTCGGCCTACCGCCCGGTTACCGTCACCAAGCCTCAGCTCTCTGTCAGCACTCGGCCTACCGCCCGGTTACCGTCACCAAGCCTCAGCTCTCTGTCGGTACTCGGCCTACAGCAGGGTTATCGTCACCAAACCTCAGCTCTCTGTCCGTACTCGGCCTACAGCCCGGTTACCGTCACCAAGCCTCAGCTCTCTGTCAGTACTCGGCCTACAGCGCGGTCGCCGTCACCAAGCCTCAGCTCTCTGTCAGTACTCGGCCTACAGCCCGGTTACCGTCACCAAGCCTCAGCTCTCTGTCAGTACTTAGCCTACAGCCCGGTTACCGTCACCAAGCCTCAGCTCTCTGTCAGTACCCGGCCTACCGCCCAGTTACCGTCACCCAGCCTCAGCTCTCTGTCAGTACTCGGCCTACAGCCCGGTTACCGTGACCAAGCCTCAGTTCTCTGTCAGTACTCGGCCCGGTTACCCTAACCAAGCCTCAGCTCTCTGTCAGTACTCGGCCTACCGCCCGGTTACCGTCACCAAGCCTTAGCTCTCTGTCAGTACTCGGCCTACAGCGCGGTTACCGTCACCAAGCCTCAGCTCTCTATCAGTACTCGGCCTACAGCCCGGTTACCGTCACCAAGCCTCAGCTCTCTGTCAGTACTCGGCCTACAGCCCGGTTACCGTCACCAAGCCTCAGCTCTCTGTCAGTACTCGGCCTACAGCCCGGTTACCGTCACCAAGCCTCAGCTCTCTATCAGTGCTCGGCCTACAGCCCGGTTACCGTCACCAAGCTTCAGCTCTCTGTCAGTACTCGGCCTACAGCCCGGTTACCGTCACCAAGCCTCAGCTCTCTGTCAGTACTCGGCCTACAGCCCGGTTACCGTCACCAAGCCTCAGCTCTCTGTCAGTACTCGGCCTACGCCCGGTTACCGTCACCAAGCCTCAGCTCTCTGTCAGTACTCGGCCTACAGCCCGGTTACCGTCACCAAGCCTCAGCTCTCTGTCAGTACTCGGCCTACCGCCCGGTTACCGTCACCAAGCCTCAGCTCTCTATCAGTACTCGGCCGACAGCCCGATTACCGTCACCAAGCCTCAGCTCTCTGTCAGTACTCGGCCTACAGCCCGGTTACCGTCACCAAGCCTCAGCTCTCTGTCAGTACTCGGCCTACAGCCCGGTTACCGTCACCAAGCCTCAGCTCTCTGTCAGTACTCGGCCTACCGCCCGGTTACCGTCACCAGACCTCAGCTCTCTGTCAGTACTCGGCCTACAGCGCGGTTACCGTCACCAAGCCTCAGCTCTCTATCAGTACTCGGCCTACAGCCCGGTTACCATCACCAAGCCTCAGCTCTCTGTCAGTACTCGGCCTACAGCCCGGTTACCGTCACCAAGCCACAGCTCTCTGTCAGTACTCGGCCTACCGCCCGGTTACCGTCACCAAGTCTCAGCTCTCTGTCAATACTCGGCCTGCAGCCCGGTTACCGTCACCAAGTCTCAGCTCGCTGTCAGTACTCGGCCTACAGCCCGGTTACCGTCACCAAGCCTCAGCTCTCTGTCAGTACTCGGCCTACAGCCCGGTTACCGTCACCAAGCCTCAGCTCTCTGTCAGTACTCGGCCTACAGCCCGGTTACCGCCACCAAGCCTCGGTTCTCTGTCAATACTCGGCCTACCGCCCGGTTACCGTCACCATAACTCAGCTCTCTGTCAGTACTCGGGTACAGCCCAGTTACCGTCACCAAGCCTCAGCTCTCTGTCAGTACTCGGCCTACAGCCCGGTTACCGTCACCAAGCCTCAGCTCTCTGTCAGTACTCGGCCTACAGCCCGGTTACCGTCACCAAGCCTCAGCTCTCTGTCAGTACTCGGTCTACAGCCCGGTTACCGTCACCAAGCCTCAGCTCTCTGTCAGTACTCGGCCTACCGCCCGGTTACCGTCACCAAGCCTCAGCTCTCTGTCAGTACTCGGCCTACAGCCCGGTTACCGTCACCAAGCCTCAGCTCTCTGTCAGTACTCGGCCTACCGCCCGGTTACCGTCACCAAGCCTCAGCTCTCTGTCAGTACTCGGCCTACAGCCCGGTTACCGTCACCAAGCCTCAGCTCTCTGTCAGTATTCGGCCTACAGCCCGATTACCGTCACCAAGCCTCAGCTCTCTGTCAGTACTCGGCCTACAGCCCGGTTACCGTCACCAAGCCTCAGCTCTCTGTCAAAACTCGGTCTGCAGCCCGGTTACCGTCACCAAGTCTCAGCTCGCTGTCAGTACTCGGCCTACAGCCCGGTTACCGTCACCAAGCCTCAGCTCTCTGTCAGTACTCGGCCTACAGCCCGGTTACCGTCACCAAGCCTCAGCTCTCTGTCAGTACTCGGCCCGGTTACCGTCACCAAGCCTTAGCTCTCTGTCAGTACTCGGCCTACCGCCCGGTTACCGTCACCAAGCCTCAGCTCTCTGTCAGTACTCGGCCTACAGCGCGGTTACCGTCACCAAGCCTCAGCTCTCTGTCAGTACTCGGCCTACCGCCCGGTTACCGTCACCAAGCCTTAGCTCTCTGTCAGTACTCGGCCTACAGCGCGGTTACCGTCACCAAGCCTCAGCTCTCTATCAGTACTCGGCCTACAGCCCGGTTACCGTCACCAAGCCTCAGATCTCTGTCAGTACTCGGCCTACAGCCCGGTTACCGTCACCAAGCCTCAGCTCTCTGTCAGTACTCGGCCTACAGCCCGGTTACCGTCACCAAGCCTCAGCTCTCTATCAGTGCTCGGCCTACAGCCCGGTTACCGTCACCAAGCTTCAGCTCTCTGTCAGTACTCGGCCTACAGCCCGGTTACCGTCACCAAGCCTCAGCTCTCTGTCAGTACTCGGCCTACAGCCCGGTTACCGTCACCAAGCCTCAGCTCTCTGTCAGTACTCGGCCTACGCCCGGTTACCGTCACCAAGCCTCAGCTCTCTGTCAGTACTCGGCCTACAGCCCGGTTACCGTCACCAAGCCTCAGCTCTCTGTCAGTACTCGGCCTACCGCCCGGTTACCGTCACCAAGCCTCAGCTCTCTATCAGTACTCGGCCGACAGCCCGATTACCGTCACCAAGCCTCAGCTCTCTGTCAGTACTCGGCCTACAGCCCGGTTACCGTCACCAAGCCTCAGCTCTCTGTCAGTACTCGGCCTACAGCCCGGTTACCGTCACCAAGCCTCAGCTCTCTGTCAGTACTCGGCCTACCGCCCGGTTACCGTCACCAAGTCTCAGCTCTCTGTCAATACTCGGCCTGCAGCCCGGTTACCGTCACCAAGTCTCAGCTCGCTGTCAGTACTCGGCCTACAGCCCGGTTACCGTCACCAAGCCTCAGCTCTCTGTCAGTACTCGGCCTACAGCCCGGTTACCGTCACCAAGCCTCAGCTCTCTGTCAGCACTCGGCCTACAGCCCGGTTACCGCCACCAAGCCTCGGTTCTCTGTCAATACTCGGCCTACCGCCCGGTTACCGTCACCAGACCTCAGCTCTCTGTCAGTACTCGGCCTACAGCGCGGTTACCGTCACCAAGCCTCAGCTCTCTATCAGTACTCGGCCTACAGCCCGGTTACCATCACCAAGCCTCAGCTCTCTGTCAGTACTCGGCCTACAGCCCGGTTACCGTCACCAAGCCACAGCTCTCTGTCAGTACTCGGCCTACCGCCCGGTTACCGTCACCAAGTCTCAGCTCTCTGTCAATACTCGGCCTGCAGCCCGGTTACCGTCACCAAGTCTCAGCTCGCTGTCAGTACTCGGCCTACAGCCCGGTTACCGTCACCAAGCCTCAGCTCTCTGTCAGTACTCGGCCTACAGCCCGGTTACCGTCACCAAGCCTCAGCTCTCTGTCAGTACTCGGCCTACAGCCCGGTTACCGCCACCAAGCCTCGGTTCTCTGTCAATACTCGGCCTACCGCCCGGTTACCGTCACCATAACTCAGCTCTCTGTCAGTACTCGGGTACAGCCCAGTTACCGTCACCAAGCCTCAGCTCTCTGTCAGTACTCGGCCTACAGCCCGGTTACCGTCACCAAGCCTCAGCTCTCTGTCAGTACTCGGCCTACAGCCCGGTTACCGTCACCAAGCCTCAGCTCTCTGTCAGTACTCGGTCTACAGCCCGGTTACCGTCACCAAGCCTCAGCTCTCTGTCAGTACTCGGCCTACCGCCCGGTTACCGTCACCAAGCCTCAGCTCTCTGTCAGTACTCGGCCTACAGCCCGGTTACCGTCACCAAGCCTCAGCTCTCTGTCAGTACTCGGCCTACCGCCCGGTTACCGTCACCAAGCCTCAGCTCTCTGTCAGTACTCGGCCTACAGCCCGGTTACCGTCACCAAGCCTCAGCTCTCTGTCAGTACTCGGCCTACCGCCCGGTTACCGTCACCAAGCCTCAGCTCTCTGTCAAAACTCGGTCTGCAGCCCGGTTACCGTCACCAAGTCTCAGCTCGCTGTCAGTACTCGGCCTACAGCCCGGTTACCGTCACCAAGCCTCAGCTCTCTGTCAGTACTCGGCCTACAGCCCGGTTACCGTCACCAAGCCTCAGCTCTCTGTCAGTACTCGGCCCGGTTACCGTCACCAAGCCTTAGCTCTCTGTCAGTACTCGGCCTACCGCCCGGTTACCGTCACCAAGCCTCAGCTCTCTGTCAGTACTCGGCCTACAGCGCGGTTACCGTCACCAAGCCTCAGCTCTCTGTCAGTACTCGGCCTACCGCCCGGTTACCGTCACCAAGCCTTAGCTCTCTGTCAGTACTCGGCCTACAGCGCGGTTACCGTCACCAAGCCTCAGCTCTCTATCAGTACTCGGCCTACAGCCCGGTTACCGTCACCAAGCCTCAGATCTCTGTCAGTACTCGGCCTACAGCCCGGTTACCGTCACCAAGCCTCAGCTCTCTGTCAGTACTCGGCCTACAGCCCGGTTACCGTCACCAAGCCTCAGCTCTCTATCAGTGCTCGGCCTACAGCCCGGTTACCGTCACCAAGCTTCAGCTCTCTGTCAGTACTCGGCCTACAGCCCGGTTACCGTCACCAAGCCTCAGCTCTCTGTCAGTACTCGGCCTACAGCCCGGTTACCGTCACCAAGCCTCAGCTCTCTGTCAGTACTCGGCCTACGCCCGGTTACCGTCACCAAGCCTCAGCTCTCTGTCAGTACTCGGCCTACAGCCCGGTTACCGTCACCAAGCCTCAGCTCTCTGTCAGTACTCGGCCTACCGCCCGGTTACCGTCACCAAGCCTCAGCTCTCTATCAGTACTCGGCCGACAGCCCGATTACCGTCACCAAGCCTCAGCTCTCTGTCAGTACTCGGCCTACAGCCCGGTTACCGTCACCAAGCCTCAGCTCTCTGTCAGTACTCGGCCTACAGCCCGGTTACCGTCACCAAGCCTCAGCTCTCTGTCAGTACTCGGCCTACCGCCCGGTTACCGTCACCAAGTCTCAGCTCTCTGTCAATACTCGGCCTGCAGCCCGGTTACCGTCACCAAGTCTCAGCTCGCTGTCAGTACTCGGCCTACAGCCCGGTTACCGTCACCAAGCCTCAGCTCTCTGTCAGTACTCGGCCTACAGCCCGGTTACCGTCACCAAGCCTCAGCTCTCTGTCAGCACTCGGCCTACAGCCCGGTTACCGCCACCAAGCCTCGGTTCTCTGTCAATACTCGGCCTACCGCCCGGTTACCGTCACCATAACTCAGCTCTCTGTCAGTACTCGGGTACAGCCCAGTTACCGTCACCAAGCCTCAGCTCTCTGTCAGTACTCGGCCTACAGCCCGGTTACCGTCACCAAGCCTCAGCTCTCTGTCAGTACTCGGCCTACAGCCCGGTTACCGTCACCAAGCCTCAGCTCTCTGTCAGTACTCGGTCTACAGCCCGGTTACCGTCACCAAGCCTCAGCTCTCTGTCAGTACTCGGCCTACCGCCCGGTTACCGTCACCAAGCCTCAGCTCTCTGTCAGTACTCGGCCTACAGCCCGGTTACCGTCACCAAGCCTCAGCTCTCTGTCAGTACTCGGCCTACCGCCCGGTTACCGTCACCAAGCCTCAGCTCTCTGTCAGTACTCGGCCTACAGCCCGGTTACCGTCACCAAGCCTCAGCTCTCTGTCAGTATTCGGCCTACAGCCCGATTACCGTCACCAAGCCTCAGCTCTCTGTCAGTACTCGGCCTACAGCCCGGTTACCGTCACCAAGCCTCAGCTCTCTGTCAAAACTCGGTCTGCAGCCCGGTTACCGTCACCAAGTCTCAGCTCGCTGTCAGTACTCGGCCTACAGCCCGGTTACCGTCACCAAGCCTCAGCTCTCTGTCAGTACTCGGCCTACAGCCCGGTTACCGTCACCAAGCCTCAGCTCTCTGTCAGTACTCGGCCCGGTTACCGTCACCAAGCCTTAGCTCTCTGTCAGTCCTCGGCCTACCGCCCGGTTACCGTCACCAAGCCTCAGCTCTCTGTCAGTACTCGGCCTACAGCGCGGTTACCGTCACCAAGCCTCAGCTCTCTGTCAGTACTCGGCCTACCGCCCGGTTACCGTCACCAAGCCTTAGCTCTCTGTCAGTACTCGGCCTACAGCGCGGTTACCGTCACCAAGCCTCAGCTCTCTATCAGTACTCGGCCTACAGCCCGGTTACCGTCACCAAGCCTCAGATCTCTGTCAGTACTCGGCCTACAGCCCGGTTACCGTCACCAAGCCTCAGCTCTCTGTCAGTACTCGGCCTACAGCCCGGTTACCGTCACCAAGCCTCAGCTCTCTATCAGTGCTCGGCCTACAGCCCGGTTACCGTCACCAAGCTTCAGCTCTCTGTCAGTACTCGGCCTACAGCCCGGTTACCGTCACCAAGCCTCAGCTCTCTGTCAGTACTCGGCCTACAGCCCGGTTACCGTCACCAAGCCTCAGCTCTCTGTCAGTACTCGGCCTACGCCCGGTTACCGTCACCAAGCCTCAGCTCTCTGTCAGTACTCGGCCTACAGCCCGGTTACCGTCACCAAGCCTCAGCTCTCTGTCAGTACTCGGCCTACCGCCCGGTTACCGTCACCAAGCCTCAGCTCTCTATCAGTACTCGGCCGACAGCCCGATTACCGTCACCAAGCCTCAGCTCTCTGTCAGTACTCGGCCTACAGCCCGGTTACCGTCACCAAGCCTCAGCTCTCTGTCAGTACTCGGCCTACAGCCCGGTTACCGTCACCAAGCCTCAGCTCTCTGTCAGTACTCGGCCTACCGCCCGGTTACCGTCACCAAGTCTCAGCTCTCTGTCAATACTCGGCCTGCAGCCCGGTTACCGTCACCAAGTCTCAGCTCGCTGTCAGTACTCGGCCTACAGCCCGGTTACCGTCACCAAGCCTCAGCTCTCTGTCAGTACTCGGCCTACAGCCCGGTTACCGTCACCAAGCCTCAGCTCTCTGTCAGTACTCGGCCTACAGCCCGGTTACCGCCACCAAGCCTCGGTTCTCTGTCAATACTCGGCCTACCGCCCGGTTACCGTCACCATAACTCAGCTCTCTGTCAGTACTCGGGTACAGCCCAGTTACCGTCACCAAGCCTCAGCTCTCTGTCAGTACTCGGCCTACAGCCCGGTTACCGTCACCAAGCCTCAGCTCTCTGTCAGTACTCGGCCTACAGCCCGGTTACCGTCACCAAGCCTCAGCTCTCTGTCAGTACTCGGTCTACAGCCCGGTTACCGTCACCAAGCCTCAGCTCTCTGTCAGTACTCGGCCTACCGCCCGGTTACCGTCACCAAGCCTCAGCTCTCTGTCAGTACTCGGCCTACAGCCCGGTTACCGTCACCAAGCCTCAGCTCTCTGTCAGTACTCGGCCTACCGCCCGGTTACCGTCACCAAGCCTCAGCTCTCTGTCAGTACTCGGCCTACAGCCCGGTTACCGTCACCAAGCCTCAGCTCTCTGTCAGTATTCGGCCTACAGCCCGATTACCGTCACCAAGCCTCAGCTCTCTGTCAGTACTCGGCCTACAGCCCGGTTACCGTCACCAAGCCTCAGCTCTCTGTCAAAACTCGGTCTGCAGCCCGGTTACCGTCACCAAGTCTCAGCTCGCTGTCAGTACTCGGCCTACAGCCCGGTTACCGTCACCAAGCCTCAGCTCTCTGTCAGTACTCGGCCTACAGCCCGGTTACCGTCACCAAGCCTCAGCTCTCTGTCAGTACTCGGCCCGGTTACCGTCACCAAGCCTTAGCTCTCTGTCAGTACTCGGCCTACCGCCCGGTTACCGTCACCAAGCCTCAGCTCTCTGTCAGTACTCGGCCTACAGCGCGGTTACCGTCACCAAGCCTCAGCTCTCTGTCAGTACTCGGCCTACCGCCCGGTTACCGTCACCAAGCCTTAGCTCTCTGTCAGTACTCGGCCTACAGCGCGGTTACCGTCACCAAGCCTCAGCTCTCTATCAGTACTCGGCCTACAGCCCGGTTACCGTCACCAAGCCTCAGATCTCTGTCAGTACTCGGCCTACAGCCCGGTTACCGTCACCAAGCCTCAGCTCTCTGTCAGTACTCGGCCTACAGCCCGGTTACCGTCACCAAGCCTCAGCTCTCTATCAGTGCTCGGCCTACAGCCCGGTTACCGTCACCAAGCTTCAGCTCTCTGTCAGTACTCGGCCTACAGCCCGGTTACCGTCACCAAGCCTCAGCTCTCTGTCAGTACTCGGCCTACAGCCCGGTTACCGTCACCAAGCCTCAGCTCTCTGTCAGTACTCGGCCTACGCCCGGTTACCGTCACCAAGCCTCAGCTCTCTGTCAGTACTCGGCCTACAGCCCGGTTACCGTCACCAAGCCTCAGCTCTCTGTCAGTACTCGGCCTACCGCCCGGTTACCGTCACCAAGCCTCAGCTCTCTATCAGTACTCGGCCGACAGCCCGATTACCGTCACCAAGCCTCAGCTCTCTGTCAGTACTCGGCCTACAGCCCGGTTACCGTCACCAAGCCTCAGCTCTCTGTCAGTACTCGGCCTACAGCCCGGTTACCGTCACCAAGCCTCAGCTCTCTGTCAGTACTCGGCCTACCGCCCGGTTACCGTCACCAAGCCTCAGCTCTCTGTCAGTACTCGGCCTACAGCGCGATTACCGTCACCAAGCCTCAGCTCTCTATCAGTACTCGGCCTACAGCCCGGTTACCATCACCAAGCCTCAGCTCTCTGTCAGTACTCGGCCTACAGCCCGGTTACCGTCACCAAGCCACAGCTCTCTGTCAGTACTCGGCCTACCGCCCGGTTACCGTCACCAAGTCTCAGCTCTCTGTCAATACTCGGCCTGCAGCCCGGTTACCGTCACCAAGTCTCAGCTCGCTGTCAGTACTCGGCCTACAGCCCGGTTACCGTCACCAAGCCTCAGCTCTCTGTCAGTACTCGGCCTACAGCCCGGTTACCGCCACCAAGCCTCGGTTCTCTGTCAATACTCGGCCTACCGCCCAGTTACCGTCACCATAACTCAGCTCTCTGTCAGTACTCGGCCTACCGCCCGGTTACCGTCACCAAGACTCAGCTCTCTGTCAGTACTCGGCCTACCGCCCGGTTACCGTCACCAAGCCTTAGCTCTCTGTCAGTACTCGGCCTACCGCCCGGTTACCGTCACCAAGCCTCAGCTCTCTGTCAGTACTCGGCCTACAGCGCGGTTACCGTCACCAAGCCTCAGCTCTCTATCAGTACTCGGCCTACAGCCCGGTTACCGTCACCAAGCCTCAGCTCTCTGTCAGTACTCGGCCTACAGCCCGGTTACCGTCACCAACCCTCAGCTCTCTGTCAGTACTCGGCCTACAGCCCGGTTACCGTCACCAAGCCTCAGCTCTCTATCAGTACTCGGCCTACAGCCCGGTTACCGTCACCAAGCCTCAGCTCTCTGTCAGTACTCGGCCTACAGCCCGGTTACTGTCACCAAGCCTCAGCTCTCTGTCAGTACTCGGCCTACGCCCGGTTACCGTCACCAAGCCTCAGCTCTCTGTCAGTACTCGGCCTACAGCCCGGTTACCGTCACCAAGCCTCAGCTCTCTGTCAGTACTCGGCCTACCGCCCGGTTACCGTCACCAAGCCTCAGCTCTCTATCAGTACTCGGCCTAAAGCCCGATTACCGTCACCAAGCCTCAGCTCTCTTTCAGTACTCGGCCTACAGCCCGGTTACCATCACCAAGCCTCAGCTCTCTGTCAGTACTCGGCCTACAGCCCGGTTACCGTCACCAAGCCTCAGCTCTCTATCAGTACTCGGCCTACAGCCCGGTTACCGTCACCAAGCCTCAGCTCTCTGTCAGTACTCGGCCTACCGCCCGGTTACCGTCACCAAGCCTCAGCTCTCTGTCTGTACTCGGCCTACAGCGCGGTTACCGTCACCAAGCCTCAGCTCTCTATCAGTACTCGGCCTACAGCCCGGTTACCGTCACCAAGCCACAGCTCTCTGTCAGTACTCGGCCTACCGCCCGGTTACCGTCACCAAGTCTCAGCTCTCTGTCAATACTCGGCCTGCAGCCCGGTTACCGTCACCAAGTCTCAGCTCTCTGTCAGTACTCGGGTACAGCCCAGTTACCGTCACCAAGCCGCAGCTCTCTGTCAGTACTCGGCCTACAGCCCGGTTACCGTCACCAAGCCTCAGCTCTCTGTCAGTACTCGGCCTACCGCCCGGTTACCGTCACCAAGCCTCAGCTCTCTGTCAGTACTCGGCCTACCGCCCGGTTACCGTCACCATAACTCAGCTCTCTGTCAGTACTCGGCCTACCGCCCGGTTACCGTCACCAAGACTCAGCTCTCTGTCAGTACTCGGCCTACCGCCCGGTTACCGTCACCAAGCCTTAGCTCTCTGTCAGTACTCGGCCTACCGCCCGGTTACCGTCACCAAGCCTCAGCTCTCTGTCAGTACTCGGCCTACAGCGCGGTTACCGTCACCAAGCCTCAGCTCTCTGTCAGTACTCGGCCTACCGCCCGGTTACCGTCACCAAGCCTCAGCTCTCTATCAGTACTCGGCCTACAGCCCGGTTACCGTCACCAAGCCTCAGCTCTCTGTCAGTACTCGGCCTACAGCCCGGTTACCGTCACCAAGCCTCAGCTCTCTGTCAGTACTCGGCCTACAGCCCGGTTACCGTCACCAAGCCTCAGCTCTCTGTCAGTACTCGGCCTACAGCCCGGTTACCGTCACCAAGCCTCAGCTTTCTGTCAGTACTCGGCCTACAGCCCGGTTACCGTCACAAAGCCTCGGTTCTCTGTCAATACTCGGCCTACCGCCCGGTTACCGTCACCATAACTCATCTCTCTGTCAGTACTCGGGTACAGCCCAGTTACCGTCACCAAGCCTCAGCTCTCTGTCAGTACTCGGCCTACAGCCCGGTTACTGTCACCAAGCCTCAGCTCTCTGTCAGTACTCGGCCTACAGCCCGGTTACCGTCACCAAGCCTCAGCTCTCTGTCAGTACTCGGCCTACCGCCCGGTTACCGTCACCAAGCCTCAGCTCTCTGTCAGTACTCGGCCTACAGCCCGGTTACCGTCACCAAGCCTCAGCTCTCTGTCAGTACTCGGTCTACAGCCCGGTTACCGTCACCAAGCCTCAGCTCTCTGTCAGTACTCGGCCTACCGCCCGGTTACCGTCACCAAGCCTCAGCTCTCTGTCAGTACTCGGCCTACAGCCCGGTTACCGTCACCAAGCCTCAGCTCTCTATCAGTACTCGGCCTACCGCCCGGTTACCGTCACCAAGCCTCAGCTCTCTGTCAGTACTCGGCCTACAGCCCGGTTACCGTCACCAAGCCTCAGCTCTCTGTCAGTATTCGGCCTACAGCCCGATTACCGTCACCAAGCCTCAGCTCTCTGTCAGCACTCGGCCTACAGCCCGGTTACCGTCACCAAGCCTCAGCTTTCTGTCAAAACTCGGTCTGCAGCCCGGTTACCGTCACCAAGTCTCAGCTCGCTGTCAGTACTCGGCCTACAGCCCGGTTACCGTCACCAAGCCTCAGCTCTCTGTCAGTACTCGGCCTACAGCCCGGTTACCGTCACCAAGCCTCAGCTCTCTGTCAGTACTCGGCCCGGTTACCGTCACCAAGCCTCGGCTCTCTGTCATTACTCGGCCTACAGCCCGGTTACCGTCACCAAGCCTCAGCTCTCTGTCAGTACTCGGCCTACAGCCCGGTTACCGTCACCAAGCCTCAGCTCTCTGTCAGTACTCGGCCTACAGCCCGGTTACCGTCACCAAGCCTCAGCTCTCTATCAGTACTCGGCCTACAGCCCGGTTACCGTCACCAAGCCTCAGCTCTCTGTCAGTACTCGGCCTACAGCCCGGTTACCGTCACCAAGCCTCAGCTCTCTGTCAGTACTCGGCCTACCGCCCGGCTACCGTCACCAAGACTCAGCTCTCTGTCAGTATTCGGCCTACATCCCGGTTACCGTCACCAAGCCTCAGCTTTCTGTCAGTACTCGGCCTACAGCCCGGTTACCGTCACCAAGCCTCGGTTCTCTGTCAATACTCGGCCTACCGCCCGGTTACCGTCACCATAACTCAGATCTCTGTCAGTACTCGGGTACAGCCCAGTTACCGTCACCAAGCCTCAGCTCTCTGTCAGTACTCGGCCTACAGCCCGGTTACCGTCACCCAGCCTCAGCTCTCTGTCAGTACTCGGCCTACCGCCCGGTTACCGTCACCAAGCCTTAGCTCTCTGTCAGTACTCGGTCTACAGCGCGGTTACCGTCACCAAGCCTCAGCTCTCTGTCAGTACTCGGCCTACCGCCCGGTTACCGTCACCAAGCCTCAGCTCTCTATCAGTACTCGGCCTACAGCCCGGTTACCGTCACCAAGCCTCAGCTCTCTGTCAGTACTCGGCCTACAGCCCGGTTACCGTCACCAAGCTTCAGCTCTCTGTCAGTACTCGGCCTACAGCCCGGTTACCGTCACCAAGCCTCAGCTCTCTGTCAGTACTCGGCCTACAGCCCGGTTACCGTCACCAAGCCTCAGCTCTCTGTCAGTACTCGGCCTACCGCCCGGTTACCGTCACCAAGCCTCAGCTCTCTGTCAGTACTCGGCCTACCGCCCGGTTACCGTCACCAAGCCTCAGCTCTCTGTCAGTACTCGGCCTACAGCCCGGTTACCGTCACCAAGCCTCAGCTCTCTGTCAGTACTCGGCCTACCGCCCGGTTACCGTCACCAAGCCTCAGCTCTCTGTCAGCACTCGGCCTACCGCCCGGTTACCGTCACCAAGCCTCAGCTCTCTGTCGGTACTCGGCCTACAGCAGGGTTATCGTCACCAAACCTCAGCTCTCTGTCCGTACTCGGCCTACAGCCCGGTTACCGTCACCAAGCCTCAGCTCTCTGTCAGTACTCGGCCTACGGCGCGGTCGCCGTCACCAAGCCTCAGCTCTCTGTCAGTACTCGGCCTACAGCCCGGTTACCGTCACCAAGCCTCAGCTCTCTGTCAGTACTTAGCCTACAGCCCGGTTACCGTCACCAAGCCTCAGCTCTCTGTCAGTACCCGGCCTACCGCCCAGTTACCGTCACCCAGCCTCAGCTCTCTGTCAGTACTCGGCCTACAGCCCGGTTACCGTCACCAAGCCTCAGTTCTCTGTCAGTACTCGGCCCGGTTACCCTAACCAAGCCTCAGCTCTCTGTCAGTACTCGGCCTACCGCCCGGTTACCGTCACCAAGCCTTAGCTCTCTGTCAGTACTCGGCCTACAGCGCGGTTACCGTCACCAAGCCTCAGCTCTCTATCAGTACTCGGCCTACAGCCCGGTTACCGTCACCAAGCCTCAGCTCTCTGTCAGTACTCGGCCTACAGCCCGGTTACCGTCACCAAGCCTCAGCTCTCTGTCAGTACTCGGCCTACAGCCCGGTTACCGTCACCAAGCCTCAGCTCTCTATCAGTGCTCGGCCTACAGCCCGGTTACCGTCACCAAGCTTCAGCTCTCTGTCAGTACTCGGCCTACAGCCCGGTTACCGTCACCAAGCCTCAGCTCTCTGTCAGTACTCGGCCTACAGCCCGGTTACCGTCACCAAGCCTCAGCTCTCTGTCAGTACTCGGCCTACGCCCGGTTACCGTCACCAAGCCTCAGCTCTCTGTCAGTACTCGGCCTACAGCCCGGTTACCGTCACCAAGCCTCAGCTCTCTGTCAGTACTCGGCCTACCGCCCGGTTACCGTCACCAAGCCTCAGCTCTCTATCAGTACTCGGCCGACAGCCCGATTACCGTCACCAAGCCTCAGCTCTCTGTCAGTACTCGGCCTACAGCCCGGTTACCGTCACCAAGCCTCAGCTCTCTGTCAGTACTCGGCCTACAGCCCGGTTACCGTCACCAAGCCTCAGCTCTCTGTCAGTACTCGGCCTACCGCCCGGTTACCGTCACCAGACCTCAGCTCTCTGTCAGTACTCGGCCTACAGCGCGGTTACCGTCACCAAGCCTCAGCTCTCTATCAGTACTCGGCCTACAGCCCGGTTACCATCACCAAGCCTCAGCTCTCTGTCAGTACTCGGCCTACAGCCCGGTTACCGTCACCAAGCCACAGCTCTCTGTCAGTACTCGGCCTACCGCCCGGTTACCGTCACCAAGTCTCAGCTCTCTGTCAATACTCGGCCTGCAGCCCGGTTACCGTCACCAAGTCTCAGCTCGCTGTCAGTACTCGGCCTACAGCCCGGTTACCGTCACCAAGCCTCAGCTCTCTGTCAGTACTCGGCCTACAGCCCGGTTACCGTCACCAAGCCTCAGCTCTCTGTCAGTACTCGGCCTACAGCCCGGTTACCGCCACCAAGCCTCGGTTCTCTGTCAATACTCGGCCTACCGCCCGGTTACCGTCACCATAACTCAGCTCTCTGTCAGTACTCGGGTACAGCCCAGTTACCGTCACCAAGCCTCAGCTCTCTGTCAGTACTCGGCCTACAGCCCGGTTACCGTCACCAAGCCTCAGCTCTCTGTCAGTACTCGGCCTACCGCCCGGTTACCGTCACCAAGCCTCAGCTCTCTGTCAGTACTCGGCCTACCGCCCGGTTACCGTCACCATAACTCAGCTCTCTGTCAGTACTCGGCCTACCGCCCGGTTACCGTCACCAAGACTCAGCTCTCTGTCAGTACTCGGCCTACCGCCCGGTTACCGTCACCAAGCCTTAGCTCTCTGTCAGTACTCGGCCTACCGCCCGGTTACCGTCACCAAGCCTCAGCTCTCTGTCAGTACTCGGCCTACAGCGCGGTTACCGTCACCAAGCCTCAGCTCTCTGTCAGTACTCGGCCTACCGCCCGGTTACCGTCACCAAGCCTTAGCTCTCTGTCAGTACTCGGCCTACCGCCCGGTTACCGTCACCAAGCCTCAGCTCTCTGTCAGTACTCGGCCCGGTTACCCTAAGCAAGCCTCAGCTCTCTGTCAGTGTTCGGCCTACCGCCCGGTTACCGTCACCAAGCCTCAGCTCTCTGTCAGTACTCGGCCTACAGCCCGGTTACTGTCACCAAGCCTCAGTTCTCTGTCAGTACTCGGCCCGGTTACCCTAACCAAGCCTCAGCTCTCTGTCAGTACTCGGCCTACAGCCCGGTTTCCGTCACCAAGCTTCAGCTCTCTGTCAGTACTCGGCCCGGTTACCCTAACCAAGCCTCAGCTCTCTGTCAGTACTCGGCCTACCGCCCGGTTACCGTCATGATAACTCAGCTCTCTGTCAGTACTCGGGTACAGCCCAGTTACCGTCACCAAGCCTCAGCTCTCTGTCAGTACTCGGCCTACAGCCCGGTTACCGTCACCAAGCCTCAGCTCTCTGTCAGTACTCGGCCTACCGCCCGGTTACCGTCACCAAGACTCAGCTCTCTGTCAGTACTCGGCCTACCGCCCGGTTACCGTCACCAAGCCTTAGCTCTCTGTCAGTACTCGGCCTACCGCCCGGTTACCGTCCCCAAGCCTCAGCTCTCTGTCAGTACTCGGCCTACAGCGCGGTTACCGTCAACAAGCCTCAGCTCTCTGTCAGTACTCGGCCCGGTTACCGTCACCAAGCCTCGGCTCTCTGTCATTACTCGGCCTACAGCCCGGTTACCGTCACCAAGCCTCAGCTCTCTGTCAGTACTCGGCCTACAGCCCGGTTACCGTCACCAAGCCTCAGCTCTCTGTCAGTACTCGGCCTACAGCCCGGTTACCGTCACCAAGCCTCAGCTCTCTATCAGTACTCGGCCTACAGCCCGGTTACCGTCACCAAGCCTCAGCTCTCTGTCAGTACTCGGCCTACAGCCCGGTTACCGTCACCAAGCCTCAGCTCTCTGTCAGTACTCGGCCTACCGCCCGGCTACCGTCACCAAGACTCAGCTCTCTGTCAGTATTCGGCCTACATCCCGGTTACCGTCACCAAGCCTCAGCTTTCTGTCAGTACTCGGCCTACAGCCCGGTTACCGTCACCAAGCCTCGGTTCTCTGTCAATACTCGGCCTACCGCCCGGTTACCGTCACCATAACTCAGATCTCTGTCAGTACTCGGGTACAGCCCAGTTACCGTCACCAAGCCTCAGCTCTCTGTCAGTACTCGGCCTACAGCCCGGTTACCGTCACCCAGCCTCAGCTCTCTGTCAGTACTCGGCCTACCGCCCGGTTACCGTCACCAAGCCTTAGCTCTCTGTCAGTACTCGGTCTACAGCGCGGTTACCGTCACCAAGCCTCAGCTCTCTGTCAGTACTCGGCCTACCGCCCGGTTACCGTCACCAAGCCTCAGCTCTCTATCAGTACTCGGCCTACAGCCCGGTTACCGTCACCAAGCCTCAGCTCTCTGTCAGTACTCGGCCTACAGCCCGGTTACCGTCACCAAGCTTCAGCTCTCTGTCAGTACTCGGCCTACAGCCCGGTTACCGTCACCAAGCCTCAGCTCTCTGTCAGTACTCGGCCTACAGCCCGGTTACCGTCACCAAGCCTCAGCTCTCTGTCAGTACTCGGCCTACCGCCCGGTTACCGTCACCAAGCCTCAGCTCTCTGTCAGTACTCGGCCTACCGCCCGGTTACCGTCACCAAGCCTCAGCTCTCTGTCAGTACTCGGCCTACAGCCCGGTTACCGTCACCAAGCCTCAGCTCTCTGTCAGTACTCGGCCTACCGCCCGGTTACCGTCACCAAGCCTCAGCTCTCTGTCAGCACTCGGCCTACCGCCCGGTTACCGTCACCAAGCCTCAGCTCTCTGTCGGTACTCGGCCTACAGCAGGGTTATCGTCACCAAACCTCAGCTCTCTGTCCGTACTCGGCCTACAGCCCGGTTACCGTCACCAAGCCTCAGCTCTCTGTCAGTACTCGGCCTACGGCGCGGTCGCCGTCACCAAGCCTCAGCTCTCTGTCAGTACTCGGCCTACAGCCCGGTTACCGTCACCAAGCCTCAGCTCTCTGTCAGTACTTAGCCTACAGCCCGGTTACCGTCACCAAGCCTCAGCTCTCTGTCAGTACCCGGCCTACCGCCCAGTTACCGTCACCCAGCCTCAGCTCTCTGTCAGTACTCGGCCTACAGCCCGGTTACCGTGACCAAGCCTCAGTTCTCTGTCAGTACTCGGCCCGGTTACCCTAACCAAGCCTCAGCTCTCTGTCAGTACTCGGCCTACCGCCCGGTTACCGTCACCAAGCCTTAGCTCTCTGTCAGTACTCGGCCTACAGCGCGGTTACCGTCACCAAGCCTCAGCTCTCTATCAGTACTCGGCCTACAGCCCGGTTACCGTCACCAAGCCTCAGCTCTCTGTCAGTACTCGGCCTACAGCCCGGTTACCGTCACCAAGCCTCAGCTCTCTGTCAGTACTCGGCCTACAGCCCGGTTACCGTCACCAAGCCTCAGCTCTCTATCAGTGCTCGGCCTACAGCCCGGTTACCGTCACCAAGCTTCAGCTCTCTGTCAGTACTCGGCCTACAGCCCGGTTACCGTCACCAAGCCTCAGCTCTCTGTCAGTACTCGGCCTACAGCCCGGTTACCGTCACCAAGCCTCAGCTCTCTGTCAGTACTCGGCCTACGCCCGGTTACCGTCACCAAGCCTCAGCTCTCTGTCAGTACTCGGCCTACAGCCCGGTTACCGTCACCAAGCCTCAGCTCTCTGTCAGTACTCGGCCTACCGCCCGGTTACCGTCACCAAGCCTCAGCTCTCTATCAGTACTCGGCCGACAGCCCGATTACCGTCACCAAGCCTCAGCTCTCTGTCAGTACTCGGCCTACAGCCCGGTTACCGTCACCAAGCCTCAGCTCTCTGTCAGTACTCGGCCTACAGCCCGGTTACCGTCACCAAGCCTCAGCTCTCTGTCAGTACTCGGCCTACCGCCCGGTTACCGTCACCAGACCTCAGCTCTCTGTCAGTACTCGGCCTACAGCGCGGTTACCGTCACCAAGCCTCAGCTCTCTATCAGTACTCGGCCTACAGCCCGGTTACCATCACCAAGCCTCAGCTCTCTGTCAGTACTCGGCCTACAGCCCGGTTACCGTCACCAAGCCACAGCTCTCTGTCAGTACTCGGCCTACCGCCCGGTTACCGTCACCAAGTCTCAGCTCTCTGTCAATACTCGGCCTGCAGCCCGGTTACCGTCACCAAGTCTCAGCTCGCTGTCAGTACTCGGCCTACAGCCCGGTTACCGTCACCAAGCCTCAGCTCTCTGTCAGTACTCGGCCTACAGCCCGGTTACCGTCACCAAGCCTCAGCTCTCTGTCAGTACTCGGCCTACAGCCCGGTTACCGCCACCAAGCCTCGGTTCTCTGTCAATACTCGGCCTACCGCCCGGTTACCGTCACCATAACTCAGCTCTCTGTCAGTACTCGGGTACAGCCCAGTTACCGTCACCAAGCCTCAGCTCTCTGTCAGTACTCGGCCTACAGCCCGGTTACCGTCACCAAGCCTCAGCTCTCTGTCAGTACTCGGCCTACCGCCCGGTTACCGTCACCAAGCCTCAGCTCTCTGTCAGTACTCGGCCTACCGCCCGGTTACCGTCACCATAACTCAGCTCTCTGTCAGTACTCGGCCTACCGCCCGGTTACCGTCACCAAGACTCAGCTCTCTGTCAGTACTCGGCCTACCGCCCGGTTACCGTCACCAAGCCTTAGCTCTCTGTCAGTACTCGGCCTACCGCCCGGTTACCGTCACCAAGCCTCAGCTCTCTGTCAGTACTCGGCCTACAGCGCGGTTACCGTCACCAAGCCTCAGCTCTCTGTCAGTACTCGGCCTACCGCCCGGTTACCGTCACCAAGCCTTAGCTCTCTGTCAGTACTCGGCCTACCGCCCGGTTACCGTCACCAAGCCTCAGCTCTCTGTCAGTACTCGGCCCGGTTACCCTAAGCAAGCCTCAGCTCTCTGTCAGTGTTCGGCCTACCGCCCGGTTACCGTCACCAAGCCTCAGCTCTCTGTCAGTACTCGGCCTACAGCCCGGTTACTGTCACCAAGCCTCAGTTCTCTGTCAGTACTCGGCCCGGTTACCCTAACCAAGCCTCAGCTCTCTGTCAGTACTCGGCCTACAGCCCGGTTTCCGTCACCAAGCTTCAGCTCTCTGTCAGTACTCGGCCCGGTTACCCTAACCAAGCCTCAGCTCTCTGTCAGTACTCGGCCTACCGCCCGGTTACCGTCATGATAACTCAGCTCTCTGTCAGTACTCGGGTACAGCCCAGTTACCGTCACCAAGCCTCAGCTCTCTGTCAGTACTCGGCCTACAGCCCGGTTACCGTCACCAAGCCTCAGCTCTCTGTCAGTACTCGGCCTACCGCCCGGTTACCGTCACCAAGACTCAGCTCTCTGTCAGTACTCGGCCTACCGCCCGGTTACCGTCACCAAGCCTTAGCTCTCTGTCAGTACTCGGCCTACCGCCCGGTTACCGTCCCCAAGCCTCAGCTCTCTGTCAGTACTCGGCCTACAGCGCGGTTACCGTCAACAAGCCTCAGCTCTCTGTCAGTACTCGGCCTACAGCCCGGTTACCGTCACCAAGCCTCAGCTTTCTATCAGTACTCGGCCTACAGCCCGGTTACCGTCACCAAGCCTCAGCTCTCTGTCAGTACTCGGCCTACATCCCGGTTACCGTCACCAAGCCTCAGCTCTCTGTCAGTACTCGGCCTACCGCCCGGTTACCGTCACCAAGCCTCAGCTCTCTGTCAGTACTCGGCCTACAGCCCGGTTACCGTCACCAAGCCTCAGCTTTCTGTCAGCCTACAGCCCGGTTACCGTCACCAAGCCTCGGTTCTCTGTCAATACTCGGCCTACCGCCCGGTTACCGTCACCAAGCCTCAGCTCTCTGTCAGTACTCGGCCCGGTTACCGTCACCAAGCCTCGGCTCTCTGTCATTACTCGGCCTACAGCCCGGTTACCGTCACCAAGCCTCAGCTCTCTGTCAGTACTCGGCCTACAGCCCGGTTACCGTCACCAAGCCTCAGCTCTCTGTCAGTACTCGGCCTACCGCCCGGTTACCGTCACCAAGACTCAGCTCTCTGTCAGTCCTCGGCCTACCGCCCGGTTACCGTCACCAAGCCTCAGCTTTCTGTCAGTACTCGGCCTACAGCCCGGTTACCGTCACCAAGCCTCGGTTCTCTGTCAATACTCGGCCTACCGCCCGGTTACCGTCACCATAACTCAGCTCTCTGTCAGTACTCGGGTACAGCCCAGTTACCGTCACCAAGCCTCAGCTCTCTGTCAGTACTCGGCCTACAGCCCGGTTACCGTCACCAAGCCTCAGCTCTCTGTCAGTACTCGGCCTACCGCTCGGTTACCGTCACCAAGACTCAGCTCTCTGTCAGTACTCGGCCTACCGCCCGGTTACCGTCACCAAGCCTCAGCTCTCTGTCAGTACTCGGCCTACAGCAGGGTTATCGTCACCAAACCTCAGCTCTCTGTCCGTACTCGGCCTACCGCCCGGTTACCGTCACCAAGCCTCAGCTCTCTGTCAGTACTCGGCCTACAGCGCGGTTACCGTCACCAAGCCTCAGCTCTCTGTCAGTACTCGGCCTACAGCCCGGTTACCGTCACCAAGCCTCAGCTCTCTGTCAGTACTCGGCCCGGTTACCCTAAGCAAGCCTCAGCTCTCTGTCAGTGTTCGGCCTACCGCCCGGTTACCGTCACCAAGCCTCAGCTCTCTGTCAGTACTGGGCCTACAGCCCGGTTACTGTCACCAAGCCTCAGTTCTCTGTCAGTACTCGGCCCGGTTACCCTAACCAAGCCTCAGCTCTCTGTCAGTACTCGGCCTACCGCCCGGTTACCGTCACCAAGCCTCAGCTCTCTGTCAGTACTCGGCCTACAGCCCGGTTACCGTCACCAAGCCTCAGCTCTCTGTCAGTACTCGGCCTACCGCCCGGTTACCGTCACCAAGACTCAGCTCTCTGTCAGTACTCGGCCTACATCCCGGTTACCGTCACCAAGCCTCAGCTTTCTGTCAGTACTCGGCCTACAGCCCGGTTACCGTCACCAAGCCTCGGTTCTCTGTCAATACTCGGCCTACCGCCCGGTTACCGTCACCATAACTCAGCTCTCCGTCAGTACTCGGGTACAGCCCAGTTACCGTCACCAAGCCTCAGCTCTCTGTCAGTACTCGGCCTACAGCCCGGTTACCGTCACCAAGCCGCAGCTCTCTGTCAGTACTCGGCCTACCGCCCGGTTACCGTCACCAAGACTCAGCTCTCTGTCAGTACTCGGCCTACCGCCCGGTTACCGTCACCAAGCCTCAGCTCTCTGTCAGTACTCGGCCTACAGCAGGGTTATCGTCACCAAACCTCAGCTCTCTGTCCGTACTCGGCCTACAGCCCGGTTACCGTCACCAAGCCTCAGCTCTCTGTCAGTACTCGGCCTACAGCGCGGTTACCGTCACCAAGCCTCAGCTCTCTGTCAGTACTCGGCCTACAGCCCGGTTACCGTCACCAAGCCTCAGCTCTCTGTCAGTACTCGGCCCGGTTACCCTAACCAAGCCTCAGCTCTCTGTCAGTGTTCGGCCTACCGCCCGGTTACCGTCACCAAGCCTCAGCTCTCTGTCAGTACTCGGCCTACAGCCCGGTTACTGTCACCAAGCCTCAGTTCTCTGTCAGTACTCGGCCCGGTTACCCTAACCAAGCCTCAGCTCTCCGTCAGTACTCGGCCTACAACCCGGTTACCGTCACCAAGCCTCAGCTCTCTGTCAGCACTCGGCCTACAGCCCGGTTACCGTCACCAAGCCTCAGCTCTCTGTCAGTACTCGGCCTACCGCCCGGTTACCGTCACCAAGCCTCAGCTCTCTGTCAGTACTCGGCCTACAGCCCGGTTACCGTCACCAAGCCTCAGCTCTCTGTCAGTACTCGGCCTACAGCCCGGTTACCGTCACCAAGCCTCAGCTCTGTCAGTACTCGGCCTACCGCCCGGTTACCGTCACCAAGCCTCAGCTCTCTGTAGTACTCGGCCTACAGCCCGGTTACCGTCACCAAGCCTCAGCTCTCTGTCAGTACTCGGCCTACCGCCCGGTTACCGTCACCAAGCCTCAGCTCTCTGTCAGTACTCGGCCTACAGCCCGGTTACCGTCACCAAGCCTCAGCTCTCTGTCAGTACTCGGCCTACAGCCCGGTTACCGTCACCAAGCCGCAGCTCTCTGTCAGTACTCGGCCTACCGCCCGGTTACCGTCACCAAGCCTCAGCTCTCTGTCAGTACTCGGCCTACAACCCGGTTACCGT
This sequence comes from Arenicola marina, assembly GCA_964019135.1. Classification (NCBI taxonomy): domain Eukaryota; kingdom Metazoa; phylum Annelida; class Polychaeta; family Arenicolidae; genus Arenicola; species Arenicola marina. The sequence goes on along the minus strand of OZ025260.1, from coordinate 34,147,793 downwards.
CACCAAGCCTCAGCTCTCTGTCAGTACTCGGCCTACAGCGCGGTTACCGTCACCAAGCCTCAGCTCTCTGTCAGTACTCGGCCTACCGCCCGGTTACCGTCACCAAGCCTCAGCTCTCTGTCAGTACTCGGCCTACAACCCGGTTACCGTCACCAAGCCGCAGCTCTCTGTCAGTACTCGGCCTACCGCCCGGTTACCGTCACCATAACTCAGCTCTCTGTCAGTACTCGGGTACAGCCCAGTTACCGTCACCAAGCCTCAGCTCTCTGTCAGTACTCGGCCTACCGCCCGGTTACCGTCACCATAACTCAGCTCTCTGTCAGTACTCGGACTACCGCCCGGTTACCGTCACCAAGCCTCAGCTCTCTGTCAGTACTCGGCCTACCGCCCGGTTACCGTCACCAAGCCTCAGCTCTCTGTCAGTACTCGGCCTACCGCCCGGTTACCGTCACCAAGACTCAGCTCTCTGTCAGTACTCGGCCTACCGCCCGGTTACCGTCACCAAGCCTCAGCTCTCTGTCAGTACTCGGCCTACAGCCCGGTTACCGTCACCAAGCCTCAGCTCTCTGTCAACACTCGGTCTGCAGCCCGGTTACCGTCACCAAGTCTCAGCTCGCTGTCAGTACTCGGCCTACAGCCCGGTTACCGTCACCAAGCCTCAGCTCTCTGTCAGTACTCGGCCTACAGCCCGGTTACCGTCACCAAGCCTCAGCTCTCTGTCAGTACTCGGCCCGGTTACCGTCACCAAGCCTCGGCTCTCTGTCATTACTCGGCCTACAGCCCGGTTACCGTCACCAAGCCTCAGCTCTCTGTCAGTACTCGGCCTACCGCCCGGTTACCGTCACCAAGACTCAGCTCTCTGTCAGTACTCGGCCTACCGCCCGGTTACCGTCACCAAGCCTCAGCTCTCTGTCAGTACTCGGCCTACAGCAGGGTTATCGTCACCAAACCTCAGCTCTCTGTCCGTACTCGGCCTACCGCCCGGTTACCGTCACCAAGCCTCAGCTCTCTGTCAGTACTCGGCCTACAGCGCGGTTACCGTCACCAAGCCTCAGCTCTCTGTCAGTACTCGGCCTACAGCCCGGTTACCGTCACCAAGCCTCAGCTCTCTGTCAGTACTCGGCCCGGTTACCCTAACCAAGCCTCAGCTCTCTGTCAGTACTCGGCCTACCGCCCGGTTACCGTCACCAAGCCTCAGCTCTCTGTCAGTACTCGGCCTACAGCCCGGTTACCGTCACCAAGCCTCAGCTCTCTGTCAGTACTCGGCCTACCGCCCGGTTACCGTCACCAAGACTCAGCTCTCTGTCAGTACTCGGCCTACATCCCGGTTACCGTCACCAAGCCTCAGCTTTCTGTCAGTACTCGGCCTACAGCCCGGTTGCCGTCACCAAGCCTCGGTTCTCTGTCAATACTCGGCCTACCGCCCGGTTACCGTCACCATAACTCAGCTCTCTGTCAGTACTCGGGTACAGCCCAGTTACCGTCACCAAGCCTCAGCTCTCTGTCAGTACTCGGCCTACAGCCCGGTTACCGTCACCAAGCCTCAGCTCTCTGTCAGTACTCGGCCTACCGCCCGGTTACCGTCACCAAGACTCAGCTCTCTGTCAGTACTCGGCCTACCGCCCGGTTACCGTCACCAAGCCTCAGCTCTCTGTCAGTACTCGGCCTACAGCAGGGTTATCGTCACCAAACCTCAGCTCTCTGTCCGTACTCGGCCTACAGCCCGGTTACCGTCACCAAGCCTCAGCTCTCTGTCAGTACTCGGCCTACAGCGCGGTTACCGTCACCAAGCCTCAGCTCTCTGTCAGTACTCGGCCTACAGCCCGGTTACCGTCACCAAGCCTCAGTTCTCTGTCAGTACTCGGCCCGGTTACCCTAACCAAGCCTCAGCTCTCTGTCAGTGTTCGGCCTACCGCCCGGTTACCGTCACCAAGCCTCAGCTCTCTGTCAGTACTCGGCCTACAGCCCGGTTACTGTCACCAAGCCTCAGTTCTCTGTCAGTACTCGGCCCGGTTACCCTAACCAAGCCTCAGCTCTCTGTCAGTACTCGGCCTACTGCCCGGTTACCGTCACCAAGCCTCAGCTCTCTGTCAGCACTCGGCCTACAGCCCGGTTACCGTCACCAAGCCTCAGCTCTCTGTCAGTACTCGGCCTACCGCCCGGTTACCGTCACCAAGCCTCAGCTCTCTGTCAGTACTCGGCCTACAGCCCGGTTACCGTCACCAAGCCTCAGCTCTCTGTCAGTACTCGGCCTACAGCCCGGTTACCGTCACCAAGCCTCAGCTCTGTCAGTACTCGGCCTACCGCCCGGTTACCGTCACCAAGCCTCAGCTCTCTGTCAGTACTCGGCCTACAGCCCGGTTACCGTCACCAAGCCTCAGCTCGCTGTCAGTACTCGGCCTACCGCCCGGTTACCGTCACCAAGCCTCAGCTCTCTGTCAGTACTCGGCCTACAGCCCGGTTACCGTCACCAAGCCTCAGCTCTCTGTCAGTACTCGGCCTACAGCCCGGTTACCGTCACCAAGCCGCAGCTCTCTGTCAGTACTCGGCCTACCGCCCGGTTACCGTCACCAAGCCTCAGCTCTCTGTCAGTACTCGGCCTACAACCCGGTTACCGTCACCAAGCCTCAGCTCTCTGTCAGTACTCGGCCTACAGCGCGGTTACCGTCACCAAGCCTCAGCTCTCTGTCAGTACTCGGCCTACCGCCCGGTTACCGTCACCAAGCCTCAGCTCTCTGTCAGTACTCGGCCTACAACCCGGTTACCGTCACCAAGCCGCAGCTCTCTGTCAGTACTCGGCCTACCGCCCGGTTACCGTCACCAAGCCTCAGCTCTCTGTCAGTACTCGGCCTACAACCCGGTTACCGTCACCAAGTCTCAGCTCTCTGTCAGCACTCGGCCTACAGCCCGGTTACCGTCACCAAGCCTCAGCTCTCTGTCAGTATTCGGCCTACAGCCCGGTTACCGTCACCAAGCCTCAGCTCTCTGTCAGTACTCGGCCTACCGCCCGGTTACCGTCACCAAGCCTCAGCTCTCTGTCAGTACTCGGCCTACAGCCCGGTTACCGTCACCAAGCCTCAGCTCTCTGTCAGTACTCGGCCTACAGCCCGGTTACCGTCACCAAGCCTCAGCTCTCTGTCAGTACTCGGCCCACAGCCCGGTTACCGTCACCAAGCCTCAGCTCTCTGTCAGTACTCGGCCTACAGCCCGGTTACCGTCACCAAGCCTCAGCTCTCTGTCAGTACTCGGCCTACCGCCCGGTTACCGTCACCAAGCCTCAGCTCTCTGTCAGTACTCGGCCTACCGCCCGGTTACCGTCACCAAGCCTCAGCTCTCTGTCAGTACTCGGCCTGCAGCCCGGTTACCGTCACCAAGCCTCAGCTCTCTGTCAGTACTCGGCCTACAGCCCGGTTACCGTCACCAAGCCTCAGCTCTCTGTCAGTACTCGGCCTACAGCCCGGTTACCGTCACCAAGCCTCAGCTCTCTGTCAGTACTCGGCCTACAGCCCGGTTACCGTCACCAAGCCTCAGCTCTCTGTCAGTACTCGGCCTACCGCCCGCTTACCGACACCAAGCCTCAGCTCTCTGTCAGTACTCGGCCTACAGCCCGGTTACCGTCACCAAGCCTCAGCTCTCTGTCAGTACTCGGCCTACAGCCCGGTTACCGTCACCAAGCCTCAGCTCTCTGTCAGTACTCGGCCTACCGCCCGGTTACCGTCACCAAGCCTCAGCTCTCTGTCAGTACTCGGCCTACCGCCCGGTTACCGTCACCAAGCCTCAGCTCTCTGTCAGTACTCGGCCTACAGCCCGGTTACCGTCACCAAGCCTCAGCTCTCTGTCAGTACTCGGCATACAGCCCGGTTACCGTCACCAAGCCTCAGCTCTCTGTCAGTACTCGGCCTACCGCCCGGTTACCGTCACCAAGCCTCAGCTCTCTGTCAGTACTCGGCCTACAGCCCGGTTACCGTCACCAAGCCTCAGCTCTCTGTCAGTACTCGGCCTACCGCCCGGTTACCGTCACCAAGCCTCAGCTCTCTGTCAGTACTCGGCCTACAGCCCGGTTACCGTCACCAAGCCTCAGCTCTCTGTCAGTACTCGGCCTACAGCCCGGTTACCGTCACCAAGCCTCAGCTCTCTGTCAGTACTCGGCCTACAGCTCGGTTACCGTCACCAAGCCTCAGCTCTCTGTCAGTACTCGGCCCACAGCCCGGTTACCGTCACCAAGCCTCAGCTCTCTGTCAGTACTCGGCCTACAGCCCGGTTACCGTCACCAAGCCTCAGCTCTCTGTCAGTACTCGGCCTACCGCCCGGTTACCGTCACCAAGCCTCAGCTCTCTGTCAGTACTCGGCCTACAGCCCGGTTACCGTCACCAAGCCTCAGCTCTCTGTCAGTACTCGGCCTACAGCCCGGTTACCGTCACCAAGCCTCAGCTCTCTGTCAGTACTCGGCCTACAGCCCGGTTACCGTCACCAAGCCTCAGCTCTCTGTCAGTACTCGGCCTACAGCCCGGTTACCGTCACCAAGCCTCAGCTCTCTGTCAGTACTCGGCCTACAGCCCGGTTACCGTCACCAAGCCTCGGTTCTCTGTCAATACTCGGCCTACCGCCCGGTTACCGTCACCATAACTCAGCTCTCTGTCAGTACTCGGGTACAGCCCAGTTACCGTCACCAAGCCTCAGCTCTCTGTCAGTACTCGGCCTACAGCCCGGTTACCGTCACCAAGCCTCAGCTCTCTGTCAGTACTCGGCCTACCGCCCGGTTACCGTCACCAAGACTCAGCTCTCTGTCAGTACTCGGCCTACCGCCCGGTTACCGTCACCAAGCCTCAGCTCTCTGTCAGTACTCGGCCTACAGCAGGGTTATCGTCACCAAACCTCAGCTCTCTGTCCGTACTCGGCCTACAGCCCGGTTACCGTCACCAAGCCTCAGCTCTCTGTCAGTACTCGGCCTACAGCGCGGTTACCGTCACCAAGCCTCAGCTCTCTGTCAGTACCCGGCCTACAGCCCGGTTACCGTCACCAAGCCTCAGCTCTCTGTCAGTACTCGGCCCGGTTACCCTAAGCAAGCCTCAGCTCTCTGTCAGTGTTCGGCCTACCGCCCGGTTACCGTCACCAAGCCTCAGCTCTCTGTCAGTACTCGGCCTACAGCCCGGTTACTGTCACCAAGCCTCAGTTCTCTGTCAGTACTCGGCCCGGTTACCGTCACCAAGCCTCAGCTCTCTGTCAGTACTCGGCCTACAACCCGGTTACCGTCACCAAGCCTCAGCTCTCTGTCAGTACTCGGCCTACCGCCCGGTTACCGTCACCAAGACTCAGCTCTCTGTCAGTACTCGGCCTACATCCCGGTTACCGTCACCAAGCCTCAGCTTTCTGTCAGTACTCGGCCTACAGCCCGGTTACCGTCACCAAGCCTCGGTTCTCTGTCAATACTCGGCCTACCGCGGGGGTACCGTCACCATAACTCAGCTCTCTGTCAGTACTCGGGTACAGCCCATTTACCGTCACCAAGCCTCAGCTCTCTGTCAGTACTCGGCCTACAGCCCGGTTACCGTCACCAAGCCTCAGCTCTCTGTCAGTACTCGGCCTACCGCCCGGTTACCGTCACCAAGACTCAGCTCTCTGTCAGTACTCGGCCTACAGCCCGGTTACCGTCACCAAGCCTCAGCTCTCTGTCAGTACTCGGCCTACAGCAGGGTTATCGTCACCAAACCTCAGCTCTCTGTCCGTACTCGGCCTACAGCCCGGTTACCGTCACCAAGCCTCAGCTCTCTGTCAGTACTCGTCCTACAGCGCGGTTACCGTCACCAAGCCTCAGCTCTCTGTCAGTACTCGGCCTACAGCCCGGTTACCGTCACCAAGCCTCAGTTCTCTGTCAGTTCTCGGCCCGGTTACCCTAACCAAGCCTCAGCTCTCTGTCAGTGTTCGGCCTACCGCCCGGTTACCGTCACCAAGCCTCAGCTCTCTGTCAGTACTCGGCCTACAGCCCGGTTACTGTCACCAAGCCTCAGTTCTCTGTCAGTACGCGGCCCGGTTATCCTAACCAAGCCTCAGCTCTCTGTCAGTACTCGGCCTACAGCCCGGTTACCGTCACCAAGCCTCAGCTCTCTGTCAGTACTCGGCCTACAGCCCGGTTACCGTCACCAAGCCTCAGCTCTCTGTCAGTACTCGGCCTACCGCCCGGTTACCGTCACCAAGCCTCAGCTCTCTGTCAGTACTCGGCCTACAGCCCGGTTACCGTCACCAAACCTCAGCTCTCTGTCAGTACTCGGCCTACAGCCCGGTTACCGTCACCAAACCTCAGCTCTCTGTCAGTACTCGGCCTACCGCCCGGTTACCGTCACCAAGCCTCAGCTCTCTGTCAGTACTCGGCCTACCGCCCGGTTACCGTCACCAAGCCTCAGCTCTCTGTCAGTACTCGGCCTACAGCCCGGTTACCGTCACCAAGCCTCAGCTCTCTGTCAGTACTCGGCCTACAGCCCGGTTACCGTCACCAAGCCGCGGCTCTCTGTCAGTACTCGGCCTACCGCCCGGTTACCGTCACCAAGCCTCAGCTCTCTGTCAGTACTCGGCCTACAACCCGGTTACCGTCACCAAGCCTCAGCTCTCTGTCAGCACTCGGCCTACAGCCCGGTTACCGTCACCAAGCTTCAGCTCTCTGTCAGTACTCGGCCTACAGCCCGGTTACCGTCACCAAGTCTCCTCTCTCTGTCAGCACTCGGCCTACAGCCCGGTTACCGTCACCAAGCCTCAGCTCTCTGTCAGTATTCGGCCTACAGCCCGGTTACCGTCACCAAGCCTCAGCTCTCTGTCAGTACTCGGCCTACCGCCCGGTTACCGTCACCAAGCCTCAGCTCTCTGTCAGTACTCGGCCTACAGCCCGGTTACCGTCACCAAGCCTCAGCTCTCTGTCAGTACTCGGCCTACCGCCCGGTTACCGTCACCAAGCCTCAGCTCTCTGTCAGTATTCGGCCTACACCCCGGTTACCGTCACCAAGCCTCAGCTCTCAGTCAGTACTCGGCCTACAACCCGGTTACCGTCACCAAGCCTCAGCTCTCTGTCAGCACTCGGCCTACAGCCCGGTTACCGTCACCAAGCCTCAGCTCTCTGTCAGTATTCGGCCTGCAGCCCGGTTACCGTCACCAAGCCTCAGCTCTCTGTCAGTACTCGGCCTACAGCCCGGTTACCGTCACCAAGCCTCAGCCTTTCTGTCAGTACTCGGCCTACAGCCCGGTTACCGTCACCAAGCCTCAGCTCTCTGTCAGTACTCGGCCTACAGCCCGGTTACCGTCACCAAGCCTCAGCTCTCTGTCAGTACTCGGCCTACAGCCCGGTTACCGTCACCAAGCCTCAGCTCTCTGTCAGTACTCGGCCTACAGCCCGGTTACCGTCACCAAGCCTCAGCTCTCTGTCAGTACTCGGCCTACAGCCCGGTTACCGTCACCAAGCCTCAGCTCTATGTCAGTACTCGGCCTACAGCCCGGTTACCGTCACCAAGCCTCAGCTCTCTGTCAGTACTCGGCCTACAGCTCGGTTACCGTCACCAAGTCTCAGCTCTCTGTCAGTACTCGGCCTACAGCCCGGTTACCGTCACCAAGCCTCAGCTCTCTGTCAGTACTCGGCCTACCGCCCGGTTACCGTCACGAAGCCTCAGCTCTCTGTCAGTACTCGGCCTACAGCCCGGTTACCGTCACCAAGCCTCAGTTCTCTGTCAGTACTCGGCCTAGCGCCCGGTTACCGTCACCAAGCCTCAGCTCTCTGTCAGTACTCGGCCTACAGCCCGGTTACCGTCACCAAGCCTCAGCTCTCTGTCAGTACTCGGCCTACAGCCCGGTTACCGTCACCAAGCCTCAGCTCTCTGTCAGTACTCGGCCTACCGCCCGGTTACCGTCACCAAGCCTCAGCTCTCTGTCAGTACTCGGCCTACCGCCCGGCTACCGTCACCAAGCCTCAGCTCTCTGTCAGTACTCGGCCTACCGCCCGGTTACCGTCACCAAGCCACAGCTCTCTGTCAGTACTCGGCCTACTGCTCGGTTACCGTCACCAAGCCTCAGCTCTCTGTCAGTACTCGGCCTACAGCCCAGTTACCGTCACCAAGCCTCAGCTCTCTGTCAGTACTCGGCCTACAGCCCGGTTACCGTCACCAAGCCTCAGCTCTCTGTCAGTACTCGGCCTACAGCCCGGTTACCGTCACCAAGCCTCAGCTCTCTGTCAGTACTCGGCCTACAGCCCGGTTACCGTCACCAAGCCTCAGCTCTCTGTCAGTACTCGGCCTACAGCCCGGTTACCGTCACCAAGCCTCAGCTCTCTGTCAGTACTCGGCCTACAGCCCGGTTACCGTCACCAAGCCTCAGCTCTCTGTCAGTACTCGGCCTACAGCCCGGTTACCGTCACCAAGCCTCAGCTCTCTGTCAGTACTCGGCCTACAGCCCGGTTACCGTCACCAAGCCTCAGCTCTCTGTCAGTACTCGGCCTACAGCCCGGTTACCGTCACCAAGCCTCAGCTCTCTGTCAGTACTCGGCCTACCGCCCGGTTACCGTCACCAAGCCTCAGCTCTCTGTCAGTACTCGGCCTACCGCCCGGCTACCGTCACCAAGCCTCAGCTCTCTGTCAGTACTCGGCCTACCGCCCGGTTACCGTCACCAAGCCACAGCTCTCTGTCAGTACTCGGCCTACTGCTCGGTTACCGTCACCAAGCCTCAGCTCTCTGTCAGTACTCGGCCTACAGCCCAGTTACCGTCACCAAGCCTCAGCTCTCTGTCAGTACTCGGCCTACAGCCCGGTTACCGTCACCAAGCCTCAGCTCTCTGTCAGTACTCGGCCTACAGCCCGGTTACCGTCACCAAGCCTCAGCTCTCTGTCAGTACTCGGCCTACCGCCCGGTTACCGTCACCAAGCCTCAGCTCTCTGTCAGTACTCGGCCTACAGCCCGGTTACCGTCACCAAGCCTCAGCTCTCTGTCAGTACTCGGCCTACAGCCCGGTTACCGTCACCAAGCCTCAGCTCTCTGTCAGTACTCGGCCTACCGCCCGGTTACCGTCACCAAGCCTCAGCTCTCTGTCAGTACTCGGCCTACAGCCCGGTTACCGTCACCAAGCCTCAGCTCTCTGTCAGTACTCGGCCTACCGCCCGATTACCGTCACCAAGCCTCAGCTCTCTGTCAGTACTCGGCCTACCGCCCGGTTACCGTCACCAAGCCTCAGCTCTCTGTCAGTACTCGGCCTACAGCCCGGTTACCGTCACCAAGCCTCAGCTCTCTGTCAGTACTCGGCCTACAGCCCGGTTACCGTCACCAAGCCTCAGCTCTCTGTCAGTACTCGGCCTACCGCCCGGTTACCGTCACCAAGCCTCAGCTCTCTGTCAGTACTCGGCCTACAGCCCGGTTACCGTCACCAAGCCTCAGCTCTCTGTCAGTACTCGGCCTACCGCCCGATTACCGTCACCAAGCCTCAGCTCTCTGTCAGTACTCGGCCTACCGCCCGGTTACCGTCACCAAGCCTCAGCTCTCTGTCAGTACTCGGCCTACAGCCCGGTTACCGTCACCAAGCCTCAGCTCTCTGTCAGTACTCGGCCTACCGCCCGGTTACCGTCACCAAGCCTCAGCTCTCTGGCAGTACTCGGCCTACCGCCCGGTTACCGTCACCAAGCCTCAGCTCTCTGTCAGTGCTCGGCCTACAGCCCGGTTACTGTCACCAAGCCTCAGCTCTCTGTCAGTACTCGGCCTACCGCCCGGTTACCGTCACCAAGCCTCAGCTCTCTGTCAGTACTCGGCTACCGCCCGGTTACCGTCACCAAGCCTCAGCTCTCTGTCAGTACTCGGCCTACAGCCCGGTTACCGTCACCAAGCCTCAGCTCTCTGTCAGCACTCGGCCTACCGCCCGGTTACCGTCACCAAGCCTCAGCTCTCTGTCAGTACTCGGCCTACAGCCCGGTTACCGTCACCAAGCCTCAGCTCTCTGTCAGTACTCGGCCTACCGCCCGGTTACCGTCACCAAGCCTCAGCTCTCTGTCAGTACTCGGCCTACAGCCCGGTTACCGTCACCAAGCCTCAGCTCTCTGTCAGTACTCGGCCTACAGCCCGGTTACCGTCACCAAGCCTCAGCTCTCTGTCAGTACTCGGCCTACAGCCCGGTTACCGTCACCAAGCCTCAGCTCTCTGTCAGTACTCGGCCCACAGCCCGGTTACCGTCACCAAGCCTCAGCTCTCTGTCAGTACTCGGCCTACAGCGCGGTTACCGTCACCAAGCCTCAGCTCTCTGTCAGTACTCGGCCTACCGCCCGGTTACCGTCACCAAGCCTCAGCTCTCTGTCAGTACTCGGCCTACAGCCCGGTTACCGTCACCAAGCCTCAGCTCTCTGTCAGTACTCGGCCTACAGCCCGGTTACCTCCACCAAGCCTCAGCTGTCTGTCAGTACTCGGCCTACAGCCCGGTTACCGTCACCAAGCCTCAGCTCTCTGTCAGTACTCGGCCTACAGCCCGGTTACCGTCACCAAGCCTCAGCTCTCTGTCAGTACTCGGCCTACCGCCCGGTTACCGTCACCAAGCCTCAGCTCTCTGTCAGTACTCGGCCTACAGCCCGGTTACCGTCACCAAGCCTCAGCTCTCTGTCAGTACTCGGCCTACAGCCCGGTTACCGTCACCAAGCCTCAGCTCTCTGTCAGTACTCGGCCTACCGCCCGGTTACCGTCACCAAGCCTCAGCTCTCTGTCAGTACTCGGCCTACCGCCCGGTTACCGTCACCAAGCCTCAGCTCTCTGTCAGTACTCGGCCTACAGCCCGGTTACCGTCACCAAGCTTCAGCTCTCTGTCAGTACTCGGCATACAGCCCGGTTACCGTCACCAAGCCTCAGCTCTCTGTCAGTACTCGGCCTACCGCCCGGTTACCGTCACCAAGCCTCAGCTCTCTGTCAGTACTCGGCCTACAGCCCGGTTACCGTCACCAAGCCTCAGCTCTCTGTCAGTACTCGGCCTACAGCCCGGTTACCGTCACCAAGCCTCAGCTCTCTGTCAGTACTCGGCCTACAGCCCGGTTACCGTCACCAAGCCTCAGCTCTCTGTCAGTACTCGGCCTACAGCCCGGTTACCGTCACCAAGCCTCAGCTCTCTGTCAGTACTCGGCCTACAGCCCGGTTACCGTCACCAAGCCTCAGCTCTCTGTCAGTACTCGGCCTACCACCCGGTTACCGTCACCAAGCCTCAGCTCTCTGTCAGTACTCGGCCTACAGCCCGGTTACCGTCACCAAGCCTCAGCTCTCTGTCAGTACTCGGCCTACAGCCCGGTTACCGTCACCAAGCCTCAGCTCTCTGTCAGTACTCGGCCTACCGCCCGGTTACCGTCACCAAGCCTCAGCTCTCTGTCAGTACTCGGCCTACCGCCCGGTTACCGTCACCAAGCCTCAGCTCTCTGTCAGTACTCGGCCTACAGCCCGGTTACCGTCACCAAGCCTCAGCTCTCTGTCAGTACTCGGTCTACAGCCCGGTTACCGTCACCAAGCCTCAGCTCTCTGTCAGTACTCGGCCTACCGCCCGGTTACCGTCACCAAGCCTCAGCTCTCTGTCAGTACTCGGCCTACAGCCCGGTTACCGTCACCAAGCCTCAGCTCTCTGTCAGTACTCGGCCTACCGCCCGGTTACCGTCACCAAGCCTCAGCTCTCTGTCAGTACTCGGCCTACAGCCCGGTTACCGTCACCAAGCCTCAGCTCTCTGTCAGTACTCGGCCTACAGCCCGGTTACCGTCACCAAGCCTCAGCTCTCTGTCAGTACTCGGCCTACAGCCCGGTTACCGTCACCAAGCCTCAGCTCTCTGTCAGTACTCGGCCCACAGCCCGGTTACCGTCACCAAGCCTCAGCTCTCTGTCAGTACTCGGCCTACAGCCCGGTTACCGTCACCAAGCCTCAGCTCTCTGTCAGTACTCGGCCTACCGCCCGGTTACCGTCACCAAGCCTCAGCTGTCTGTCAGTACTCGGCCTACAGCCCGGTTACCGTCACCAAGCCTCAGCTCTCTGTCAGTACTCGGCCTACAGCCCGGTTACCGTCACCAAGCCTCAGCTCTCTGTCAGTACTCGGCCTACAGCCCGGTTACCGTCACCAAGCCTCAGCTCTCTGTCAGTACTCGGCCTACAGCCCGGTTACCGTCACCAAGCCTCAGCTCTCTGTCAGTACTCGGCCTACAGCCCGGTTACCGTCACCAAGCCTCAGCTCTCTGTCAGTACTCGGCCTACCGCCCGGTTACCGTCACTAAGCCTCAGCTCTCTGTCAGTACTCGGCCTACAGCCCGGTTACCGTCACCAAGCCTCAGCTCTCTGTCAGTACTCGGCCTACAGCCCGGTTACCGTCACCAAGCCTCAGCTCTCTGTCAGTACTCGGCCTACCGCCCGGTTACCGTCACCAAGCCTCAGCTCTCTGTCAGTACTCGGCCTACCGCCCGGTTACCGTCACCAAGCCTCAGCTCTCTGTCAGTACTCGGCCTACAGCCCGGTTACCGTCACCAAGCCTCAGCTCTCTGTCAGTACTCGGCATACAGCCCGGTTACCGTCACCAAGCCTCAGCTCTCTGTCAGTACTCGGCCTACCGCCCGGTTACCGTCACCAAGCCTCAGCTCTCTGTCAGTACTCGGCCTACAGCCCGGTTACCGTCACCAAGCCTCAGCTCTCTGTCAGTACTCGGCCTACCGCCCGGTTACCGTCACCAAGCCTCAGCTCTCTGTCAGTACTCGGCCTACAGCCCGGTTACCGTCACCAAGCCTCAGCTCTCTGTCAGTACTCGGCCTACAGCCCGGTTACCGTCACCAAGCCTCAGCTCTCTGTCAGTACTCGGCCTACAGCCCGGTTACCGTCACCAAGCCTCAGCTCTCTGTCAGTACTCGGCCTACAGCCCGGTTACCGTCACCAAGCCTCAGCTCTCTGTCAGTACTCGGCCTACAGCCCGGTTACCGTCACCAAGCCTCAGCTCTCTGTCAGTACTCGGCCTACAGCCCGGTTACTGTCACCAAGCCTCAGCTCTCTGTCAGTACTCGGCCTACAGCCCGGTTACCGTCACCAAGCCTCAGCTCTCTGTCAGTACTCGGCCTACAGCCCGGGGACCGTCACCAAGCCTCAGCTCTCTGTCAGTACTCGGCCTACAGCCCGGTTACCGTCACCAAGCCTCAGCTCTCTGTCAGTGTTCGGCCTACCGCCCGGTTACCGTCACCAAGCCTCAGCTCGCTGTCAGTACTCGGCCTACCGCCCGGTTACCGTCACCAAGCCTCAGCTCTCTGTCAGTACTCGGCCTACAGCAGGGTTACCGTCACCAAGCCTCAGCTCTCTGTCAGTACTCGGCCTACAGCCCGGTTACCGTCACCAAGCCTCAGCTCTCTGTCAGTACTCGGCCTACAGCCCGGTTACCGTCACCAAGCCTCAGCTCTCTGTCAGTACTCGGCCTACCGCCCGGTTACCGTCACCAAGCCTCAGCTCTCTGTCAGTACTCGGCCTACAGCCCGGTTACCGTCACCAAGCCTCAGCTCTCTGTCAGTACTCGGCCTACAGCCCGGTTACCGTCACCAAGCCTCAGCTCTCTGTCAGTACTCGGCCTACAGCCCGGTTACCGTCACCAAGCCTCAGCTCTCTGTCAGTACTCGGCCTACAGCCCGGTTACCGTCACCAAGCCTCAGCTCTCTGTCAGTACTCGGCCTACAGCCCGGTTACCGTCACCAAGCCTCAGCTCTCTGTCAGTACTCGGCCTACAGCCCGGTTACCGTCACCAAGCCTCAGCTCTCTGTCAGTACTCGGCCTACAGCAGGGTTACCGTCACCAAGCCTCAGCTCTCTGTCAGTACTCGGCCTACAGCCCGGTTACCGTCACCAAGCCTCAGCTCTCTGTCAGTACTCGGCCTACAGCCCGGTTACCGTCACCAAGCCTCAGCTCTCTGTCAGTACTCGGCCTACCGCCCGGTTACTGTCACCAAGCCTCAGCTCTCTGTCAGTACTCGGCCTACAGCCCGGTTACCGTCACCAAGCCTCAGCTCTCTGTCAGTACTCGGCCTACAGCCCGGTTACCGTCACCAAGCCTCAGCTCTCTGTCAGTACTCGGCCTACAGCCCGGTTACCGTCACCAAGCCTCAGCTCTCTGTCAGTACTCGGCCTACAGCCCGGTTACCGTCACCAAGCCTCAGCTCTCTGTCAGTACTCGGCCCATAGTGTGATTACGGTCGCTTGCCTTTCCAGAGCATTCCTATCCCGTATCTGCTGGGATGTAGTGACCTATGCTTGTATGTTGCTGCGTTCGCCGTCAGCTTTTCATGTGTCTCGTGTGAGTCTCGTTCGGGACCACGTGGGTCGGCGGCCATGATTGAACGGTGCCCGGGGGATGCCATTGGGCGAGTCCCGACCCCGCCGCCCGGGCCAACCAGACGGGCTTGTAAGGGGTCCGGGTACTCCTGTCCCCTTTATACTGCCTCCCTGGGCGGGGTCGCCAGTAGACAACCTCCCCCACCCCCTCCTCCTCCTCCTTGCTCACACCCCTCTCCCCCTCCCCCTCCTCCTCCTGCTCCCCGCTGCATGTCCCTTGACCCCGTCATTAATCATACCTCGGCCCCGCCCGGCCCCCCGTCGTCCCGCCCCTGCACCCCTCGCCCCGCCCCCCCCCCGTCGTCCCGCCCCCCCCCGTCGTCCCGCCCCTGCACCCCTCGCCCCGCCCCCCCCATCGTCCCGCCCCTGCACCCCTCGCCCCGCCCCCCCCCCGTCGTCCCGCCCCTGCACCCAAACCCTCAACTCCGCCCCCACCCCCCATCACCCATCACCCTGCCCTCGGGTTGTAGGCACCTTGACACGGTGACAACCCCGGGTCAGGCTCCTGGGTGCGACCCTCCCGGGGTGAGGGACTGGTTATGGCCGCCGACCGTCGCCCGGGTGTCATGTTATTGAAGAATTAAGGCAGAGCTCGATGGCCTATATTCCGGAATTATGATCGAAAAAAACCTAATACAACAAAAAGTCGGCGCACTCCGTGCAGCTCCATATATGGGAACATGCACATTTCCCCCTACCGTATCCATCACCACAGCACCCTAACTTAGCGACCCGTGGGCTGACACGGGCATGGTGTCAGAGAGGAAGGGTTGTTCACGATAGCAGAGATCACCCAGTTTATGATGAACCATATTCATTTAAAGGGTCACTTGTTTTTGGTTTGATAATTACTTGCGTGATCAAGGTATATCTGAATTAATGCATGTTTATCAGGTCAACACTCTTGTACAAAGTATATCAAACAACGCAACGGGTAAAATTATATGTGTTGGTCGTCAGAGAGAATCTGGGTCGTTAAGGACAGCGATGGTCGCCAGGGAGAGCCCTGGTCATTAGGGACAGCGATGGTCGTCATAGAAAGACCTGGTCGTTAAGGACAGCAATGGTCGTCATAGAGAGCTCTGGTCGTCAAGGACAGCGATGGTCGTCATAGAGAGCTCTGGTCGTTAAGGACAGCGATGGTCGTCATAGAGAGCTCTGGTCGTTAAGGACAGCAATGGTCGTCATAGAGAGCTCTGGTCGTTAAGGACAGCGATGGTCGTCATAGAGAGCTCTGGTCGTTAAGGACAGCGATGGTCGTCATGGCGAGCCCTGGTCGTCAAGGACAGCGATGGTCGCCATGGAGAGCCCTGGTCATTAAGGACAGCGATGGTCGTCTTAGAGAGCTCTGGTCGTTAAGGACAGCGGTGGTCGTCATAGAGAGCTCTGGTCGTTAAGGACAGCGATGGTCGTCATAGAGAGCTTTGGTCGTTAAGGACAGCGATGGTCCTCATGGAGAGCCCTGGTCATTAAGGACAGCGATGGTCGTCATGGAGAGCCCTGGTCGTCAAGGACAGCGATGGTCGTCATGGAGAGCCCTGGTCATTAAGGACAGCGATGGTCGTCATGGAGAGCCCTGGTCATTAAGGACAGCGATGGTCATCTTAGAGAGCTCTGGTCGTTAAGGACAGCGGCGGCCGTCATAGAGAGCTCTGGTCGTTAAGGACAGCGATGGTCGTCATAGAGAGCTTTGGTCGTTAAGGACAGCGATGGTCGTCATGGAGAGCCCTGGTCATTAAGGACAGCGATGGTCGTCATAGAGAGCTCTGGTCGTCAAGGACAGCGATGGTCGTCATAGAGAGCCCTGGTCATTAAGGACAGCGATAGTCGTCATGGAGAGCCCTGGTCATTAAGGACAGCGATGGTCGTCATAGAGAGCTCTGGTCGTTAAGGACAGCGATGGTCGTCATGGAGAGCCCTGGTCATTAAGGACAGCGGTGGTCGTCATAGAGAGCTCTGGTCATTAAGGACAGCGATGGTCGTCATGGAGAGCCCTGGTCGTCAAGGACAGCGATGGTCGTCATAGAGAGCTCTGGTCGTTAAGGACAGCGATGGTCGTCATAGAGAGCTCTGGTCGTTAAGGACAGCGGTGGTCGTCATAGAGAGCTCTGGTCGTTAAGGACAGCGATGGTCGTCATGGAGAGCCCTGGTCGTCAAGGACAGCGATGGTGGTCATAGAGAGCTCTGGTCGTTAAGGACAGCGATGGTCGTCATAGAGAGCTCTGGTCGTTAAGGACAGCGATGGTCGTCATAGAGAGCTCTGGTCGTTAAGGACAGCGATGGTCGTCATGAAGAGCTCTGGTGGTTAAGGAGAGTGATGGTCGCCAGAGAGACCCCTGGTCATTAAGGAGCGATAGTCGTCATGGAGAGCCCTGGTCGTCAAGGACAGCGATGGTCGTAATAGAGAGCTCTGGTCATAAGGGACAGCGGTGGTCGTCATAGAGAGCTCTGGTCGTTAAGGACAGCGATGGTCGTCTTAGAGAGCTCTGGTCATTAAGGACAGCGGTGGTCGTCATAGAGAGCTCTGGTCGTTAAGGACAGCGATGGTCGTCATGGAGAGCCCTGGTCGTCAAGGACAGCGATGGTCGTCATAGAGAGCTCTGGGCGTTAAGGACAGCGATGGTCGTCATAGAGAGCTCTGGTCGTTAAGGACAGCGATGGTCGTCATAGAGAGCTCTGGTCGTTAAGGACAGCGATGGTCGTCATGAAGAGCTCTGGTCGTTAAGGAGAGTGATGGTCGCCAGAGAGACCCCTGGTCATTAAGGAGCGATAGTCGTCATGGAGAGCCCTGGTCGTCAAGGACAGCGATGGTCGTAATAGAGAGCTCTGGTCATTAAGGACAGCGATGGTCGTCATAGAGAGCTATGGTCGTTAAGGACAGCGATGGTCGTCATGGAGAGCCCTGGTCGTCAAGGACAGCGATGGTCGTCATAGAGAGCTATGGTCGTTAAGGACAGCGATGGTCGTCATGGAGAGCCCTGGTCATTAAGGACAGCGATGGTCGTCATAGAGAGCCATGATCGTTAAGGACAGCAGTGGCCGCCAGGGGGAACCCTGGTCGTTCAGGACAGCGATGGTCGTCATAGAGAGCTCTGGTCGTTAAGGACAGCGATGGTCGTCATGGAGAGCTCTGGTCATTAAGGACAGCGATGGTCGTTATAGAGAGCTCTGGTCGTTAAGGACAGCGATGGTCGTCATGGAGAGCCCTGGTCGTTAAGGACAGCGATGGTCGTCATGGAGAGCCCTGGTCATTAAAGACAGCGATGGTCGTTATAGAGAGCTCTGGTCGTTAAGGACAGCGATGGTCGTCATCGAGAACCCCTGGTCATTAAGGACAGCGATGGTCGTCATGGAGAACCCCTGGTCGTCTGCTAGTGCCCTGGACTTGACGAAGAGCTCTTTTGGCCAGGACGCGCACTGGTGGTCGTCAAGGAGTGCCCTGGTCGTTAAGGACAGCGATGGTCGCCAGGGAGAGCCCTGGTCATTAAAGACAGCGATGGTCGTCATAGAGAGCTCTGGTCGTTAAGGACAGCGATGGTCGTCATGGAGAACCCCTGGTCGTCTGCTAGAGCCCTGGACTTGACGAAGAGCTCTTTTGCCCAGGACGCGCACTGGTGGTCGTTAAGGAGTGCCCTGGTGGTTGTCAAGGAGTGAACCTGACGTCGGGGAGAGCTGTGATCTCTAGGGGGCACCCCTTGTCTGTAGGAGGCGCCCCGGTCGTCAGGGCAACGCCGGTGTTGCGCGGAGATCAAAGGACAAAGGTGCCATCTGCTTCAGCTCCGAGGAATCACCGGCGGGCGATAATTGGGAGCTTGATCGCGGCAGTTGGACTGCCTCTAATCAGGGGGGTACCGGTGGCGCCCCGAGGCGTCTACTTAGGATAAAGTCAGCCCCCTCTTCAGTCTCGCCCAGTCTTGCAATCCGCCTTGGGCACATACAGCAACCTTAATTACAGCCGCTCAAGTCCAAACGGTGAGGTGTTGTTCTCAATCCGAGTATTTAGTGTTATGGTCGGCGGTGTACCGTGCTGTTGGGTGGGCGCCTGTCACCAATGAATTCTTTTTCCAGATGTGACAATACGATATATGTTATTTTGGACCCTTGTTTCGGCCTCTTGGTTTCAAACTTTTGACCGCCAGGGCAACACAAGATCGCCTGGCGGTGTAGCGGTTTACAACATAACTAGTTGTGCATAATGAGGGATACGCGTTTGTTATATGCTATAACGAAAGATTAGGATTCACACCAAACAGAACTGTACAGTTTGTTTCAAATTGATTTTGTAAATATGGAAAAAAAATCGTCTTTTGTTTGACATTTCATCATGTCATAGCTATGTGTACGACGTTACAGATTGGTGTGTAGTTCAGAGTTTCATTAGACAATTTTAGGAATGTTGCGAAGCAATACACCTTAGTGACAAGAAACTGCTTGGAAAAAGGGAAAAAGTGTATACAGTGGTGTATTGTATGTTTTACAGTTCAAAATACGGACAGCGTGCTCTGCTGATTACAATAAAATTATGTATAATACAGAATATCCTGGGGTTTGCTTGGAAGATGGTGTGTAGCGGGGGGGGGGGGTAAGGTTGGGGTCCTGTGGGGTGGGGGGGGCGGGTATTGG
Organism: Arenicola marina; assembly: GCA_964019135.1. Classification (NCBI taxonomy): domain Eukaryota; kingdom Metazoa; phylum Annelida; class Polychaeta; family Arenicolidae; genus Arenicola; species Arenicola marina. The sequence goes on along the minus strand of OZ025260.1, from coordinate 34,128,844 downwards.
ACCAGAGTGATTACATGGTATACGAATAGCTTTAATGTTCTAATGTATCATGGAGGGACGCTATATATTCTGAAAGCATGCGAGCTGAGCGACGATAATACACATATATATGTGAAAGTACGAAGCTTAATCTGTAATCTGTATTCTAATTTAAAGGCAGTCTACAACTTTGAATCCATAATCTTAATTTGACATGTGAAAATACAAATTTAAATATGGTGCTTATTGCCACGATCCAATAGAATAAGTTTTCATATAGATATACATATCTACATTATAAAAGCGTCTGTGACGGCTGTTCTCCGCCATGGCTATCACAGTACCCCATATATGCAAAAACAAGGCCTGATGGGGCAAAGACAAGAAGTTAAACCGACATTGAAGCACCTGCTGGAAAGAGAAACCCAGAAAACAATTCCCCATGATAATGAACAGCTTGTTCAGTCACGTGGCATTGACCCGATTATCCGCGTTCGGCACTCCCCGCTGCGTGGCGTTGCGGTTTGCTTTCCATAAGGACCCGGATGCGACGTGGACATGTCCTGGTTTTCTCGTACGACTCTCTCCTTCACTGCACCTCGGCCATTCGGGGGCGCCCTAGTGCCTTTGGATGGCCTAGTCGCGGCGATCTCACCCCTCGAAATGGTCCATTTTCGATCTTCCGCTGGCCGATGTGGTCTGACAGTTCAATCGGGACCGTCAACAGGTAGCGTCCATCGCATTCGTCACTGACCTCGGAATCGAAAAGAAGCAATTTTATGTGATTGCTTTGCGAGGCACTTTCCTGTTGGGGTTTTTGTACGCTGTGATTTCGCTTTAGGTACGTGGGGGAGGGGAAAGGCGGGCGGGGGGGGGGGCGCCCGATGATCGCGTTGGGATGTGTGTGAGTGGTTGTGTATGTGGATGTCAGCGGTCAGCAGGGTGGACGTGTCTGGAACATGTGTGCGACTGGGTGTCAGGGGGGGTGTCGGTTGTCAGGGTGAGCGCTGGTCGCCAGGGAGTGTGGTGGTTGTCAGGGGGAGCGGTGGTTATCAGGGTGTGTGGTGGTTGTCAGGGAGTGTCGTGGTTGTCAGGGAGTGTGGTGGTTGTCAGGGAGTGTGGTGGTTGTCAGGGTGTGTGGTGGTTGTCAGGGTGTGTGCTGGTTGTCAGGCAGTGTGCTGGTTGTCAGGGAGTGTGGTGGTTGTCAGGGAGTGTGGTGGTTGTCAGGGTGTGTGGTGGTTGTCAGGGAGTGTGGTGGTTTTAATGAAGTGTGGTGGTTGTCAGGGTGTGTGGTGGTTGTCAGGGAGTGTGGTGGTTGTCAGGGTGTGTGGAGGTTGTCAGGGAGTGTGGTGGTTGTCAGGGCGTGTGGTTGTTGTCAGGGAGTGTAGTGGTTTTCATAGTGTGTGGTGGTTGTCAGGGAGTGTGGTGGTGGTCAGGTTGTGTGGTGGTTGTCATGGTGTGTGGTTGTTGTTAAGGAGTGTGGTGGTTGTCAGGGAGTGTTGTGGTTGTCAGGGTGTGTGGTAGTGGTCAGGGTGTGTGGTGGTTGTCAGGGAGTGGTGGTTCTCAGGGAGTGTGGTTCGTTGTCAGGGAGTGTGGTGGCTGGCAGGGTGTGTGGTGGTTGTCAGGGAGTGTGGTGGTTGTCAGGGTGTGGTGGTGGTCAGGGTGTGTGGTGGTTGTCAGGGAGTGGTGATTGTCAGGGAGTGTGGTTTGTTGTCAGGGAGTGTGGTGGTTGTCAGGGTGTGTGGTGGTTGTCAGGGAGTGTGGTGGTTGTCAGGGCGTGTGGTTGTTGTCAGGAAGTGTAGTGGTTTTCATCGAGTGCGGTTTGATGTGGTTCACCCACTGTCTGATACGAGGATCCACCGTGTTGCATTTTAACAACCGATTGAAATATGTGTTCTGGATGTAAATGTTGATATGCCTGGTCTGTGTGTCCAACTGCCCATTGTCCGAGAAGTGGGAACATTTGAGACGGGCGGCTCGCGAAGTGATGGCTTTATGTGAGGGTTGTCCGAGAAGGCAGAACGGTATCTGAGGGCCGTCGGAGAAAAGGGAGCGGTCCGTAACAAGTGAGGGAGACTCGAGAACTAAGGACGGTTCGAGAAGTGGGGGCGGCTTGAGAAGTGGGGCGGTGGGGCAGACCGAGAGTGAGGTCGGTCCGAGAACTGAGGGCGGTCCGAGAACTGAGGGCGGTCCGACAAGTGGGAGCGGCTTGAAAAGTGAGGGCGGTCCGTCAGAAGCGGACGCTGTCCGAGAAGTGAGTGCAATCCGCGAAGTGGGACGTTTCAAAAACGGAGGGCGGCCGTCAGAATTGGGGTGACGGAGTCCGAGAAGTGAGGGAAGCTAGATCAGTGAAGGCAGCTGGAGAAGTGAGGGCAGTTAGAGAAGTGAGGGCAGTTAGATCAGTGAAGGCAGTTGGAGAAGTGATGGCAGTTGGAGAAGTGAGGGCAGTTAGAGAAGTGAGGGCAGTTAGATCAGTGAAGACAGCTGGAGAAGTGAGGGCAGTTAGAGAAGTGAGGGCAGTTAGATCAGTGAAGGCAGTTGGAGAAGTGAGGGCAGTTGGAGAAGTGAGGGCAGTTGGAGAAGTGAGGGCAGTTGGAGACGTGAGGGCAGTTAGAAAAGTGAAGGCAGTTAGAGAAGTGAGGGCAGTTAGAGAAGTGAGGGCAGTTAGAGAAGTGAGAGCAGTTAGAGAAATGAGGGCAGTTAGATAAGTGAAGGCAGTTGAAGAAGTGAGGGCAGTTGGAGAAGTGATGACAGTTGGAGAAGTTATGACAGTTGGAGAAGTGATGAAAGTTGGAGAAGTGAGGGCAGTTGGAGAAGTGACGGCTGTTAGAGAAGTGCGGGCAGTTGGAGAAGTGAACGCAGTTGGAGAAGTGAGGGCAGTTGGAGTAGTGAGGGCAGTTAGAGAAATGAGGGTAGTTAGAGTAGTGAGGGAAGTCGGAGAAGTGAGGGCTATTAGAGAAGTGAGGGCTGTTGGAGAAGTGATGACAATTGGAGAAGTTAGGGCAGTTGGAGAAGTGATGACAGTTGGAGAAGTTAGGGCAGTTGGAGAAGTGATGACAGTTGGAGAAGTTAGGGCAGTTGGAGAAGTGATGACAGTTAGATCAGTGAAGGCAGTCCGAAAAGTGAGGGCAATTAGAGAAGTGAGGGCAGTTGGAGAAGTGAGGGCAGTTGGAGAAGTGAGGGCAGTTGGAGTAGTGAGGGCAGTTAGAGAAATGAGGGCAGTTAGAGTAGTGAGGGCAGTCGGAGAAGTGAGGGCTATTAGAGAAGTGAGGGCTGTTAGAGAAGTGATGACAGTTGGAGAAGTGAGGGCAGTTAGATAAGTGAGGGCTGTTAGAGAAGTGAGAGCTGTTAGAGAAGTGAGGGCAGTTAGAGAAGTGAGGGCAGTTGGAGAGGTGAGGGCAGTTGGAGGAGAGAGGGCAGTTGGAGTAGTGAGGGCAGTTAGAGAAATGAGGGCAGTTAGAGTAGTGAGGGCAGTCGGAGAAGTGAGTGCTATTAGAGAAGTGAGGGCTGTTGGAGAAGTGATGACAGTTGGAGAAGTGAGGGCAGTTAGATAAGTGAGGGCTGTTAGAGAAGTGAGAGCTGTTAGAGAAGTGAGGGCAGTTAGAGAAGTGAGGGCAGTTGGAGAGGTGAGGGCAGTTGGAGGAGAGAGGGCAGTTGGAGAAGTGAGGGCAGTTGGAGGAGTGAGGGCTGTTAGAGAGGTGATGGCTGTTAGAGAAGTGAGGGCAGTTAGAGAACTGAAGGCAGTCGGAGAAGTGAGGGCAGTTGGAGAAGTGAGGCCGGTCCAACAAGGTGCATGTCGTAAAAACAAACCCACTACACTAGCTGCACATCAACAAGTACATTTTTTTTTTGCAATCACCCCCAACCTTCCTCTCTACCCCGACGCCTCATCCCCCCAGACCCCCCATCTCCCACCGCCCCCTCCCCCACCCCTTCACCGACCCCCAACCCCATTCTACAACCAACACGTAACAGGACAAGAATTTAGCGCAGCCAGCGGCGCGAAATGATCAACACGACCCTTGTAATTTACTGGTTTACCATATCAATGACACGGCACTCCCCCTTGAGCAGCTCACTGGCTGACTGCTCCGCCCCCGCCCGCCCCCTGGTGGCGGCCAGAAGGAGGGCTCTTTAGTCTGTCGCCCGGCCGCCCCGTACAAGCCCGACCAGTCAGTCACTACACCCCGGCCATGTCTAATGCCCCGTCCCCCTACCGGCATGCCAATAAGACTTACAAAGTGGGTTAGAGTCGAGTCCGCAGCCTACGCCTGTGGCGAGACATTCACCGAGACTTAGACGAGAACTCCATCGAGGATCCTGTGGCGAAAGAAACAAGAGCTGGGATAGAAAGAAAGCCGGCTCGGCGGTGGGGCGGGGGGGGGGGGCGGGGGGGGAGGGGGTACGACAGACAAAAACGTCTAAATAACGAAAACAGAGAGGGGCGGCGGGGGGTTGCTCTGGTTCTCTTGCCTTATTAAAAGAAGTTCTTTATAAATTGAAATTGGAATTGCTCATAATACATCAGATGAACCCAGGCAATAACTGGAAAAGTCAGCCTAGTAAAAAAAACTGAATCAGATTATTTTATATTTAGTATTCTTTTTGTTTTTGTAGTTTGTTTCATAACCGTAGTGACGTCACCTACGATACAGGATTATTCATGTATTGGGAAGCCATTACCCGGGATTGGATTGTGATGAACAGTAGTAAAACCACGCGTCTGACAGTATGTAGAAGATCAACTTGACAAGCCTCCAATATGTCGTAAAATATGCCCGGGATTTCCGCTTCCCCTAGATTTACTGATAGCATTGGATTGAGATTTCCTGAATAGACAGAAAAGCAGGAGGGAGAATTTGCTCCTTGGCATGCCCCAACTGCTGCGGATTATGTGAATACTTCTAAATGCAACATTCAATGACCGAAAACCCAAAGTATCTATTCGGAAGGCATCGAGGTGGCAGTACAGTGCCCACGATCGTCATAGATCAGGTCTCTGAGAAGCCGTGTACAGACAGATCCAGGCAACGGAAAACGGTAATCCAAAAAACACGAATTGAACATGGCAGAGAGGAAATTGAATACTGCTAACAAGCGACGTCGAGTTACTGACCCGCGGAAACGTTTTTTTCTTCTATTGTTTGCTTCGTTTCTTTAAATTATCTTTTGGGTACTCGCTGTCCGGTGGCGACGCCTAGCGGGATGCGGAGACCGCGGTCATTGTTCTAGCCCACAAGGTCACGTGACACTCAAGGGAGCCACTTTTCATTGCTCTTCTTTGTGTCACCCCCTACCCCTCCCCTCCCCTCCCCTCCCATCCCCTCCCCTCCCCTCGACCGTCCCCTCCCCCCTCCTCCCTCCCTCGAATAGGCCGTGTTTCTGGAGGGTTGTGCGCAAGACTGTCATGACTGCAATTAAGATCGCTTCATTTTGCCCTTAGAAATGCCGTTTTCAGCAGTAAACGAATTAGGGTGGCATTTGTCTTCAGCGGCGCTCGTCCCATTCTCCTTCCTCGACACTGCGTTAAAAACGGTCACCACGCCTGTCTGGCTGGCTGTCCGGCCTTCCGGAGCCCCCTGCTGGCTGGCTGGGCCGGTGGGGTGGGGGCGGGGGGGCGCCTGGCTGGGTGGTGCGGGGGTCAGGGCGGGGCTGAAGGGAACGCAAACTGAGCTAATATTGACGTATTGTGATCCTTTGAGTGGCACAATGCGTCGACGCTCAGATAGATATTTCCGGTGAAAGGATCCCTTCCTGGCCACGTAACCCCGCAGTGAAGAAAGGGTAAACAAAGCCGCGAATATACTCTGCCCAGCATCGATGGAAGAAATGCCACAGACACTCGATGGAGACAAAAATGGCGGCCGGGCGCAGTGGGGGGGGGGGGGGGGGGATGGATACTAAAGTCTTGAAATAGGCATCGTGTAGTGAAGATAATTAATTTACAGTAAGGAAGATGCCCAGTGGAAATGGCTAAAGTAAACTAAATAAATGGTATAAACTAGGTATTTAGACTGAGAGACTCAATTGGAAAGTATAAATAATAAATGGGGAAAGGAGATTAAAGTAAATTGAAGGGGTATGTAAATCTACACATAGAGAGGAAACAAGTAGCTGTGGGTGAACAATGGGTCAATAGAGGGGATATAAAGGGTGGACAATGGGTCAATATAGGGAATATAAAGGGTGGACAATGAGTCAATAGAGGGGATATAAAGGGTGAACAATGAGTCAATAGAGGGGATATAAAGGGTGAACAATGGGTCAATAGAGGGGATATAAAGGATGGACAATGGGTCAATAGAGGGGATATAAAGGGTGAACAATGGGTCAATAGAGGGGATATAAAGGGTGGACAATGGGTCAATAGAAGGGATATAAAGGGTGGACAATGGGTCAATAGAGGGGATATAAAGGGTGAACAATGAGTCAATAGAGGGGATATAAAGGGTGAACAATGGGTCAATAGAGGGGATATAAAGGATGGACAATGGGTCAATAGAGGGGATATAAAGGGTGAACAATGGGTCAATAGAGGGGATATAAAGGGTGGACAATGACGGGTAAACGCGAGTACAAGGGACGCCTAAAGAAGGAGAAAGGTCTAGAAAGTACCGTAGGAATGCATGTCTCTCGTTCTTGTGGTAACTCTTGGTAAGCTTCTATAGCTTCATTTGTGTGAAGGGAAAGATAATTTCTGGGCTTAATATAGTTGAGCTCAATAATGCTATAGATGTTGTGCCATGACCCTGGAAAAACCGCTTTGATCTCTAATCTTGTTTTCCCCCATAATTGTTTGCGCAAATCGTGTGTTATTTGTGTTAAGGATGGCGCATACGTTTGCTATTTTCCGGATTATATCGCTTACTTCTCCATGACGTAAGTAAGGGCGACATTTAGCCTCTATTAGCGCAGTTCTCGCGAGAAAGCCCGAGCACATGCGAGTAGGACGGGCTGTGGATGGTGTTGGCTCTGGCCCCGATACCTTGGTGTCACGCACCAGTCACAGCTCCACTTCAAAGTAGGCCACACCCTGCCGAGGCATTAGGCGAGGTCACGTGATCGGCGGATGATGACCCGTCGTACATGCCACTCACCGTATGTGGGCTCAGCCAATCAGAAAGCAACGAGAGCCCACTACTCATTTCTTTTCCCTGTGTGTGGGGTGGCGTGGAGGGAGGTGGCTGTATAGGGTGGGGTGCAGAGGGGGGGGGGGGGGGCATAATGGGGCGGTATGGGGGTGTTTTTTTTTGTTTTAATTTTTTATCGCTGAGTCAGCGGTTTATCGCAACGGGTGGAATCCGAATCGGTCCATTTGATTGGGTCGTGTACCGAACGGACGAGGAGATATTGGAACTTGAGATAAGCTGTTAACGTATTTACGGGTGAATGGTATGCTGACGCTAGATCTGTGCAAGCGGAGTCGTGTCACGAGGAGTAGAGGAAACGACGGTCCGCCCCCCACCCAATTAAAGTGTTTGTGCCATGCTATCAAGTGCTTCACATGACGAGAAATACGCAAAATACAATATGTTTATGTGGCAGATTGGCCATTTATCGCCTGACATATTTGAACACGGTTATCAACTTACAATATAGCAATACTGAGATTTAGCTTTCCATTCACCATGGTTTAATTAATTCAATGACCAAGAACCAAATACGTATATAAAATACGGGATAAAACTACAACAGATAACTTTTCTCGACACCTTTTTAAAATGTTCTAAAGGAAATGATATTTTCAGGTTCTTAATGTACATGATATTATTATAGGCCATAAATAACATGTCATGTTTGTCGAGCCACTTTTGGAGGTCAAACTGGCGCATCTTATGCAGGAAATCAACTGTGGTTTACTTGTGTAATACGTCATCAAAATTTGGGCATCGCTGCCTTTGTCGTCGTTAAATTTGATGACATGTCTATTTCGTTCAGAGTTAACATTCACGCAGTCAGACAATGTGTCCAAGACTTTTCTCCAAAAGATTTGTTAAAATCATCATGCAGGTGGAATATTGCTGCATGAGCAGCTTAAATATTCTCGCTTGGATTCTCTCGTTAAGACCAACCAGGTCGCTAGCATAGAAGCCAATGAACAACAACAAACAGGCGAACTAAAAAATCTCACCGGGTCTTACCGAGAGTGAATAAAAGTTTAATAGCAAACTGTTACCGAGGAATGAGTAACAAAAGCCTGCAGAACATGCTGCTAGTTTTTCATTGCATCACAAATGACTCTATTTCAAATTTCCCCCCCATTGCATTCCTCATTATAGTGCTTGGAGCTATATCCAGTTGGAGTGGCATGTTGTGATTTTTGTTTCTTTGTCGTGTATAAACAAGTTGAACCTTGCCGCTGCATGGTCTGTATTGTAAGATGCGGACACATTGGAGGTAATTACTCCTCATCTATAACTGTTTGTGTCGATATTACCCAACGTTTGGTCGGTCTCTATAGCGACACATGTGACCATGCAGCTCAACAAGTTTTCACCTCGTCTGAGTCTAACGTGGGTGGCACTCTGTTGTACCCGTAGTCGTTCTTTTTACGTGTGGACCGCAGCTGACGAAAATCAAAGCAACGCAATCATTTTTTGGAGATGCTTCTCCCCCCCCTTCCTTCCCCCGCCGCCGCCTCCTGTCCCCCTGCCGACGAGACTTGAAGGCATTGTTTCGGAAGGCTTCTCGTATTGCCAGACGATGCAGTTACAACAATGGAGTTCGTGACTGAGCGGGGAAAATCATCGATTATATAATTCATGCAACTAGTTTGGCAAACATTACTCAGCGTTTAGTGGGTAGGGTTTGTTTGTCTTTTCACAAAAAAGACTCTTTTGTTATGTTAAGCCAATAGCATCGTTGCTCGCCATTTGGCCTGTGCACGTCCCGTATTTATATATACATATATTGAGGGTGGACTTATGACTTGGTCGACGTTGCAAAAACACTTGGCCTAGTCATAAAGATTCCACTTTTATTTAGTGAAAATATTATTATTTAATAATAGTTATTTTCTTTCCCAATTTTTATTTACACAGAAGCAGTTTTGTTACTATAGAATAATAGATGTAATTTCGTATAGGTTTCATCGAAACCTAGGTCAAACCAAACGGTCAAATATTGTGTTAAATTGAAGAGAATTATGGTAATGATTACTGGTTTACTCACATTGCACCTTCAATTAACACTATTGTTTAACTAAATTGGTGTTTACGATCGCATGTGTGCAAAAGATGAATGACGAACAGATAAGACATGCCACCAGATTACTTCCCCGGGCCCCGGATGTGAACCCACGACCTGTTGCCGGGACCTACTGAGCTGCGGTCCCCACCCCTGTCATGGCGTTCAATCCCAATACAAGTATAAATGTGAAATGATATCATTGTGTTTAAATCACAATCTCAATATAGCGACTCTCATGCGATAATTGCTTCCGTCATGTGCACCAGTTAGATATTTTTGCTGTATACTTCTGAAAATATGATCGACATTATCGCCAGTTTCTGTAGTTTCGGTGTTTCGGTCCCTGGCGCATCTTAACAGAAAACCCCCGCCTAGTTTACCACATCATAGCTTGCTTATGACCCACTCTGTAGTACCACCTTCACGCCAGACTCTCTCACTTCCCCGGCAGCCGGCTTGGAGGGGCTGAGCCAGGGTCTAGAGGTCTGCTAAACTGACAACCCACGTCCAATACATCCGGGTTTTTAGGTATTGCTTGCCGCTCGGGCGGTCTCGTAAGATCTCGTAAAAACCACGTTACCGCGGGAGTGTGTGTGTGGGTGGGTGGAGAGGGGGGAGGGGCATGGCTCGATGGAGTGAAAGACCTCCCGACCACTGGGGCTGAGGTGATACAGGGTAGCTGCAGGGTGGCTCGAGTTAATAAGAAGTGTCCGGGGTGTGGATTCTAATGAATTGACGGGTGTCGTGACCCCCTTACCTTTGAGACCTGTGACCAGCCTCCCTCCCCCCCCCCCCCCCTACCACCACCACCACCGCCACCACACTCTCCCCCCAGGGCTTGGGGATGATCGGGGGATTTTAAAGACTTGATGTGCCTTGCCTGCCAACAGGCCACCGTGAGAGGTGTTCACGGAGCGGTCCCTACAAGATAGCCTACGGACCCATCATAGAACATGGGTAGGCCGGTCACCTGGTCAAACACAGCGGTGGCGTGGAACCCTGAAACATGAAACACACTATCTGATCTGCGGATTACGTTACAGGTGAGGGGGGCTTTTGCCTCCCCCCCCCGCCACCCCGCGCCGGTTTCGGAGCCATTTGCCGATGTGTCTTCTCGACAGAAACATGACATCATGACAACGTTAACGACAGTGCGTTCCTTATCGTTCATCCAATACAATTTGGCCATTTTTAACCACATATGTGTTCCCCCATCTTAGTTACAGATCCTGGCATGTCATTTTCGAACATACATAAAAACAATACTCTTCCTGAACTATTCGATTTATTCCTGAATATATGAGAACTGCAACCTTGATAAGTCATGAGATGTTTGAAGACACCCCCCCCCCCCCCACCCAACGATTCCCGTCCGAAATATCTGGGTCAACTGTCCTTCCTGCCAATGAAATGTCAGCCCTAGACGGTGATATATAATGGACATTATTAAGGTGTTTGGTGTGTACCTACCGCCATTCTCGCACATTGAGTCTTCTATATGTCGACCGCTGCAGTTTAATGTCAACTATCTGGTGAGGTTGGGTGGTTGTTGGTCACCATTCCACTCCAGGGTTTCCATAGCTTCAGTGTCAGATGTATTTGGCCGTATACGCAATCTACGGTTTGCTCAATTGTATTGAATTTTCGTTTAATGATTCTTTCACAGGTTCATAAACCTGTAGGGAAGACCTTCACATTGAAGCAGTAAACTCTCTTCAAACCTAGTAGGTCCCCTTTCAACCATGGGCTGTTCTTCACAATGGGACACCCTGGTCAGCCCTTGTCCTACAATGAGACACCCTGGTCAGCCCTTGTCCTACAATGAGACACCCTGGTCAGTCCTTGTCCTACAATGAGACACCCTGGTCAGTCCTTGTCTTACAATGAGACACCCTGGTCAGCCCTTGTCCTACAATGAGACACCCTGGTCAGTCCTTGTCCTACAATGAGACACCCTGGTCAGTCCTTGTCTTACAATGAGACACCCTGGTCAGCCCTTGTCTTACAATGAGACACCCTGGTCAGCCCTTGTCCTACAATGAGACACCCTGGTTAGTCCTTGTCCTACAATGAGACACCCTGGTCAGTCCTTGTCCTACCATGAGACACCCTGGTCAGCCCTTGTCCTACAATGAGACACCCTGGTCAGCCCTTGTCCTACAATGAGACACCCTGGTCAGCCCTTGTCCTACAATGAGACACCCTGGTCAGCCCTTGTCCTACAATGAGACACCCTGGTCAGCCCTTGTACTACAATGAGACACCCTGGTCAGTCCTTGTCCTACAATGAGACACCCTGGTCAGCCATTGTACTACAATGAGACACCCTGGTCAGTCCTTGTCCTACAATGGGAGACCCTGGTCAGCCCTTGTCCTACATTGAGACACCCTGGTCAGCCCTTGTCCTACAATGAGACACCCTGGTCAGTCCTTGTCCTACAATGAGACACCCTGGTCAGCCCTTGTCCTTCAATGAGACACCCTGGTCAGTCCTTGTCCTACAATGAGACACCCTGGTCAGCCCTTGTCCTACAATGAGACACCCTGGTCAGCCCTTGTCCTACAATGAGACACCCTGGTCAGCCCTTGTCCTACAATGAGACACCCTGGTCAGCCCTTGTCCTACAATGAGACACCCTGGTCAGCCCTTGTACTACAATGAGACACCCTGGTTAGTCCTTGTCCTTCAATGAGACACCCTGGTCAGTCCTTGTCCTACAATGAGACACCCTGGTCAGTCCTTGTCCTACAATGAGACACCCTGGTTAGTCCTTGTCCTTCAATGAGACACCCTGGTCAGTCCTTGTCCTACAATGAGACACCCTGGTTAGTCCTTGTCCTTCAATGAGACACCCTGGTCAGTCCTTGTCCTACAATGAGACACCCTGGTTAGTCCTTGTCCTTCAATGAGACACCCTGGTCAGTCTATGTCCTACAATGAGACACCCTGGTCAGCCCTTGTCCTACAATGAGACACCCTGGTCAGCCCTTGTCCTACAATGAGACACCCTGGTCAGCCCTTGTCCTACAATGAGACACCCTGGTCAGCCCTTGTCCTACAATGAGACACCCTGGTCAGCCCTTGTACTACAATGAGACACCCTGGTCAGTCCTTGTCCTACAATGAGACACCCTGGTCAGCCATTGTACTACAATGAGACACCCTGGTCAGTCCTTGTCCTACAATGGGAGACCCTGGTCAGCCCTTGTCCTACATTGAGACACCCTGGTCAGCCCTTGTCCTACAATGAGACACCCTGGTCAGTCCTTGTCCTACAATGAGACACCTTGGTCAGCCCTTGTCCTACAATGAGACACCCTGGTCAGCCCTTGTCCTACAATGAGACACCCTGGTCAGCCCTTGTCCTACAATGAGACACCCTGGTCAGTCCTTGTCCTACAATGAGACACCTTGGTCAGCCCTTGTCCTACAATGAGACACCCTGGTCAGCCCTTGTCCTACAATGAGACACCCTGGTCAGCCCTTGTCCTACAATGAGACACCCTGGTCAGTCCTTGTCCTACAATGAGACACCTTGGTCAGCCCTCGTCCTACAATGAGACACCCTGGTCAGCCCTTGTCCTACAATGAGACACCTTGGTCAGCCCTTGTCCTACAATGAGACACCCTGGTCAGCCCTTGTCCTACAATGAGACACCCTGGTCAGCCCTTGTCCTACAATGAGACACCCTGGTCAGCCCTTGTCCTACAATGAGACACCCTGGTCAGCCCTTGTCCTACAATGAGACACCCTGGTCAGCCCTTGTCCTACAATGAGACACCCTGGTCAGTCCTTGTCCTACAATGGGACACCCTGGTCAGTCCTTGTCCTACAATGGGACACCCTGGTCAGTCCTTGTCCTACAATGAAACACCCTGGTCAGTCCTTGTCCTACAATGAGACACCCTGGTCAGCCCTTGTACTACAATGAGACACCCTGGCCAGTCCTTGTCCTACAATGGGACATCCTGGTCAGCCCTTGTCCTACAATGAGACACCCTGGTCAGCCCTTGTCCTACAATAAGACACCCTGGTCAGCCCTTGTCTTACAATGAGACACCCTGGTCAGCCCTTGTCCTACAATGAGACACCCTGGTCAGTCCTTGTCCTACAATGGGACACCCTGGTTAGTCCTTGTCCTACAATGGGACATCCTGGTCAGCCCTTGTCCTACAATGGGACATCCTGGTCAGCCCTTGTCCTACAATGAGACACCCTGGTCAGCCCTTGTCCTACAATGAGACACCCTGGTCAGCCCTTGTCCTACAATGAGACACCCTGGTCAGCCCTTGTCCTACAATGAGACACCCTGGTCAGCCCTTGTCCTACAATGGGACACCCTGGTTAGTCCTTGTCCTACAATGGGACATCCTGGTCAGCCCTTGTCCTACAATGGGACATCCTGGTCAGCCCTTGTCCTACAATGAGACACCCTGGTCAGCCCTTGTCCTACAATGAGACACCCTGGTCAGCCCTTGTCCTACAATGAGACACCCTGGTCAGCCCTTGTCCTACAATGGGACACCCTGGTCAGCCCTTGTCCTACAATGAGACACCCCGGTCAGCCCTTGTCCTACAATGAGACACCCTGTTCAGCCCTTGTCCTACATTGAGACACCCTGGTCAGCCCTTGTCCTACAATGAGACACCCTGGTCAGCCCTTGTCCTACAATGAGACACCCTGGTCAGTCCTTGTCCTACAATGAGACACCCTGGTCAGCCCCTGTCCTACAATGAGACACCCTGGTCAGCCCTTGTACTACAATGAGACACCCTGGTCAGTCCTTGTCCTACAATGAGACACCCTGGTCAGCCATTGTACTACAATGAGACACCCTGGTCAGTCCTTGTCCTACAATGGGAGACCCTGGTCAGCCCTTGTCCTACATTGAGACACCCTGGTCAGCCCTTGTCCTACAATGGGTCACCCTGGTCAGCCCTTGTACTACAATGAGACACCCTGGCCAGTCCTTGTCCTACAATGGGACATCCTGGTCAGCCCTTGTCCTACAATGAGACACCCTGGTCAGCCCTTGTCCTACAATGAGACACCTTGGTCAGCCCTTGTCCTACAATGAGACACCCTGGTCAGCCCTTGTCCTACAATGAGACACCTTGGTCAGCCCTTGTCCTACAATGAGACACCTTGGTCAGCCCTTGTCCTACAATGAGACACCCTGGTCAGCCCTTGTCCTACAATGAGACACCCTGGTCAGCCCTTGTCCTACAATGAGACACCTTGGTCAGCCCTTGTCCTACATTGAGACACCCTGGTCAGCCCTTGTCCTACAATGAGACACCCTGGTCAGCCCTTGTCCTACAATGAGACACCCTGGCCAACCCTTGTCCTACAATGAGACACCTTGGTCAGTCCTTGTCCTACAATGGGACACCTTGGTCAGCCCTTGTCCTACAATGAGACACACTGGTCAGCCCTTTTCCTACAATGAGACACCCTGGTCAGTCCTTGTCCTACAATGAGACACCCTGGTCAGTCCTTGTCCTACAATGAGACACCCTGGTCAGCCCTTGTCCTACAATGAGACACCTTGGTCAGCCCTTGTCCTACAATGAGACACCCTGGTCAGCCCTTGTCCTACAATGGGACACCCTGGTCAGCCCTTGTCCTACAATGAGACACCCTGGTCAGCCCTTGTCCTACAATGAGACACCTTGGTCAGCCCTTGTCCTACAATGAGACACCCTGGTCAGCCCTTGTCCTACAATGAGACACCCTGGTCAGCCCTTGTCCTACAATGAGACACCTTGGTCAGCCCTTGTCCTACATTGAGACACCCTGGTCAGCCCTTGTCCTACAATGGGACACCCTGGTCAGCCCTTGTCCTACAATGAGACACCCTGGTCAGCCCTTGTCCTACAATGAGACACCCTGGTCAGCCCTTGTCCTACAATGAGACACCCTGGTCAGCCCCTGTCCTACAATGAGACACCCTGGTCAGCCCTTGTCCTACAATGGGACATCCTGGTCAGCCCTTGTCCTACAATGGGACACCCTGGTCAGCCCTTGTCCTACAATGAGACACCCTGGTCAGCCCTTGTCCTACAATGAGACACCCTGGTCAGCCCTTGTCCTACAATGAGACACCCTGGTCAGCCATTGTCCTACAATGAGACACCCTGGTCAGCCCTTGTCCTACAATGAGACACTCTGGTCAGCCCTTGTCCTACAATGAGACACCCTGGTCAGCCCTTGTCCTACAATGAGACACCCTGGTCAGTCCTTGTCCTACAATGAGACACCCTGGTCAGCCCTTGTCCTACAATGAGACACCCTGGTCAGCCCCTGTCCTACAATGAGACACCCTGGTTAGTCCTTGTCCTACAATGAGACACCCTGGTCAGCCCTTGTCCTACAATGAGACACCCTGGTCAGCCCTTTTCCTACAATGAGACACCCTGGTCAGCCCTTGTCCTACAATGAGACACCCTGGCCAACCCTTGTCCTACAATGAGACACCCTGGTCAGTCCTTGTCCTACAATGAGACACCCTGGTCAGTCCTTGTCCTACAATGAGACACCCTGGTCAGCCCTTGTACTACAATGAGACACCCTGGTCAGTCCTTGTCCTACAATGAGACACCCTGGTCAGCCATTGTACTACAATGAGACACCCTGGTCAGCCCTTGTCCTACAATGAGGCACCCTGGTCAGCCCTTGTCCTACAATGAGACACCCTGGTCAGCCATTGTCCTACAATCAGACACCCTGGTCAGTCCTTGTCCTACAATGAGACACCCTGGTCAGCCCTTGTCCTACAATGAGACACCCTGGTCAGCCCTTGTCCTACATTGAGACACCCTGGTCAGCCCTTGTCCTACAATGAGACACCCTGGTCAGCCCTTGTCCTACAATGAGACACCCGGGTCAGCACCTTTGCACTGCGCTTGCCCGGCCATGGACCAGTCCTTCACCCTACCCATGTACACCGCCCCCCCCCGCCGTTCCCCTTACGTCGCCCCCCACCCCATCCCCGGCAACCCAGATTTGGCCCTCACTCAACCCTAGACCCACCCACCCTCGTTTCGTATCTCATCCCGAGCAGCCATCTCCCTACCCCCAGCCCCACCCACACACCCAACCCCCAGCCAAACTCAAACGTCACCCCCACTGCACCCCCCCCCCCCCTAATTGATGGCTGGTCTCAGGTCGGCCCCGAGGAAGACAATGGCAGCGAGGGGCATGGCAGCCAGCCCTCCATCTTCCGCCGGCGGCGGGGGCAGGGAGGAAGGGGTAGTGAGGGTGGCGGTGAGGGGGTTAGGCGAGCGCGAGGGCGGGAGAAAGGGAGGGGGAAGGAACACAAGAACAGGGGACAAAAAGGAAGAGGTGACGGGGGGAGCGACGAGGGTGTCCACACAGAAATGAAGGGGAGGGAGAGAAGAGGGGTGTCGCCCACGGCAGGGCGAGGGAGGGAGGCAGAGGGAGGGAGGCAGGGATAGAGGAGGCGTGTCGCCCACGGCAGGGCGAGGGAGGGAGGAGGGGCGTCGCCCGAGGAGGGGCCAGGGCAGCGGGACAATTGAGAACCCTGTCGCAATACCTGTCGCCACCTATTAAGCAATCGTGGGTTCACTTGTGGCACTCCCTTGTCAATACAAGCGCCATTCTTCATCTCGCCGCCAACGAGATGAGGCGCTGTCGTGCCTGCCGCCGCCCCGCTCCCCCGAACACAATAATGCATTGAATTGATTCCGGACAAAGCGGCCGAGTGAACGGGGGATTGGGCTGTCACAGCATCCCGACGAACGCCGCAGCGGACGTGGCAGCCGACGCACCGGGGTCGGCCAGCCAACCGCGAGGAGAATCTGGCGTCAGGAAGTGGGATTCCGATGCCACGGGATGTGTGTGGCTGGAGGTCTCGTTATTCTCCGTGACGGCGGTGGCGCTGTGTAACTGTGCACTCTCACCGGGGGTCCATTCTGTGTGTGGGTATGTGGACCTACTCGACAGAGAATCAGAGATTTTCTGTGCTAAATAGGAGAAATGTATGGATGTCTCTCTCTGCATTAAGTACAAATTGTCAATAAACGACCTTATGAGTGTAACAGGCCGGCCTAATTTATATAATACATTGTACATGGGTTCAAGAACGGTAGAATTTAACATATTGTAGGGCAAACGTGGACTTTGGTCTGTCTGTCTAGATATATGTCTGTCTTTCTATATATCTGTCTGTCTCTCTGTCAATCACTCTATGTCTGTCTGTCTGGCTGTGTCTGTCTGGCTATGTCTGTCTGTCTGGCTGTGTCTGTCTATGTCTATGTCTGTCTGGCTGTCTGGCTGTGTCTGTCTGGCTTTGTCTATGTATGGCTGTCTGGCTCTCTGTCTGGCTGTGCGCCTGTCTGTCTGGCTGTGTCTGTCTGGCTGGCTGTCTGTCTGTCTTTATGTCCTGGTGTCTGTCTTTGTACAGTCCCTGTAATGTCTGCTGGTCTCCCCGGTGCAGCTCATTGGAACCTCGGACCGGTGGCGAGAGAGCTCTCGTTAACAGCTTGTTAGCCATGTCGCGGAGCGTGCTTCAGACGAACATGTCTTTGTCGGCAGCATGGGGAGGAGCGGGCTCCGGGGTGAGGGGATGAGGTGGGGAGGGGGGGGGGGAGGTCAGGGGTGAAGAGAAAGAGGAAAGGCCTGGCAGAGTTCTGTCCTGCAGAGGAAATCCAGGGAAGACAGGATAGGGGACGGATGTCTGCACGTGGAACCACTATAACATGCACTCCCAGGCGGGGTTAATTAGCGGAATGAATACTCGTTACCTAAGACCTGATTATATAGGTCCTCATCGTCGGGTTTAGGTTAACGTAATAGTGACGCGCAGAATGTGACAATTTCGGGCTTGTCTCGTCCGGTCTCGTCCGCGGCGTTATCTGTGACAAACTCGCGGGAACGAGTAATGTAAATAATGAGCTAAGCCTAATGCCTTGCACATGTATTCTGATTGCTGGACCTTGAACATGTATTCTGATTGCAAGACCTTGAACATGTATTCTGATTGCTGGACCTTTAACATGTATTCTCATTGCTGGACCTTGAACATGTATTCTCATTGCTGGACCTTGAACATGTATTCTGATTGCTGGACCTTTAACATGTATTCTCATTGCTGGACCTTGAACATGTATTCTCATTGCTGGACCTTGAACATGTATTCTGATTGCTGGACCTTGAACATGTATTTTGATTTCGGGACCTTTAACATGTATTCTCATTGCTGGACCTTGAACATGTATTCTCATTGCTGGACCTTGAACATGTATTCTGATTGCTGGACCTTGAACATGTATTTTGATTTCGGGACCTTTAACATGTATTCTCATTGCTGGACCTTTAACATGTATTCTCATTGCTGGACCTTGAACATGTATTCTGATTGCTGGACCTTTAACATGTATTCTGATTGCAAGACCTTGAACATGTATTCTGATTGCTGGACCTTTAACATGTATTCTCATTGCTGGACCTTTAACATGTATTCTCATTGCTGGACCTTTAACATGTATTCTCATTGCTGGACCTTGAACATGTATTCTGATTGCTGGACCTTGAACATGTATTTTGATTTCGGGACCTTGAACATGTATTCTGATATTGCTGGACCTTGAACATGTATTCTAATTGCTGGACCTTGAACATGTATTATGATTGCTGGACCTTGAACATGTATTCTCATATTGCTGGACCTTGAACATGTATTGTCATATTGCTGGACCGTGAACATGTTTTCTGGACCCCCCTGAATATGTTTTCTGGATCTTGAACATGTTTTCTGGACCTTCAACATGTATTCTGATTGCTGGACCTTGAACACTTCTTCTTATTGCTTAATGTTGAACACATACGCTGATTGCTTGACGTTAGTCACGGCTGTGATTGACAGGCGTTCGTGATTGCTGTTTCTTGAATACCCTTTTGATTGGCCACTTACGCCCCAAAACTAGCGTGTCGCCTTCTATCAGTTTTGTGGCGATTAACTAGCGAGCGTCGCTACTGTAAGTGGTCGGTGTGGTAGCCAGGTATGGCATGGCGTGCCGCCAACATCCTCCACACAGGATGGACCAGTCAATATCGCATGCGTCATCCGCCACACTTCAGCCCTACTTGTAACGCGCGTCGGTCCATTTAAGAACCGACTTTTCATTGGCTGAGAGAGGAGGACATGTAGGTGACCTAAAAATAAAAGAGTGAAAAAATGGAGAAAGAAAAATAGGCTATTTTTTCTCCGGGCCGGAACTTTGACTAGCGCATGGTTTTCCGGGGCGGACAAGGGAGTAGTTGCATGGCTTGCTCGCACGACTTGGCTGATTAAGATGGGCTGGACGGCTGGACTGCTGAACTGCTGCTTGCTGAAGGCGAACGGGTGGTGGTAAGTGACCTGAAACAGAAGCGTTTTCTCCTCGAAGGCTGCGGCAGCCCGCCGTGGTCCGGAGGGCCACGCGGGCCATGAGGCGCCAATGCCAGCCCGGCAACCCGGCCTCATCCGTTTAAACGCCGCCCAAACCCAGTGACCGTGTACCCCTATACCCCAACCTCCTTTCTTCCCCGCCCCCCCCCCCCCCCACTCACATACCCCTGGTACATGCAATGATACGGCCCCTTCAAGCCCCGACCAGCCTTACTCGCCTGCCTCACGTACCGACCCCTGAAGGAGAAATGACAGTCCTCCCCCAGTCACGGCACCCTCACCCCATCGCCAGCAGTTAATAGGAGTCTCGTGGTTACCAAGTCGCTGCGCAGGGGTGACGTCCTTGACCTTGCCACATAGATTGGTAAGTTTCCGCATCAAGATTTCTTTTCCTATTTCATTGAATTATTATTTCAGGGGGAATTGGTATAGTTTGTCGCGTTTCGGTTTAGGATGAAAATAGTGTTGAGAAGTACACATAGATGGCGTTGTGTTCGAGCTTTAGGTGGATGATGACTGGAGAATAATGTCCGTGGCTTGCCTTCATCACTCTATATATTAGATACGTTTACTAAATATCATATTCTTACAAAAACGGACGAAGTATTTTAGTCTCCGATCATTTGCGAGACATATATGTAAGAGGTCTATTCCTGCTGAGACAGGTGATGGGACGCTCTGGATCTATCTGACCTTGCCTCAGATTCACTGACCTTGCATGACATATAGATGAAAGAATGATTGCTACAAATATTGAAGAATAAGTCAACGAATGAACCACGGCACGCAGCTCGTTAACCTTATGGGCTTCACTATAAATGAACGACGGCACGCAGCTCGTTAACTTTATGGGCTTCACTATAAATGAACGACGGCACGCAGCTCGTTAACCTTATGGGCTTCACTATAAATGAACGAATGAACGACGGCACGCAGCTCGTTAACCTTATGGGCTTCACTATACATGAACGAATGAACGACGGCACGCAGCTCGTTAACCTAATGGGCTTCACTATAAATGAACGACGGCACGCAGCTCGTTAACCTTATGGGCTTCACTATAAATGAACGAATGAACGACGGCACGCAGCTCGTTAACCTTATGGGCTTCACTATAAATGAACGAATGAACGACGGCACGCAGCTCGTTAACCTTATGGGCTTCACTATAAATAAACGAATGAACGACGGCACGCAGCTCGTTAACCTTATGGGCTTCACTATAAATGAACGAATGAACGACGGCACGCAGCTCGTTAATCTTATGGGCTTCACTATACATGAACGAATGAACGACGGCACGCACCTCGTTAACCTTGTGGGCTTCACTATAAATGAACGACAGCACGCAGCTCGTTAACCTTATGGGCTTCACTATAAATGAACGACGGCACGCAGCTCGTTAACCTTATGGGCTTCACTATAAATGAACAAATGAACGACGGCACGCAGCTCGTTAACCTTATGGGCTTCACTATAAATGAACGAATGAACGACGGCACGCAGCTCGTTAACCTTATGGGCTTCACTATAAATGAACGAATGAACGACGGCACGCAGCTCGTTAACCTTATGGGCTTCACTATACATGAACGAATGAACGACGGCACGCAGCTCGTTAACCTTATGGGCTTCACTATAAATGAACGACGGCACGCAGCTCGTTAACCTTATGGGCTTCACTATACATGAACGAATGAACGACGGCACGCAGCTCGTTAACCTTATGGGCTTCACTATAAATGAACGACGGCACGCAGCTCGTTAACCTTATGGGCTTCACTATAAATGAACGACGGCACGCAGCTCGTTAACCTTATGGGCTTCACTATAATGAACGACGGCACGCAGCTCGTTAACCTTATGGGCTTCACTATAAATGAACGACGGCACGCAGCTCATTAACCTTATGGGCTTCACTATACATGAACGAATGAACGACGGCACGCAGCTCGTTAACCTTATGGGCTTCACTATAAATGAACGAATGAACGACGGCACGCAGCTCGTTAACCTTATGGGCTTCACTATAAATGAACGACGGCACGCAGCTCGTTAACTTTATGGGCTTCACTATAAATGAACGAATGAACGACGGCACGCAGCTCGTTAACCTTATGGGCTTCACTATAAATGAACGACGGCACGCAGCTTGTTAACCTTATGGGCTTCACTATTAATGAACGAATGAACGACGGCACGCAGCACGTTAACCTTATGGGCTTCACTATGCATGAACGAATGAACGACTTCACGCAGCTCGTTAACCTTATGGGCTTCACTATAAATGAACGACGGCACGCAGCTCGTTAACCTTATGGGCTTCACTATAAATGAACGACGGCACGCAGCTCGTTAACCTTATGGGCTTCACTATAAATGAACAAATGAACGACGGCACGCAGCTCGTTAACCTTATGGGCTTCACTATAAATGAACAAATGAACGACGGCACGCAGCTCGTTAACCTTATGGGCTTCACTATAAATGAACGAATGAACGACGGCACGCAGCTCGTTAACCTTATGGGCTTCACTATAAATGAACGAATGAACGACGGCACGCAGCTCGTTAACCTTATGGGCTTCACTATACATGAACGAATGAACGACGGCACGCAGCTCGTTAACCTTATGGGCTTCACTATAAATGAGCGACGGCACGCAGCTCGTTAACCTTATGGGCTTCACTATAAATGAACGACGGCACGCAGCTCGTTAACCTTATGGGCTTCACTATAAATGAACGACGGCACGCAGCTCGTTAACCTTATGGGCTTCACTATAAATGAACGACGGCACGCAGCTCGTTAACCTTATGGGCTTCACTATAAATGAACGACGGCACGCAGCTCATTAACCTTATGGGCTTCACTATACATGAACGAATGAACGACGGCACGCAGCTCGTTAACCTTATGGGCTTTACTATAAATGAACGAATGGACGACGGCACGCAGCTCGTTAACCTTATGGGCTTCACTATAAATGAACGACGGCACGCAGCTCGTTAACCTTATGGGCTTCACTATAAATGAACGAATGAACGACGGCACGCAGCTCGTTAACCTTATGGGCTTCACTATAAGTGAACGACAGCACGCAGCTCGTTAACCTTATGGGCTTCACTATAAATGAACGAATGAACGACGGCACGCAGCTCGTTAACCTTATGGGCTTCACTATAAATGAACGACGGCACGCAGCTCATTAACCTTATGGGCTTCACTATACATGAACGAATGAACGACGGCACGCAGCTCGTTAACCTTATGGGCTTCACTATAAATGAACGACGGCACGCAGCTCGTTAACCTTATGGGCTTCACTATAAATGAACGAATGAACGACGGCACGCAGCTCGTTAACCTTATGGGCTTCACTATAAATGAACGACGGCACGCAGCTCGTTAACCTTATGGGCTTCACTATAAATGAACGACGGCACGCAGCTCGTTAACCTTATGGGCTTCACTATACAAGAACGAATGAACGACGGCACGCAGCTCGTTAACCTTATGGGCTTCACTATAAATGAACGACGGCACGCAGCTCGTTAAGCTTATGGGCTTCACTATACATGAACGAATGAACGACGGCACGCAGCTCGTTAAACTTATGGGCTTCACTATAAATGAACGACGGCACGCAGCTCGTTAACCTTATGGGCTTCACTATACATGAACGAATGAACGACGGCTCGCAGCTCGTTAACCTTATGGGCTTCACTATACATGAACGAATGAACGACGGCACGCAGCTCGTTAACCTTATGGACTTCACTATAAATGAACGACGGCACGCAGTTCGTTAACCTTATGGGCTTCACTATACATGAACGAATTAACGACGGCACGCAGCTCGTTAACCTTATGGACTTCACTATACATGAACGAATGAGCGACGGCACGCAGCTCGTTAACCTTATGGACTTCACTATAAATGAACGAATTAACGACGGCACGCAGCTCGTTAACCTTATGGACTTCACTATACATGAACGACGGCACGCAGCTCGTTAACCTTATGGACTTCACTATAAATGAACGACGGCACGCAGTTCGTTAACCTTATGGGCTTCACTATACATGAACGAATTAACGACGGCACGCAGCTCGTTAACCTTATGGGCTTCACTATACATGAACGAATGAACGACGGCACGCAGCTCGTAAACCTTATGGGCTTCACTATACATGAACGAATTAACGACGGCACGCAGCTCGTTAACCTTATGGACTTCACTATACATGAACGAATGAATGACGGCACGCAGCTCGTTAACCTTATGGGCTTCACTATACATGAACGAATGAACGACGGCACGCAGCTCGTTAACCTTATGGGCTTCACTATAAATGAACGACGGCACGCATCTCGTTAACCTTATGGGCTTCACTATACATGAACGAATGAACGACGGCACGCAGCTCGTTGACCTTATGGGCTTCACTATAAATGACAAATGAACGACGGCGCGCAGCTTGTTAACCTTATGGGCTTCACTATACATGAACGAATGAACGACGGCACGCAGCTCGTTAACTTTATGGGCTTCACTATAAATGAACAAATGAACGACGGCACGCAGCTCGTTAACCTTATGGGCTTCACTATACATGAACGAATGAACGACGGCACGCAGCTCGTTAACCTTATGGGCTTCACTATAAATGAACAAATGAACGACGGCACGCAGCTCGTTAACCTTATGGGCTTCACTATACATGAACGAATGAACGACGGCACGCAGCTCGTTAACCTTATGGGCTTCACTATGCATGAACAAATGAACCACGGCACGCAGCTCGTTAACCTTATGGGCTTCACTATAAATGAACGACGGCACGCAGCTCCTTAACCTTATGGGCTTTACTATAAATGAACGAATGAACGACGGCACGCAGCTCGTTAACCTTATGGGCTTCACTATAAATGAACGAATGAACGACGGCACGCAGCTCGTTAACCTTATGGGCTTCACTATAAATGAACGAATGAACGACGGCACGCAGCTCGTTAACCTTATGGGCTTCACTATAAATGAACGACGGCACGCAGCTCGTTAACCTTATGGGCTTCACTATAAATGAACGACGGCACGCAGCTCGTTAACCTTATGGGCTTCACTATAAATGAACGACGGCACGCAGCTCGTTAACCTTATGGGCTTCACTATAAATGAACGACGGCACGCAGCTCGTTAACCTTATGGGCTTCACTATAAATGAACGAATGAACGACGGCACGCAGCTCGTTAACCTTATGGGCTTCACTATAAATGAACGACGGCACGCAGCTCGTTAACCTTATGGGCTTCACTATAAATGAACGACGGCACGCAGCTCGTTAACCTTATGGGCTTCACTATACAAGAACGAATGAACGACGGCACGCAGCTCGTTAACCTTATGGGCTTCACTATAAATGAACGACGGCACGCAGCTCGTTAAGCTTATGGGCTTCACTATACATGAACGAATGAACGACGGCACGCAGCTCGTTAAACTTATGGGCTTCACTATAAATGAACGACGGCACGCAGCTCGTTAACCTTATGGGCTTCACTATACATGAACGAATGAACGACGGCTCGCAGCTCGTTAACCTTATGGGCTTCACTATACATGAACGAATGAACGACGGCACGCAGCTCGTTAACCTTATGGACTTCACTATAAATGAACGACGGCACGCAGTTCGTTAACCTTATGGGCTTCACTATACATGAACGAATTAACGACGGCACGCAGCTCGTTAACCTTATGGACTTCACTATACATGAACGAATGAGCGACGGCACGCAGCTCGTTAACCTTATGGACTTCACTATAAATGAACGAATTAACGACGGCACGCAGCTCGTTAACCTTATGGACTTCACTATACATGAACGACGGCACGCAGCTCGTTAACCTTATGGACTTCACTATAAATGAACGACGGCACGCAGTTCGTTAACGTTATGGGCTTCACTATACATGAACGAATTAACGACGGCACGCAGCTCGTTAACCTTATGGGCTTCACTATACATGAACGAATGAACGACGGCACGCAGCTCGTAAACCTTATGGGCTTCACTATACATGAACGAATTAACGACGGCACGCAGCTCGTTAACCTTATGGACTTCACTATACATGAACGAATGAATGACGGCACGCAGCTCGTTAACCTTATGGGCTTCACTATACATGAACGAATGAACGACGGCACGCAGCTCGTTAACCTTATGGGCTTCACTATAAATGAACGACGGCACGCATCTCGTTAACCTTATGGGCTTCACTATACATGAACGAATGAACGACGGCACGCAGCTCGTTGACCTTATGGGCTTCACTATAAATGACAAATGAACGACGGCGCGCAGCTTGTTAACCTTATGGGCTTCACTATACATGAACGAATGAACGACGGCACGCAGCTCGTTAACTTTATGGG
The DNA here is from genome assembly GCA_964019135.1 of Arenicola marina. Classification (NCBI taxonomy): domain Eukaryota; kingdom Metazoa; phylum Annelida; class Polychaeta; family Arenicolidae; genus Arenicola; species Arenicola marina. The sequence continues at coordinate 34,102,816 of OZ025260.1, read as the reverse complement.
CTTCACTATAAATGAACAAATGAACGACGGCACGCAGCTCGTTAACCTTATGGGCTTCACTATACATGAACGAATGAACGACGGCACGCAGCTCGTTAACCTTATGGGCTTCACTATAAATGAACAAATGAACGACGGCACGCAGCTCGTTAACCTTATGGGCTTCACTATACATGAACGAATGAACGACGGCACGCAGCTCGTTAACCTTATGGGCTTCACTATGCATGAACAAATGAACCACGGCACGCAGCTCGTTAACCTTATGGGCTTCACTATAAATGAACGACGGCACGCAGCTCCTTAACCTTATGGGCTTTACTATAAATGAACGAATGAACGACGGCACGCAGCTCGTTAACCTTATGGGCTTCACTATAAATGAACGAATGAACGACGGCACGCAGCTCGTTAACCTTATGGGCTTCACTATAAATGAACGAATGAACGACGGCACGCAGCTCGTTAACCTTATGGGCTTCACTATAAATGAACGACGGCACGCAGCTCGTTAACCTTATGGGCTTCACTATAAATGAACGACGGCACGCAGCTCGTTAACCTTATGGGCTTCACTATAAATGAACGACGGCACGCAGCTCGTTAACCTTATGGGCTTCACTATACATGAACGAATGAACGACGGCACGCAGCTCGTTAACCTTATGGGCTTCACTATACATGAACAAATGAACGACGGCACGCAGCTCGTTAACCTTATGGGCTTCACTATAAATGAACGACGGCACGCAGCTCGTTAACCTTATGGGCTTCACTATAAATGAACGAATGAACGACAGCACGCAGCTCGTTAACCTTATGGGCTTCACTATAAATGAACGACGGCACGCAGCTCGTTAACCTTATGGGCTTCACTATAAATGAACGACGGCACGCAGCTCGTTAACCTTATGGGCTTCACTATACATGAACGAATGAACGACGGCACGCACCTCGTTAACCTTATGGACTTCACTATACATGAACGAATGAACGACGGCACGCAGCTCGTTAACCTTATGGGCTTCACTATAAATGAACGACGGCACGCAGCTCGTTAACCTTATGGGCTTTACTATGCATGAACAAATGAACCACGGCACGCAGCTCGTTAACCTTATGGGCTTCACTATAAATGAACGACGGCACGCAGCTCGTTAACCTTATGGGCTTCACTATACATGAACGAATGAACGACGGCACGCAGCTCGTTAACCTTATGGGCTTCACTATAAATGAACGACGGCACGCAGCTCGTTAACCTTATGGGCTTCACTATAAATGAACGACGGCACGCAGCTCGTTAACCTTATGGGCTTTACTATAAATGAACGACGGCACGCAGCTCGTTAACCTTATGGGCTTCACTATAAATGAACGCCGGCACGCAGCTCGTTAACCTCATAGGCTTCACTATACATGAACGAATAAACGACGGCACGCAGCTCGTTAACCTTATGGGCTTCACTATAAATAAACGACGGCACGCAGCTCATTAACCTTATGGGCTTCACTATAAATGAACAAATGAATGACGACACGCAGCTCGTTGACCTTATGGGCTTCACTGTAAATGAACGACGGCACGCAGCTCGTTAACCTTAAGGGCTTCACTATACATGAACGAATGAACGACGGCACGCAGCTCGTTAACCTTATGGGCTTCAGCATAAATGAACGAATGAACGACGGCACGCAGCTCGTTAACCTTATGGGCTTCACTATAAATGAACAAATGAATGACGACACGCAGCTCGTTGACCTTATGGGCTTCACTATAAATGAACGACGGCACGCAGCTCGTTAACCTTATGGGCTTCACTATAAATGAACGACGGCACGCAGCTCGTTAACCTTATGGGCTTCACTATACATGAACGAATGAACGACGGCACGCAGCTCGTTAACCTTATGGGCTTCACTATACATGAACAAATGAACGACGGCACGCAGCTCGTTAACCTTATGGGCTTCACTATAAATGAACGACGGCACGCAGCTCGTTAACCTTATGGGCTTCACTATAAATGAACGAATGAACGACAGCACGCAGCTCGTTAACCTTATGGGCTTCACTATAAATGAACGACGGCACGCAGTTCGTTAACCTTATGGGCTTCACTATACATGAACGAATTAACGACGGCACGCAGCTCGTTAACCTTATGGACTTCACTATACATGAACGAATGAGCGACGGCACGCAGCTCGTTAACCTTATGGACTTCACTATAAATGAACGAATTAACGACGGCACGCAGCTCGTTAACCTTATGGACTTCACTATACATGAACGACGGCACGCAGCTCGTTAACCTTATGGACTTCACTATAAATGAACGACGGCACGCAGTTCGTTAACCTTATGGGCTTCACTATACATGAACGAATTAACGACGGCACGCAGCTCGTTAACCTTATGGGCTTCACTATACATGAACGAATGAACGACGGCACGCAGCTCGTTAACCTTATGGGCTTCACTATAAATGAACGACGGCACGCAGCTCGTTAACCTTATGGGCTTCACTATAAATGAACGACGGCACGCAGCTCGTTAACCTTATGGGCTTCACTATAAATGAACGACGGCACGCAGCTCGTTAACCTTATGGGCTTCACTATAAATGAACGCCGGCACGCAGCTCGTTAACCTCATAGGCTTCACTATACATGAACGAATAAACGACGGCACGCAGCTCGTTAACCTTATGGGCTTCACTATAAATAAACGACGGCACGCAGCTCATTAACCTTATGGGCTTCACTATAAATGAACAAATGAATGACGACACGCAGCTCGTTGACCTTATGGGCTTCACTGTAAATGAACGACGGCACGCAGCTCGTTAACCTTAAGGGCTTCACTATACATGAACGAATGAACGACGGCACGCAGCTCGTTAACCTTATGGGCTTCAGCATAAATGAACGAATGAACGACGGCACGCAGCTCGTTAACCTTATGGGCTTCACTATAAATGAACAAATGAATGACGACACGCAGCTCGTTGACCTTATGGGCTTCACTATAAATGAACGACGGCACGCAGCTCGTTAACCTTATGGGCTTCACTATAAATGAACGACGGCACGCAGCTCGTTAACCTTATGGGCTTCACTATAAATGAACGAATGAACGACGGCACGCAGCTCGTTAACCTTATGGGCTTCACTATACATGAACGAATGAATGACGACACGCAGCTCGTTGACCTTATGGGCTTCACTATAAATGAACGAATGAACGACGGCACGCAGCTCGTTAACCTTATGGGCTTCAGCATAAATGAACGAATGAACGACGGCACGCAGCTCGTTAACCTTATGGGCTTCACTATACATGAACGAATGAACGACGGCACGCAGCTCGTTAACCTTATGGGCTTCAGCATAAATGAACGAATGGACGACGGCACGCAGCTCGTTAACCTTATGGGCTTCACTATAAATGAACGAATGAACGACGGCACGCAGCTCGTTAACCTTATGGGCTTCACTATAAATGAACGATGGCGCGCAGCTCGTTAACCTTATGGGCTTCACTATAAATGAACGACGGCACGCAGCTCATTAACCTTATGGGCTTCACTATAAATGAACGACGGCACGCAGCTCGTTAACCTTATGCTTCACTATGTTCATAACTTTGGAATGACGACACGTTCATAGCGAACAAATAAACTGATTTTCAGCATCATAAGTTGTACCGATTTCGCTCCAATTACATTCGTCCTTTGTACTCCATGATTCACTTGACCATCCGGGTCCTTCAACGTCTCACATCCGGGTCCTTCAGGTCTCACATCCGGGTCCTTCCGCTGTCACATCCTGGTCCTTCACGTCTCACATCCGGGTCCTTCACGTCTCACATCCGGGTCCTTCATGTCCCACATCCAGGTGTTTCCACGTCTCACATCCAGGTCCTTCACCTCTCACATCCGGGTCCTTCACGTCCCACATCCGGGTCCTTCCACGTCTCACATCCGGGTCCTCCTAAAGGCGGATCCCGTTACCAGATTACAGGATCACCTCACACGGATCCTGATGCCTCGGTCCTGTTTCCTACGGTACCGTCGCGTTCCGGCTGCCTCGGGCGTATTATAAGTAAGTGCCTCGCTTGTCCCTGTTTGTATCTATGTCTTCTTCCCATGCCATTCGGAAATACACCTCACAACCCAACCCCCAACAGACCGGGCAGTCGTAAGTCGTCAGCAGCCGCCTTGGGGGAGGGGTGTGGACACGGTACTTATGGGGTGCAGTAGTCGCGCGCCTTGAAGCTGGGGGAGAGGTGCGGGAGGGACGGGGGGTGGTGCGCAAGGTGGCAGCTAGCGGCCGAGAGGTTGGTTTGGAGAGAGAGAGGCGCCGTCATTCCCTCCCACCCTGTGCCCCCCCCCCCCCCACCGAACGCCCGCCGTCCCGCCCGCCCGCCCGCCGGCTACCCAGACGCCGTGGGCAGGCGTTAGGGGCCCGGCGACCGGAGACAGGGCAGTGCGGCCCGCGGCCTGCCAGCGCCATGGTGGCCGCCCACAGACCAAGGACCGACCCGGCAGACGCAGCGACTGTCGGCGACAATTGGACGGGCGACAGCTGACGAGGAAGACGATGGGGGAGGCGGTGGTAGGAGCAGCGACGCACTCTGTCACCGGCACCCTGCTCCTGTCGATGCTTCTGGCTGCCATACAGGGTAAGTGGGCATGTCATACAGGGCCAGAAGATTTGTAATAACGAAAAGTGGGATTGTCAAGGGGATAAGTTGGTTTGTCACCGGGATTTAGTGACATAGTGCCCCACAGTCTCCCGAGATTTGCGTTATCGATGTAATTGTAATTGCTAGGCGAAACAATATTAAAGTTTGTCTGAATCGATGTGTGGTGTTGTTATAGTCTATGTGCCTAACTAAACACTGGGTCCTTCCAAGATCATAGCAGACAAAATGAGAATAAACACTTTAGTAACAAAGACGAGAAAGAAAATATTTAACGAAGACCATAGAATTTAAATTCGTATAACAAAGTTCATATAATTTGGAATTAGTATAAAGACTAGATAATTCGATCCAGTATAACAATGAATAGACCATTTAGGGTCAGTACAACAAAGACTAGACCATTCAGGATCAGTATAACAAAGAATAGGCCATACAGCATCAGTATAATAAAGAATAGGCCATACAGCATCAGTATAATAAAGAATAGACCATACAGCATCAGTATAACAAAGAATAGGCCATACAGCATCAGTATAACAAAGAATAGACCATTCAGCATCAGTATAACAAAGAATAGGCCATTCAGCATCAGTATAACAAAGAATAGGCCATTCAGCATCAGTAGACCAAAGAGTAGGCCATTCAACATCAGTAGACCAAAGAATAGGCCATTCAGCATCAGTATAATAAAGAATAGGGATTTAAGCATCAGTATAACAAAGAGTATGCCATTCAAGACCAGTATAGCGGGCCCAAAATACACAATTCGGGATAATAGCGATGACTGCACAATTCGTCTTCAAAACAAAGACGGAACAATTAAAAATTAGTAATATATAGACTAGTAAAATATAGACATGCAGGATATGTATACAATTCAAGATCTGTACAGAGAAGATTCGTGCATGCCGCATAAATAGGCTTATGGCAAAGACTACACCATTGATACCAGATCAGACGTGACGTGGCCTTACACAGCTATGGGTTCTACATTGACAAACAAGTCGCCAACAATACATATATTTTTTATTAGATCTATAAAGCCTCAGCAAGAAAACAAGAAAAGCGCTAAGAATGACTGTGCGTATCACATGTATGTATACCCTATAATCGCTGGTCAGTTGCTTGGTTAATGTGCTGTGAATATTAGTACTTATTGGGGGCGATGTCGCCCTGTTATCGCCACACCGCAGCGCCGTCTCGCCCCTCTACACGTATGACGTGGTCACATATTTGTTAGGGTGCTATCACTGAACTATGAAGTCCACTCGGCTTAGGTCAAAAATAAACATAGGGCGGGGAGCCCAGCCCGTTTAGACGGCTACCATTGGCGCTAGAGAAGGGTATGGGGATGGCCGCTTCCTGGGGGCAGAGGGCAGGGGGGGGGGCGGGGTGGAGGGGGAGAGGTGGGGGTATGTCTGGGTGTGAGAGACCAGCGCAAGATGATGCTCGCCTCATCCCCCCCCGCCCTCCCTCTTCCACCTTGCGGCTATATCTCGTGGTTTGTTGTTGGCTGGGGACATTCTGTCACGGTCCTTAACGCCGGCCCGTCACGACATCGCCGTAGCCCAGTGATAAACATAACAAGTTCCTACTCCATCAGGCGGTGGTGTCCTCCCCGGAGCAGGCATCAACACTTGTCTCCATCCTGGAGCGGCCTGGAGCGGCCTGGAGCGACCTTGGTGCTGCTGTCTTCACCTTGTCTCCGCTTTATGCGTCTTAACATTAACCGGAAGTTCGGACGTGGACCCCATAGCCTACTGAAGGAGGGAATGAGGGAGAGGGGTGGGGGGGGGGGTAGATGCGATACGGGACCAGGCGAGGGGATTATGCCAAAGTTATCCACATCTCACGTCTCCTCATTTTGAACACCGATTTTCTTTTCTGCCCACCCACCGTGACGCCATAACAAGTGATGTCATTCCCCACTCGCCGTTTGCAAGCCGTCCATGCCGTCAGTAATATATTCTACCCTAACAACCGCGACTGCGATAAAAATGACGTAATTTCTTCACAATCCGCTCTGAAGCTATGTACGCCGTCGTTATACATCATGGAGATGTTTCTCCACGCTGACAATCGCCTCAGTTGAGCTTTCCCATCGATTGACATAAAATGAAATGGGTTCTTTTTATCTAAAAATGTCGCGTCAGCTCTCATCCTGTTCGACAGCCAAAGGTGAAAGCAGGAAGTCCCACTCCGGGAGGCCGTATACAGACTGGGACGCACCAGGGACACAGACATATTTATATACAACAAACACCGCTCGCCGGGCCATCGCGGGCTTCTAGTCTTCTAATGTCACGCTCCATTAAACCGTGATTGTCTTGTGCGGTCTACCGTCCTCATGGTACCCCTCCCTCAAACCCAGCCCCCCCCCCTCCCCTCCGCGCCCCGCTCCAGACTGCAGCCCCGGCTTCTTCTCCTTGCCGCAATACGGTCTCTGTACCTCTCTCCTTCCTCTTTTCCTCTCCCTCTACTTCTTCCTATATACCTCTTCGTCTTTTTTCCATCCACTGATGCTCTTTATTCCTCTTTTTTTTTTCTCCATTTCTTGATGTCGTCTAATCGTTCAACTTCAATCCGTTTTCTCTTACCCCCCCCCCCCCCCCCCCACACACACACACTCGGTCTTCCACTACTTTGTCTTCCATTCCATCTGTCAATGTCGTCTTATCACACAGCGTCAGCCTTTAATCATCAGCAGTCGCATAATGAGGCTGACATATCAGTCACCCCCGTGTTCGGCACACTCTCTTGATGTGTACACATATAATAATCCAACTTAAATATGCCATCGATCAGCTGTTCACCCTTGACCTGTGTGCACCCCCCTAACTCCCCGCCTGACCGACCCGTGCTCAATAGTTGCACGATCTGTCCTCCACCCTTGCAGAGTGCACCAGCGGGGGCTACTGCAGCTTCCCGCTGTTCCTATGGCAACCCAACCCGGACGAGAGCGGCTCTACAACTGGTGACAGCGCTAACCGGAACCGGAAGTGGATTAGTAGAACAGAATATATCGGCAGCGGACACATCTGGGATAAGCAGAAGGAAATCGTGGCCTCGGAGACTGAGATAGTGATATACCACCGGCTGCACGCCTCGTGTGACGGCTATAACCCGGACTACAGGAGCACCTGTCACCGACAAACTAGGATTACTCAAATCATTTGCATCTCGGAGGAGGCGGACGAGAAGTTTAGAGTGCGACAACAAACGGATGGGTGAGTCACTTTGGCCTCATGGTTTGAGATCGGTCTTCCCTTCGCCCATGTATTAGGGCGAACCATTGTTTCAGCATAGCTCACGTATTGTTCACGCCTATCATGTTCTGCAATAATCCTTGTCAAGGTCCCCACCATGGAAGATAAACTTAAAGATCGATGACAAACGCTTTGATCGAGCCTTCGCAACCATTAGCAAAGAATCCTGGGTGAACTTGGTTTGTCCATTATTATATGTTAGCAATTTCAGTTCATTAGGATGCCCTTATTACAAGTAGCAGTTCATGTATATGTTGATATATTTGGGACAGTTTGATTTGTGTTTACTCATATGGAAGAGAAACGAATTGCGCAATCTTGGATGTCCTAAAATATGTGTTGCTGTACGCATCTGTACAGTCGAATATCTCGGGGCATTTGCAATGGTCATTAAATTGCAGTGAATAAGTCAAGATGACATTCAAGGGGATGCATAGGACTACGGGTATATGGGTAAATTGGTAGCAAGGCGCGCTGCTCTTGCCTTGGTTTGTTAGAAAGTGGACGCTAACACTGCCCCGATGACAGAGGTCACTCGTTCCTCGCAGGACCTCAGCCCCACGGGCAGGTTTAAGATCCACACATTCCGCTACGACCGCAATTATAAGAGTAACATCAGTCATGGGGGGGGGGGCTACTAGAATGTGGGCAGCACACCCTCTTCTGAGACATCGAAAGGTTACTTAACCGGGATTCTTTAATGTTAAATGTCATCTATTTGTCACTGTAACAGCAGTTTAAAGTTGCATATCGGGCTCTTTCCCGTCAAGACTAAGCTAAGACAACATATATATCACAAATTGTAGAAAATTCGATTGTTTCATTCTGTAACTTTAGAAACTTAATAAACATTGCCGTTTCGGCTGTGATGTGGCAAACGTGTCTATCCCGGGACACCACAGAACTCACGGCACGGCTATTTATAACAAAGCATCGCGAAGCACACAAACTGATGACGTTTACCACTAAGTTGAAAACTAAATTGATATCACGAACAAGGCTAAGATACTCCATTTGGCAGTCTGGCATGCGTGGAAAATAGACAAAAGAAATCTTGGACGATTCAAGGACTGATTATTATTTGTATTTTGACCTCTTTAAGAGGAAAGAGCTCGATATGCAACTTTAAAGCATTCAAATCAGGACCAGCAACTCTACATACAACCATTTAACATAAGAACGTTTCTCACATGCATCTAGCGTTACCATTTTGGCCACTTCTACTCGTACAATAATTAGAGAAAAATATTTTCAGCGTCCAAAAGTTGGTTTATAATAGCATTTGGACTTAAAGATGGAAAGAGTTTCTTTCTTCATTGATTATAGGTTATCTGCGTATTTTTGCCATGAAAACATTTACTAAAGAGAAGGGTAGTTCAATACAGTTTATTGCGTACTTTTTGGCTGGCCTCCAGCCCTGGTACAATTAATTAATACAAAAAAGAAAGAAACACACAGCGATCCAAAGAAAATGCGCTAAAGTGGAGATAACACCTCTTGCCTTCTCTTTCTCAAGGCAGCGACGATAAATTTATATAGTCCTTATAATGTCTTCTCGTTTTCGCTGCTGATCAATTGCACAAAACTGACTATTGATTGTAATAAACTGCGCTAATATACTTGGTCGAAGATCGGCGTATAAATGACATTTAAGTAGAAAATGGATTTGGGAACTTCGTCAGCACAGATTCCCTGGCAATACGGGCACAATCTCTCCTCTAAGGGCATGTTTAAATGTCTACCTTTTATCTATCATAAGATCATGGTTAGCACACCTGAATCTACTATAGGACTTCCTTAGTCGTTCGCTCTTAATTACTGTTAAATATCGTACCGGGTTCAATAAGGTCTTATACAAGCAATATTCTTTCGATAATTTGCCATTTTTACATACGTCCGTATACCATATTTGTGAGTGAATATCCTTCATTCGTTGTGACACTTCCTGAATAAAAAAACCTCGCGTCACCCACTTCTTGACTAAGCCATGCAACACCCAATCCGTGCTTAAATAACCAATTCTTTACTTGTGACGCCCAGTTTTTCCTTATTCTACCAACGTCGTCATGCGAGCCTAACAGTCTATATCTGGCTTTAGCCAATCTATCTTCTGGCATCTGTAACAGTTTAACCCAGTATTTGATTACTTTTAATTCGCTATTATACTGAATCGGTAGACGGCCTAATTCACCGAGCACAGCTAGATTCGACGTAGATTTGCCAACTCTCACAATGTATTTACAGAACTTAACATGATATTTCTCGACGTCCTCTATGCAGCTAAGTCCCCATATTTCTGCGCCATACAATAAAGTAGGAAGCACTACGGAATCAAACAGCTTTAACAATAGACAAGAATCCAGACCTCCTGTTTGAATATCAATACGTCTTATTACCGTAGCCGCCTTATGTACTTGATCTGTCCTATGCTTCTGTGTGGCTGTCCATATCATCTTAGGGGTGTAATACATCGATGCACATTGTATTTGCGACCATCGAACAACCATCTTTCGTTCCCTCTCAGACAACCACCGTTTCGGAACACCATAACTTGGGACATCAGAACCTAAAGAGAAGGAAGAGAATAAAAACAAGCAAATTATTATTTAGGCAATTTATTTGCCAGCATAAACATGATGAGAAGCAATGCAATGTTTATCGTTAACAGGTGGCAGATAATAATAATAATAAAAATAATAATAAGAAGATTTATTGTCCATCGTCCATGGTATGCATCGCAAGTAAACAAACACATATTACATAGACAATAACAGAAGCCGAAGCTCATATGCTAAGGTAAAATAAAATTTCTCAACTACAGATACAAGAAGGAAAAAAAAGTAACATGAAAGTGCCACAGTAGGAGGCTCTTTACCTCAAGGAATTAGTGTGAAAATCATGTCTCGTCCCGCATATTAGTAGAACCTAACATCAAAGCATAATAAAGTTAAATTTAAAATCAAGAAAGGACCGAGGGCAATGAACCTATGCCCTCTATCGCTATTTTGTGCATGATTTGGTTTATTGTTTCAAGAAGTTCATTCTGTGGTCCGATTTAATTTTCAAGTTTTCATGATTTCATGTATTTTTTTCATATAAATTTAAAAGTCCTTCAAATTTTAAGTATAAACTAGAGGAAAGCCACGGTAACGCCAGTGGCATCACGTAGGACGAAAACGACTTGCTGACTGCGCATGCGTAATGGCGTCTTCCGGTCTATATACGGGTTTTGCTGTGGTGTTCGCGCCCTCCGTGTGTTGTCATGGGAGTCGTGAGGGCTGTAGTCCGCCCTCGTACCGCGAAAGCCACTTATTCTCTCCCTCCTGCCCAGACCAAAATTTGCAGAAAAGATAAAAAAGGGGCGGCGTCAGGGCTCGAGACGCTAAATGGATGCCGAAAGGCAAAACAAACATCCATTGTGCATGGAGAAAATGCCTCACGTTATCTGTGAGTTGTCGCCATTTAACATCACCGGTGATTAATTCAATCGGTGTGCCGGAGATGGATTAGGTCTACCGCTGGGGAGCTTAAGGCTGAAAACCGAAATGTGACCTTAGGATCATTAGCCTACAGCCGGTTTAACCACAGGGAAACAAATCCCGGAATGGAGTGGTTCTAGTGCCGGCGACCATCCGGTCTTAACTAGAGTCTCCCAACCATGTGAATGAATCTGTTGTTCGTTATTTTCTTAATGCCACTTGCTATTTCTTATGTATTCACTTGGTTAAATAAACAATTATTGCCTTGACTTTATTGCTTGCGGATGTGGCGTATTGCTTACCCTGATGTTGGTCAACAGGAAACGCAATCTTACGGGCACCAAAGAGTTAATACGCGGTATATTGATTGCAGCGACACATGCCATTTGCGTAAATACACTTACAATATTCTTAAGCAGGCCCAAGCGACCAAACTAGTTACTGCGTTATATAGTCTGTAATGAGATCAGGTTTGATGACTACTAAGTCAAGTAAATGGTATATATGTAGGAAGTGTCCTAAATTACTTACATGCTAACTTGCTCGAAGCTATTTAGACATATATTTCCTGTCACGATCAAAATTGTGATATGTCATGTATTACCTGATTAATGCAAGAATGGTCTATTCTTTGCACTAGATTGCTTTAACTAGAGTTTGCACAGTACCCCTCAAACTGTGCTCTAAAACGGTGACCTACACATAATTCTGTGACGTGGTACACGTAGCTTCCTAACCATCGATCGGCTCCCATATTTACCATACCATTTGATGCTAATTTTTCCAGTTCTGTTAAATGAGAATGTTAATACTTCGTTGCGGTATAATTTTGCCAATTCTTTAATTGGCGTGAAATATTTATGTAAATAATTAACTTTCAATAAATTAGTAGATAAATGAGTAGTAATTGGATCTGAATTAAAATTTAAATCTTTCAAAGTTTAATTAACTAGTAAAGGTCCTTCATATGCTATCCTGCACTCTCTCGTGCCTACGATTATAATCGGAGGCGGGTTCAGTAATATGAAAGGGGGGGGGGGTCCAAACTTGCGGCCGGGAGGGGGGAACCGGGGGATCCACCAATTTTTTGACAACCGTGGGGGGGGAGGGAGTCCACGCCTCAGATGGCCTAAATTTTGCATTGAGAAAACGGCATTCCTCCTCAAAAAGAGGACCCCCCCCCCCTGTATCCGCCCTTGACTATACACCAAACATGGTGTGATCTCTGCTGGGAAATGGCCATTACGTATAGTAACATTTATTGCAGACTTTCAATAAGAATGTTAGTTACATACAAAAACAAATAGTCATTTCACTCGCCAATTAAAGCACAAATTAAAGCGTTTCAAATTAGGTCTGTCGATGCGATATCAAACAAACTATTGTAAGTTATGCGGCCACGAGATTTGTGTTGACGTCAGCACATTGAGGCAGCCCGCCGGGAACCAGTCACACCATGTACTTGACTTACCAGCTATAGGACCAGGAACCAGCCTACTCGCACAAGCACAATCGTCGGGCAGAGTTCGCAACAACTTGCCACTCAGTGGGCGCATTTATTAGGGCCGGGATCGGTATCCCGCCCGATACCCGCAACACGTGACAGGGCACTTCCGGGTGTGCCGATAGGGATATGCCTATTCCAATGAAATGCGCTCACACTTGGCACAGGAACCAACCTAGTCTATCGCCTTTCAATCAGCCGCCATCTTCTCCCGAATGTCCCGTGTGGTTTCACGTGGGATACATTCGCCATGCCGCTTGAATGCGCGCGCACCAAATTCGTGCGTGGTCGGGACGTTTACGGATGCGTAATGTGCGTGTTCGGGTTGCCTCAGAAATGCCGAGCTACCAAACCAATGCGCCCAATCTGTTCCTGGAATCAGCCTGATGCATGCGCTGCGTTTGAGGAACCAAACAGCTTTAAATTAGCCGTAATTTAGCCTTTAACTAAATGATGGTGAAGTTGGACGCTATAAAAATGATGTCTCAACATTACGGGGTCATAGTGGTACAAGTCTAGCAGTGAATTGACAGGAGTTGTTGTACACGGTTTTTCAGATAATGCCCCGACTTATGGCATTGGAATATCACTGACACTTTGTCGGTCGCATGAGGGTTGGACCTAAGTGGGCGGATCAAGCTGGCATGAGATCAAGGCGGGGGCCTCTTAATAAACGAAAAAAGTCAGAAGTTATAAACCAACAAAAACTATAGTGGAGAATCGTCAATGTAGGAAGTTAACAAGGCAAAATACCAATTGTCGTACCTAGCAGGGGTGAAAATTAAACTTATTATCAAAGGAATATTACCTCAGCTTTGGTATGGCGGTATGAATATTGATTATGGCGATGTGTGTGGGTGGGAGCGGGGGGAGGGGGGAGGGGGCTCGAGTATGGCGGTGTGGGGGAGAGGGAGCCTCGAGTATGACGGTGTGGGGGAGAGGGAGCCTCGAGTATGGCGGTGTCTGGCAGAGGGAGCCTCGAGTATGGCGGTGTGGGGGGGAGGGAGCCTCGAGTATGGCGGTGTCTGGCAGAGGGAGCCTCGAGTATGGCGGTGTGGGGGAGAGGGAGCCTCGAGTATGGCGGTGTGAGGGAGAAGGCGTCTCGAGTATGGCGGTGTGGGGGAGAAGGCGCCTCGAGTATGGCGGTGTGGGGGAGAGGGAGCCTCGAGTATGGCGGTGTCTGGCAGAGGGAGCCTCGAGTACGGCGGTGTGGGGGAGAGGGGACCTCGAGTATGGCGGTGTCGGGGAGAGGGAGCCTCGAGTATGGCAGTGTGGGGGAGAGGGAGCCTCGAGTATGGCGGTGTGGGGGCGAGGGACCCTCGAGTATGACGGTGTGGGGGAGAGGGAGCCTCGAGTATGGCGGTGTGGGGCAGAGGGAGCCTCGAATATGGCGGTGTGGGGGCGAGGGACCCTCGAGTATGACGGTGTGGGGGAGAGGGAGCCTCGAGTATGGCGGTGTGGGGCAGAAGGAGCCTCGAGTATGGCGGTGTGGGGGAGAGGGAGCCTCGAGTATGGCGGTGTGGGGCAGAGGGAGCCTCGAGTATGGCGGTGTGGGGGCGAGGGACCCTCGAGTATGACGGTGTGGGGGAGAGGGAGCCTCGAGTATGGCGGTGTGGGGCAGAAGGAGCCTCGATTATGGCCGTGTGGGGGAGAGGGAGCCTCGAGTATGGCGGTGTGGGGGAGAGGGAGCCTCGAGTATGGCGGTGTGGGGCAGAGGGAGCCTCGAGTATGGCGGTGTGGGGGCGAGGGACCCTCGACTATGGCGGTGTGGGGGAGAGGGAGCCTCGATTATGGCGGTGTCGGGGAGAGGGAGCCTCGAGTATGGCGGTGTGGGGGAGAGGGAGCCTCGAGTATGGCGGTGTGGGGGAGAGGGAGCCTCGAGTATGGCGGTGTGGGGCAGAGGGACCCTCGACTATGGCGGTGTCGGGGAGAGGGAGCCTCGAGTATGGCGGTGTGGGGGCGAGGGACCCTCGACTATGGCGGTGTCGGGGAGAGGGAGCCTCGAGTATGGCGGTGTGGGGGAGAGGGAGCCTCGACTATGGCGGTGTCGGGGAGAGGGAGCCTCGAGTATGGCGGTGTGGGGCAGAGGGAGCCTCGAGTATGGCGGTGTCGGGGAGAGGGAGCCTCGAGTATGGCGGTGTGGGGGAGAAGGCGCCTCGAGTATGGCGGTGTGGGGCAGAGGGAGCCTCGAGTATGGCGGTGTGGGGGAGAGGGAGCCTCGAGTATGGCGGTGTGGGGGAGAAGGAGCCTCGAGTATGGCGGTGTGGGGGAGAAGGCGCCTCGAGTATGGCGGTGTGGGGCAGAGGGAGCCTCGAGTATGGCGGTGTGGGGGAGAGGGAGCCTCGAGTATGGCGGTGTGGGGGAGAAGGCGCCTCGAGTATGGCGGTGTGGGGGAGAGGGAGCCTCGAGTATGGCGGTGTGGGGGAGAAGGCGCCTCGAGTATGGCGGTGTGGGGCAGAGCGAGCCTCGAGTATGGCGGTGTCGGGGAGAGGGAGCCTCGAGTATGGCGGTGTCGGGGAGAGGGAGCCTCGAGTATGGCGGTGTGGGGGAGAGGGAGCCTCGAGCACTGTGGCACGTAAGGAAATCGGGAGGGGGAAAAACGGATATCCTTTGGTTCCTGGTGTGGGAGTGTTGATTCACGGCTGTGAAAGGTTCGGTGTGTGCCTGTGGCAGAGGTGCAGGGATGAGGAGGGGTGGGGGAGGGCTGGGGAAGGGATGGGGCGGATGGCGGGGATATAGAGGAGGGGACAAGGGGGTGGGTGGTGTCACAGCTGGCCGTGTCCGTCCAGTTGACGGAGTGACGTTCAGTCCTTCCCCAAACGCGTTACTTCCGTGAAGCTAGTCCACCTACCGGCGACGTGTAAATTTTATCTGCAGCGACGGAAAGGCTGCGGACAGCCATCGCCGCCAGGACCCAGACACTGACTGGTGCCCTGCTTATATACCAGGCCCGCTTTCCTGGGACCCCAGCCCCCACCCTCAGCCTCAGTCTCACCCTCCCTTTTTCCACTATACCCCGACCTCCCGTACCCGGACTCGGCCCTCATCCACCACGTCCACGACATCGCTTTCCTTAGTCATACACCACCACAAGCCCCCCCCCCCCCCCCACCCCGCCACGCCCCCATCCACCCATCCGTTATCCATGGCACATTACCATTATCCAAACCGCCACCCCACGGCCACCCTTCCTCCCCTCGCCAACCCGCACCCCCCCCCCTAACGCCACCCCACCCCAAGCCAACCAGCCCCCCAGGAGAGCCTTTTTAGCATTGCGTTCTAGTGGAACAGGCGATGCGCGGTGCGCTGTTCCAAAATGACGTGTCAACGAGATGCCAGTGACGCACATATGACGTGCCGATGACTTGTTAGCATGACAACTCGCTCCCGTCATTAGTGGATTCCGGTCGGTGGAGGACGTCAATCGTCCGGTGGCTCCCTCTCACGGCCGCGGCAGACACTAGGGTGCCGTCGGGCGTCTGGGGTGTAGGGGGAGGGCGGGAGAGGGGGAGGGGGAGGAGGATGGGAAACGGCGATGAGGGGGCTTCGGGAGAAGGGCTGGGGAGGGGATAGGGGAGAGGGGTACGGTGGAGGGGGTGGTGGGGGAGAGGAGTAGGGGAGGAGCATGGGGGTAGGTGATGCACACCATCCAGGGAGAGGGACACAGACTCACTGTGGCGGTGGTGGTGATGGTGGGGTAGGTGATGCACACCATCCAGGGAGAGGGACAAAGACTCACTGTGGCGGTGGTGGTGATGGTGGGGTAGGTGATTCACACCATCCAGGGAGAGGGACACAGACTCAGTGTGGCGGTGGTGGTGATGGTGGGGTAGGTGATGCACACCATCCAGGGAGAGGGACACAGACTCACTGTGGCGGTGGTGGTGATGGTGGGGTAGGTGATGCACACCATCCAGGGAGAGGGACAAAGACTCAGTGTGGGGGTGGTGGTGATGGTGGGGTAGGTGATTCACACCATCCAGGGAGAGGGACACAGACTCACTGTGGCGGTGGTGATGATGGTGGGGTAGGTGATGCACACCATCTAGGGAGAGAGACACAGACAAACTGTGGCGGCGGTGGTGATGGTGGGGTAGGTGATGCACACCATCTAGGGAGATGGACACAGACAAACTGTGGCGGTGGCGATGATGGTGGGGCAGGTAATGCACACCATCTAGGGAGAGGGACACAGACTCACTGTGGCGGTGGTGGTGATGGTGGGGTAGGTGATGCACACCATCCAAGGAGAGGGACACAAACAAACTGTGGCGGTGGTGGTGATGGTGGGGTAGGTGATGCACACCATCTAGGGAGAGGGACACAGACAAACTGTGGCGGTGGTGATGATGGTGGGGTAGGTGATGCACACCATCCAGGGAGAGGGACACAGACTCAGTGCGGCGGTGGTGGTGATGGTGGGGTAGGTGATGCACACCATCCAGGGAGAGGGACACAGACAAACTGTGGCGGTGGTGGTGATGGTGGGGTAGGTGATGCACACCATCTAGGGAGAGGGACACAGACAAACTGTGGCGGTGGTGGTGATGGTGGGGTAGGTGATGCACACCATCTAGGGAGAGGGACACAGACTCACTGTGGCGGTGGTGGTGATGGTGGGGTAGGTGATGCACACCATCCAGGGAGAGGGACACAGACAAACTGTGGCGGTGGTGGTGATGGTGGGGTAGGTGATGCACACCATCCAGGGAGAGGGACACAGACTCAGTGTGGCGGTGGTGGTGATGGTGGGGTAGGTGATGCACACCATCCAGGGAGAGGGACACAGACTCACTGTGGCGGTGGTGGTGACGGTGGGGTAGGTGATGCACACCATACAGGGAGAGGGACACAGACTCAGTGTGGCGGTGGTGGTGACGGTGGGGTAGGTGATGCACACCATCCGGGGAGAGGGACACAAACAAACTGTGGCGGTGGTGGTGATGGTGGGGTAGGTGATGCACACCATCTAGGGAGAGGGACACAGACAAACTGTGGCGGTGGTGGTGATGGTGGGGTAGGCGATGCACACCATCCAGGGAGAGGGACACAGACTCAGTGTGGCGGTGGTGGTGATGGTGGGGTAGGTGATGCACACCATCCAGGGAGAGGGACACAGACTGTGTGGCGGTGGTGGTGATGGTGGGGTAGGTGATGCACACCATCCAGAGAGAGGGACACAGACACACTGTGGCGGTGGTGGTGATGGTGGGGTAGGTGATGCACACCATCCAGGGAGAGGGACACAGACAAACTGTGGCGGTGGTGGTGATGGTGGGGTAGGTGATGCACACCATCCAGTGAGAGGGACACAGACAAACTGTGGCGGTGGTGGTGATGGTGGGGTAGGTGATGCACACCATCCAGGGAGAGGGACAAAGACTCAGTGTGGCGGTGGTGGTGATGGTGGGGTAGGTGATGCACACCATCTAGGGAGAGGGACACAGACAAACTGTGGCGGTGGTGGTGATGGTGGGGTAGGTGATGCACACCATCTAGGGAGAGGGACACATACTCACTGTGGCGGTGGTGGTGATGGTGGGGTAGGTGATGCACACCATCTAGGGAGAGGAACACAAACAAACTGTGGCGGTTGTGGTGATGGTGGGGTAGGTGATGCACACCATCTATGGAGATGGACACAGACAAACTGTGGGGGTGGTGATGATGGTGGGGTAGGTAATGCACACCATCTAGGGAGAGGGACACAAACAAACCGTGGCGGTGGTGGTGATGGTGGGGTAGGTGATGCACACCATCCAGGGAGAGGGACACAGACTCAGTGTGGCGGTGGTGGTGATGGTGGGGTAGGTGATGCACACCATCCAGGGAGAGGGACACAGACTCAGTGTGGCGGTGGTGGTGATGGTGGGGTAGGTGATGCACACCATCCAGGGAGAGGGACACAGACTCACTGTGGCGGTGGTGGTGATGGTGGGGTAGGTGATGCACACCATCTAGGGAGAGGGACACAGACAAACTGTGGCGGTGGTGGTGATGGTGGGGTAGGTGATGCACACCATCCAGGGAGAGGGACACAGACAAACTGTGGCGGTGGTGGTGATGGTGGGGTAGGTGATGCACACCATCCAGGGAGAGGGACACAGACAAACTGTGGCGGTGGTGGTGATGGTGGGGTAGGTGATGCACACCATCCAGGGAGAGGGACACAGACAAACTGTGGCGGTGGTGGTGATGGTGGGGTAGGTGATGCACACCATCTAGGGAGAGGGACACAGACAAACTGTGGCGGTGGTGGTGATGGTGGGGTAGGTGATGCACACCATCTAGGGAGAGGGACACAGACTCACTGTGGCGGTGGTGGTGATGGTGGGGTAGGTGATGCACACCATCTAGGGAGAGGGACACAGACAAACAGTGGCGGTAGTGATGATGGTGGGGTAGGTAATGCACACCATCTAGGGAGAGGGACACAAACAAACTGTGGCGGTGGTGGTGATGGTGGGGGAAAGGTGATGCACACCATCCAGGGAGAGGGACACAGACAAACTGTGGCGGTGGTGGTGATAGTGGGGTAGGTGATGCACACCATCCAGGGAGAGGGACACAGACAAACTGTGGCGGTGGTGATGATGGTGGGGTAGGTGATGCACACCATCTAGGGAGAGGGACACAGACTCACGGTGGCGGTGGTGGTGATGGTGGGGTAGGTGATGCACCCCATCTAGGGAGAGGGACACAGACAAACTGTGGCGGTGGTGGTGATGGTGGGGTAGGTGATGCACACCATCTAGGGAGAGGGACACAAACAAACTGTGGCGGTGATGATGATGGTGGGGTAGGTGATGCACACCATCTAGGGAAAGGGACACAGACAAACTGGGGCGGTGGTGGTGATGGTGGGGTAGGTGATGCACACCATCTAGGGAGAGGGACACAAACAAACTGTGGCGGTGGTGATGATGGTGGGGTAGGTGATGCACACCATCTAGGGAGAGGGACACAGACAAACTGTGGCGGTGGTGGTGATGGTGGGGTAGGTGATGCACACCATCCAGGGAGAGGGACACAGACAAACTGTGGCGGTGATGATGATGGTGGGGTAGGTGATGCACACCATCTAGGGAGAGGGACACAGACAAACTGTGGCGGTGGTGGTGATGGTGGGGTAGGTGATGCACACCATCTAGGGAGAGGGACACAGACTCACTGTGGCGGTGGTGGTGATGGTGGGGTAGGTGATGCACACCATCCAGGGAGAGGGACACAGACTCAGTGTGGCGGTGGTGGTGATGGTGGGGTAGGTGATGCACACCATCCAGGGAGAGGGACACAGACTCAGTGTGGCGGTGGTGGTGATGGTGGGGTAGGTGATACACACCATCCAGGGAGAGGGACACAGACTCACTGTGGCGGTGGTGGTGATGGTGGGGTAGGTGATGCACACCATACAGGGAGAGGGACACAGGCTCAGTGTGGCGGTGGTGGTGATGGTGGGGTAGGTGATGCACACCATCCAGGGAGAGGGACACAGACTCAGTGTGGCGGTGGTGGTGATGGTGGGGTAGGTGATGCACACCATCCAGGGAGAGGGACACAGACTCAGTGTGGCGGTGGTGGTGACGGTGGGGTAGGTGATGCACACCATCCAGGGAGAGGGACACAGACTCAGTGTGGCGATGGTGGTGACGGTGGGGTAGGTGATGCACACCATCCAGGGAGAGGGACACAGACTCAGTGTGGCGGTGGTGGTGATGGTGGGGTAGGTGATGCACACCATCCAGGGAGAGGGACACAGACTCAGTGTGGCGGTGGTGGTGATGGTGGGGTAGGTGATACACACCATACAGGGAGAGGGACACAGACTCACTGTGGCGGTGGTGGTGATGGTGGGGTAGGTGATGCACACCATCCCGGGAGAGGGACACAGACAAACTGTGGCGGTGGTGGTGATGGTGGGGTAGGTGATGCACACCATACAGGGAGAGGGACACAGGCTCAGTGTGGCGGTGGTGGTGATGGTGGGGTAGGTGATGCACACCATCCAGGGAGAGGGACACAGACCCAGTGTGGGGGTGGTGGTGACGGTGGGGTAGGTGATGCACACCATCCAGGGAGAGGGACACAGACCCAGTGTGGGGGTGGTGGTGATGGTGGGGTAGGTGATGCACACCATCCAGGGAGAGGGACACAGACTCAGTGTGGCGATGGTGGTGACGGTGGGGTAGGTGATGCACACCATCCAGGGAGAGGGACACAGACTCACTGTGGCGGTGGTGGTGACGGTGGGGTAGGTGATGCACACCATCCAGGGAGAGGGACACAGACTCAGTGTGGCGGTGGTGGTGATGGTGGGGTAGGTGATGCACACCATCCAGGGAGAGGGACACAGACTCAGTGTGGCGGTGGTGGTGATGGTGGGGTAGGTGATGCACACCATCCAGGGAGAGGGACACAGACTCACTGTGGCGGTGGTGGTGACGGTGGGGTAGGTGATGCACACCATCCAGGGAGAGGGACACAGACTCAGTGTGGCGGTGGTGGTGATGGTGGGGTAGGTGATGCACACCATCCAGGGAGAGGGACACAGACTCAGTGTGGCGGTGGTGGTGATGGTGGGGTAGGTGATGCACACCATCCAGGGAGAGGGACACAGACTCACTGTGGCGGTGGTGGTGACGGTGGGGTAGGTGATGCACACCATCCAGGGAGAGGGACACAGACTCACTGTGGCGGTGGTGGTGATGGTGGGGTAGGTGATGCACACCATCCAGGGAGAGGGACACAGACTCAGTGTGGCGGTGGTGGTGATGGTGGGGTAGGTGATGCACACCATCCAGGGAGAGGGACACAGACTCAGTGTGGCGGTGGTGGTGACGGTGGGGTAGGTGATGCACACCATCCCGGGAGAGGGACACAGACTCAGTGTGGCGGTGGTGGTGATGGTGGGGTAGGTGATGCACACCATCCAGGGAGAGGGACACAGACTCACTGTGGCGGTGGTGGTGATGGTGGGGTAGGTGATGCACACCATCCAGGGAGAGGGACACAGACTCAGTGTGGCGGTGGTGGTGACGGTGGGGTAGGTGATGCACACCATCTAGGGAGAGGGACACAGACTCACTGTGGCGGTGGTGGTGATGGTGGGGTAGGTGATGCACACCATCCAGGGAGAGGGACACAGACTCACTGTGGCGGTGGTGGTGACGGTGGGGTAGGTGATGCACACCATCCAGGGAGAGGGACACAGACTCACTGTGGCGGTGGTGGTGATGGTGGGGTAGGTGATGCACACCATCTAGGGAGAGGGACACAGACTCACTGTGGCGGTGGTGGTGACGGTGGGGTAGGTGATGCACACCATCCAGGGAGAGGGACACAGACTCAGTGTGGCGGTGGTGGTGATGGTGGGGTAGGTGATGCACACCATCCAGGGAGAGGGACACAGACTCACTGTGGCGGTGGTGGTGATGGTGGGGTAGGTGATGCACACCATCCAGGGAGAGGGACACAGACTCACTGTGGCGGTGGTGGTGATGGTGGGGTAGGTGATGCACACCATCCAGGGAGAGGGACACAGACTCACTGTGGCGGTGGTGGTGATGGTGGGGTAGGTGATGCACACCATACAGGGAGAGGGACACAGACTCAGTGTGGCGGTGGTGGTGATGGTGGGGTAGGTGATGCACACCATCCAGGGAGAGGGACACAGACAAACTGTGGCGGTGGTGGTGATGGTGGGGTAGGTGATGCACACCATCCAGGGAGAGGGACACAGACTCAGTGTGGCGGTGGTGGTGATGGTGGGGTAGGTGATGCACACCATCCAGGGAGAGGGATACAGACTCACTGTGGCGGTGGTGATGATGGTGGGGTAGGTGATGCACACCATCCAGGGAGAGGGACACAGACTCACTGTGGCGGTGGTGATGATGGTGGGGTAGGTGATGCACACCATCCAGGGAGAGGGACACAGACTCAGTGTGGCGGTGGTGGTGACGGTGGGGTAGGTGATGCACACCATCCAGGGAGAGGGACACAGACTCAGTGTGGCGGTGGTGGTGTTGGTGGGGTAGGTGATGCACACCATCCAGGGAGAGGGACACAGACTCAGTGTGGCGGTGGTGGTGATGGTGGGGTAGGTGATGCACACCATCCAGGGAGAGGGACACAGACTCACTGTGGCGGTGGTGGTGATGGTGGGGTAGGTGATGCACACCATCCAGGGAGAGGGACACAGACTCACTGTGGCGGTGGTGGTGATGGTGGGGTAGGTGATGCACACCATCCCGGGAGAGGGACACAGACTCAGTGTGGCGATGGTGGTGACGGTGGGGTAGGTGATGCACACCATCCAGGGAGAGGGACACAGACTCAGTGTGGCGGTGGTGGTGATGGTGGGGTAGGTGATGCACACCATCCAGGGAGAGGGACACAGACTCACTGTGGCGGTGGTGGGGATGGTGGGGTAGGTGATGCACACCATCCAGGGAGAGGGACACAGACTCAGTGTGGCGGTGGTGGTGATGGTGGGGTAGGTGATGCACACCATACAGGGAGAGGGACACAGACAAACTGTGGCGGTGGTGGTGATGGTGGGGTAGGTGATGCACACCATCCAGGGAGAGGGACACAGACTCAGTGTGGCGGTGGTGGTGATGGTGGGGTAGGTGATGCACACCATCCAGGGAGAGGGACACAGACTCAGTGTGGCGGTGGTGGTGATGGTGGGGTAGGTGATGCACACCATACAGGGAGAGGGACACAGACTCAGTGTGGCGGTGGTGGTGATGGTGGGGTAGGTGATGCACACCATCCAGGGAGAGGGACACAGACTCACTGTGGCCGTGGTGGTGATGGTGGGGTAGGTGATGCACACCATCCAGGGAGAGGGACACAGACTCAGTGTGGCGGTGGTGGTGATGGTGGGGTAGGTGATACACACCATCCAGGGAGAGGGACACAGACTCACTGTGGCGGTGGTGGTGATGGTGGGGTAGGTGATGCACACCATACAGGGAGAGGGACACAGGCTCAGTGTGGCGGTGGTGGTGATGGTGGGGTAGGTGATGCACACCATCCAGGGAGAGGGACACAGACTCAGTGTGGCGGTGGTGGTGATGGTGGGGTAGGTGATGCACACCATCCAGGGAGAGGGACACAGACTCAGTGTGGCGGTGGTGGTGACGGTGGGGTAGGTGATGCACACCATCTAGGGAGAGGGACACAGACTCACTGTGGCGGTGGTGGTGATGGTGGGGTAGGTGATGCACACCATCCAGGGAGAGGGACACAGACTCAGTGTGGCGGTGGTGGTGACGGTGGGGTAGGTGATGCACACCATCTAGGGAGAGGGACACAGACTCACTGTGGCGGTGGTGGTGATGGTGGGGTAGGTGATGCACACCATCCAGGGAGAGGGACACAGACTCAGTGTGGCGGTGGTGGTGATGGTGGGGTAGGTGATGCACACCATCCAGGGAGAGGGACACAGACTCAGTGTGGCGGTGGTGGTGATGGTGGGGTAGGTGATGCACACCATCCAGGGAGAGGGACACAGACTCAGTGTGGCGGTGGTGGTGATGGTGGGGTAGGTGATGCACACCATCCAGGGAGAGGGACACAGACTCAGTGTGGCGGTGGTGGTGATGGTGGGGTAGGTGATGCACACCATCCAGGGAGAGGGACACAGACTCACTGTGGCGGTGGTGGTGATGGTGGGGTAGGTGATGCACACCATCCAGGGAGAGGGACACAGACTCAGTGTGGCGGTGGTGGTGATGGTGGGGTAGGTGATGCACACCATCCAGGGAGAGGGACACAGACTCAGTGTGGCGGTGGTGGTGATGGTGGGGTAGGTGATGCACACCATCCAGGGAGAGGGACACAGACTCAGTGTGGCGGTGGTGGTGACGGTGGGGTAGGTGATGCACACCATCCAGGGAGAGGGACACAGACTCACTGTGGCGGTGGTGGTGACGGTGGGGTAGGTGATGCACACCATCCAGGGAGAGGGACACAGACTCAGTGTGGCGGTGGTGGTGATGGTGGGGTAGGTGATGCACACCATCCAGGGAGAGGGACACAGACTCAGTGTGGCGGTGGTGGTGATGGTGGGGTAGGTGATGCACACCATCCAGGGAGAGGGACACAGACTCAGTGTGGCGGTGGTGGTGATGGTGGGGTAGGTGATGCACACCATACAGGGAGAGGGACACAGACAAACTGTGGCGGTGGTGGTGACGGTGGGGTAGGTGATGCACACCATCCAGGGAGAGGGACACAGACTCAGTGTGGCGGTGGTGGTGACGGTGGGGTAGGTGATGCACACCATCCAGGGAGAGGGACACAGACTCACTGTGGCGATGGTGGTGACGGTGGGGTAGGTGATGCACACCATCCAGGGAGAGGGACACAGACTCACTGTGGCGGTGGTGGTGACGGTGGGGTAGGTGATGCACACCATCCAGGGAGAGGGACACAGACTCAGTGTGGGGGTGGTGGTGATGGTGGGGTAGGTGATGCACACCATCCAGGGAGAGGGACACAGACTCAGTGTGGGGGTGGTGGTGATGGTGGGGTAGGTGATGCACACCATCCAGGGAGAGGGACACAGACTCAGTGTGGCGGTGGTGGTGATGGTGGGGTAGGTGATGCACACCATCCAGGGAGAGGGACACAGACTCAGTGTGGCGGTGGTGGTGATGGTGGGGTAGGTGATGCACACCATACAGGGAGAGGGACACAGACTCAGTGTGGCGGTGGTGGTGACGGTGGGGTAGGTGATGCACACCATCCAGGGAGAGGGACACAGACTCAGTGTGGCGGTGGTGGTGATGGTGGGGTAGGTGATGCACACCATACAGGGAGAGGGACACAGACTCAGTGTGGCGGTGGTGGTGACGGTGGGGTAGGTGATGCACACCATCCAGGGAGAGGGACACAGACTCACTGTGGCGGTGGTGGTGATGGTGGGGTAGGTGATGCACACCATCCAGGGAGAGGGACACAGACTCAGTGTGGCGGTGGTGGTGATGGTGGGGTAGGTGATGCACACCATACAGGGAGAGGGACACAGACTCAGTGTGGGGGTGGTGGTGATGGTGGGGTAGGTGATGCACACCATCCAGGGAGAGGGACACAGACTCAGTGTGGCGGTGGTGGTGATGGTGGGGTAGGTGATGCACACCATCCAGGGAGAGGGACACAGACTCAGTGTGGGGGTGGTGGTGATGGTGGGGTAGGTGATGCACACCATCCAGGGAGAGGGACACAGACTCAGTGTGGGGGTGGTGGTGATGGTGGGGTAGGTGATGCACACCATCCAGGGAGAGGGACACAGACTCAGTGTGGGGGTGGTGGTGATGGTGGGGTAGGTGATGCACACCATCCAGGGAGAGGGACACAGACTCAGTGTGGGGGTGGTGGTGATGGTGGGGTAGGTGATGCACACCATCCAGGGAGAGGGACACAGACTCAGTGTGGGGGTGGTGGTGATGGTGGGGTAGGTGATGCACACCATCCAGGGAGAGGGACACAGACTCAGTGTGGCGGTGGTGGTGATGGTGGGGTAGGTGATGCACACCATCCAGGGAGAGGGACACAGACTCAGTGTGGCGGTGGTGGTGATGGTGGGGTAGGTGATGCACACCATACAGGGAGAGGGACACAGACTCAGTGTGGCGGTGGTGGTGACGGTGGGGTAGGTGATGCACACCATCCAGGGAGAGGGACACAGACTCAGTGTGGCGGTGGTGGTGATGGTGGGGTAGGTGATGCACACCATACAGGGAGAGGGACACAGACTCAGTGTGGCGGTGGTGGTGACGGTGGGGTAGGTGATGCACACCATCCAGGGAGAGGGACACAGACTCAGTGTGGCGGTGGTGGTGATGGTGGGGTAGGTGATGCACACCATACAGGGAGAGGGACACAGACAAACTGTGGCGGTGGTGGTGACGGTGGGGTAGGTGATGCACACCATCCAGGGAGAGGGACACAGACTCAGTGTGGCGGTGGTGGTGATGGTGGGGTAGGTGATGCACACCATACAGGGAGAGGGACACAGACAAACTGTGGCGGTGGTGGTGACGGTGGGGTAGGTGATGCACACCATCCAGGGAGAGGGACACAGGCTCAGTGTGGCGGTGGTGGTGATGGTGGGGTAGGTGATGCACACCATACAGGGAGAGGGACACAGACAAACTGTGGCGGTGGTGGTGACGGTGGGGTAGGTGATGCACACCATCCAGGGAGAGGGACACAGACTCACTGTGGCGATGGTGGTGACGGTGGGGTAGGTGATGCACACCATCCAGGGAGAGGGACACAGACTCACTGTGGCGGTGGTGGTGACGGTGGGGTAGGTGATGCACACCATCCAGGGAGAGGGACACAGACTCAGTGTGGGGGTGGTGGTGATGGTGGGGTAGGTGATGCACACCATCCAGGGAGAGGGACACAGACTCAGTGTGGGGGTGGTGGTGATGGTGGGGTAGGTGATGCACACCATCCAGGGAGAGGGACACAGACTCAGTGTGGCGGTGGTGGTGATGGTGGGGTAGGTGATGCACACCATCCAGGGAGAGGGACACAGACTCAGTGTGGCGGTGGTGGTGATGGTGGGGTAGGTGATGCACACCATACAGGGAGAGGGACACAGACTCAGTGTGGCGGTGGTGGTGACGGTGGGGTAGGTGATGCACACCATCCAGGGAGAGGGACACAGACTCAGTGTGGCGGTGGTGGTGATGGTGGGGTAGGTGATGCACACCATACAGGGAGAGGGACACAGACTCAGTGTGGCGGTGGTGGTGACGGTGGGGTAGGTGATGCACACCATCCAGGGAGAGGGACACAGACTCACTGTGGCGGTGGTGGTGATGGTGGGGTAGGTGATGCACACCATCCAGGGAGAGGGACACAGACTCAGTGTGGCGGTGGTGGTGATGGTGGGGTAGGTGATGCACACCATACAGGGAGAGGGACACAGACTCAGTGTGGGGGTGGTGGTGATGGTGGGGTAGGTGATGCACACCATCCAGGGAGAGGGACACAGACTCAGTGTGGCGGTGGTGGTGATGGTGGGGTAGGTGATGCACACCATCCAGGGAGAGGGACACAGACTCAGTGTGGGGGTGGTGGTGATGGTGGGGTAGGTGATGCACACCATCCAGGGAGAGGGACACAGACTCAGTGTGGGGGTGGTGGTGATGGTGGGGTAGGTGATGCACACCATCCAGGGAGAGGGACACAGACTCAGTGTGGGGGTGGTGGTGATGGTGGGGTAGGTGATGCACACCATCCAGGGAGAGGGACACAGACTCAGTGTGGGGGTGGTGGTGATGGTGGGGTAGGTGATGCACACCATCCAGGGAGAGGGACACAGACTCAGTGTGGGGGTGGTGGTGATGGTGGGGTAGGTGATGCACACCATCCAGGGAGAGGGACACAGACTCAGTGTGGGGGTGGTGGTGATGGTGGGGTAGGTGATGCACACCATCCAGGGAGAGGGACACAGACTCAGTGTGGCGGTGGTGGTGATGGTGGGGTAGGTGATGCACACCATCCAGGGAGAGGGACACAGACTCAGTGTGGCGGTGGTGGTGATGGTGGGGTAGGTGATGCACACCATACAGGGAGAGGGACACAGACTCAGTGTGGCGGTGGTGGTGACGGTGGGGTAGGTGATGCACACCATCCAGGGAGAGGGACACAGACTCAGTGTGGCGGTGGTGGTGATGGTGGGGTAGGTGATGCACACCATACAGGGAGAGGGACACAGACTCAGTGTGGCGGTGGTGGTGACGGTGGGGTAGGTGATGCACACCATCCAGGGAGAGGGACACAGACTCAGTGTGGCGGTGGTGGTGATGGTGGGGTAGGTGATGCACACCATACAGGGAGAGGGACACAGACTCAGTGTGGCGGTGGTGGTGATGGTGGGGTAGGTGATGCACACCATCTAGGGAGAGGGACACAGACAAACTGTGGCGGTGGTGGTGATGGTGGGGTAGGTGATGCACACCATCTAGGGAGAGGGACACAGACAAACTGTGGCGGTGGTGGTGATGGTGGGGTAGGTGATGCACACCATCCAGGGAGAGGGACACAGACAAACTGTGGCGGTGGTGGTGACGGTGGGGTAGGTGATGCACACCATCTAGGGAGAGGGACACAGACAAACTGTGGCGGTGGTGGTGATGGTGGGGTAGGTGATGCACACCATCCAGGGAGAGGGACACAGACTCAGTGTGGGGGTGGTGGTGATGGTGGGGTAGGTGATGCACACCATACAGGGAGAGGGACACAGACTCACTGTGGCGGTGGTGGTGATGGTGGGGTAGGTGATGCACACCATCCAGGGAGAGGGACACAGACTCAGTGGGGCGGTGGTGGTGACGGTGGGGTAGGTGATGCACACCATCCAGGGAGAGGGACACAGACCCAGTGTGGGGGTGGTGGTGACGGTGGGGTAGGTGATGCACACCATCCAGGGAGAGGGACACAGACTCAGTGGGGCGGTGGTGGTGATGGTGGGGTAGGTGATGCACACCATCCAGGGAGAGGGACACAGACTCACTGTGGCGGTGGTGGTGATGGTGGGGTAGGTGATGCACACC
This sequence comes from Arenicola marina, assembly GCA_964019135.1. Classification (NCBI taxonomy): domain Eukaryota; kingdom Metazoa; phylum Annelida; class Polychaeta; family Arenicolidae; genus Arenicola; species Arenicola marina. The sequence continues at coordinate 34,073,273 of OZ025260.1, read as the reverse complement.
ATCCAGGGAGAGGGACACAGACTCAGTGTGGCGGTGGTGGTGATGGTGGGGTAGGTGATGCACACCATCCAGGGAGAGGGACACAGACTCAGTGTGGCGGTGGTGGTGATGGTGGGGTAGGTGATGCACACCATACAGGGAGAGGGACACAGGCTCAGTGTGGCGGTGGTGGTGACGGTGGGGTAGGTGATGCACACCATCCAGGGAGAGGGACACAGACAAACTGTGGCGGTGGTGGTGATGGTGGGGTAGGTGATGCACACCATCCAGGGAGAGGGACACAGACTCACTGTGGCGGTGGTGGTGACGGTGGGGTAGGTGATGCACACCATCCAGGGAGAGGGACACAGACTCAGTGTGGGGGTGGTGGTGACGGTGGGGTAGGTGATGCACACCATCCAGGGAGAGGGACACAGACTCAGTGTGGGGGTGGTGGTGACGGTGGGGTAGGTGATGCACACCATCCAGGGAGAGGGACACAGACCCAGTGTGGGGGTGGTGGTGACGGTGGGGTAGGTGATGCACACCATCCAGGGAGAGGGACACAGACTCAGTGGGGCGGTGGTGGTGATGGTGGGGTAGGTGATGCACACCATCCAGGGAGAGGGACACAGACTCACTGTGGCGGTGGTGGTGACGGTGGGGTAGGTGATGCACACCATCCAGGGAGAGGGACACAGACTCAGTGGGGCGGTGGTGGTGACGGTGGGGTAGGTGATGCACACCATCCAGGGAGAGGGACACAGACCCAGTGTGGGGGTGGTGGTGACGGTGGGGTAGGTGATGCACACCATCCAGGGAGAGGGACACAGACTCAGTGGGGCGGTGGTGGTGACGGTGGGGTAGGTGATGCACACCATCCAGGGAGAGGGACACAGACTCAGTGTGGGGGTGGTGGTGACGGTGGGGTAGGTGATGCACACCATCCAGGGAGAGGGACACAGACCCAGTGTGGGGGTGGTGGTGACGGTGGGCTCATTGATGTTTTAGGCGTGTTACCACCCGAGTCACCATATTTATTTCGGGGTATAGTTTGAGGTATTTATTGTCAACTGCCTCTACCAGCAACCAACAACCAGCAAACGCCACCGCTAATAGAAATCTTCCATCAGACCAGACCAGTTTGCATCCTATATTGGCGAAAATATGTTTGAATACCAAGGAAAGTGATGAACATATGTATTATTATCCCGTGCAAATGATCTTTGGGATAGTGCATGCATGCTCGCTTTTTGTAATGTTCAATGATTGGGTGATGATCACATCTTTTAATTTAATTGCCCAATTCCGTACACGGGGCCGCGTAATGCCGCCCTTTTTCCAGTCGAGTCACCCATGCGTAGAGGGCAGACGTTTGTTCTTGTTGCGCTTGGCTGATTCCGTTACCAGATAACACCACTGTGCCACATGGTTTCTACGGAATTCGGTGCCGAAATGAGAATCCTCATTTTTGTATAATATTACTTTTTTCGGTGCTTTTAAGCGAACGTTTCATCTAATGTGCACGGCGGAGAGCCCATATGTGTGGCTCTCGCATTACCTAGACAGTGACCCATTGTGACGTCATGCCCCACTGTGACGCTCTCCCCCATTGTGACGTCATGCCCCACTGTAACAATCTCCCCCATTGTGACGTCATGCCCCACTGTGACGCTCTCCCCCATTGTGACGTCATGGCCCACTGTGACGCTCTCCCCCATTGTGACCTCATGCCCCACTGTAACACTCTCCCCCATTGTGACGTCATGCCCCACTGTGACGCCCTCCCCCATTGTGACGTCATGCCCCACTGTGACGCTCTCCCCCATTGTGACGTCATGCCCCACTGCAGCACTCTCCCCCATTGTGACGTCATGCCCCGTTGTAACGCTGTAACCCATTGTGACCTTGTGCCCCACTGACGTTGTGACCCATTGTGACGCTGTGACCCATTGTGACGTCATGCCCCATTGTGACGTAATGCCACACTGTGACGCTCTCCCCCATTCTGACGCCATGTCCCACTGTAACACTCTCCCCAATTCTGACGTCATGCCACATTGTGACGTCATGCCCCACTGTAACACTCTCCCCCATTGTGACGTCATGCCCCACTGTGACGCTCTCCCCCATTGTGACGTCATGGCCCACTGTGACGCTCTCCCCCATTGTGACGTCATGCCCCACTGTAACACTCTCCCCCATTGTGACGTCATGCCCCACTGTGACGCCCTTCCCCATTGTGACGTCATGCCCCACTGTAACACTCTCCCCCATTGTGACGTCATGCCCCACTATGACGCTCTCCCCCATTGTGACGTCATGGCCCACTGTGACGCTCTCCCCCATTGTGACGTCATGCCCCACTGTAACACTCTCCCCCATTGTGACGTCATGCCCCACTGTGACGCCCTTCCCCATTGTGACGTCATGCCCCACTGTGACGCTCTCCCCCATTGTGACGTCATGCCCCACTGCAGCACTCTCCCCCATTGTGACGTCATGCCCCGTTGTAACGCTGTAACCCATTGTTACCTTGTGCCCCACTGACGTTGTGACCCATTGTGACGCTGTGACCCATTGTGACGTCATGCCCCATTGTGACGTAATGCCACACTGTGACGCTCTCCCCCATTCTGACGTCATGTCCCACTGTAACACTCTCCCCCATTCTGACGTCATGCCACATTGTCACGTCATGGCCCACTGTGACGCTCTCCCCCATTCTGACGTCATGCCCCACTGTAACACTCTCCCCCATTGTGACGTCATGCCCCGTTGTGACGCTGTATCCCATTGTGACCTTGTGCCCCACTGTGATGTTGTGACCCATTGTTAAGTCAGGTCCTCAATAAAGCTATCGCTCAGTCTGCACATGTTAAATTCTAACCCTTTGAATCCTTCGAGGGTGAAAACTAACATGGAGTAGTTAGGTGATGGGTAGGTTAATAAAAATGCCTAAACCAATCGGTTTTTTCAAATACATTGTGATCGACAGCTCTGAATAAGCTAACCAGATAGCTGGGCTTGAGAGTGGTTATATCTTTGCATCTTGTTTTTTTGTTTTTCTCAGAGTGCCTGTATCATGACAGAGTGGCTTATATGCATTGGTATATTTTAAATGACCTTGTCACTAACAATTAGTGGTCCTCAATTTCGTTATATTTTGTTTCGTGGCATGTAATGGGAGGGCTGGAAGTGGGGGGGGGGTGGCGTCGAGTTCCCAGATCACGAATCACGTTGAATTAAAAAGGAGAACTCCCAGTATATACATAGGAAGGGCGGATACATGATATAAATTAGCTATTGTCTCGATTCACGGTTATTTAATATGAAAATTCCCAGTTGACGATCAATGAAAATCCTTGATCACGACGTTCGGCTGATACCCCAATCCCAACTCACAGTAAACTGAAAACCCCATTCCCGAGGAACGGAAATAACCCTTGCCCCCCCCCCCCTCCCCTGTAATGGGTTTTGGTCAACATGTACAATCTATGTATAAAAGTATGACCAAAGATTGAAATCTACACTATGACGAATTTCTCCACCCTGTAACGTGCTCCACCCTGTAACGTGCTCCACCCTGTAACGTGCTCCACCCTGTAACGTGCTCCACCATGTAACGTGCTCCACCCTGTAACGTACATGGTGTCGCGGTATGAACAAAGACTGACATCTACTCTATGGCGACTCTCTCCATCCTGTAACATGGTGGCCCGCTATGGCGACTCTCCCCATCCCGTAACATGGTGGCCCGCTATGGCGACTCTCCCCATCCCGTAACATGGTGGCCCGCTATGGCGACTCTCCCCATCCCGTAACATGATGGCCCGCTATGGCGACTCTCCCCATCCCGTAACATGATGGCCCGCTATGGCGACTCTCCCCATCCCGTAACATGGTGGCCCGCTATGGCGACTCTCCCCATCCCGTAACATGGTGGCCCGTTATGGCGACTCCCCCCATCCTGTAACATGGTAGCCTGCTAGGACGACTCTCCCCATCCTGTAACATGGTGGCCCGCTATGGCGACTCTCCCCATCCTGTAACATGGTGGGCCGCTATGGCGACTCTCCCCATCCTGTAACATGGTGGCCCGCTATGGCGACTCTCCCCATCCTGTAACATGGTGGCCCGCTATGGCGACTCTCCCCATCCTGTAACATGGTGGCCCCCTATGGCGACTCTCCCCATCCTGTAACATGGTGGCCCGCTATGGCGACTCTCCCCATCCCGTAACATGGTGGCCCGCTATGGCGACTCTACCCATCCTGTAACATGGTGGCCCGCTATGGCGACTCTCCCCATCCTGTAACATGGTGGCCCGCTATAGCGACTCACCCCATCCCGTAACATGGTGGCCCGCTATGGCGACTCTCCCCATCCTGTAACATGGTGGCCCGCTATGGCGACTCTCCCCATCCTGTAACATGGTGGCCCGCTATGGCGACTCTCCCCATCCTGTAACATGGTGGCCCGCTATGGCGACTCTCCCCATCCTGTAACATGGTGGCCCGCTATGGCGACTCTCCCCATCCTGTAACATAGTGGCCCGCTATGGCGACTCTCCCCATCCTGTAACATGGTGGCCCGCTATGGCGACTCTCCCCATCCCGTAACATAGTGGCCCGCTATGGCGACTCTCCCCATCCTGTAACATGGTGGCCCGCTATGGCGACTATCCCCATCCTGTAACATGGTGGCCCGCTATGGCGACTCTCCCCATCCTGTAACATGGTGGGCCGCTATGGCGACTCTCCCCATCCTGTAACATGGTGGCCCGCTATGGCGACTCTCCCCATCCTGTAACATGGTGGCCTGCTATGGCGACTCTCCCTATCCTGTAACATGGTGGCCCGCTATGGCGACTCTCCCCATCCCGTAACATGGTGGCCCGCTATGGCGACTCTCCCCATCCTGTAACATGGTGGCCCGCTATGGCGACTCTCCCCATCTTGTAACATGGTGGCCCGCTATGGCGACTCTCCCCATCCCGTAACATGGTGGCCCGCTATGGCGACTCTCCCCATCCTGTAACATGGTGGCCCGCTATGGCGACTCTCCCCATCCTGTAACATGGTGGCCCGCTATGGCGACTCTCCCCATCCCGTAACATGGTGGCCCGCTATGGCGACTCTCCCCATGCTGTAACATGGTGGCCCGCTATGGCGACTCTCCCCATCCTGTAACATGGTGGGCCGCTATGGCGACTCTCCCCATCCTGTAACATGGTGGCCCGCTATGGCGACTCTCCCCATCCTGTAACATGGTGGCCCGCTATGGCGACTCTCCCCATCCTGTAACATGGTGGCCCGCTATGGCGACTCTCCCCATCCTGTAACATGGTGGCCCGCTATGGCGACTCTCCCCATCCTGTAACATGGTGGCCCGCTAGGACGACTCTCCCCATCCTGTAACATGGTGGCCCGCTATGGCGACTATCCCCATCCCGTAACATGGTGGCCCGCTATGGCGACTCTCCCCATCCTGTAACATGGTGGCCCGCTATGGTCACTCTCCCCACCCTGTAACATGGTGGGCCGCTATGGCGACCCTCCCCATCCCGTAACATGGTGGCCCGCTATGGCGACTCTCCCCATCCCGTAACATGGTGGCCCGCTATGGCGACTCTCCCCATCCTGTAACATGGTGGCCCGCTATGGCGACTCTCCCCATCCCGTAACATGGTGGCCCGCTATGGCGACTCTCCCCATCCTGTAACATGGTGGCCCGCTATGGCGACTTTCCCCATCCCGTAACATGGTGGCCCGCTATGGCGACTCTCCCCATCCTGTAACATGGTGGCCCGTTATGGCGACTCTCCCCATCCTGTAACATGGTGGCCCGTTATGGCGACTCTCCCCATCCCGTAACATGGTGGCCCGCTATGGCGACTCTCCCCATCCCGTAACATGGTGGCCCGCTATGGCGACTCTCCCCATCCTGTAACATGGTGGCCCGTTATGGCGACTCTCCCCATCCTGTAACATGGTGGCCCGTTATGGCGACTCTCCCCATCCTGTAACATGGTGGCCCGTTATGGCGACTCTCCCCATCCTGTAACATGGTGGCCCGTTATGGCGACTCTCCCCATCCCGTAACATGGTGGCCCGCTATGGCGACTCTCCCCATCCTGTAACATGGTGGGCAGCTATGGCGACTCTCCCCATCCTGTAACATGGTGGCCCGTCATGGCGACTCTCCCCATCCCGTAACATGGTGGCTCGCTATGGCGACTCTCCCCATCCTGTAACATGGCGGCCCGCTATGGCGACTCTCCCCATCCTGTAACATGGTGGCCCGCTATGGCGACTCTCCCCATCCTGTAACATGGTGGCCCGCTATGGCGACTCTCCCCATCCCGTAACATGGTGGGCCGCTATGGCGACTCTACCCATCCTGTAACATGGTGGCTTGCTATGGCGACTCTCCCCATCTTGTAACATGGTGGCTCGCTATGGCGACTCTCCCCATCCCGTAACATGGTGGCCCGCTATGGCGACTCTCCCAATCCCGTAACATGGTGGCCCGCTATGGCGACTCTCCCCATCCCGTAACATGGTGGACCGCTATGGCGACTCTCTCCATCCTGTAACATGGTAGCCCGCTATGGCGACTCTCCCCATCCTGTAACATGGTGGCCCGCTATGGCGACTCTCCCCATCCTGTAACATGGTGGGCCGCTATGGCGACTCTCCCCATCCTGTAACATGGTGGCCCGCTATGGCGACTCTCCCCATCCCGTAACATGGTGGCCCGCTATGGCGACTCTCCCCATCCTGTAACATGGTGGGCCGCTATGGCGACTCTACCCATCCTGTAACATGGTGGCCCGCTATGGCGACTCTCCCCATCCTGTAACATGGTGGCTTGCTATGGCGACTCTCCCCATCCCGTAACATGGTGGCCCGCTATGGCGACTCTCCCCATCCTGTAACATGGTAGCCCGCTATGGCGACTCTCCCCATCCCGTAACATGGTGGCCCGCTATGGCGACTCTGCCCATCCTGTAACATGGTGGGCCGCTATGGCGACTCTCCCCATCCTGTAACATGGTGGCCCGCTATGGCGACTCTCCCCATCCTGTAACATGGTGGCCCGCTATGGCGACTCTCCCCATCCTGTAACATGGTGGCCCGCTATGGCGACCCTCCCCATCCTGTAACATGGTGGCCCGCTATGGCGACTCTCCCCATCCTGTAACATGGTGGCCCGCTATGGCGACTCTCCCCATCCTGTAACATGGTGGGCCGCTATGGCGACTCTCCCCATCCTGTAACATGGTGGCCCGCTATGGCGACTCTCCCCATCCTGTAACATGGTGGCCCGCTATGGCGACTCTCCCCATCTTGTAACATGGTGGCCCGCTATGGCGACTCTCCCAATCCCGTAACATGGTGGCCCGCTATGGCGACTCTCCCCATCCTGTAACATGGTGGCCCGCTATGGCGACTCTCCCCATCCTGTAACATGGTGGCCCGCTATGGCGACTCTCCCCATCCTGTAACATGGTGGCCCGCTATGGCGACTCTCCCCATCCTGTAACATGGTGGCCCGCTATGGCGACACTCCCCATCCTGTAACATGGTGGCCCGCTATGGCGACTCTCCCAATCCCGTAACATGGTGGCCCGCTATGGCGACTATCCTGTAACATGGTGGGCCGCTATGGCGACTCTACCCATCCTGTAACATGGTGGCCCGCTATGGCGACTCTCCCCATCCCGTAACATGGTTGCCCGCTCCGGCGACTCTCCCCATCCTGTAACATGGTGGCCCGCTATGGCGACTCTACCCATCCTGTAACATGGTGGCTCGCTATGGCAACTCTCCCCATCCTGTAACATGGTGGCTCGCTATGGCGACTCTCCCCATCCCGTAACATGGTGGCCCGCTATGGCGACTCTCCCAATCCCGTAACATGGTGGCCCGCTATGGCGACTCTCTCCATCCTGTAACATGGTGGCCCGCTATGGCGACTCTCCCCATCCTGTAACATGGTGGCCCGCTATGGCGACTCTCCCCATCCTGTAACATGGTGGCCCGCTATGGCGACTCTCCCCATCCCGTAACATGGTGGCCCGCTATGGCGACTCTCCCCATCCTGTAACATGGTGGCCCGCTATGGCGACTCTCCCAATCCCGTAACATGGTGGCCCGCTATGGCGACTCTCCCCATACTGTAACATGGTGGGCCGCTATGGCGACTCTCCCCATCCTGTAACATGGTGGCCCGCTATGGCGACTCTCCCCATCCTGTAACATGGTGGCCCGCTATGGCGACTCTCCCCATCCTGTAACATGGTGGCCCGCTATGGCGACTCTCCCCATCCTGTAACATGGTGGCCCGCTATGGCGACTCTCCCCATCCTGTAACATGGTGGCCCGCTATGGCGACTCTCCCCATCCTGTAACATGGTGGCCCGCTATGGCGACTCTCCCCATCCTGTAACATGGTGGCCCGCTATGGCGACTCTCCCCATCCTGTAACATGGTGGCCCGCTATGGCGACTCTCCCAATCCCGTAACATGGTGGCCCGCTATGGCGACTCTCCCCATCCTGTAACATGGTGGGCCGCTATGGCGACTCTCTCCATCCTGTAACATGGTGGCCCGCTATGGCGACTCTCCCCATCCTGTAACATGGTGGGCCGCTATGGCGACTCTCCCCATCCTGTAACATGGTGGCCCGCTATGGCGACTCTCCCCATCCTGTAACATGGTGGCTCGCTATGGCGACTCTCCCCATCCTGTAACATGGTGGCTCGTTATGGCGACTCTCCCCATCCTGTAACATGGTGGCCCGTTATGGCGACTCTACCCATCCTGTAACATGGTGGCCCGCTATGGCGACTCTCCCCATCCTGTAACATGGTGGCTCGCTATGGCGACTCTCCCCATCCTGTAACATGGTGGCCCGCTATGGCGACTCTCCCAATCCCGTAACATGGTGGCCCGCTATGGCGACTCTCCCCATCCTGTAACATGGTGGCCCGCTATGGCGACTCTCCCCATCCTGTAACATGGTGGCCCGCTATGGCGACTCTCCCCATCCTGTAACATGGTGGCCTGCTATGGCGACTCTCCCCATCCTGTAACATGGTGGGCCGCTATGGCGACTCTACCCATCCTGTAACATGGTGGCCCGCTATGGCGACTCTCCCCATCCCGTAACATGGTGGCCCGCTATGGCGACTCTCCCCATCCTGTAACATGGTGGCCCGCTATGGCGACTCTCCCCATCCTGTAACATGGTGGCCCGCTATGGCGACTCTCCCCATCCTGTAACATGGTGGGCCGCTATGGCGACTCTCTCCATCCTGTAACATGGTGGCCCGCTATGGCGACTCTCCCCATCCTGTAACATGGTGGCCCGCTATGGCGACTCTCCCCATCCCGTAACATGGTGGCCCGCTATGGCGACTCTCCCCATCCTGTAACATGGTGGCCCGCTGTGAACCAGTCGAGAAGAACTACTTCTCGCAGTTCGACATCGATCGTTTCCGTCCCTCTCCTCCAGTGACTTGTGACGCTGATTTAAGCTGACCGCTCCCACTTTGGTCTTGACCCCTGGGTCGGCCAGGCCATTACGGTCTCCCCAACACTGGCCAATCACAAACCAGCTTATATTTAATTGTCGTCTCGCTCCGACCCGGACGTGGGAGGATGCTAAATACTGAAAAGTCTTATTGTAGTAGCATGATAATGCATAGGATCAGCATTTCCTTTCATGATATCGCCAATAAATAGAGGCGGGTTTAACTGTTTTCATTGCGACCAGTAATTGGTTGTGTCTTTTGATATGTGTGAGAAGACATGTTCTAACCACGTGATGACCAATGTTTAAATTTGTTGCACAATGATCCTGTAGTTAGTACCCTTGTTTTATTTGTAACAGAGACAGCTGGATTCTTTACAATATCCCAAGGACGCTAGCCTCTTGGTTATAATGTCTATAGGATGGTTAATTGGGTTTGTTTACAATGCCCCAAGAAAAAGTGGATTTGTTTACAATGTCGCCAGAACAAGTGGCAATGTCCCACGAACGTTTTGATTTTTTTCCGTGTCTGGAGGACGTATCGGTTTGCTTAGAATGCCCAGATGACGTGTGTATTTGTTTATGATGGCTCGAGGACGCGTGTGTTTGTTTATGATGGCTCGAGGACGCTTGTGTTTGTTTACGACGGCTCGAGGACTCGTGTGTTTGTTTGCGTTGTCTCGAGGACGCGTGTGTTTGTTTATGATGGCTCGAGGACGCGTGTGTTTGTTCACGATGGCTCGAGGACGCGTGTGTTTGTTTACGTTGGCTCGAGGACTCGTGTGTTTGTTTACGATGGCTCGAGGATGCGTGTGTTTGTTTACGATGCCTCGAGGACGCTTGTGTTTGTTTACGATATCTCGAGGACGCGTGTGTTTGTTTACGATGGCTCGAAGACGCGTGTGTTTGTTTACGATGCCTCGAGGGCGCGTGTGTTTGTTTACGCGTGTAGTTTTTGTTGGGAAACATATATATATTGTTGTCCTCAGCCGGTCAAGGGTTGGCGGCCTGGTAACTGCATTTGAGTGCGTGTTAAATTCAAACCTATTTCATTAACCCCGGATGCTTCCTGCCCCAAAATTTCGTAATTTCTTGGTGACGTGTTATTCTTTACAATAACCAATGGGCGATGACTGGCTAGACTGGGTTATGGCGATCCCCCGTCTTCACACTCAATGTATCTCAACGGCCAGGTGGCTGACGGGTGATTGAGTATAGTATGACGGATGATCGCTTGCTTTTCATTTCATTGCCAATTTCCGTACCTCGGGTACCAGAATACTGGCTTAACCATTTAAAGTCACATATACATTAAAGGCAAACCTTTTCAGGCCTGCGTGATTCCTTAACCGAATATCACCACTGTTTCTACGGCATTACGTGCCGAAATGAAAATATTGGCTTCAACTTATTTTAACTTCACAAAACAAACCATGCCTGTATAACTTCCCTTTGCACATAATACAGTACATCACACACACCAATATAAACAGGTCCAAATAATTAACAGTTTATTTCCCAACATTCGGTTAATTGATTCACCCAAGAAATAAAAAGACTATCATTGCGGATAATTGGAAGTTTTCATTAAAAAAAATCACTATTTTTAATATATTGATGAACATTCATGAACATGAACAGCTGTTAGCACTTCTTCATTTGCATCGTAAGACAGATAGGGCTCTCCAAAAGACATGTGCCTAGTGTCATGGCAAGTACCTTCTTCATTTCTATTTTGGGCTCATTTGTGTATGCTGGACAAGAGTAAATAAAAAGAGAATGCCGTCCTTGCTAGCAGCACCGTAGTTACACCGCGGGCTCTCAACAATATGCGCATAAAATAGATGGGCAAGTAAGATACTGCAATTCATCTTTAGTCACACATGATTCCGACTTCCTAAATATTTGCCTTAAATTACATCTGTTTTATTATATAATTCAATAGATGAAAATGTTGATAATAATCCTGATTGAATATTAAAACCAATCCTTTAATCGGGTTATTGGTCCATGACCGCCACTCAGCAATAGATAGTCCTTTGTCTGTGACTGCCACTCAGCAATAGATATTCCTTTGTCTGTGACTGCCACTCAGCAATAGATATTCCTTTGTCTGTGACTGCCACTCAGCAATAGATATTCCTTTGTCTGTGACTGCCACTCAGCAATAGATATTCCTTTGTCTGTGACCGCTACTCAGCAATAGATATTCCTTTGTCTGTGACCGCCACTCAGCAATAGATATTCCTTTGTCTGTGACTGCCACTCAGCGATAGATATTCCTTTGTCTGTGACCGCCACTCAGCGATAGATATTCCTTTGTCTGTGACTGCCACTCAGCAATAGATATTCCTTTGTCTGTGACTGCCACTCAGCAATAGGTATTCCTTTGTCTGTGACCGCCACTCCGCAATAGATATTCCTTTGTCTGTGACTGCCACTCAGCAATAGATATTCCTTTGTCTGTGACTGCCACTCCGCAATAGATATTCCTTTGTCTGTGACCGCCACTCAGCAACAGATATTACTTTGTGGCTGCCACTCAGCAATAGATATTCCTTTGTCTGTGACTTCCACTCAGCAACAGATATTACTTTGTGACCGCCACTCAGCAATAGATATTCCTTTGTCTGTGACCGCCACTCAGCAATAGCTATTCCATTGTCTGTGACCGCCACTCAGCAATAGATATTCCTTTGTCTGTGACCGCCACTCAGCAATAGATATTCCTTTGTCTGTGACCGCCACTCAGCAATAGATATTCCTTTGTCTGTGATGCCACTCAGCAATAGATATTCCTTTGTCTGTGACCGCCACTCAGCAATAGATATTCCTTTGTCTGTGACAAAGAAATACCATTAATGTTACCAGCACATTGTCACAAGTATAGTTATCGGCGACCTTGCGCTTTTCAGTTCCTCCGAATATAGCTTCAACTGCCTCCAGTTTGTCCGACGAGGGGACGGTTTGGTGCAAGTGTACTCAGGTAAGTGTTTCGTTCAATCCATTTATTCCCAAATTGAATAAGTTTGGGCCCCAGGGTGGGGTCGAAGACTCCCGGGAGATTACAGTTATCTCAGCGTTCCTGTGTGTATCACTTCTGGATGCATTCATTGTTGAAACCTGCTTTTCGGTTTTTCTTTATTTCACTCGGGAGAATTTAAATATATTATTTGACATATTTGTTTTTTATTCGTGAAATCAACTGTTCATAACTGTCTCCAGATAAATGAAATGTTACGTCACATTTACAGATTGATCACCACGATTCATCATCATGATAAAATAGATTTTGAAATACCCCTTAATTAATTAACCCTTGTATGCTTGAAAGACAGGAGTGACCTTGGATGACCTTCATGCCGGAATAATGAATGAAACAGCAATGTTTCAATATATAAGATGATTATATATATGAGAGGTCATTACATGTAGTATTGATTCCGGCTATTATTTTCTGATCTCTGAAAATAGAAATAATTCGGATAATTTGACTTTCTTATATCCCAGAAGTACTTTCGACAGTCGTGCCAAACATATTAAATGGGAAGACGGGTTATTACAAAGTGTAATAGGAACAATCCCGGGATATCACGTTAATTGCATTTAATTCATGTTTTACTTCTGAACATAATAAAAGTAAGAATTTTTTTACAAAAGGTAAAGCACAAAAAGGTTTTTGAAGTTAAGTTTTCCTGTTGTCGTTTGGAATGGAAAGATGATAAAGCAATATAAGTAACTGCCATCAGAAAGCGTACGCCCTTTTTGAAAAGAGCAAAACCGATACAGGTGACACTCGCCCGATACTGATCTACTTTTTGTAAAGTGGAACCCGTTTATTATGTTCAGCAGCAAAAAGGAAAAAGAATAACCCGTATATTCCCGGAATCTAAGCTCCATAAGCATCAAAGAGATTGCAGACTTGGGGGCAGTTTGAATCACATTGACAGAACGTCGGTGCACTCCTTCTTCTACGACCGGGGCATTTCTATGGTTCATTTTTTGTGTCCAGTTTGAGAGTGAATATCCTCATCCCATTTCAGACCAGATCCCGACAAGTGATACCTTACGTCTCTGACGTCATATGTTATCTGTTCGTTACGTTACAGCGGTGCCTAATGAAGTTAACGAGGATCGGCTTTGTTATGACGTGGCCCTGCAGAGAGACGAGTGGCCCTGGATATGTAAGTTGAATGGACTTCTCGCCCTGGAGATACAGTGTATACCCAGCGACGGGGTGAAATTACTGTCGGTCGGTTTATTGCTTAGCTTTAACGCATAGATCACATCACTACAATGAGAACGGTCAGGGAAGAGAGGAACTATATCTCCGGGAGTAACCCCCTAATTTTTGCGGAGAAAGACATGATGTTTTTAGCCTGCGCAAGCAGACAAGCACAGGTAGAGCTCGAACCAAGCACCGGCCGCTAGGGCTGGACTTGCAAATTACGGCACATGAATCGGAAATTAAGAAATATTCGAAATATATGCTTGCACCACAAGAAGCATGCAGTGTTTTATCTTGATAATTTATGTTTAGGTATGGGGTATCTTGTTTTATGAAAATGGTTTAAAATATCCAGGTTTATCTGTGAGATTCATTTAAGATTCTAAATCCGCGAAATATTACATAGATTATATTTGCTATTAAGTATGAGCTCTGACAAGGTAAGGTGTGGACGCCTTCCATATGTATAAAAAGAGTAGCCATTCCTCCCCCCCCCCCCCCCCTCGCCCCCAACATGTCTGGATGTTCCCTGGCCGTCCTTATTGTGAATGACGCATCTCAAAACGAGGCTATATGGTATTATGGGATAGGTGCAAGTACGAAGTGTCGAGTGGTTGACCGGTCACCACGGTCGCAAGAATCGACAAGCGAGGGGCAAGGGGCTGAGGGCAGAGTGAGCGGGTGGATGGGGGCGGGGGGGGGGGGTGGAGTGGGTATGTCACCACTCAGACTCCAGTGTCAGCCTCGTTATCTCGATGGATTTGCATCAAGTCAGGTGGACACGATCTGGCAGCGTTAATGCCTCTACTGTGGAACGACCTGGGGTGCATTTATTGCCGATTATGAACGGTTTGCTGATACCTTATTGGGGGAGTGAGTGGAGCTGTCAAGCTGAGGAAGGCTGTTTGCTAACGCCCGGGAACAGGCCATGGTTAGGTCTGAAGTGGGGTTTTCGCTGCCCCGGGGTCGCCGGCCTGCGGTCATGGGTCATGGGTCTGCGGTCATGGGCCTGCGGTCATGGGCCTGAAGTCACTGACCTGGAGTCACTGGCCTGGTGTCACTGCCACTGGCCTTGATTCACTGGCCTGGAGTCACTGGCCTAGAGTCACTGGCCTGGAGTCACTGGCCTGGTGTCACTGGCCTGGAGTCACTGGCCTTGAGTCACTGACCTGGGCTGGGGTCACTGGCCTGGCCTGGAGTCACTGGCCTTGTGTCACTGGCCTGGAATCAGTGGCCTGGAGTCACTGGCCTTGTGTCACTGGCCTGGAATCAGTGGCCTGGAGTCACTGGCCTGGTGTCACTGGCCTGGAGTCACTGGCCTGGAGTCACTGGCCTGGTGTCACTGGCCTAGAGTCACTGGCCTGGTGTCACTGGCCTGGTGTTACTGGCCTGGAGTCACTTGCCTGGAGTCACTGGCCTGGTGTCACTGGCCTGAAGTCACTGGCCTAGAGTCACTGGCCTGGTGTCACTGGCCTGGTGTTACTGGCCTGGTGTCACTGGCCTTGAGTCACTGGACTGAAGTTACTGGCCTGGAGTCACTGGCCTGGTGTCACTGGCCTGGAGTCACTGGCCTAGAGTCACTGGCCTGGTGTCACTGGCCTGGTGTTACTGGCCTGGAGTCACTGGCCTGGAGTCACTGGCCTGGTGTTACTGGCCTGGTGTCACTGGCCTGGAGTCACTGGCCTGGAGTCACTGGCCTGGAGTCACTGGCCTGGAATCAGTGGCCTGGAGTCACTGGCCTGGAGTCACTGGCCTGGAATCAGTGGCCTGGAGTCACTGGCCTGGAGTTACTGGCCTGGAGTCACTGGCCTGGATTCACTGGCCTGGTGTCACTGGCCTGGATTCACTGGCCTGGAGTGACTGGCCTGGAATCACTGGCCTGGTGTCACTGGCCTGGTGTTACTGGCCTGGAGTCCCTGGTCTGGTGTTACTGGCCTGGTGTCACTGGTCTGGTGTTACTGGCCTGGTGTCACTGGCCTGGTGTTACTGGCCTGGTGTCACTGGCCTGGTGTCACTGGCCTGGTGTCACTGGCCTGGTGTCACTGGCCTGGATTCACTGGCCTGGTGTCACTGGCCTGGTGTCACTGGCCTGGAGTCACTGGCCTAGAGTCACTGGCCTGGGGTCACTGGCCTGGTGTCACTGGCCTGGATTCACTGGCCTGGTGTCACTGGCCTGGAGTCACTGGCCTAGAGTCACTGGCCTGGTGTCACTGGCCTGGAGTCACTGGCCTAGAGTCACTGGCCTGGGGTCACTGGCCTGGTGTCACTGGCCTGGATTCACTGGCCTGGAGTGACTGGCCTGGAATCACTGGCCTGGTGTCACTGGCCTGGTGTTACTGGCCTGGAGTCACTGGTCTGGTGTTACTGGCCTGGTGTCACTGGTCTGGTGTTACTGGCCTGGTGTCACTGGCCTGGTGTTACTGGCCTGGAATCAGTGGCCTGGAGTCACTGGCCTGGTGTTACTGGCCTGGAGTCACTGGCCTGGTGTCACTGGCCTGGAGTCACTGGCCTAGAGTCACTGGCCTGGGGTCACTGGCCTGGTGTTACTGGCCTGGTGTCACTGGCCTGGTGTTACTGGCCTGGGGTCCCTGGTTTGGAGTCACTGGCCTGGTGTTACTGGCCTGGAGTCATTGGCCTGGAGTCACTGGCCTGGGATCAGTGGCCTGGTGTCCCTGGCCTGGAGTCACTGGCCTGGATTCACTGGCCTAGAGTCACTGGCCTGGAGTCACTGGCCTGGAATCAGTGGCCTGGTGTCACTGGCCTGGAGTCACTGGCCTGGAGTCACTGGCCTGGAATCACTGGCCTGGTGTCACTGGCCTGGTGTCACTGGCCTAGAGTCACTGGCCTGGTATCACTGGCCTGGTGTTACTGGCCTGGAGTCACTGGCCTGGGGTCCCTGGCCTGGAGTCACTGGCCTGGAATCTGTGGCCTGGAGCCACTGGCCTGGAATCACTGGCCTGGTGTCACTGGCCTGGTGTTACTGGCCTGGGGTCCCTGGCCTGGAGTCACTGGCCTAGAGTCACTGGCCTGGTATCACTGGCCTGGTGTTACTGGCCTGGAGTCACTGGCCTGGGGTCCCTGGCCTGGAGTCACTGGCCTGGAATCTGTGGCCTGGAGTCACTGGCCTGGAATCAGTGGCCTGGAGTCACTGGCCTGGTGTCACTGGCCTGGTGTCACTGGCCTAGAGTCACTGGCCTGGTATCACTGGCCTGGTGTCACTGGCCTGGTGTCACTGGCCTGGAGTCACTGGCCTGGAGTCACTGGCCTGGTGTCACTGGCCTGGTGTCACTGGCCTAGAGTCACTGGCCTGGTATCACTGGCCTGGTGTCACTGGCCTGGTGTTACTGGCCTGGGGTCCCTGGCCTGGAGTCACTGGCCTGGAATCTGTGGCCTGGAGTCACTGGCCTAGAGTCACTGGCCTGGTGTCACTGGCCTGGTGTTACTGGCCTGGTGTCACTGGCCTGGTGTTACTGGCCTGGGGTCCCTGGCCTGGAGTCACTGGCCTGGAGTCACTGGCCTGGAGTCACTGGCTTGGATTCACTGGCCTGGAGTCACTGGCCTGGAGTCACTGGCCTGGAGTCACTGGCCTGGATTCACTGGCCTGGAGTCACTGGCCTGGAGTCACTGGCCTGGAGTCACTGGCCTGGATTCACTGGCCTGGAGTCACTGGCCTGGAGTCACTGGCCTGGTGTCACTGGCCTGGTGTTACTGGCCTGGTGTCACTGGCCTGGTGTTACTGGTCTGGGGTCCCTGGCCTGGAGTCACTGGCCTGGAATCACTGGCCTGGAGTCACTGGCCTGGAGTCACTGGTCTGGATTCACTGGCCTGGAGTCACTGGCCTGGTGTTACTGGCCTGGTGTCACTGGCCTGGTGTTACTGGCCTGGAGTCACTGGCCTGGAGTCACTGACCTGGAGTCACTGACCTGGGCTGGGGTCACTGACCTTGAGTCACTGACCTGGGCTGGGGTCACTGGCCTGGCCTGGAGTCACTAACCTTGTGTCACTGGCCTGGAATCAGTGGCCTGGAGTCACTGGCCTTGTGTCACTGGCCTGGAATCAGTGGCCTGGAGTCACTGGCCTGGTGTCACTGGCCTGGAGTCACTGGCCTGGAGTCACTGGCCTGGTGTCACTGGCCTGGAATCAGTGGCCTGGAGTCACTGGCCTGGTGTCACTGGCCTGGTGTTACTGGCCTGGTGTCACTGGCCTGGAGTCACTGGCCTGGAGTCACTGGCCTGGAGTCACTGGCCTGGAATCAGTGGCCTGGGGTCACTGGCCTGGAGTCACTGGCCTGGATTTACTGGCCTGGAGTCACTGGCCTGGATTCACTGGCCTGGAGTCACTGGCCTGGAGTCACTGGCCTGGAGTCACTGGCCTTGTGTCACTGGCCTGGAATCAGTGGCCTGGAGTCACTGGCCTGGATTTACTGGCCTGGAGTCACTGGCCTGGATTCACTGGCCTGGAGTCACTGGCCTGGAGTCACTGGCCTGGAGTCACTGGCCTTGTGTCACTGGCCTGGAATCAGTGGCCTGGAGTCACTGGCCTGGAATCAGTGGCCTGGGGTCACTGGCCTGGAGTCACTGGCCTGGAGTCACTGGCCTGGAATCAGTGGCCTGGAGTCACTGGCCTGGAGTCACTGGCCTGGATTTACTGGCCTGGAGTCACTGGCCTGGATTCACTGGCCTGGAGTCACTGGCCTGGAGTCACTGGCCTGGTGTCACTGGCCTGGATTCACTGGCCTGGAGTCACTGGCCTGGAGTCACTGGCCTGGAATCAGTGGCCTGGAGTCACTGGCCTGGAGTCACTGGCCTGGAGTCACTGGCCTGGTGTCACTGGCCTGGATTCACTGGCCTGGAGTCACTGGCCTGGAGTCACTGGCCTGGAGTCACTGGCCTGGAGTCACTGGCCTGGTGTTACTGGCCTGGTGTCACTGGCCTGGTGTTACTGGTCTGGGGTCCCTGGCCTGGAGTCCCTGGCCTGGAGTCACTGGCCTGGAGTCACTGGCCTGGAGTCACTGGCCTGGTGTCACTGGCCTGAAGTCACTGGCCTGGTGTCACTGGCCTGGTGTCACTGGCCTGGTGTTACTGGCCTGGTGTCACTGGCCTGGAGTCACTGGCCTGGAGTCACTGGCTTGGTGTTACTGGCCTGGTGTCACTGGCCTGGAGTCACTGGCCTGGTGTTACTGGCCTGGAGTCACTGGCCTGGTGTTACTGGCCTGGAGTCACTGGCCTGGAGTCACTGGCCTGGAGTCACTGGCCTGGAGTCACTGGCCTGGATTCACTGGCCTGGAGTCACTGGCCTGGAGTCACTGGCCTGGAGTCACTGGCCTGGAGTCACTGACCTGGAGTCACTGGCCTGGAGTCACTGGCCTGGATTCACTGGCCTGGAGTCACTGGCCTGGAGTCACTAGCCTGGTGTCACTGGCCTGGTGTCACTGGCCTGGTGTTACTGGCCTGGTGTCACTGGCCTGGTGTCACTGGCCTGGTGTTACTGGCCTGAAGTCACTGGCCTGGAATCAGTGGCCTGGAGTCACTGGCCTGGAGTCACTGACCTGGAGTCACTAGCCTGGTGTCACTGGCCTGGTGTCACTGGCCTGGTGTTACTGGCCTGGAGTCACTGGCCTGGTGTTACTGGCCTGGTGTCACTGGCCTGGTGTCACTGGCCTGGTGTTACTGGCCTGAAGTCACTGGCCTGGAATCAGTGGCCTGGAGTCACTGACCTGGAGTCACTGACCTGGGCTGGGGTCACTGACCTGGAGTCACTGACCTGGGCTGGGGTCACTGGCCTGGCCTGGAGTCACTGGCCTTGTGTCACTGGCCTGGAATCAGTGGCCTGGAGTCACTGGCCTGGAGTCCCTGACCTGGGCTGGGGTCACTGGCCTGGCCTTGAGTCACTGGCCTTGTGTCACTGGCCTGGAGTCACTTGCCTAGACTTCATATCCTCGTCTGATCTGTGTGACTTATCACTCCACGTGCGAGGGGTTCGTTGAACGTCATAACGGCCCCGAGTAGAGCGACTGTTTTATGAGTTCTAAAATGGTTTACTGAGGTAACGATCGAGTTGTATCTATGCATCACCGAAGATTAAAGAAGCGCACTTGCTTGTGATTGACTCGCTCATTCGGGGCTTGTGATTGGCTCGCTCATTCAGATCTTGTGATTGGCTCGCTCATTCGGAGATTGTGAATGTACTCTTGTGAATGTTGGTGTAAAACTGAACGCTCAGCAACAGACACTCGGGAGAGCAGAGGAGGTGGCTGTGAAAATTCGGAAAACCTTAATGGCCATAATCGGGAAAGGAGTTTAGGGCTCAACGCCTCTGCCCTTTTGAATTATTCAAGGTTTTCCAAAGAGGGCTAGCATAACGATAAGCTTATCTAAGTTGAATGAAAAACACCTACTGTGCGAGATCGATCGTAAAAAACTATATCTTAGGGGTAGCCTTTGTCGCCTTAATGATACTAAACTAGCTGAGGATGTTTTTGCAGAACGTCTGCGTCAATTTCAAACCAAAGCACATAGTTTGCCGCCAGGTGGCTTTGTAAGCGACTTAGTTGATATATTTATGAAATATAATTTGCTGGGTTATTTTAATCAGTTCTATGCTGACGGTTCCTTTCCTTCAAAAGTGAAGTGGAAGCGCCTTGTTAATGCAAACATAAGGGACTGGCCAATTCCTGCATTTATCCCTGAATAGTTCTTTATTTCTTATCCGGTTGCTTAGTGTCTGAATCGTTGCGCAATCCCCTCACTCCCTAGGAAATATACATGTGTTGTTTGCTTTCAGCGTTGCAAACTCGTCCGACGTCCAAATGTCCGATTCAGGGTGGCTTCGACTTCATTGCCTACCAGGGTACAGGACGAAAGGTAAGTGGGGACCAGGGTACAGGACGAAAGGTAAGTGGGGACCAGGGGACAGGACGGAAGATAAGTTGGGACCAGGGTACAGGGCGGAAGGTAAGTGGGGACCAGGGTACAGGACGGAAGGTAACTGGGGACCAGGGTATAGGACGGAAGGTAAGTGGGGACCAAGGTACAGGACGGAGGGTAAGTGGGGACCAGGTGACAGGACGGAGGGTAAGTGGGGACCAAGGTAAAGGACGGAGGGTAAGTGGGGACCAGGGGACAGGACGGAAGGTAAGTGGGGACCCAAGTACAGGGCGGAGGGTAAGTGGGGACCAGGGTACAGGACGGAGGGTAAGTGGGGACCAGGGTATAGGACGGAGGGTAAGTGGGGACCAGGGTAAAGGACGGAAGGTAAGTGGGGACCAGGGTACAGGACGGAGGGTAAGTGGGGACCAGGGTAAAGGACGGAAGGTAAGTGGGGACCAGGGTACAGGACGGAGGGTAAGTGGGGACCAGGGTACAGGGCGGAGGGTAAGTGGGGGCCAGGGGACAGGACGGAAGGTAAGTGGGGACCAAGGTACAGGACGGAAGGTAAGTGGGGACCAAGGTACAGGACGGAAGGTAAGTGGGGACCAAGGTACAGGACAGAAGGTAAGTGGGGACCAAGGTACAGGACGGAAGGTAAGTGGGGACCAGGGTACAGACATCCATGATTCTACACCGCCACTTGTAGACGTACTGGGCAGGCAGTCAACAGCCTGCCAGGATAATACTAATATTAATAATATTATATATAGTTTTTAATATGTATAATAAGTATTAAAATCAGATGTAAAATTATAATAATAAGATCGTAATAAAAATGTCATATTAAATTTGATGATTATAATAATAATTGCACTAATGGTTTGTAGATTCATGATAATAATTATTATGATTATATTTTGTTGTTGTGTAGACGCTGTGTTCGGACGAATGGCGCCCGTCTCGCTTTGAGAGCGAGTGTCTGAAGGGGGAAGGCTTCACCTGGTACTTACCCCGGGAGGACTGCAGCCCGTTCTACCAGGCAGCCATGGGTAAGGTGCCCCCCCCCCCCCGCCGCCCGCCTTGCCCTGTCCACGACCTGCGCCCCTCCATTGCAGCCCGTTCTACCAGGCAGCCATAGGTAAGGTGCCCCCACCCCCCCGCCCGCCTTGCCCTGTCCACGACCTGCGCCCCTCCATTGCAGCCCGTTCTACCAGGCAGCCATAGGTAAGGTGCCCCCACCCCCCCGCCCGCCTTGCCCTGTCCACGACCTGCGCCCCTCCATTGCAGCCCGTTCTACCAGGCAGTCATAGGTAAGGTGCCCCCACCCCCCCGCCCGCCTTGCCCTGTCCACGACCTGCGCCCCTCCATTGCAGCCCGTTCTACCAGGCAGTCATAGGTAAGGTGCCCCCACCCCCCGCCCGCCTTGCCCTGTCCACGACCTGCGCCCCTCCTTTGCAGCCCGTTCTACCAGGCAGCCATAGGTACGGTGCCCCCACCCCCCCGCCCGCCTTGCCCTGTCCACGACCTGCGCCCCTCCATTGCAGCCCGTTCTACCAGGCAGCCATAGGTAAGGTGCCCCCACTTCCCCGCCCGCCTTGCCCTGTCCACGACCTGCGCCCCTCCATTGCAGCCCGTTCTACCAGGCAGCCATAGGTACGGTGCCCCCACCCCCCCGCCCGCCTTGCCCTGTCCACGACCTGCGCCCCTCCATTGCAGCCCGTTCTACCAGGCAGCCATAGGTAAGGTGCCCCCACTTCCCCGCCCGCCTTGCCCTGTCCACGACCTGCGCCCCTCCATTGCAGCCCGTTCTACCAGGCAGCCATAGGTAAGGTGCCCCCACCCCCCCCCCGCCCGCCTTGCCCTGTCCACGACCTGCGCCCCTCCATTGCAGCCCGTTCTACCAGGCAGCCATAGGTACGGTGCCCCCACCCCCCCGCCCGCCTTGCCCTGTCCACGACCTGCGCCCCTCCATTGCAGCCCGTTCTACCAGGCAGCCACATGTAACGTGCACTCCCTCCCCACACCATCCTATAACCGATTATTGCTGGTTGAGTAATGCCCGTTACGGGCTGTTGCAATTGATTTTTAAATATTTTAATATCAGTCATGGATCCCATCCCCCTCCCGTCCCTCCTTCCCCCGTCAAACATATTCTGGATCCGCCCCTGCATAGTGCCGTTCCTGTACCTCACAGAGCAATCCATGGAGTGTCTGGATCACTGGGACGAGGGATCCTACCGCTTCATCGTCCTGGCCGAGTTGGACGCCCCGCCCAGATACGTCCTGGTAGGTATCTCACCCTTTCACCTTCTCACCTTCTCACCCACTCCCCCTCACCCTCTCACCCCCTCACCCCCTCACCCTCTCACTCTCTCACCCTCTCACCCTCTCACCCTCTCACCCTTTCACCCTCTCACCCTCTCACCCTTTCGCCCTCTCACCCTTTCACCCTCTCACCCTCTCACCCTTTCACCCTCTCACCCTCTCACCCTTTCACCCTCTCACCCTCTCACCCTTTCGCCCTCTCACCCTTTCACCCTCTCACCCTCTCACCCTTTCACCCTCTCACTATTTCACTATCTCACTATCTCACCAGCTCGCAATCTCACTATCTCACTATCTCACCCACTCACCCTCTCACCCTCTCACCCTCTTACCCTCTCATCATCTCACCATCTAACCATCTAACCATCTAACCATCTCACCATCTCACCATCTCACTCTCACTCTCACTATCACACCCTCTTACTATCTCACCCTCTCACTATCTCACCCTCTCACTTTTTCACCCTCTCACTATCTCAACCTCTCACTATTTCATCCACTCACCCTGTCACATTCTCACCCTTTCACTGACCCTCTCACCCTTTCACTGACCCTCTCACCCTTTCACTGACCCTCTCACCCTTTCACTGACCCTCTCACCCTTTCACTGACCCTCTCACCCTTTCACTGACCCTCTCACCCTTTCACTGACCCTCTCACCCTTTCACTGACCCTCTCACCCTTTCACTGACCCTCTCACCCTTTCACTGACCCTCTCACCCTTTCACTGACCCTCTCACCCTTTCACTGACCCTCTCACTATCTCACAGTTGCCCTCCAAATTCCTCATCCTCAACCCCTCATACTCTCATCCACTCATGTCCCTCATCTCTCTTATCCCCTCATCCTATCACCCCTTCCCCCCTCACCCTATCACCCCCATCACCCCTCACCCCTCCCACCCCCTCACCCTCTCACCCTGGCCTGTTGTATCGCGGACAGAGGCAGCGGCTGGTGGCCGGGGAGGTGGACTACGCGGTGGGTGCCCAGCTCTACTTCAGTCTGGTGGTGCCCCTCAGCGGTCGGGGTGAACCCCCGGGACACGTCAGCTACACGGAGCTCCACATCCGGCCCAGCGGTAAGTCCGGGTGACCCCCACCCCCCCCCCCCCCCGCCAACTCCTCCCCATCCCTGGTTATTAATAGTACATGTAAGTTAGCGTACAAGGAACGCGCATGCACCTCTACGCAGAAAATAACGGCGTTATAGTATATGACATCTTCTGCACTCATTGACCCCGACAGATGGGTCCGTCAATTAAAGTCCAATAATCATTGGTGAGGATGGATGTTTGGCGAGGTAGGGGCGACGGCGGTGGTGGGGGTTACATGGCCAGCACGGCTCAATGATACTGACCATCGGTGAAGTCGCTCACAGTCTGAATACCTTTGCCATGATTATATTTTGGTTGGTGGGGTGGGGCATACCCCCCACCCCCCTCCTCCTCATCTGCTCATTAAAACATTCGCCACGTAAATCTCCGTAAGCTGAGTAATATTCTGCCCAAGTGACTGCTATAGATATTCCACCCCTCATCCTCACACACGCATCTTCCGTAATGACGGGTTGCCCCTATGCGGATATCTTTCAAATACAGGACAAAGACAGTGACTTTACTCTATATGGCTCTATATGCATCATAATGCACCATGCCCTTTCCGTAGTACAACTGGTGATTTCACACCTTCTTCCTGATTATACTACATCATACATTCGATTTGTGGATCATTATATAGACTGCGAATTCCGAGAAACATCGCCTGGTAGTCTATTCTCGTAAGAGATAATCTGGAGTAGGTTGGACAGGTTTTGTGTTTATGTATGACGCTCACTGACCGTAGAGCACGACACGCTAGGGATGGGTTAAAGGACGTGTTAACGTGCAAGTAGCTCATCGTGCATATACCTCCAACCCACACGTGACGTCTGACGCACCCAGTTAACTATAGCAGATGCTCCATTTCACGACAAATAAGTCGGTATTGGAATTCCTTGAGGCACTAGCATTAAGATTGAAAATATATAGTCCTTCAAAGTAAACATTATGCGAGAGACTGTGTATTTGCCAGAACCCATGGTAAGGGCCTATTATAGGCTGCAGCTGCTATGTCCAGGAAGGTCATTTTCTGGAGGTAACAGATGATTCACTCACAGGATCGACCTTGTGGTCGGCGGTCGCGTTCTACTACAGTGCCTGGCGGTACCCACAATCCTTAGCGGTCAAGGCGTAAACCACCCACCACGCATGACGTCATGACAATAATAATCTGCACCAGGAAACTCCAAAATTAATTAGAAACCTGTCACGCCTCATGTTAAAGTATGTAAAATGAGCACTAGATGAACTTTGTTCAATCCGATCAGCTCCTCTATTGCTCATCTCTGGTCTTTACTACATGCGTCAATTTCATGAGCCACACGGTAATGTGGTAATGTGGTAATGTGGTCACGTTAGAAATGATCTGGTCAATTTTAAGTCACCCCACGTCCTATTTTTTTGGCGCCTGCCGATCCAACTACAACGCAAAGTTCAGTTCCCACTTACTTAGGCTATAAATAAACGTAGCATTACAATGACAATAAAGTACACAAGTTAGAACATGATTTAAAATCAAGTTTTGAGAGGTTTTTGTCCAGTCTAGCCTTTATTTGCACAAAGGTAATCTGAAGCAGAGGCATTTGTTTCAATTATTCCGACATAATGTTGGATAACGAATCTAGAGGGGATGGTTCACACGGCAATCATCTGGTTAGCCTCAAAGAACTTGTATGAACTTCTATAAATTCTTTGTTAGCCTCCAAGGTTCCTTGACCCGGTTTGGCCAATATGACAATAGCGCGAGTTTGCGGGGCGTTAGGCAATTTTATTGGCCCGCCATCAAGCTGTAGCAGCCCGCCAATTTTCATTATCGGCCCGAGGCCGCAAGGCCGAGGGCGGATAATGAAAATGAAGGGCTGCTACAGCTTGATGAAGGGCCAATAAAATCCCTAACGCCAAGCAAAACTCGCGCTATTACTATTATTACGAGTTGAATTTAAATTAAAGGCGTTGACTTGTCTCTGTTTCTTTGGTTTAATTTCCGCATGCAACGACAAAAGTAAAGCATTTTGGGACTGACTGGCCGCAAATCGCAAGCCTTTCCACATATAGTTGGCCAGTCGCCTTTTTATACCATATATATGTTGCCAAGAAACATAGCATGTGCAACTAGGCAACTAGTCATGGAAGCGGGCTATTTAAAGCTATAACTACAATTCTTTTGTGCGTGACGTCATGTTTCATTGTTCTATGCAGCGTCGCCATGGCAACGATTGTCGATTGCATGGGCAGCAGGGCGGTTTGGGTCAGAATACGGCATTTTAGAGGCCTTCAGATGTAACGCTATTGTACTAGTTAACATGCCCACCAACTCGTAATAATGTGTGCTTAATGGCGGCACAATAACTCCATAATGCACTGACCGGTTGCAGACACTGAGCTGTGCTATGACGAGACGGCCACATGCGCGGACCACGCGGCCCAGGGGCGCTGTAGAGACAGCCCCATGTACCAGTTCGCCAACTACTGCAAGAAATCGTGTGGCCTCTGCGGTAAGTCACGCCAAGTTAACGTACTAAATGAAGTGAAAGATTAACTGTTTGCTAGCGGAATTTAATTAAATAATGTAAGGCTAAACATGCTCGACTGTTGATAGAAAATGGCAAGCTATGTGTACTACTTCACAGATCTGTGTATATGTATGTGATTTATTCCATGGGATTAGGGAATATGACAATAGCGCGAGTTTGCGGGGCGTTAGGCAATTTGATTGGCCCGACATCAAGCTGTAGCAGCCCGCCAATTTTGATTATCGGCCCGAAACCGCAAGGCCGAGGGCGGATAATGAAAATGAAGGGCTGCTACAGCTTGATGAAGGGCCAATAAAATGCCTAACGCCATGCAAAACTCGCGCTATTACTATTATTACGAGTTGAATTTAAATTTAAGGTGTTGACTTGTCTCGCCTTCTTTGGTTTAATTTCCGCATGCAACGACCAAAGACTTTGGCAAAGTAAAGCAAGCCTTTCCACATATAGTTGGCCAGTCGCCTTTTTATACCGTATTTATCGTTGCCAAGAAACATGGCACGTGCAACTAGGCAACTAGGCATGTAAGCGAGCCATTTAAAGCTATAACTACAATTCTTTTGTGCGTGACGTCATGTTTCATTGTTCTATGCAGTGTCGCTATGGCAACGATTGTCGATTGCATGGGCAGCAGGGCGGTTCGGGTCAGAATACGGCATTTTGGCCGCCTTCAGATTTAATGCTATTGGACTAGTTAACATGACCACCAACTCGTAATAATAATTAATAGATCTAGCAGACCTCAGAAAACAATAACATTTTATTCTGATTCCAACCTGCGCTTTTACATGCCTGCTTGCTTTTAATTGTACATTTTGCCTTCCATATTTTGCCTTGACCTCACGGTGACCTCTCGGTGACCTCATGGTGACCTCACGGTGACCTCAGACTTCGCGCCGTCCAGTGAGCCGGAGTGTCAGTTTCCGAGCTCTTACTGGGGTCACTGGGTGCTCTTTACGGGGAACGCGCAGGACGAAATTACAATAGAGGCGGGAAACGTGTACTCCAACACTCTGGGACACTTCATCTGCAAGAGTAAACACTGGGAAAAAGAATATTACAAGGTGTTGTCGCTCTTTTCAAACGGCTGGTAAGTATCCATTACGAATATTAGGCATTAAGCATGTTGGTGTCATCGCATGGAACTAACAGGGATACTTTTGAATTTCTGAATGATCGTATTTAAATAAGTTTTACATCGGATGGCAGTTTCAATTTCAGTGCGATTTAATACACTACATTTCGCGATATACTATTTTTCTTGCGTGACCAGTTACGTTGTTTGGCCTTGACTTAATGTCCTCTCAGTGCCAACAATTGGACAGAAAATCAATGGATATTAACAGATGGCAGTTGAGATTTGACCATTAATACGAGCTATAGAGGCAAACGTGTTCAGCGTCTCAGCGCATGATATGCAAATATATGCAACTTATTTATTCTGAATATGACATATGACATATGACATTTGACCTTGTCTCTCGGCTGTCCGGTAGCCGACCACGTTATGGGTGTATGCAGATTCTTCGAACGGAAGGCGATATGTTGCAGCTACGAATGTGTAAGTACAAGGACGAGTAATCATAAGCACCATTAACCTGTTATTTTGGTTAGTTTGTCTATGTCTGTTTGTAGTGAGAAAAAGTTGCCAATCGAGGTCTGTATCCTCGAAAAATGTACGGGAATTGTGACAGCAAACGAATTTACGACAAATCTCGATCTACGATATCGAAGATATTTCTTATTTCTGAGGGGTGCTTCACATGCTATCGCTGGGCCTATTAGCTGACATAGCCTTCTGTCGAACACTTTGGCTGTGGCCCATTGTGACATCAGCGTTTTACTCAGATTTACGAACGTGTAACCCTTATTTTTTCTAACGACTGATTGTAAGTCACTGTAACAGTGTATACGAGAGTACGAGTTCGTTCATCCTCTTCCAGCAAACAGCAGCTTGGATGATCAGTCCTTCGAGCTGTGTGACTTCACGGAGGGGTCCCTGGCAGAGAAGGCAGGTGGTGCCTCCCCGTCCACAGACACATCCCCAAAGAACTTAGTGCGTATGTAGTTCCACAATCGCTTCCACGACAAGTAATGATGATGTGTGGCGTTTATAGCATGCACCCGTCCATCAAGTGTTTTGGCTTTAGGCCAACATGTAAAATCCAAAAGAAATCTTGTTTTCTGTTGGTTGTCGCCAAGAACAATAAAAAAACTAGTTATGTCGCATAGCAACGCGATAACAACGAGAACTCGTCAATAACATATATAATGCCAATGGTGTCAATGGTGACATGTGCGCATGACATATGGCAGAATATCATGTGTTAAACTTCCTTGTTCAAAGCGCCAAACATCCCACAACATAGATATTTATACAAAAATGTATATATAAATATCTTCATATATATAGGCGGGGGCCTCCCTGGTGTGATGGGTAGCGCACTAGACCGCAGACCAATAGGTCGTGGGTTCGAATCCGGGCCCGGACATCTAATCTTCGGGCATGTTTCATCCATTCATCCTTCATCGTCCGAGTTTAGCCCTTCTTTGCACAAAAGCGAATATGTAACGCAAATTCCTTTCCTTTCGTTATATACTTTTGTCTCGCCAACGAACCACATCATCTGCCTCCCCCCCCACCCCCCGACCTCACCATGGCGTTCTGTTTCAGGGGTCACCGAGCTTGTGTTCAATAGTTGCGGTTTGGCTGGCGTTTACCATGTCAATGTGACCTTCTCTGATGACACGAGCTGCGAGGGGACGCTGTCGACCTATGACCCAGACACGTGTGCCAGGGACAAGACACTCCACCTCCGCCTCTTCTCGTGTCGACGAGAATACCCCGCGGGTAAGAGGCCGTGAAGTACCACAGCCACTCCTGGACGTCATGCAGTTAGCAATAACAATAATCTAATAATACTAGTTTCTCCATGTGTTACAGAGCTGACGTGTGTTGTTCACAGTCTCTCCCTGTGTTACAGAGCTGACGTGTGTTGTTCACAGTCTCTCCATGTGTTACAGAGCTGACGTCTGTTGTTCACAGTCTCTCCATGTGTTACAGAGCTGACGTGTGTTGATCACAGTCTCTCCATGTGTTACAGAGCTGACGTGCGTTCTTCACAGTCTCTCCATGTGTTACAGAGCTGACGTGTGTTGTTCACAGTCTCTCCCTGTGTTACAGAGCTGACGTGTGTTGTTCACAGTCTCTTCCTGTGTTACAGAGCTGACGTGTGTTGTTCACAGTCACTTCATGTGTTACAGAGCTGACGTATGTTGTTCACAGTCTCTCCATGTGTTACAGAGCTGACGTGTGTTGTTCACAGTCTCGCCGTGTGTTACAGAGCTGACGTGTGTTGTTCACAGTCTCTCCATGTGTTACAGAGCTGACGTATGTTGTTCACAGTCTCTCCCTGTGTTACAGAGCTGACGTGTGTTGTTCACAGTCTCTTCATGTGTTACAGAGCTGACGTGTGTTGTTCACAGTCTCCCCCTGTGTTACAGAGCTGATGTGTGTTATTCACAGTCTCTCCATGTGTTACAGAGCCGACGTCTGTTGTTCACAGTCTCTTCCTGTGTTACAGAGCTGGCGTGTGTTGTTCACAGTCTCTCCATGTGTTACAGAGCTGACGTATGTTGTTCACAGTCTCTCCATGTGTTACAGAGCTGACGTGTGTTGTTCACAGTCTCACCGTGTGTTACAGAGCTGACGTGTGTTGTTCACAGTCTTTCCATGTGTTACAGAGCTGACGTATGTTGTTCACAGTCTCTCCATGTGTTACAGAGCTGACGGGTGTTGTTCACAGTCTCTCCGTGAGTTACAGAGCTGACGTGTGTTGTTCACAGTCTCTTCATGTGTTACAGAGCTGACGTATGTTGTTCACAGTCTCTCCATGTGTTACAGAGCTGACGGGTGTTGTTCACAGTCTCTCCGTGAGTTACAGAGCTGACGTGTGTTGTTCACAGTCTCTTCATGTGTTACAGAGCTGACGTGTGTTGTTCACAGTCTCTCCATGTGTTGCAGAGCTGACGTCTGTTGTTCACAGTCTCTCCCTGTGTTACAGAGCTGACGTGTGTTGTTCACAGTCTCTCCATGTGTTACAGAGCTGACGTATGTTGTTCACACTCTCTCCATGTGTTACAGAGCTGACGTGTATTGTTCACAGTTTCTCCGTGAGTTACAGAGCTGACGTGTGTTGTTCAAGTCTCTCCCTGTGTTACAGAGCTGACGTGTGTTGTTCACAGTCTCTCCCTGTGTTACAGAGCTGACGTGTGTTGTTCACAGTCACTTCATGTGTTACAGAGCTGACGTATGTTGTTCACAGTCTCTCCATGTGTTACAGAGCTGACGTGTGTTGTTCACAGTCTCGCCGTGTGTTACAGAGCTGACGTGTGTTGTTCACAGTCTCTCCCTGTGTTACAGAGCTGACGTATGTTGTTCACAGTCTCTCCCTGTGTTACAGAGCTGACGTGTGCTGTTCACAGTCTCTTCATGTGTTACAGAGCTGACGTGTGTTGTTCACAGTCTCTCCCTGTGTTACAGAGCTGATGTGTGTTATTCACAGTCTCTCCATGTGTTACAGAGCTGACGTGTGTTGTTCAGTCTCTCCGTGAGTTACAGAGCTGACGTGTGTTGTTCACAGTTTCTTCATGTGTTACAGAGCTGACGTGTGTTGTTCACAGTCTCTCCATGTGTTACAGAGCTGACGTGTGTTGTTCACAGTCTCTCCGTGAGTTACAGAGCTGATGTGTGTTATTCACAGTCTCTTCATGTGTTACAGAGCTGACGTCTGTTGTTCACAGTCTCTTCCTGTGTTACAGAGCTGACGTCTGTTGTTCACAGTCTCTTCCTGTGTTACAGAGCTGACGTATGTTGTTCACAGTCTCTCCATGTGTTACAGAGCTGACGTGTGTTGTTCACAGTCTCACCGTGTGTTACAGAGCTGACGTGTGTTGTTCACAGTCTCTCCATGTGTTACAGAGCTGACGTGTGTTGTTCACAGTCTCACCGTGTGTTACAGAGCTGACGTCTGTTGTTCACAGTCTCTCCATGTGTTACAGAGCTGACGTATGTTGTTCACAGTCTCTCCATGTGTTACAGAGCTGACGTGTGTTGCTCAGTCTCTCCCTGTGTTACAGAGCTGATGTGTGTTATTCACAGTCTCTCCCTGTGTTACAGAGCTGACGTCTGTTGTTCACAGTCTCTCCCTGTGTTACAGAGCTGACGTGTGTTGTTCACAATCTCTCCATGTGTTACAGAGCTGACGTATGTTGTTCACAGTATCTCCATGTGTTACAGAGCTGACGTGTGTTGTTCACAGTCTCTCCATGTGTTACAGAGCTGACGTCTGTTGTTCACAGTCTCTCCATGTGTTACAGAGCTGACGTATGTTGTTCACAGTATCTCCATGTGTTACAGAGCTGACGTCTGTTGTTCACAGTCTCTCCATGTGTTACAGAGCTGACGTATGTTGTTCACAGTATCTCCCTGTGTTACAGAGCTGACGTGTGTTGTTCACAGTCTCTCCATGTGTTGCAGAGCTGACGTCTGTTGTTCACAGTCTCTCCCTGTGTTACAGAGCTGACGTGTGTTGTTCACAATCTCTCCATGTGTTACAGAGCTGACGTCTGTTGTTCACAGTCTCTCCATGTGTTACAGAGCTGACGTGTGTTGTTCACAGTCTCTCCATGTGTTACAGAGCTGACGTCTGTTGTTCACAGTCTCTCCATGTGTTACAGAGCTGACGTATGTTGTTCACAGTCTCTCCATGTGTTACAGAGCTGATGTGTGTTGTTCAGTCTCTCCGTGAGTTACAGAGCTGACGTGTGTTGTTCACACTTTCTTCATGTGTTACAGAGCTGACGTGTGTTGTTCACAGTCTCTCCATGTGTTACAGAGCTGACGTGTGTTGTTCACAGTCTCTCCGTGAGTTACAGAGCTGACGTGTGTTGTTCACAGTCTCTTCATGTGTTGCAGAGCTGACGTCTGTTGTTCACAGTCTCTCCATCTGTTACAGAGCTGACGTATGTTGTTCACAGTCTCTCCATGTGTTACAGAGCTGACGTGTGTTGTTCACAGTCTCTCCATGTGTTACAGAGCTGACGTCTGTTGTTCACAGTCTCTCCATGTGTTACAGAGCTGACGTATGTTGTTCACAGTCTCTCCATGTGTTACAAAGCTGACGTGTGTTGTTCACAGTCTCTCCGTGGGTTACAGAGCTGACGTGTGTTGTTCACAGTCTCTCCATGTGTTACAGAGCTGACGTGTGTTGTTCACAGTCTCTCCCTGTGTTACAGAGCTGACGTGTGTTGTTCAGCCTCTCCCTGTGTTACAGAGCTGATGTGTGTTATTCACAGTCTATCCATGTGTTACAGAGCTGGCGTCTGTTGTTCACAGTCTCTCCCTGTGTTACAGAGCTGACGTGTGTTGTTCACAGTCTCTCCATGTGTTACAGAGCTGACGTCTGCTGTTCACAGTCTCTACCTGTGTTACAGAGCTGACGTGTGTTGTTCACAGTCTCTCCATGTGTTACAGAGCTGACGTGTGTTTTTCACAGTCTCTCCATGTGTTACAGAGCTGACGTGTGTTATTCACAGTATCTCCATGTGTTACAGAGCTGACGTGTGTTGTTCACAGTCTCTCCATGTGTTACAGAGCTGACGTGTGTTATTCACAGTATCTCCATGTGTTACAGAGCTGACGTGTGTTGTTCACAGTCTCTCCATGTGTTACAGAGCTGACGTGTGTTGCCCACAGTCGCCAGCGGCACGGTATAGGGCTTCTGGTCACTGTCCCTAGATGGCGCCAGGGGACGGATAACCAGTGGTGCTGGGTACGTTAGTCTACACTCATCAAGTCACTTTAGTCCTTAAGTCATTAAGTCATTAAAATATTGTTATAACAAAACATTGTTTGAATAATATAAATCAAATGTAATGGAATGTTGAGGTCATGCACTGGCTGACACTGCGAATGTAAGCCCCACATGTTTTCATTATACCACATATGGAAAGTGAAAGCAACATTTGCGATGTTCACGAGGTAGCTGCTTTTTCATATTGGACTCCAACGTTGCAAGACTAACATCGCTTGAATAACGATCACTTATTTACTGTTTAATGCAGGCATTAACGAGCCAGAGTAGGACAGACACGGCGTGGCCGGCTGGCAAGGCCTTGCTGGTTCACCGGGTGGACTGCAGTACTGGGCGGGAGACACGGCCACCCAGGGAGTACGGTCAACCTTACGTCATAGAGACATTCAGAGGTAAGGGCCTGAAGTAACTGGCGGATTGGTTGGTTTAGATATGACGCTCGTAAAATTAGGGTTTGAATTTGAGGGTGGGGAGTACCCTTTCCGTTCTCCGCGATTGGCATCCAGTCTGCGAATTCCACGATATTCGCGACATAACATTCACGGTGGATACTTTTCGCGCCCAGTCTTGAGCAGCCCTGATATTGGAGGGTCGATATTACTCTCTCTAATTCTTAGGGATTCGCGATTCAGCGGGAGTATTCCCTCCCCCCTAATTTGTGACGCCAGGAGCCACATGTGTCTCCTTGAAAAGAAACACATGTGAGCACCTCCCTTTAATCTGAATTTACAAATGAATTCGATGAATATAAAAAGATCAACCATAAAACATATATATACGGTCATACAGATTGACAAATTTAAAATCTCGTCCTATGAACTATCTTTGGCCCGTAGATCGCGTAGAAGCTCGCTGCGGAAACGACGACAACCAAGGCGCCACCTACCAACTACTACCAACACCAGTCTCCAGCAAGGATACCCATCGCCATAGGGACAGTGACGTCAGTTTCTATGACCGTCACCATGACGACGACGCTAAGAACGACGTGGCTGCCGTCAAGCGCTATACCGTGGGCGTATCGGCCACGTGCTCCGTGACGTCACACAGAGCGTCGCTCCTATTGGGCCTGTGTTTAATGTTGGCCGTGACGTCATCGGAACGCTGGACGCGGGGTTCACAGTCGGGATACCGAGTGAAATGAACTTCCAAATCCGTGATTGGGATCCAGCTTTCAGACTATTCCAGCTGCCGGATGTATATATATATACATATATGTTTATTAAGCACCTGCTGTAGTGGCCTACCGCGTCGTGTTGTATATATTAAGACTAATGCTCTGTTGTGAGAAAGAACCACTGTTGGATTGCAATATATATGTTCGGAGGACGGTCTGGTGCCCGGCAGACGCTGACCCGACGCCCTTCAGATCTCACGCCAGCCGTACTGTAACCTTGTCGACTGCAACCATGATCCCAGTAAAAGAATTGTGCAAATATTACCCCCCCCCCCCCTCCCCGCCCCTCCGCCCCCCATGCCCCACCCCAGGACCAGGACTACACAATTACTCGCGTCTTATTCCGAAACAGTCAGTTAAGTCCCCGGCGGGACTCGCCCCCGCCCCCCCCCCCAATCCACCCCCTCCCCTGGGTCTCGAGTTGGCTGGTCGGCTGAAAAAGTCGGCCGCAGGTGACAATATGGCCCCTTCAACCTTGTGTTTCAACGTGGCGGATATAGCTGAGACAGTTACCGCCAAAAGCTCGCCAAAGCTTCCAGACGTGCAGATACAAGACAGCGGATATGTCCGGAATCCGCCGTCAGCTCGAACTCGCGTCTGCTCCGTGCGTACTGTGGCCTGGGGCAGAATGTCCAGCATTTAACCTCAGCTACGGCGTCATCCCGCGTACAACTAGAGACTCGAATCTACTGTTATCGGTAGATTGGCAAATATCGAGTGACCACACCGGCCCCCTGCGCTATATTATGACGGATCAGACCGCGGCGTGACGGGGAACGAGACTGCGGTGTGACGGGGAGCCAGACCGATGTGTAACCGGGAACCGGGAACAGGGTGGTGTCACTGCTGCGTGTAGACGGCAGGTGGCGCTACCTCGTGTACAGCCTAATAAGAGGGCTGGGAGGGGTGGGGCGACCGACGCCCCGCCCCGGCAATGGCCCCTCGTCTCTCCTAGAGCAATTGTCAATTGTCCACCCGGCCGTCGGGTTTCCTACTCCCCCCCCCCCCTCCCCTCTCCCGTTTTCAATCCCCCCGCCCCACGTGGTCACTTTTGAGAGAGTACCCACCCTACCCTCGCCACCTCCCCACTTGTACATATATTCTAATAAGACCCGGCATGGTACCAGCCATACCCCCCTTCCCCCTACCATCCGCCCCCTCAATGTGTGTTTCGTTGTATATAGATCAATAAACCTGAAATGTGACGATCCAAGACTTCTGCGTTAGAGATGTATATTTGCTGCATTATATATGTTTCCGCGTGTAACAGTTGCCTAGATAAATTTCCTCGTCGGCTCACATGCAGATGACAGTAAACGTAAGGAAACGAAACCATCACGAGCGGGAAAACCCCTAACTTGCCAAACTACCCACGTCACGTGCGCGTCAAGGCAAAACACGAGGCCTCTGGAGAGGTATTTACAACAACACTTAAACTTACCTGCTTACCCTGATTGCACAGTCATTGCATCATGGCCAGAAGAGGTGGGGAACGGGGTGACGGTGGAAAGGGGGGGGGGGTAGCTGGCGGCTGGGGGTGGGCCCTGGGGGGGGGGGCACTATTATACTAATCTGGTGGGGGGGAGGGGGTTCCGAGGGGGCCCCTTGATGCCTGAGAGAACGGATTTGTGATGCAAAAAGGTACCTTATAGAGCGGATATATGTGATAAAAGAAGAACTGATTACAAGCATTACTGCGGACCCCCTCCGCCAAACCCAACAAAACCACAGGGCGTAAGTGCTTACGGAAGAGAGAAACAAGTGATATATAACCTTGGATGTCCTGTTCTATCACTATTCGCTATATATATATACTTATATAGGCTATATATACACCCTTATAATTTGTACTCAGTGCCCGATCGCCTTGACTATTATAGCACGTGTTGGCTGGCAGCCGGCTTATATAGACCCACTTTCGTTTTCCTGACGCGCGGCCGCTGGGCCTGATCTAAAACTGGTCGGGAACCGCCCCGGAACAAAGTCCATCAGCTGACCGTGACACCCAGCACCACGAGCTGACTTGTACCAGGACACACACACCTCAACTCTGCGCGTCGGACATCGAAATTTATATTTAGACCAACAGCGCATTTGTAAGTAGATGAACTCGATAATTTAACCTTGCTCGCGCACTGCGGTTGGGAGGAGGGTGGTTTTAATTTAGATATCGGAAGCTTATTCACTCATGCGTCCATGAAAATGTCTATCACGAGTTCGGGAATTATCGCCGAGCTGCGTTTTCCTTGAAGTTATGGCCGTCACTTTGAATCACGTGCGAATTACTGGCTGGGTCAGGTGCCGTGGTAGGTGGGCAGGCGTCGAGAAGGGTCAAAAGGCAGCGAAAGCGATAGGAACCAACCAAAGCCAACCCTGGAACTGCCATCAAGACATCACCCGCGAGAACACATTAGACATCCCTTCAGACGGGACACTAGCCTTTAATTATTGCCGTACGATATATTATACACATATTACAGTAACCATCTGGATATCTTAGCATCACAGTTGGATCGCCCATTTGGAGCGGGATTCTAGTTTGACAAGAAGATTGAGGGACATGGTTACTGGTGACACAGTGCGCACCATGGACATGGTTACTGGTGACACAGTGCGCACCATGGTCATGGTTACTGGTGACACAGTGCGCACCATGGACATGGTTACTGGTGACACAGTGCGCACCATGGTCATGGTTACTGGTGACACAGTGCGCACCATGGACATGGTTACTGGTGACACAGTGCGCACCATGGACATGGTTACTGGTGACACAGTGCGCACCATGGACATGGTTACTGGTGACACAGTGCGCACCATGGTCATGGAGAACGGCGGCAGAGGGCAGCACAATGAAGGGGGCGCCACTGTCAGCACAGCGACCGATCCACAGTTCACGGTAACTACAGATATGTATATATGTCTCTCTCTGACTCCAGCAGCATGTCTCTGTGTGTCTTTGTCTTCAGTTCATGGGGAACCGTCTACTGAAACTGGCCACCTGATGGACACATCCTTTGGCCGCCAACACAACATTTATTTCTAATTTTTTTATATCAATAAATTAATTTATCATATACAAATGGTAGAAAGCAAGAAAATCAACCAATTGTTGATGTCAAGAAATCAATATCAAGAACTCAATTGTTGATATCGAAAACTCAATTGTTGATATCAAGAACACAATTGTTGATATTAAGAACTCAATTGTTTATATCACAGAGTCAATTGTTGATGTCACGAAGTCAATTGTTGATGTCACGAAGTCAATTGTTGATATCAAGAAATCAATTGCTCATATCAAGAAATAATGGAAATGGGGATGGTCGGGGCCATGTTAGCGCACAATTCTGGTCAATTTTCTTTTCAATTCTCGGTTTCCACCACCGTCAACCGTACCCCCCTCCGCCCCCCCCTACACCCTCCCCCGAACCCCATCCTAATCATACAGCCCTATGTCTAACACAATTGAAGGCAACATTTCCAAGACCTAATGAAAATAATAACATGCTGCTTATCTTAAAATTAACCACGCGTGAATCTATCACGCGCGACGAGTTATCAAACTAGTCCTTTTCCAGTTTAACTTTCGTTTTTTGAAATAGTGAGTCACTTGCTATCCACAGGAGACGATGAAACCTTCAGTCAAAGAAATTGGACATCAATGCCACAAGGAAAGCGACCCAGGGTCGTTTACGCCGTCGCCTCCACCGGCGACCAGAAGCACAGCGATGGCGTCACAACATTACCATGGAGACCATCAGCTTGGGCAGAGCTCAGCCAACTGGTGGTTGGAAGTGTACCGGGACCAACGGTCTTATTTGGCTTTTGAACAGAAACACAACCTTGAGTAAGTATGGCTTGTTAGTCTGAGTGAATTTCATAGCATGCTAGATGGATATTAAAAGGGGGGAATTATGTCATAAAGAAAAACAAACCCACGTTCGTACTTTCATACTGAGATTCTGAATGTCCATTTTTCATTGGCATGACACTCACGCATGAATAAATGCAATATACCCACTCGACACCAGATGCTTATGTATATCTGTACAGCTCGCACTCTTGTGACACCATAGAATAATTTTAGTTAATGAGTTAGAATTGAAAAATAAGATGGAACAAACACTTTACTGTGGAGCCGGTGAAGGGCCGAGCCATACCCGGCAGGATGGGAAGCACCATGCCACCATTCCTGTGTTTAGCACCGTTTCTACATGTGAGCGATAGACTTAATTGTGTGGCGAGTCTGGTGACCAACTTGCGTCCTCACATTTATTCTCGTTACCGGGAGAAAAGATATAGGCGCACAGGCGTAGCCGTAATGTACGCACGCCAGATCTACATATATTCAATCTGTTTTACAACTGTCAGGCATTAGATTAATATATACATTTCCTCCTATACTGTCTATTCTTATGTTCATGTTCATATATAGTAAGTGGCTTTTTCTTTTAACATCTTTATGAACGCTATCATGTTCGCATTGATGCATGTAGTGTAGGAGTATCCCGCGTGTTTACACCATCAATACTTTGGTTTTTTAAGTTGCTTTATGCCAGCTAATGACGCTTGTAACATACCGCTTTGCTTACATTGAGAGTGATTGTATACAGTGTAAACATCCATCTATGAGGATGTCAGATTTGCATGCGAAGCGTCTGAACATGGCATGAACTTTCTGTTTTTCGCAGGCTGAGGCTTCGAACGCTCGTACGACGTAACAAGATCCTTTATTCCCAGCTCACGCAAAGATACCACATATTAGGTATACAAAGCCAGGCGACTTAGGCCTATAAGCTAAACAGAGCTTCTCACGAGAGATAAGGAGATGTAATGACATCCTGCCGTTATTGAGAGTTTGTATGATGTGGTTTTCCTATAATAGGAAGTACGTTTATCCCGTTCCGGTGATGCATGATGGTACTTAAATTAGCTCTTTAGAGGGCTACCACGATAACACTTGATTATGACACAAGCTGCTTGAAAAGTCATATCGACCTCCGTCACCAAAGCAACTGACCATAACAGACGACATAAAGATACCACACTGGCAGCAGTAGATGTGATATTCTCTAGGTGGCGCGCGTCTATTCAAACCGCAGACGACAGTATCTGTATGTGTGATTAGGAGTTCAGGCACTTGTAACCAGGTAGCACCTACAACATCAGATGTGTCTTTCTCTTTCAAGGTGGTACGGCCGCGACAGACCCCGTGATACGGCGTTCCAAGCGCCACGTGATCCGTCGCCTCAACAGCCAATCACGATGGTGAACGTCATCACTGAGAGCCAATCAAAGCCTGCCATGTAAGCAGGTAATCACGGTGGTGAACGTCATCACTGAGAGCCAATCAAAGCCTGACATGTAAACAGCCAATCACGGTGGACAAGGTCATCGCTAAGAGCCAATCAAAACCTGCCATGTACGCAGGCAATCACGGTGGCGAACGTCAGCACTGAGAGCCAATCAGAGCCTGCCGTGTAAGCAGCCAATCACGATGGCGAACGTCATCACTGAAAGCCAATCAAACTATGCCATGTAAGCAGCCAATCACGGTAGAGAACGTCATCGCAATGAGCCAATCAATGCCTACCATTAAACAGTCAATCATAGTGATGAACTTTAATGTGGTATAAACTAGAGATCGATTCAGGACCACCCGTTCAATAGCCAGTCAGAATGGCGAAAGCTAATCTCGTGACAACTTAAGACCCAATCAGAACTGCCGTATCAAGATCCTCTCACTGGTGGTAAAGGCCTTATGGAAGGAAAATATGTTTATATTAAAGTTACATGTGGAGCTGACCGTTGCCACGGCTGTACCAAAATAAACATAAACAGGAAATGTTACCTTTGACCACAAGCAATGTCAACGGCCAACGCCAAAGAAAAAGTGGCGCTCCGGACGTTTCTATTGTCTCATATAATTTAGCGCTTGGGCCCCCTGTCGGTGGCAACGGTAAACGACTTGTGTACACACGTTTATGACGTTTCAAACCAGCACAAGTTTTCATTTTTGTGGCGGACAATTCATGAATTTGAAATGTTTTGCTCATTGGCAGATAATTGGTGAGCGATATGGTAGGTGTTTATTGTCTGTTATGAACCTTAAGGCCTTAGGTTTGTGTTCTTATATGCAAATTTGGCATTCAAAAACAGCGAAACAACTCCACATGCAACTTTAAGTGCTGATATTTGACTGAAGTCACAATGCCTGCATCTGTGCTTGCAGCGCCGAATGTTTCCATCCGCAATAGTGTCACATAGTTCAGTCTTCGGTTAAGTTTGCTTGCACATGCCGAGGAACCAACCTTGAGCTTCTCGTGTGTGCTACCTGGAAGCCATGTGTATTACTAATTGTACATACTTTAATTTAATTAATTAACTAGTCTAAATAGTTATATATATATATATATCATATATGCATATATATGCGTATATGCATCGTCGTTATTTATTGTAAATATTTGTATCGGATCGTTTCGTCGTCAAGGCAACTTAATGTAGGCTTGTACTATGATGAGTTATATTAAATAATACATGTGTAGATGCGTTGCAATAGCACTTAAAGTGTATTACTGGTATATATAGACATCCATGTATCCCATGTCGTAAATTATATTTCATATAACAGTTTCATTGTTTCTGTAAATGTTTCCGTGTCAGAGATCAATAAATGGATAATACAGCTATGATCGTTGCGACGTTTCACGTCCGTGTAGGCTGCCACGTTGCGGTCTGCATACTGATTTACTTGATTACATTATTTGGACAATTTCAAACTTACTCTATGCGTTGCAACATTTTTCAAACGTACGATGGATGCATTCCAGCCGTTCGCATCGTGATGCGAAAATACCTAATTAAGCGACATTCAACATCTCAGTTTAATAGAATACATTACAGAAAAAACGTTTATTTTCTTTTACATGTTCCACTTACATGCAACGAAGATAACATGAAGATAACATGCAAACGTTCTCGAACGTTGTTTCTCGAACAACAACTTGAAAAAAGCCTAAACAAATCCAGACCTCAACCCCGGATGAAGTATAGTCTTCGATATTCAAGATTACAATATCGCACATGAAGGGACTACGTCGCGAGACATTTTTTTATCTCCCAAGGCTTAAATTCAGCATGTCTTATTTACAGCCATCATGTCGGACAACCGGTTTTACAAATATACAGTCGTTTTAAAATTGTTTGAGGACACATTCCACTAACGGTGCATGTGTTTTAAAGCTACTTTAATGAAACCATGTGTGTTGTATGTTTACGGTCATAACATACATGACATACCAATAACTACATCATATCTCTACTCGCTGAGTGGGTGTACAAGTAATAAACAAAGGCTTTGTTTCAACCATTTACTGTGTTGGGTATTTCCTAGCTGCTACATACTCCGTATGCCCTGCAATTTACAACTTACAGACTACTGATTAGATTATATATACACAACCAAATGCGCAGACCAAGATATACTAAATGGAGGCACGAAGGCCTACAACTGTCATAATAAATGGCACATATAAAAGTTAAAAATACTCACACTACATTGATTAGAATTCTTGTCATTCTTGTCCAACTGAAAGGGTAACCTTTCAGTGACTGATTTAACAACTGATACACCAAGTACAATGATGTGTTTAGATGAATACAACCTAGTCCGGAACACATCACATGCATACAATTTGCACTATATTCCGATCAAGTCGGAACATTTAAAAGTTACGTCCTTCAGATGGTCTAATAATTGATAAAACTATTTCTATACATCACAAAGAGTTATTGATTATTTTATTCCACCACGGACATTGGCGCGTGAGACAAGGAACTTGTGCGAGACGCTTATAAATGATGAAAACGGCACATATATCTATACACTCTGTGACAGGGTGATCCCGACCATGGAACACACCGAAAACGTAAACGAAACTCGATAACTATGAATGCAAGTATAGTCGCTGATGCTCTGTGTCAACAAATGATGTCGAATAATTAATCATGAAGCGACTAATAAAACAAATATATATGTAGGCCTACATCTTAACTATAAGCCGAAACAATACACACTGATACAAACCAAAAATTACGCTTAAGCTT
This sequence comes from Arenicola marina, assembly GCA_964019135.1. NCBI lineage: Eukaryota > Metazoa > Annelida > Polychaeta > Arenicolidae > Arenicola > Arenicola marina. The sequence goes on along the minus strand of OZ025260.1, from coordinate 34,030,541 downwards.
TTGTTTCGTATTTTTCCATACTTCGTCAGACGTCAGACGTGAAGTGCCCCAACACATAACAACAGAAAATATACATCTTATATACAACAAGCGTCTTACCACAGACGCTTGATAGCAAAACAAAATGATAGTTAACTAATGAGAAACATGATATCCCGAGTCAAACTGACTTCCTCTCCAGTTCGTAACTTTGCTTCCAGTTAAAGTCTTCGCTTCGGGTTTTAAAGAGAATGGAGGGCGGCTTATGATAGACGCGGACCCAGAAGAGATTGGGAGAGGGGCGTGGGCTATCCTCTCCCCCACCCCCTCCCCTAAGCCCAAATATCCCCTCACTGACCCACCCGACCCACCCGCCTCCATTTTGAATAATACTGGATTCACCAATGATATTACAGATTAGATTACAGATTAATGATAATGTTATTACAATCTTAATAGTCGATTAGAATCAATTGTTAGTATAAATGTCATTACATTTCGCACGTGAACAACATCCGGACCTCATTCCTGAACTTGGAGCTGGTGAGGCTGTACAGGACGACGTTGATGCTGTGGTTGCAGTAGGCGAGGACCTCTAGGATGGACACCGTCAGCATGAAGTACGGGTCGGTGTCGTGGTAGCGCGTGTACTGGATGTTACCCACGATGGACGTGGGCAGCGTGAGGACGATGAAGGAGAAGGACAGGAACAGGACCAGGATGGCCAGTCGCTTCTGCTGGGGGCTCACGGGGGATTCCTGGGGCTCCACACACAGGCTGAGGTGACCGCGAATCACGCGCAGTTGGGAGGTGGAAGGGTTGGTGCGGCCGGAATCCCGCCCCCCCTCCCCCGCCGCCTCAGCCTCCCTGGATCCGCCCGGGTTGTTGTCCCCGGGGGTCACCTTCCGGGTGTGGTAGAGCTTGAGCAGGAGGAGCGTGTTGAAAGTGAGCATGCAGACGGACGGGAGGAAGGAGTAGAGAGCCGCGTCGATCCACCGGTAGATGGTGCGCCAGTAGTAGGTCAGCCAGCCGGTGCGTCCCGTGCACTTGTCCAGGACGACAGCTCCCGAGGACAACGACATGCCAGTGTCCGTCAGCCCGCCCAGGAACAACCAGTTGATGACGATCAGTCCGAAGGTGATCGTCAGGATCAAGTACCGCGAGAAGTTGATGCGGCAGACGACGTGGGCGTTGAGCGGGAAGTAGGTGACGAAGACGCGCTCCATAGCGAGGCAGACGATCAACCAAGCGGAGAGCTGGCTGCTGTTGTGGTAAAGAAAGTGGGACAGGTTGCAGTTGATGATGGAACGGAGGTCCAGGCTGCCACCGGACGCCGTGTACATGATCCAGAAGGTCAGGATGAAGGTCAGGAAGATGCCGTTGGTCAGGGCGAGTGCCGCTAGGTAGTTGTACGTGGAGGAGACGTGACTCTGCCGCTTGTGGACGGCGAAGGCGATGGCGTTTCCCGCGCTTCCCACGACCAGTAAGATGGAGCAGACGACCAGCATGACCTGGTTGATGGCGGCCATGACAGGACCCGGCTCGCTCGGGTCGGCCTCGGTCGGGCAAAACATGGGCTGGATGGACCCGGTGCCGCAGCCATTTTCTCTGACGTCATCGATGTTCCTAGGCGGATTGGCGTCCATTTTGGGAGGTCAAGGTCAACTGCGGTCGCTTGGATCACGTGACAGCCGGGCCTCGCCTGGAAGGCAACGTACGACGCACATATATCGGGTGGGGGAGGGGCATAGGTGTAAGTTACCCACAGTGGAGCCAAGGGCAGCAATAAATGTTGATGGCCCACGCCCGGTTATCATTTTATCCATTATTAAATAACCAGTTTACATAAAATCATTTCCATAATTGTTTATCATTTTATCCATTATCAAATTCCATAATCGTACAGAAAGTCGGGACATCAGGCTAACACAATACATGTTGATTAATTATTAGCTCCCCCCTTCACCCCCCCCCCCCGTCCCCCCCATACACACCCCTCTTTTATCATTTCATGGAGCATCTGCAACCTGCATTTCGATTTGTCTTGTAGGTAACAGGTTACATTGGTTCCTTCCAGTACACCGCGCGAAAAGTGCTAATGTCCTGTATCACATGGCGAAATATTCAGCCCCAGTCGTTTCGAACTTACGAAGCTAGGTCTTTCACGTATACTGAAACAGGTATAGCCTTGGGGAAGTTAATTATATATGTTTAGGTCGGGTGGGGGGTGGGGGGGGGGGTAAGCGGCATAGCCAACACGACTAGAGGGGGGGGGGGGGCAACAACAGTGCTCAGTTGCCCCTTGTGCCCACACCCCCCCACCCCTCCCAGCCCCTCTCACTCAGTATGATACCAGTTCTCGGGTGCGCAATTAGACTTTAATGAGATATCAATGTGACCCCCCACTGCCCCCCACACTCGGCGGGGCTTGAACGCAAACACCAAGCAGCGCCTAAATATTGAATACAAGTACAAATATGTTGAGAGCCTTCGTCAAACCAGGATAAATACTGGATTCGGTACCGCACCTGCTAGAGAGGGGTGGTCCATCAATAGGTGATGCCCCGGCAGAGTTAGAGCATAATTATGTTGGCTTGGTCCCCTGGAGAAATCATCGATCTTCGAGCCCTACCTAATTAACTTTTTTTTTAGATTTTGACAGCCAGGGTATACTGGGTAAGGAGGAGGCAGGTAGGTGCAGGGGATGGTGGTGCGGGGGGGGGTGCCCAGTGCTTACGGTCGTGGTACACCCCCCCCCCCCCCTCGCGTTACAGGTTTTAATGTGGAAAAGTATCTACAATTTGTCAAATGTGCTAGTGGCAGCAGTTAATGTAAAGCATTTATCTCCTCCGCAACTGCAATTATGTATTCCTACTATGCTAAAGTGTTGAGCATTCAGGCTAGCAAAAGCGGTCTGAGCGGAAAAACGGGGGGGTACCAAGTGGGAAGATCACAACAATAAATTTAACGTGTTAATGTAACGTGTCAATTGAAGATGAATTGATCCACTGACACATTACGGTTCCTAGCTAAATTAATATGAGCTAAAGTCGCTTTGGCGTGGCACCATCTGTTTAAACGACCGAAGAATCTTCAAATAAGGGAACGTACTAAAAAAAATGGGTCATATCGTTTCGGCTGACAAAACAAAGTACAGTAGGTGGTTCTTTCATCCATTCGTCGTAAAATAATGATTTAGGTCTCTGTCTTGGTATTTAATATATTAAGATATTTAAAACTTTGGATTCAAAATTGACTACTTACTTAGAACAGATTACTACGAGGAAACCAAAATGTGGAACGTCATGCAGCACAGAACTATTCTGATGTCACATCAGTAAAAATAATAATAGCGGACACTCACAGTAACCCACAACTTACCTTTCAACCGACACCTTCTGCTCAGAGTCAAATGATTTCGACGGGCTGATGAAGCGGCAGACACCTGGGATGAAATTCTAGCTTATTGAACTATTTTAGCATAATCTTGCCATTTAGTTTCTGTATTAGTTTGGTGCCAGAGAGGTTTTCTTGTCCCTTCTCCAAGACTTTATCAAAGAAGTGCGTGGTTCTCTTTCATGTTCCTCTCCCCTAGTCCAGCTCTCGCCATTTCTCTTTCTAAATGACCAGGCGAAGCGAGCGTTCCTTTCGTCAGCATGGTCAGTGACGGAAGGGGGACGCGGCCTCTATGGCGACTCAGCATGACGTCAGTCACAGGAGCAGCTCATTGGCTGGTGCCGTATAGAGCGAGCGGTTGCCATGGTAATGTGTCTATCACCGATGTTGGGGCGGCATGCTTCGGGGTAGCAGATCAAATGGTATAAGTATGAAGTTGCTATACCTTTATTGCTGTTGCCTGGGAGACATGTCGTAATTATGTTTCGACGTGAACATTACTTGTTAGCCTTTGTATTTGTCAGATTCGCCGTGCAAATATACAGGCACAACTGAACCAGTCCTCGATTGATAAAAGGATGTTTTTTTCGTTTAGAATATAAGTTTATACATATTGCGTAGCAAGTAACACAGCGTCGATATGCAGGCTTAAAACATGATGAAACTACCTCATTAGATTATTTCGTAATTTCAACTTTCACAAGCTCCCTGTCTGGTCTCGTGACGTCACTGCCACGGTATGTAGCTGTTTACTAGACATTAGTACAGTGGGCAGGGGGCAGTTTTGTGTTTGGGCGATCTTCAGACACCTACGCACGGAGGTAAAATGGGGGAGGGGGGCGGCAAATAGTTTACGTCGGCCTGGGTTTCCTTCCTTCGAATAACGATGATCGGAGAGTGATCAGAGGGGCGGCCGGTGGGGGGGGGGGGGGGTCGAATGTCTTCATCGGCCAACACAGGCCTTGGCTACAATTTATGTTATGTTATATGTAAACATGATATGTAATCAATTAGTACACCTGTGTATAATACGCTATATTATGCCGAGGAAATCGATAGGACCATTTCTATTAAATACTAAATATGACTAAATATGAAGTAAACTGACTGCTTCTACTAACACATGCCTCAACACCGCCTTCAATAATCACATATTAGACCTATAGGTTGGTTTAAATTTCAGGTTCATTGTTGCCATTGACGGGAAATGCAATGTAATTATGATACAGGGTCCCGTCCCTAGGGGGCCGTAACATCTCATAGGTCCAGGCTGTTGTCATGGAAACCCCAGCGCTGTCCCTAATTAAAGATGGTGCGTACAGTCCAGTCTTCTTCCTCAAAGACAATGGCGCAATGACAGGATGTCATTCCCCCCAAGCCACTTCAGGTAATTGATTCACTAATGAGAGGCTTAATTGGTATTATGACATTTGTTTATTGTCGCGGGCGAAACATGCCGAAGGGCGATATTACCGGGGTATGGGGATCTTACTGTTATATGTAACAAACTATGCAATGGAAGCCAGGGATTATATATGTATAGGAGGGCATCATCTCAAAGGAGGGCCCCACCTGTACCAAGGTGTGTGTCGGAGCAGCCTTAATACCAGAGTCGTGGGTTCCTGATTGACCTGTCATTGGTTAAATTCAGCATTTGTTTCCCAAGCCAACACAGCAACAGAGAACCCTAGTTTATTACCCCTCTCTACATAATGATGTATAGCAATAAATGGCAAGTGGGTGAGTGACCGCCTGCCTTGAGCGGTCAACAGACACTGACTGACGTAGGCGAGAAGCCGTGCAACTACTTGTTCGACCACAGGGTGGCAGCACTGGTGGAGCCGTGTAACACCTGGCCGCACATGGGTGGATGTCTGTTTTGCTGGCTCGGTCAAAGTGCGTCTCCCTCCCCCCCCCCCCCCCCCCCCTGGTGGAAGTCGTCCAAGCGTACTGGGCGCCGCTGTTTGGCCACATACAGTAGTTAAGTAGACCCGGTAAAGTCAAGACAGCCAGGCCTTATGGGTGTGGGGTGGGGCGGGATGGGGTGGGGTTGTGGGTTGGGTGTGGGCTGGGTTTGGGTTGGTGGGGCGGGGAGGGGAGGGGTGGGATTGTGGGTGGGTGTGGGTTGGGTGTGGCGGGGAGGGAAGGGGTGGGGTGTGAGCTGGGTGTGTTGGGTAGGGCGGGGTGGGGTGGGGTTGTGCGTGGGTTTGGGGCTGGATATGGGTTGGGTGGGGCGGGGAGGTGTGGGGTTGTGGGTGGGTTTGGGGCTGGATATGGGTTGGGTGTGGCGGGGAGGTGTGGGGTTGTGGGTGGGGATGGTGATGTGTGCGGGTTGGGGACTGCGTGTGTACTGGGCGGGGTTGAAGACTGTGGGAGGCTGTAAAGTAACTACGGGTGCGGAACGGCCGGGGGGGGGGGGGGTGGGGGGTCGTGGGGTGAACACCTTGAGAGTTCCAACTGGCTGCACACACTCACCGCGACATATGACGGCCAGAAGTTATTCGGGCGTTGAAATCCCCACCGAGCACGACGTAACGGGTGCGTGAATGCACGTACAGACTGCTTCAGCCCCGACCATGCAAACACAGACATTCCTACAATCAGCCTCTAGAGGCTGAAATCATGGTGAACCTCCCATTGTGAAAGCGATCTCCCACCAGCAGGAGTTATAGCAGTAAAGGTTTTATTGCCCACCGCCACTGGCTGCATGTCAGACAGCGTGCCGATAACAATACACATACACATTGCAGTCGGTTCTTCACGTTAAAACACACATGCTGGAGGTACATATAGTTTATGGAGCATCCAAACTGACAGAGCACCTTGAGAAGGTGAGTCAGAAGGTGAGTCATATTGTCAATACACATCTTTCTAATATTGCTACCATGATTCGAAGAGAACCATAAATTGAAAAAATGCGAAAGTAATCTCGGTTGTACGGACCACACCTTGTACCGTAATACAAACACTGCTGTGGCTCTATACTTGTCCTGATTGTTCTTGCATCTTCTGGAGGAGAGCTGACAGGCGTTACGCAAATATATGTTATTTCTCAGTTGTTCATTGCGTCTTCTAAATGCAAGTTATGTATCTCCTGTGGTGGTATATTTGGGAGCGAAGCTGTCTGGTCGGTCTTCCTTGTTTGGGCGCGAACCATTGCTTCCGCATAGCTCACGCATGACTCGCGCCTACCATTCACTTCACTAATCTATTTCGTGGGATCCAACATTGAAGATGGACCTGCATAGCATGGGTCACGAATTACCCACCCAACCGTACCCACTGTCCCTTCCCTCCCGTTGATGCGACATGACCGAAGTGTTTGAAGCGTCTCGAATATACAACCAACTGTGTAAACCTATGAGTGTGACTATTACGGGAAATAAGGGGCAGATCCAAGTCCGCATGTGGGGAGGGGGCCCTAATATTTTCACGAAAATAAATGTTGTCTGCCACCCCCTCCCTCCAAACGCTCAAGTAGGGGGGGGGGGTATGGTGGGGGCCAGTGGTGGAGGTGGGCGTGCGCAAGTTATGAGTTTCCAAACATACTCTTAAGTACAGGCGATCTCCCGGCAGAGGGCGGTCGCTGCTAACACTGCATGTAGTGGTGGACATATTTTGAACGAGCGACCTCTGTTGCGGGAATGATGCACAGGTGGCGACATTGTCATGCCCACACGTACATGGTCGTGTTTTGGGCCGGTTTTGTGGACATGACGGCTAAATTAGACCAATGAATATCCCGGGACAATGAAATGGAGTTGGACGAAGGTCGCCCCAGATGCCCCAGCCAGGGCTCGAACCCACGACCTGTTAACGGCCAGTTCGGCCAGCTGATCCACTGAGCTAGGGAGACCCCAGTGCAAATACCGAGAGTCGTCTTTGGTTCTGTAGTGTTCCGCTGATTACCTTTGTCTTACTGGTTACAGGACTGAGCGAAGAAGCAGAATCCGGATACGGGATACGGGAGGTCGCGACACAAGATGGCGGGCCCAGACCAGCAACAGGCTGGTACCCTGGCCCCCACGCCGCCCCCGGCAGAGACCGAGGAGGCTGGGTCCCTGGCCCTCAAGACGTACACTCTCTACTTCTTGGTGGCCGCCATCGTGTTGGGGACGCTTCTCTTTCTGGCCATCAAACGGACCGCTAAACTCTGCTGCTGGGACTTCATCTACGGCGTCCGGAGAGAGTATCCCACGGAGAAGAGGAAGAATCCGAAGGGTCCAAAGAGCCAGGACGGGGACGCCCCTTTCCGGGCTCCGTCCGTCCTAACCACCCTTCAGGATCATTATGATAAGCGACAATCCCTTCGCTCCAAATCGACGGTACGGTCCTCCGTGGCGCCGTCAGAGTTCACTTCCGGTAGCTTGGGGTCAGCGACTCACAAGTCTCGCATACAGCGTTATTTGGACCTCGCCGTGTCCTCGGTGTCTAGTCGCGAAGGGAGAAACACCGGCCACAGCTCAGCATCCGGGGTCTTCGGGGACGAGATTCAACTCGTCCCCAGCGTGACGTCACCGGAAGCGGAGGAGCCGGAGTGGTCGGTTTCCACTGGAGACCTGGACAGCGCGGGATTATCCAACGTCCTCGTGGCGTCTCCGTCCGAGGCGGACGCGGACGCGGAGTCCGCCCTGGATTCCGGGATCCAGTCGCGTCCCGGCGCGGACCGGAATTACCTGGTGATCCTACCAGATCCGGAAGTTGAGATCGAATCCCCCCGCGTGTCAGTGGACCTCGGCAGGGACTCCCCGCAACCGTCGTCGTCTCACTTTGACATGGATACGATGTCGGGCGACACCAACGGCAACAAGTACGGGACCTATGCCAGCATAGGGGGAGCCTCTAGTCTCATGGAGACTGAGACGCAGATCTCTATGGATCCCTCTAGCGGCCATAGTCGCCGCTACAAGAAGAGAGACGGCGGGAGCGTGCATTCCTCCAGGGGGGGATCGCACAGGGCAATCAAGAAGGTCGTCGGGATCCTGTAGCGAGAAACAACAACCATAGCGGCGCCAGGATCCTATCGGCGTATCATTATTATCACTTTAAGCACAATATCTTATATACCGCAAGCCCACTAGCGGCTCCTGAGATCCAAATATTACATTTTCGACAAAGGACTGACATATATGCTACATTTTGTTTTGTCATGAGCAATATAAACATCATTCAACCCGCCCCTGGCCTTCTGGTAGCATTGTCATGGTATATATATCAACACGATTGAACTGTAGTGTCGCTCGCTTGTCGGCATTGTAAGGGAAATGTGTCGGCTTTGTAATCAAGGTTAAACGTTTGAATCGGCGCTACTATTATATATGCTTAAAGTATCTTCGAATCAGACAGCATACGTACGATTTGGGAGCAGAAATACCTGTGTGTTTGGATGTGTGTGTTTGGGTGATATTTCTTTGATCTAACATTAATGGAGCGAGTAATAAACGCACAAGGATCGCGCATATACCACCGGGAAGGATGAGGGGCGGCTTCCATGGGTCCACCGCACCAATTCACGTAACATGTGCAGATACCTATTTCGACGCCCAATATATAGTTAATATATAGTTAACGAATTATCAATCAATGGGTGACTGCCAGTAGCGTAAATGTGAAAATTATGTCAATTGCCGGTCCATGTATATCGTTTTCAACGCTTCGGCGTTCCATGAATGATATGCGCCACACCCTGTGCAGGAACCCTGTGTTCTACAGGATACCTTGTGATTCACCTGCATTCCCTATACGTGTATTATTCAAAGAATTAACCAGACAATATGTGGATCAGAGAAATCACTGACCATATCCTTCCCAGGCGTGTTTAATTTTAATGTGAGTATTCGCGGCATACGTATTGATGCGTGCGTATTTGTAATCCCCCACCCACCCCACCAGTTTGTGTTGTCGGTGGCATGCTGTTTGACTAACTCTATATGTTACCGTCTTCATGCACTAATTAAATAAGCGTCTGAAGTCTATAATGCGTCCGTTGTGGCATACATGTATATTAATACATAATAAATATGAAGGTGTTACCCATATAGGTCAGGTGACGTCATGCATCTAGAGCTTCTAGTTTTAAATTTGTTTTTGAGGTTCAAAAATGCCAAAACAACGCCCCGAGCAGATACACAAATCACGAGGTGTGAACCGAACATAAAACTCCTTTCTCATACATCGAAGCTTCCTGGTTTGAAACTGAAGCGGACGCCAGTATCGCATCAGGTTTAGGTGACATTGAAGCTTGCCTTGATAGCATAGCCCACGTGGCTAACACCGCATGGCCAGGAGATATCGTTATGTGGTGAACACTTATATTAAGTATAGGATTATATGGATTGACTGCAGTAAGACGTTTTAACCTCTATATATGTTATGTCGCGACAATGGCCGAGGGGTAGAGATGGCCCACGTCTCCAAGAGTAACCCTCCCTACACCCCCCCCGCCACTGATTGACTGCCCCCCCCCCTACTGTTTGCGAAGAAACAAATGGGATCTTTATCGGAAAAAGTGCTATTTGCACAGGTGGGATACGAGCCAGGCACCGCCTGTTTCGGCTCACCCAGCAGGGCTCCACAGGGGTCCCCACCATGCCACGGAGCGATGGTAGAGAGAGTGGCTTAGGACAAAACCAGGAGTATTTAGAACAACCGAACATTGAGGCCTAGTTTAATGCATGGGACATCGTAAGCGACAAACCTCCTTGGTTCAGTTGTTAAACAGGCGGAGCTGCAGGCAGATCAACCGGTCGCGGGTTCGAACCCTCACCTGTATGTGAGGTGGATTTCATCCAACCGTATTTTCATTATCCAGAGAGATTTCATGGCCCACTTTAGTCTTCATGTGCACAAAGATGGCGGAAAACGACATTTTAAGCTGTTGAGAGTTGTGATTTGTCTAGCAATCACAGGAGTGGGAAAAACCTTTCGACCAAATTTCTAGGTACATAATTACTACTAACACACTTTGTAGAACATAACTGATCATATGTTCTGATCTTGCCAGTCTCATATTTTCACGAAGTACCGGTATGATCGTTGTTATAGTTATGTTTAACAGCAGAAAGTGTAGCAGTATATATTTTAAAAAGCTATGTCTTTTGTCCATATCGCACGCAGCATGTTGTAATTGTGCAATAATGATCTAAATCCAGGACTTTCAATGCTGTCCGAAGGTTTTTCGGGGATAATTTGGTGAAAGAAGGGGGTTGGTACATTATAACAGATGAAGAACAGATGATTTGGCCTCAGCAGGGAGCGTTTATTGCGTCTCTCTCGACTCGATGCAGGTGTCAATAAATAACGCCTCCCCAGCTCTGCATAAAGGCTGGGGGGGGGGGGGGGTCCGGGAGGTGAGGGTGGTGGGCAAGTTGAGGACTATGTTCACACACTTCACTCGCGTGTCAGGTGCGAGCTCCCCGTAGTGTAACAGAGCTGTACATTGTTACCCGGTCCTATGTCGATAAAACAGGGTTGTGCCTGTGCCTGTGAAGTCCTCTGAGCAGAGCAATAGGACGGCCACAGTGACAATTCCGCACAACATTGTCAATAAATAACCCTATTTCAGCAGAAAACGCGAAAATTGCGAACAATAAAAACGGAATTAAAGGTACTTAATGGAAGGAACCAGACGTGTGGATACCATCACAGCGCTATGATTTTCGTTGAGCAACAAACGGTGAATACTAAAAGAAAACGCTACAGATGTTAACTATAAATAACGGTTTCCGTATAGAGTGTGGTCCAAGCAGTTTGGTCCGGCGAGAGATGCCTAAAGCCTGGCACCCACACCAGGACCTGGCCAGGGGTCACCGGGGTGGCGTGGTGGGTGTGGGTGTGGGGGTGGGGTGGGTGTGGGTGTGGGTGTGGGTGTGGGTGTGGGGGTAGGTGTAGGTGTGGGTGTGGGTGTGGGTGTGGGGGTGGGTGTGGGTGTGGGTGTGGGGGTGGGGGTGGGGGTGGGGGTGGGGGTGGGTGTGGGTGTGGGGGTAGGTGTGGGTGTGGGTGTGGTTGTGGGTGTGGGTGTGGGTGTGGGGGTAGGTGTGGGTGTGGGTGTGGGTGTGGTTGTGGGTGTGGGGGTAGGTGTGGGTGTGGGTGTGGGTGTGGGTGTGGGGGTAGGTGTAGGTGTGGGTGTGGGTGTGGGTGTGGGGGTAGGTGTGGGTGTGGGGGTAGGTGTGGGTGTGGGTGTAGGTGTGGGTGTGGGTGTGGGGGTGGGGTGGGTGTGGGTGTGGGTGTGGGTGTGGGTGTGGGTGTAGGTGTGGGTGTGGGTGTGGGGGTAGGTGTGGGTGTGGGTGTGGGGGTGGGGTGGGTGTGGGTGTGGGAGTGGGAGTGGGAGTGGGTGTGGGTGTGGGTGTGGGTGTGGGTGTGGGTGTGGGTGTGGGTGTGGGGGTGGGGGTAGGGGTGCGGGTCGGGGTCCCAAGAGAGCATTGTTGACCGGAACGATGACTAGCTGGGCCCAGTCTCCCCCGCTTTCTTCCGCCGTTGACCTTTGACCTTTTTAGGGTCTTTCTTGTTTCTCCTGCTTCCTCTGGTCTTGCCAAGATTCTTGGTGGTGAATTGGACATTCTGAAAGTAAAGTTGTATCCATGAGCGGTACACTCACATCTCCCATTTATATCCTACGACATTCGGTAGTACAAAGAAGGTTTGCGGAACTGCACAAACATTACTTGAGCACCTCAAATCTGTCGAGATTTAGTGGCTTGGTCCTCCGCGGGGTGTTCCCTCCCCAAAATACATTCCGGAAACGTTATAGAAAGATAAGATATTTTATTGACTTCAGGCACCAGGCCCATCGTACAAATACAGAACACTAAAATAACATGCAAACGACTTTTACGAACCTCGGTAACTAGTTAAAACTAGGCTAAGCCGTATTTCATACATCTGTAAATCTTGCCAAGGAGATTAAGCAGGAGATTTTTCATTAGATGTCATAACATTTCAGGTGTAGTGTTCTATGGACTAGATCATACTGCACTCGTCAAAAAAGCTTTAACTATGGAGAATTTGCTTAAAAAAAATAATAAACGTCTTTTTTCTCCAAGCAAAACCCATTAACATTGAGCTACGACGACTGGCCATCTTACTCACTGCAATTTGTATTAATCAATCGATTATTCACCAGAAGTACCGCAGACCATTAGGGCCCCAGAGGGGCTTTTTCGACACGGCGACACGGCGATTTTTAAAATCGACAACGCGACATTGGGGTTGTCTTAGAATCGACATGCGACATAACTTTTCTTAAAATAGACACGCGACATGGACCTTTTCTTAAAATCGACACGCGACATGGACCTTTTCTTAAAATCGACACGCGACATGGACCTTTTTCTTAAAATCGACACGCCGACATAGCTACCCCCCCTCAGGGGCCCTACCATTTCATGGCAGCCATTATCCGGCACAACATGTGGCTGAGCGACAACAGGGCGTTACTTCTAGCTACGCGGGGGCAACCCGAATGGTCTGGTGGTGAGCTCTGCCAGGCCAGCCATCGTGCCGCGAGTTCGCGCCCCTCGACCCCAATGGTCTGGTGGTAAGCTCTGCCAGGGCAGCCATCGTGCCGCGAGTTCGCGCCCCTCGACCCGAATGGTCTGGTGGTGAGCTCTGCCAGGGCAGCCATCGTATCGGGAGTTCGCGCCCCTCGATGCGAATGGTCTGGTGGTGAGCTCTGCCAGGCCAGCCATCGTGCCGCGAGTTCGCGCCCCTCGACGCGAATGGTCTGGTGGTGAGCTCTGCCAGGCCAGCCATCGTGCCGCGAGTTCGCGCCCCTCAAACCCAATGGTCTGGTGGTGAGCTCTGCCAGGCCAGCCATCGTGCCGCGCGTTCGCGCCCCTCGACCCCAATGGTCTGGTGGTGAGCTCTGCCAGGCAAGCCATCGTGCCGCGAGTTCGCTCCCTCGACCCGAATGGTCTGGTGGTTAGCTCTGCCAGGCCAGCCATCGTATCGGGAGTTTGAACCCCGAACGTTCGTACAACATAAAGATTCCATTTTCTTCGAAATAAATAAAATAGGGGGTTACCCGCGGGACACCGCTCTACCTTGGGCTCCTCCCCCCTTTAATATATAAATATCGACGATTAAACCTGCATAGGTTAAAGGGTCCTATTCAAACCGACCACCAGTCCAGCCACAAGTTACCTGTTCATCCAGGAACTCCCGCAAGATGTTCATGCCGATGTTACAGTCGCTCTTCTCCTTCAAGTCTCTCAGCAGAGCATCGAGGTCCAACGGCTGCAAAAAACAATCGGAACACTATTGTGTCACTACTGCCACGTAATGGCACGCTAGGCTAGCTCATGTCTATTGTGTCACTACTGCCACGTAATGGCACGCTAGGCTAGCTCATGTCTATTGTGTCACTACTGCCACGTACTGGCACGCTAGGCTAGCTCATGTCTATTGTGTCACTACTGCCACGTAATGGCACGCTAGGCTAGCTCATGTCTATTGTGTCACTACTGCCACGTAATGGCACGCTAGGCTAGCTCATGTCTATTGTGTCACTACTGCCACGTAATGGCACGCTAGGCTAGCTCATGTCTATTGTGTCACTACTGCCAGGTAATGGCACGCTAGGCTAGCTCATGTCTTGGGGGCGTTAAACTCCCTGCAGGAACCTCAAAGCAGACGACCCCGGTCCGACCCTGCTGAATGTTCGGTATCTGTCTGACAGGACATTGCTCCCACGTTCCCGAGAGGCTCATGTACCCGGTTCTGCCAAGTTGTGCACAGACGGCAAGGGGCAAGCGAGAATTGTGGCACAACATGATTTCCATGCATGCAATAACAAGCTGCACGCCTTATTAGGAGCCATGCATTGTTCACACAAAACCATTAATTAAAGTTAATGGTATGATAATTTCCAATATAAAAAAGGGACTTATTCGACACATTGTGTTAGCTTGTTTGTCTTTAAAGTTTTAAAGAAATTGTATGCTTTTCAATTGTATATATTGATAGGCCATAAAACATTGGAGCAAAGTCTCGATTTTGATGACGTATTACACAAGATAGTAATTTACATCACTACAGTCAAAACGGAAACTCTCCGGACATCGAAATTTGCGAATTATTTGTTTACTCTACGAGTTGAGGACGAAATCTATGCATATTCCTTACCTATGAACTGGGGCCTGTCTGAACAATTGTTTATCCGATCTGCAGTTCGATTCCTATCCTCACAATACATGACCTGCCATGCCATTTAATAGAGCAGACGATGTTGTTTTTATCGTTCTCTTGTCAGTCGCGCAAATATAAAGGTCATCCAACTGACAACTGATTGATTCAAAATCTAGGTCAGGTTGGCAAAGTCCATCGCGTCATTTGACGAGGGTACCGAGGTTGAATGCAATGGTCAGGGGGTAGTGGTTGATCTGCTGTACGCACTTTTGCAGGAGGCGTTTGCTTTCGGGCAATGAATTCAAGTTTAGCCTCAATTGATACTAAACTGATTTCAAGTTCACTCTGGGTCACTTTAGGTATGCGTCAATGCTTAAAAACAGAGTTAATGATAAAACACTACAAAGGAATTCAAACCTATGACCCCTTACAAAGATGTAAGTGGTATCGCCCAGAGACGTCACAGTAAACAGTGAATGGCGCCATCAAGCCGATCGGCTGCTTCGAAGTGCAGCAAAGCAACATTTGCTTATAATTTATTTGCAAGTGTCTCAGGAAACGTGAGTTGACATACACTTCTTTGGACCCGATTTGAAGTTGACACAAAAAGTAATTTTTTCTTCGAATCAGTGAATATTTTCTCGTAAACGGGAAATTTCGTTGTCCGGAGAGTTTCCGTTGCGACTATAGTGGGGCAGACCCGCAGGCACTGTGAGGACACCCGACCAATGAACACTTAGTGTCTGGTGTTCCCACCCTGGGCCCCGACCTCCAGGGGCAATGACCTGGGGTTGGAGGAATAAACCCTGCCCAGATGCAGGGGCGCGAACCCGTAACCTATTGATCTGCAGCCCAGCCTGTTTACCCACTGAGCTAGGAAGGCTCCCCTGACACCCGTCAATGCGAAGCTCTCTCTTAACTCTACCCCATTCACATTCTTCATATCAGTTACTTGAGAGGGGAACACAGGAAAATTTAATTGATATTAATTAATACACTTACCTCATAATATAATACCCTTGTGTACAAATCGTCGTCCTTTGTTATGTAATCCCAGATCTGTAGGGAAAAGCAAATACTCCAAACACTTCATAAGGTGAAACAGATGAATACTACACTCGCATACCCGGCATATTATATGAAATTATCGTTCAGTTACAAACACGCAACGTTGTTAACCTCGGGCAATAACATAAATATCTGTGGACATAAGAGGTTACATTTACCGAGGCAATGAGATTGGGTTGGATAAAACATCCCCAGGTACAGGCGACAGGGTTAGAACCCACGACCTGTTGACTGCAGCTCAGCCTGCTTGCCAACTGTGCTTGGGGCAGCTCAAACTTTAAGTGGATTTGAAAGATATTGAGCTGGTGAGCAGGAAGGTGGCATGGGGCGGGGAGGGGGAGGAGGAGCTGGGCGGGGGGGGGGGGGCGGGCTCACTGACCATCTGTCGCTTGGCCGCCAGATCTTTCCTGCCCCCGGGAGCTTTGCTGTCGTCCTCCCCGATCAGCATCGACTCCTCAGGGACGTCAGTCATGGAGCTGGAGACACACACACAACAGGCGTCAGTCATGGAGCTGGAGACACACACACAACACGCGTCAGTCATGGAGCTGGGGACACACACAACAGGCGTCAGTCATGGAGCTGGGGACACACACACAACACGCGTCAGTCATGGAGCTGGAGACACACACAACAGGCATCAGTCATGGAGCTGGAGACACACACAACACGCGTCAGTCATGGAGCTGGAGACACACACAACAGGCGTCAGTCATGGAGCTGGGGACACACACAACAGGCGTCAGTCATGGAGCTGGGGACACACACACAACACGCGTCAGTCATGGAGCTGGAGACACACACAACAGGCGTCAGTCATGGAGCTGGAGACACACACACAACACGCGTCAGTCATGGAGCTGGGGACACACACACAACACGCGTCAGTCATGGAGCTGGAGACACACACACAACACGCGTCAGTCATGGAGCTGGAGACACACACAACAGGCGTCAGTCATGGAGCTGGAGACACACACAACACGCGTCAGTCATGGAGCTGGAGACACACACAACAGGCGTCAGTCATGGAGCTGGAGACACACACACAACAGGCGTCAGTCATGGAGCTGGAGACACACACACAACAGGCATCAGTCATGGAGCTGGAGACACACACAACACGCGTCAGTCATGGAGCTGGAGACACACACAACAGGCGTCAGTCATGGAGCTGGAGACACACACACAACAGGCGTCAGTCATGGAGCTGGAGACACACACAACAGGCATCAGTCATGGAGCTGGAGACACACACAACAGGCGTCAGTCATGGAGCTGGGGACACACACAACAGGCGTCAGTCATGGAGCTGGAGACACACACAACACGCGTCAGTCATGGAGCTGGAGACACACACACAACACGCGTCAGTCATGGAGCTGGGGACACACACAACAGGCGTCAGTCATGGAGCTGGAGACACACACACAACACGCGTCAGTCATGGAGCTGGAGACACACACAACACGCGTCAGTCATGGAGCTGGAGACACACACAACAGGCGTCAGTCATGGAGCTGGAGACACACACACAACACGCGTCAGTCATGGAGCTGGAGACACACACACAACACGCGTCAGTCATGGAGCTGGGGACACACACAACAGGCGTCAGTCATGGAGCTGGGGACACACACACAACACGCGTCAGTCATGGAGCTGGAGACACACACAACAGGCATCAGTCATGGAGCTGGAGACACACACAACACGCGTCAGTCATGGAGCTGGAGACACACACAACAGGCGTCAGTCATGGAGCTGGAGACACACACACAACACGCGTCAGTCATGGAGCTGGGGACACACACAACAGGCGTCAGTCATGGAGCTGGAGACACACACAACACGCGTCAGTCATGGAGCTGGAGACACACACAACAGGCGTCAGTCATGGAGCTGGAGACACACACACAACACGCGTCAGTCATGGAGCTGGAGACACACACACAACAGGCGTCAGTCATGGAGCTGGGGACACACACAACACGCGTCAGTCATGGAGCTGGAGACACACACAACAGGCGTCAGTCATGGAGCTGGAGACACACACAACAGGCGTCAGTCATGGAGCTGGAGACACACACACAACAGGCGTCAGTCATGGACCTGGGGACACACACAACACGTGTCAGTCATGGAGCTGGAGACACACACAACAGGCGTCAGTCATGGAGCTGGAGACACACACAACAGGCGTCAGTCATGGAGCTGGAGACACACACACAACAGGCGTCAGTCATGGACCTGGGGACACACACAACACGTGTCAGTCATGGAGCTGGGGACACACACAACAGGCGTCAGTCATGGAGCTGGGGACACACACAACAGGCGTCAGTCATGGAGCTGGAGACACACACACAACACGCGTCAGTCATGGAGCTGGAGACACACACACAACACGCGTCAGTCATGGAGCTGGAGACACACACAACAGGCGTCAGTCATGGAGCTGGGGACACACACAACAGGCGTCAGTCATGGAGCTGGAGACACACACAACACGCGTCAGTCATGGAGCTGGGGACACACACACAACACGCGTCAGTCATGGAGCTGGAGACACACACAACAGGCGTCAGTCATGGAGCTGGGGACACACACAACACGTGTCAGTCATGGAGCTGGAGACACACACACAACAGGCGTCAGTCATGGAGCTGGAGACACACACACAACAGGCGTCAGTCATGGAGCTGGACACACACACAACAGGCGTCAGTCATGGAGCTGGAGACACACACACAACAGGCGTCAGTCATGGAGCTGGAGACACACACACAACAGGCGTCAGTCATGGACCTGGGGACACACACAACACGTGTCAGTCATGGAGCTGGAGACACACACACAACAGGCGTCAGTCATGGAGCTGGAGACACACACAACAGGCGTCAGTCATGGAGCTGGAGACACACACACAACAGGCGTCAGTCATGGACCTGGGGACACACACAACACGTGTCAGTCATGGAGCTGGAGACACACACACAACAGGCGTCAGTCATGGAGCTGGAGACACACACCACAGGCGTCAGTCATGGAGCTGGAGACACACACAACAGGCGTCAGTCATGGAGCTGGAGACACACAACACGCGTCAGTCATGGAGCTGGAGACACACACAACAGGCGTCAGTCATGGAGCTGGGCACACACACAACAGGCGTCAGTCATGGAGCTGGACACACACACAACAGGCGTCAGTCATGGAGCTGGAGACACACACCAGGCTGTCCAGCACACCCTCATGAAAAAGTAGGACAAAAGTAGGAATAGAAATACAGAAAAAGTAGGAAAATAGAAGCAAAAAGTATGACTCAAATAGTATATGTAGCGACATTATTTCGGATAAACAAATGACAAAAAGTTATATTACTGAGAAAATGCTTTTTTAGAATATGTCTTATATGCTGCTCAGCTGTACCTGTATTTTCATTATTAGAACTTGACAGACACTAGTGTTAAAATTTTAAGATATATCAGGACGCAAAAACAAAATACCTCTGACTTTTGCAATAATAGAAGCGATATGCACACTTTTACAGCAATTCACGACATTTTGAAATTGCGCCTGGTGAAGCAAATACCAAAAAGTAGGAAAAACTAGGAAAATGTAGGTATTTTGAAGAAAAAGTAGGAAAAATAGGAGGGAGACAATAAAAGTAGGAAAACGTAGGAAAAGTAGGATCACTGGACAGCCTGACACACACAACAGGCGTCAGTCATTGAGCTGGGGACACACACAACAGGCGTCAGTCATGGAGCTGGGGACACACACAACAGGCGTCAGTCATGGAGCTGGAGACACACACAACAGGCGTCAGTCATGGAGCTGGAGACACACACAACAGGCGTCAGTCATGGAGCTGGAGACACACACAACAGGCGTCAGTCATGGAGCTGGAGACACACACAACAGGCGTCAGTCATGGAGCTGGAGACACACACACAACAGGCGTCAGTCATGGAGCTGGAGACACACACACAACACGCGTCAGTCATGGAGCTGGGGACACACACAACAGGCGTCAGTCATGGAGCTGGAGACACACACACAACACGTGTCAGTCATGGAGCTGGGGACACACACAACAGGCGTCAGTCATGGAGCTGGAGACACACACAACAGGCGTCAGTCATGGAGCTGGAGACACACACAACAGGCGTCAGTCATGGAGCTGGAGACACACACAACAGGCGTCAGTCATGGAGCTGGGGACACACACAACAGGCGTCAGTCATGGAGCTGGAGACACACACAACAGGCGTCAGTCATGGAGCTGGGGACACACACAACAGGCGTCAGTCATGGAGCTGGGGACACACACACAACACGCGTCAGTCATGGAGCTGGGGACACACACAACAGGCGTCAGTCATGGAGCTGGGGACACACACAACAGGCGTCAGTCATGGAGCTGGAGACACACACAACAGGCGTCAGTCATGGAGCTGGGGACACACACAACAGGCGTCAGTCATGGAGCTGGAGACACACACAACAGGCGTCAGTCATGGAGCTGGAGACACACACACAACACGTGTCAGTCATGGAGCTGGGGACACACACAACAGGCGTCAGTCATGGAGCTGGGGACACACACAACAGGCGTCAGTCATGGAGCTGGAGACACACACAACAGGCGTCAGTCATGGAGCTGGAGACACACACAACAGGCGTCAGTCATGGAGCTGGAGACACACACAACAGGCGTCAGTCATGGAGCTGGAGACACACACACAACACGTGTCAGTCATGGAGCTGGGGACACACACAACAGGCGTCAGTCATGGAGCTGGGGACACACACAACAGGCGTCAGTCATGGAGCTGGAGACACACACAACAGGCGTCAGTCATGGAGCTGGAGACACACACAACAGGCGTCAGTCATGGAGCTGGGGACACACACAACAGGCGTCAGTCATGGAGCTGGGGACACACACAACAGGCGTCAGTCATGGAGCTGGAGACACACACAACAGGCGTCAGTCATGGAGCTGGAGACACACACAACAGGCGTCAGTCATGGAGCTGGAGACACACACAACAGGCGTCAGTCATGGAGCTGGGGACACACACAACAGGCGTCAGTCATGGAGCTGGAGACACACACAACAGGCGTCAGTCATGGAGCTGGAGACACACACAACAGGCGTCAGTCATGGAGCTGGAGACACACACAACAGGCGTCAGTCATGGAGCTGGAGACACACACAACAGGCGTCAGTCATGGAGCTGGAGACACACACAACAGGCGTCAGTCATGGAGCTGGAGACACACACACAACACGTGTCAGTCATGGAGCTGGAGACACACACAACAGGCGTCAGTCATGGAGCTGGAGACACACACACAACACGCGTCAGTCATGGAGCTGGGGACACACACAACAGGCGTCAGTCATGGAGCTGGAGACACACACAACAGGCGTCAGTCATGGAGCTTGAGACACACACAACAGGCGTCAGTCATGGAGCTGGGGACACACACACAACAGGCGTCAGTCATGGAGCTGGAGACACACACACAACACGTGTCAGTCATGGAGCTGGAGACACACACACAACACGTGTCAGTCATGGAGCTGGGGACACACACAACAGGCGTCAGTCATGGAGCTGGAGACACACACAACAGGCGTCAGTCATGGAGCTTGAGACACACACAACAGGCGTCAGTCATGGAGCTGGGGACACACACACAACAGGCGTCAGTCATGGAGCTGGAGACACACACACAACACGTGTCAGTCATGGAGCTGGAGACACACACACAACACGTGTCAGTCATGGAGCTGGGGACACACACAACAGGCGTCAGTCATGGAGCTGGAGACACACACACAACACGTGTCAGTCATGGAGCTGGAGACACACACACAACAGGCGTCAGTCATGGAGCTGGGGACACACACAACAGGCGTCAGTCATGGAGCTGGAGACACACACACAACACGCGTCAGTCATGGAGCTGGGGACACACACAACAGGCGTCAGTCATGGAGCTGGAGACACACACACAACACGTGTCAGTCATGGAGCTGGAGACACACACAACAGGCGTCAGTCATGGAGCTGGAGACACACACAACAGGCGTCAGTCATGGAGCTGGAGACACACACAACAGGCGTCAGTCATGGAGCTGGAGACACACACACAACAGGCGTCAGTCATGGAGCTGGAGACACACACACAACACGCGTCAGTCATGGAGCTGGGGACACACACAACAGGCGTCAGTCATGGAGCTGGAGACACACACAACAGGCGTCAGTCATGGAGCTGGAGACACACACAACAGGCGTCAGTCATGGAGCTGGAGACACACACACAACACGCGTCAGTCATGGAGCTGGGGACACACACAACAGGCGTCAGTCATGGAGCTGGAGACACACACAACAGGCGTCAGTCATGGAGCTGGAGACACACACACAACACGCGTCAGTCATGGAGCTGGAGACACACACAACAGGCGTCAGTCATGGAGCTGGAGACACACACAACAGGCGTCAGTCATGGAGCTTGAGACACACACAACAGGCGTCAGTCATGGAGCTGGGGACACACACAACAGGCGTCAGTCATGGAGCTGGAGACACACACACAACACGCGTCAGTCATGGAGCTGGAGACACACACAACAGGCGTCAGTCATGGAGCTGGAGACACACACAACAGGCGTCAGTCATGGAGCTGGGGACACACACAACAGGCGTCAGTCATGGAGCTGGAGACACACACAACAGGCGTCAGTCATGGAGCTGGAGACACACACAACAGGCGTCAGTCATGGAGCTGGAGACACACACAACAGGCGTCAGTCATGGAGCTGGGGACACACACAACAGGCGTCAGTCATGGAGCTGGAGACACACACAACAGGCGTCAGTCATGGAGCTGGGGACACACACAACAGGCGTCAGTCATGGAGCTGGAGACACACACAACAGGCGTCAGTCATGGAGCTGGAGACACACACAACAGGCGTCAGTCATGGAGCTGGAGACACACACAACAGGCGTCAGTCATGGAGCTGGGGACACACACAACAGGCGTCAGTCATGGAGCTGGGGACACACACAACAGGCGTCAGTCATGGAGCTGGAGACACACACAACAGGCGTCAGTCATGGAGCTGGAGACACACACAACAGGCGTCAGTCATGGAGCTGGGGACACACACAACAGGCGTCAGTCATGGAGCTGGAGACACACACAACAGGCGTCAGTCATGGAGCTGGGGACACACACAACAGGCGTCAGTCATGGAGCTGGAGACACACACAACAGGCGTCAGTCATGGAGCTGGAGACACACACAACAGGCGTCAGTCATGGAGCTGGAGACACACACAACAGGCGTCAGTCATGGAGCTGGGGACACACACAACAGGCGTCAGTCATGGAGCTGGAGACACACAAAACACGTGTCAGTCATGGAGCTGGGGACACACACAACAGGCGTCAGTCATGGAGCTGGAGACACACACAACAGGCGTCAGTCATGGAGCTGGAGACACACACAACAGGCGTCAGTCATGGAGCTGGAGACACACACAACAGGCGTCAGTCATGGAGCTGGGGACACACACAACAGGCGTCAGTCATGGAGCTGGAGACACACACAACAGGCGTCAGTCATGGAGCTGGGGACACACACAACAGGCGTCAGTCATGGAGCTGGGGACACACACACAACACGCGTCAGTCATGGAGCTGGGGACACACACAACAGGCGTCAGTCATGGAGCTGGGGACACACACAACAGGCGTCAGTCATGGAGCTGGAGACACACACAACAGGCGTCAGTCATGGAGCTGGGGACACACACAACAGGCGTCAGTCATGGAGCTGGAGACACACACAACAGGCGTCAGTCATGGAGCTGGAGACACACACACAACAGGCGTCAGTCATGGAGCTGGAGACACACACAACAGGCGTCAGTCATGGAGCTGGGGACACACACAACAGGCGTCAGTCATGGAGCTGGAGACACACACAACAGGCGTCAGTCATGGAGCTGGGGACACACACAACAGGCGTCAGTCATGGAGCTGGGGACACACACAACAGGCGTCAGTCATGGAGCTGGAGACACACACAACAGGCGTCAGTCATGGAGCTGGAGACACACACAACAGGCGTCAGTCATGGAGCTGGAGACACACACAACAGGCGTCAGTCATGGAGCTGGGGACACACACAACAGGCGTCAGTCATGGAGCTGGAGACACACACAACAGGCGTCAGTCATGGAGCTGGAGACACACACAACAGGCGTCAGTCATGGAGCTGGAGACACACACAACAGGCGTCAGTCATGGAGCTGGAGACACACACAACAGGCGTCAGTCATGGAGCTGGAGACACACACAACAGGCGTCAGTCATGGAGCTGGAGACACACACACAACACGTGTCAGTCATGGAGCTGGAGACACACACAACAGGCGTCAGTCATGGAGCTGGAGACACACACACAACACGCGTCAGTCATGGAGCTGGGGACACACACAACAGGCGTCAGTCATGGAGCTGGAGACACACACAACAGGCGTCAGTCATGGAGCTGGAGACACACACAACAGGCGTCAGTCATGGAGCTGGAGACACACACAACAGGCGTCAGTCATGGAGCTGGAGACACACACAACAGGCGTCAGTCATGGAGCTGGAGACACACACAACAGGCGTCAGTCATGGAGCTTGAGACACACACAACAGGCGTCAGTCATGGAGCTGGACACACACACAACAGGCGTCAGTCATGGAGCTGGGGACACACACAACAGGCGTCAGTCATGGAGCTGGAGACACACACACAACACGTGTCAGTCATGGAGCTGGGGACACACACACAACAGGCGTCAGTCATGGAGCTGGAGACACACACAACAGGCGTCAGTCATGGAGCTGGAGACACACACAACAGGCGTCAGTCATGGAGCTGGAGACACACACAACAGGCGTCAGTCATGGAGCTGGAGACACACACACAACACGCGTCAGTCATGGAGCTGGAGACACACACAACAGGCGTCAGTCATGGAGCTGGAGACACACACAACAGGCGTCAGTCATGGAGCTGGGGACACACACAACAGGCGTCAGTCATGGAGCTGGAGACACACACAACAGGCGTCAGTCATGGAGCTGGAGACACACACACAACACGTGTCAGTCATGGAGCTGGAGACACACACAACAGGCGTCAGTCATGGAGCTGGGGACACACACAACAGGCGTCAGTCATGGAGCTGGAGACACACACAACAGGCGTCAGTCATGGAGCTGGAGACACACACAACAGGCGTCAGTCATGGAGCTGGAGACACACACACAACAGGCGTCAGTCATGGAGCTGGAGACACACACACAACACGTGTCAGTCATGGAGCTGGAGACACACACAACAGGCGTCAGTCATGGAGCTGGAGACACACACAACAGGCGTCAGTCATGGAGCTGGAGACACACACACAACAGGCGTCAGTCATGGAGCTGGAGACACACACACAACAGGCGTCAGTCATGGAGCTGGAGACACACACACAACACGCGTCAGTCATGGAGCTGGGGACACACACAACAGGCGTCAGTCATGGAGCTGGAGACACACACAACAGGCGTCAGTCATGGAGCTGGAGACACACACAACAGGCGTCAGTCATGGAGCTGGAGACACACACACAACACGCGTCAGTCATGGAGCTGGGGACACACACAACAGGCGTCAGTCATGGAGCTGGAGACACACACACAACACGTGTCAGTCATGGAGCTGGAGACACACACAACAGGCGTCAGTCATGGAGCTGGGGACACACACAACAGGCGTCAGTCATGGAGCTGGGGACACACACAACAGGCGTCAGTCATGGAGCTGGAGACACACACACAACACGCGTCAGTCATGGAGCTGGAGACACACACAACAGGCGTCAGTCATGGAGCTGGAGACACACACAACAGGCGTCAGTCATGGAGCTGGGGACACACACAACAGGCGTCAGTCATGGAGCTGGAGACACACACAACAGGCGTCAGTCATGGAGCTGGAGACACACACAACAGGCGTCAGTCATGGAGCTGGAGACACACACAACAGGCGTCAGTCATGGAGCTGGGGACACACACAACAGGCGTCAGTCATGGAGCTGGAGACACACACAACAGGCGTCAGTCATGGAGCTGGGGACACACACAACAGGCGTCAGTCATGGAGCTGGAGACACACACAACAGGCGTCAGTCATGGAGCTGGAGACACACACAACAGGCGTCAGTCATGGAGCTGGAGACACACACAACAGGCGTCAGTCATGGAGCTGGGGACACACACAACAGGCGTCAGTCATGGAGCTGGGGACACACACAACAGGCGTCAGTCATGGAGCTGGAGACACACACAACAGGCGTCAGTCATGGAGCTGGAGACACACACAACAGGCGTCAGTCATGGAGCTGGGGACACACACAACAGGCGTCAGTCATGGAGCTGGAGACACACACAACAGGCGTCAGTCATGGAGCTGGGGACACACACAACAGGCGTCAGTCATGGAGCTGGAGACACACACAACAGGCGTCAGTCATGGAGCTGGAGACACACACAACAGGCGTCAGTCATGGAGCTGGAGACACACACAACAGGCGTCAGTCATGGAGCTGGGGACACACACAACAGGCGTCAGTCATGGAGCTGGAGACACACAAAACAGGCGTCAGTCATGGAGCTGGAGACACACACAACAGGCGTCAGTCATGGAGCTGGAGACACACACACAACACGCGTCAGTCATGGAGCTGGAGACACACACAACAGGCGTCAGTCATGGAGCTGGAGACACACACAACAGGCGTCAGTCATGGAGCTGGGGACACACACAACAGGCGTCAGTCATGGAGCTGGAGACACACACAACAGGCGTCAGTCATGGAGCTGGAGACACACACAACAGGCGTCAGTCATGGAGCTGGAGACACACACAACAGGCGTCAGTCATGGAGCTGGGGACACACACAACAGGCGTCAGTCATGGAGCTGGAGACACACACAACAGGCGTCAGTCATGGAGCTGGAGACACACACAACAGGCGTCAGTCATGGAGCTGGGGACACACACAACAGGCGTCAGTCATGGAGCTGGAGACACACACAACAGGCGTCAGTCATGGAGCTGGAGACACACACAACAGGCGTCAGTCATGGAGCTGGAGACACACACAACAGGCGTCAGTCATGGAGCTGGAGACACACACAACAGGCGTCAGTCATGGAGCTGGGGACACACACAACAGGCGTCAGTCATGGAGCTGGGGACACACACAACAGGCGTCAGTCATGGAGCTGGAGACACACACAACAGGCGTCAGTCATGGAGCTGGACACACACAACAGGCGTCAGTCATGGAGCTGGGGACACACACAACAGGCGTCAGTCATGGAGCTGGAGACACACACACAACACGCGTCAGTCATGGAGCTGGGGACACACACAACAGGCGTCAGTCATGGAGCTGGAGACACACACAACAGGCGTCAGTCATGGAGCTGGGGACACAAACAACAGGCGTCAGTCATGGAGCTGGAGACACACACAACAGGCGTCAGTCATG
This sequence comes from Arenicola marina, assembly GCA_964019135.1. Taxonomy (NCBI): domain Eukaryota; kingdom Metazoa; phylum Annelida; class Polychaeta; family Arenicolidae; genus Arenicola; species Arenicola marina. The sequence continues at coordinate 34,003,339 of OZ025260.1, read as the reverse complement.
GAGCTGGAGACACACACAACAGGCGTCAGTCATGGAGCTGGAGACACACACACAACAGGCGTCAGTCATGGACCTGGGGACACACACAACACGTGTCAGTCATGGAGCTGGAGACACACACACAACAGGCGTCAGTCATGGAGCTGGAGACACACACAACACGCGTCAGTCATGGAGCTGGAGACACACACAACAGGCGTCAGTCATGGAGCTGGGGACACACACAACAGGCGTCAGTCATGGAGCTGGAGACACACACAACAGGCATCAGTCATGGAGCTGGGGACACACACAACAGGCGTCAGTCATGGAGCTGGAGACACACACAACAGGCGTCAGTCATGGAGCTGGAGACACACACAACAGGCGTCAGTCATGGAGCTGGAGACACACACAACAGGCGTCAGTCATGGAGCTGGGGACACACACAACAGGCGTCAGTCATGGAGCTGGAGACACACACAACAGGCGTCAGTCATGGAGCTGGAGACACACACAAAACACGCGTCAGTCATGGACCTGGGGACACACACAACAGGCGTCAGTCATGGAGCTGGAGACACACACAACAGGCGTCAGTCATGGAGCTGGAGACACACACAACAGGCGTCAGTCATGGAGCTGGAGACACACACACAACACGCGTCAGTCATGGAGCTGGAGACACACACAACAGGCGTCAGTCATGGAGCTGGGGACACACACAACAGGCGTCAGTCATGGAGCTGGAGACACACACAACAGGCGTCAGTCATGGAGCTGGAGACACACACAACAGGCGTCAGTCATGGAGCTGGGGACACACACAACAGGCGTCAGTCATGGAGCTGGAGACACACAAAACAGGCGTCAGTCATGGAGCTGGAGACACACACAACAGGCGTCAGTCATGGAGCTGGAGACACACACAACAGGCGTCAGTCATGGAGCTGGAGACACACACAACAGGCGTCAGTCATGGAGCTGGAGACACACACAACAGGCGTCAGTCATGGAGCTGGAGACACACACAACAGGCGTCAGTCATGGAGCTGGAGACACACACAAAACACGCGTCAGTCATGGACCTGGGGACACACACAACAGGCGTCAGTCATGGAGCTGGAGACACACACAACAGGCGTCAGTCATGGAGCTGGAGACACACACAACAGGCGTCAGTCATGGAGCTGGAGACACACACAACAGGCGTCAGTCATGGAGCTGGAGACACACACAACAGGCGTCAGTCATGGAGCTGGAGACACACACACAACACGCGTCAGTCATGGAGCTGGAGACACACACAACAGGCGTCAGTCATGGAGCTGGAGACACACACAACAGGCGTCAGTCCACCACGTGATAACTCAACACGCCATTGCTGACTCTCAGACACATCTAACCACACAGCCACATCTGGCACTCAACAAAACCGATGTTTATTAAACTTCATGCTTATGGCCGACGGGCGATGGTTGGGGCGTTAGGCGAATCAGGTTGTGACGATCACGAGATGGATGAAACTGTATGAATTGAACCACAGAGTTAAGTTGGAAACGTGACGTCGTACCGAGATATCTAGGCTATTAAATTCCATAACATAATATTGACCCACAAATGTGGATAGCTTGACAGTTCTCAGACATCGAACGATAAAAATCAAATGCCAACTATTGCGGCCTCAACAGCTTTAAACACCGTTCATGACATCATGCATAAAAGGATTTGATAAAAGAAAACAAATACAACAAACAAATGACGATTTAGAAGCCAATTTAAACAAAATAAAAATTAAAAATTAAAACAATAAACACAGTTAATAATTGAGTTAAAGAAGCTGTCATGGAAGATGTTATTTTAAATTCGTGGTTATTCTAACATGATGACTGGTGGTGTATAGTAAGCCAAATGAGACGATACATGTTGTACACACTTTCTTGGACCCTCCTCGACACCCATATGGTTAAGAGACACAAGAGGTCAGTTCCTACCTTCCTTGACTCGATGTAAAGCTAGTGTCAGTCGCCTCGTCCCCCGAGGTCACGTGTTCAACAGACGCTGTGACCGCAGCAGACGACACCGCGGCGGCCTTGACCTTGGCATCTTGCTTCCCTTTACCAGTAGCACGTGACTTGCTACACGTTCCAGTTCCCGCCGATTTGCCTTTCTTGCCACGCCCCTTTTTCTTTGGGACGTCAGTAGCCGTGACAACGGGCGTTTGACTCTCGTGCTGCGTGGCAGGATGGTCTCTACGTACTTCATCCAGCACTGATTGGTCCAGCTCAGAGTCAGTCTCGTCTACATCGACAACAAAGTGAGCTAAAATTATATTTAATATAATTTCTTGCCCGTGAGCTCCACCATAACAACGAGCTGGTGAGGCTATGACGAAAATAGACATAAGCTACGTGTGGTTTATTATACGGCTCATGGGCGACAATCGCGAGATACAATCGCGAGTGCTACGATCGCCAGTGCGACAATCGCTAATGATACAATCGCCAGTGCCACAATCGCCAGTGCTACAATCGCCAGTGATACAATCGGCAGATACAATCGCCAGTGCCACAATCGCCAGTTCTACAATAGTCAGTGCCACAATCGCTAGAGCTAAAATCGCCAGTGCGACAATCGCCAGTGATACAATCGGCAGATACAATCGCCAGTGCCACAATCGCCAGTGCTACAATAGTCAGTGCCACAATCGACAGTGCCACAATCGCCAGTGCTACATTCGCCAGTGCCGCAATCGCCAGTGCCACAATCGCCAGTGCTACAATCGCCAGTGCTACATTCGCCAGTGCCGCAATCGACAGTGCCACAATCGCCAGTGCTACAATCGGCAGTGCTAAAATCACCAGAGCTACAATCGTCAGTATCACAATCGCCAGTGCTACAATCGCCAGTGCTACAATCGCCAGTGCTACATTCGCCAGTGCCGCAATCGACAGTGCCACAATCGCCAGTGCTACAATCGCCAGTGCTACAATCGCCAGTGCTACATTCGCCAGTGCCGCAATCGACAGTGCCACAATCGGCAGTGCTAAAATCACCAGAGCTACAATCGTCAGTATCACAATCGGCAGTGCTATGATCGCAGGTGCCATAATCGCAAGTGCCACGATCGCCAGTGCCAAAATCGTCATTGCTACAATCGTCATTGCTACAATGATCATTGCTACAATCGCTAGTGCTACAATCGCCAGTGCCAAAATAGTCATTGCTACAATCGTCATTGCTACAATCGTCATTGCTACAATCGTCATTGCTACAATCGTCATTGCTACAATCGTCATTGCTACAATCGCCAGTGCCAAAATCGTCATTGCTACAATCGTCATTGCTACAATCGTCATTGCTACAATCGTCATTGCTACAACCGCCAGTGCTACAATCGCCAGTGCTACAACGTACATTTGTGCGTCTCCTTGTAGACTTCCTGCAGGAGTTTCACCATCCGCTTCTTGGGCTGAGCACGTAACCCGTACTTTTGACAAGTTTTCTGGAAATTCAATTGATCTCCATTGTTTACTGACCGATATGTATTGTAGCAAGAGCTAAATTTAGCGTTATTCATGTTAAAAGAAGATATACATGAAGACTGTATACCGAAAGCACACATAAGCTAACACGCCTGACTTATCTTTAAATGGACCGATGACTCGCAGTTTTAGTTATGTTAGTCTGCAGTGGAGTGGGCTGCATCTCGACCCCGAAGCCTCCCCCCAACCCCCCCCCCCATCCCCCCCGACCTACCTTGAGGACAGGTGTTGCCATGGTGTCATACTCAGGCATGGGCGTGAAGGGTGACGGTGGAACCAAGGCTTTAGCTCTCTGCATGGCCCTTGCGACCAAGGACGTCTTGCCTCTGCGTCTTTTCTGTAATAAACACATGAGCAGGAATGGATAAACCGAAATATCAAATAGTAACAAAGCCTTAGGATTAACGCCGCACGATATTTACAATATATATATATATACATGTTAAGTAGAGGCATATATTGATTACATGGTCAAGGAAAACGTCACCATTTGCCGTATACATGTGTACTAAAGAGTCTTTAACCGGATCCTCTTTTGGTGCTTTCATGCTGGTCTTTAAATGGTTGTCTGAATCCGATCTATGTGAAAATTCTTAACTGTTTCAGAGATACCTAAAAAAACATGCACAATCAGCTTGATAAAGGACCCTGACCTGCGAGTTGGTCGGTTGGTCGTTGTCATGGCAATCGTCGGGCACTTGGAGGACGCCGCTGATGTCACTTTCCATGTCAGTTGGCGGGTCGTACATCAGAATGTCGTCTGCTCCCGGCGTCATGGCAACCGGGCTTGTCACATGCGGTGACGACATCGCCTCGGACGCCGCGCCCGGAAGTGGAGGCAATATGTCATGATGACCGACATCAAGAGGTGGCGAGAGTGGCGCAATGTGGTGATCGCTCAATTCTGCTGAGTCATCATCGCCGTGGGGGTCAACTCTATCGTGGCCACTCGCTGAGAGCGATGTCTTGGGCGAGCGTTCATGCGCGACATCAGACGGACCCTTGTAGCCGTTATCACGCACCTTAAACATGAACTTCTTCACGGGCTTGTGAAGCCGCTGGCTCGGAACCTCATCACAAGCACGAGCTACGGCCCCGGTTTGAGTCGTTGCCATGGGGACGCGATCGTCGTGCGTCAAATCCGGTAACTCATCCAGAGGTGCATTCTGGGAAGGTGGTAACCCAAAGTTGTCGTCACAGATTCCCACATCACTGAAGTCTTCCCAAACGTCGTCCACGTCTGAAAAAGACACGTAGTCAAATAAATACACATGATATTACAATAAAGTACTTAATTCAACAACATTTATGACACCGAACAATACATCTGTCATCGTATGGCAACAATGTGACATACTGAAGTGGCAATCATCAGTGAACAAGTGTTGAATATATTTTTCCGCAGAAATAAGTTAAAGAGTTAAAGAGTTTCAGGGGTCAAGAAGCAACGCATGGAGCAGCTTTGTCTGGTTTACGGGTAGACTGCTAATAACGCTTACATATCAAGGACATTTTAATGACACAAAAAGTGAGCATTCGCATGTCTTGTAGGCTGTCACAAACCTATATAAAGAAATAAACTTCAACAAACAAAAGGTGCGTTTTAAAGAATTAAAAAAAGGTCAGAAAAGAGCTACGGTGCACGTGACTGAATAGTATCGCCACAGGCTTGAGAGCCTACAGCGACCGGCGTGTTTCACGCGTACGTTATCACAGGATTATCAATACGGCTCCACACCACAGGCTTGAGAGCCTACAGCGACCGGCGTGTTTCACACGTACGTTATCACAGGATTATCAATACGGCTCCACACCACAGGCTTGAGAGCCTACAGCGACCGGCGTGGTTCACACGTACGTTATCACAGGATTATCAGTACGGCTCCACACCACAGGCTTGAGAGCCTACAGCGACCGGCGTGGTTCACACGTACGTTATCACAGGATTATCAGTACGGCTCCACACCACAGGCTTGAGAGCCTACAGCGACCGGCGTGTTTCACACGTACGTTATCACAGGATTATCAATACCGCTCCACACCACAGGCTTGATAGCCTACAGCGACCGGTGTGTTTCACACGTACGTTATCACAGGATTATCAATACGGCTCCACACCACAGGCTTGAGAGCCTACAGCGACCGGCGTGGTTCACACGTACGTTATCACAGGATTATCAGTACGGCTCCACGCCACAGGCTTGAGAGCCTACAGCGACCGGCGTGTTTCACACGTACGTTATCACAGGATTATCAATACGGCTCCACACCACAGGCTTGAGAGCCTACAGCGACCGGCGTGGTTCACACGTACGTTATCACAGGATTATCAGTACGGCTCCACACCACAGGCTTGAGAGCCTACAGCGACCGGCGTGTTTCACACGTACGTTATCACAGGATTATCAATACGGCTCCACACCACAGGCTTGAGAGCCTACAGCGACCGGCGTGTTTCACACGTACGTTATCACAGGATTATCAGTACGGCTCCACACCACAGGCTTGAGAGCCTACAGCGACCGGCGTGGTTCACACGTACGTTATCACAGGATTATCAGTACGGCTCCACGCCACAGGCTTGAGAGCCTACAGCGACCGGCGTGGTTCACACGTACGTTATCACAGGATTATCAGTACGGCTCCACGCCACAGGCTTGAGAGCCTACAGCGACCGGCGTGTTTCACACGTACGTTATCACAGGATTATCAGTACGGCTCCACACCACAGGCTTGAGAGCCTACAGCGACCGGCGTGGTTCACACGTACGTTATCACAGGATTATCAGTACGGCTCCACACCACAGGCTTGAGAGCCTACAGCGACCGGCGTGGTTCACACGTACGTTATCACAGGATTATCAGTACGGCTCCACACCACAGGCTTGAGAGCCTACAGCGACCGGCGTGGTTCACACGTACGTTATCACAGGATTATCAGTACGGCTCCACACCACAGGCTTGAGAGCCTACAGCGACCGGCGTGGTTCACACGTACGTTATCACAGGATTATCAATACGGCTCCACGCCACAGGCTTGAGAGCCTACAGCGACCGGCGTGGTTCACACGTACGTTATCACAGGATTATCAATACGGCTCCACGCCACAGGCTTGAGAGCCTACAGCGACCGGCGTGGTTCACACGTACGTTATCACAGGATTATCAGTACGGCTCCACACCACAGGCTTGAGAGCCTACAGCGACCGGCGTGGTTCACACGTACGTTATCACAGGATTATCAGTACGGCTCCACACCACAGGCTTGAGAGCCTACAGCGACCGGCGTGGTTCACACGTACGTTATCACAGGATTATCAATACGGCTCCACGCCACAGGCTTGAGAGCCTACAGCGACCGGCGTGGTTCACACGTACGTTATCACAGGATTATCAATACGGCTCCACGCCACAGGCTTGAGAGCCTACAGCGACCGGCGTGGTTCACACGTACGTTATCACAGGATTATCAGTACGGCTCCACACCACAGGCTTGAGAGCCTACAGCGACCGGCGTGGTTCACACGTACGTTATCACAGGATTATCAGTACGGCTCCACACCACAGGCTTGAGAGCCTACAGCGACCGGCGTGGTTCACACGTACGTTATCACAGGATTATCAGTACGGCTCCACACCACAGGCTTGAGAGCCTACAGCGACCGGCGTGGTTCACACGTACGTTATCACAGGATTATCAATACGGCTCCACGCCACAGGCTTGAGAGCCTACAGCGACCGGCGTGGTTCACACGTACGTTATCACAGGATTATCAGTACGGCTCCACACCACAGGCTTGAGAGCCTACAGCGACCGGCGTGGTTCACACGTACGTTATCACAGGATTATCAGTACGGCTCCACACCACAGGCTTGAGAGCCTACAGCGACCGGCGTGGTTCACACGTACGTTATCACAGGATTATCAATACGGCTCCACGCCACAGGCTTGAGAGCCTACAGCGACCGGCGTGGTTCACACGTACGTTATCACAGGATTATCAATACGGCTCCACGCCACAGGCTTGAGAGCCTACAGCGACCGGCGTGTTTCACACGTACGTTATCACAGGATTATCAGTACGGCTCCACACCTGATCTGCCACATAACAATACGCTCCTGATCACTTACCGTAGCCTAATGTATTCGTGTGCTCGGGTGTCGGTCGCCGTGGGCTCCACGCCGGGGGGTCGGCCTCACCGGGCCAGTCGTCATGGCTACCGTTGCTGTCCGGCACCCTCGGCCCCTCGGGGTCACTGTCGCCGCCGCCCTTCTCCATGGTCAGGTCCACCACGTCAGGCCCCTCCAAGCTACACCCAGCCTGTGAACTCTCGGAGGCCACGTTCCGCTCTCGTTCGATGTCGCATGCCTCCAGATGTAACGAGTCGTCTGATTGGTCAGCGTCGCTCGATACACATCGGCCCCGTTTAGTCAGCAAGGCAGAATCGTCGTTCTCGGGGATTCGCTTTCGTTTTCGGTAATCAGCCGATCCACAAACGTTCCCGCGCGTCGGTGGTTCGGGACAGACCGGTTCCGCACGGGCGGTTGGACTTCTCCGCTCTCCGCAATTGTTACCGCGAAAACTTCTTTGCGATGTGAAGACCGGTGACGCGGGTGAGTCGGGAAGCGCATGCGCGGGATGAGTCGGTGAGGAACGCGGAGAAATGCGCCGATAAAAATCCGGACCTCCCGCTTGGAAGCTTACAGAGCCAGACAGGACATTGTCGTGGGCGTCACGTGACTCGGCGCTGGCGGCTACGTCATCCAACGAGGCGTCGGAGTCCACGGTGAGGTTTATAACGGCAGGGTCGTGATCCGTGTCGTTGGTAACAGCGCCGGCGTCTCCATGGCAATCTCGGCTGGTCTGACTCGCGAAGGAGTCGAAGAGATCGGCGTCGTCGGACCGGACGCTGAGGTTGGTTTCTTCCTCGTCTCTCCCGAGCTGGTTCGTCGCGTGTGCGGAAACATCGTTCTGGACGGCCTTGACCTTGGCGGTCTGGTCTCCACCATTGCTATGGGAGCAGCGATTTTCCGCCTCGGAGTCGGTATCACTCACGGCGTCAATCAAGACAACCGCGTCGTCATCATCCGGGACTCGGCCATCATTAGGAAGTGACGTCAAGGGCGCCTCTTTGGACGTGACCTTGTCGCCCCTATCTGCAGGCTTTCCCGACCGAGGCGCACCCGACGTGCACGCCGGCAAGCGGAAAATGAAGTCATTACTGCCATGGTAACAGGCGGATGACTTCGCTGGTGTGACGTGATCGGTACCTGGGGTCTCCGCCGGGGTAAGCCGCAACTCAGGCAGCGTGTCGTTAAACAAGTCAGGGGTCGCGGCGCCATCGACAGGCGCTGACGTCCTGAGTGTCGAGTTCAAGTTAGCGTGTCGCCGTAAGCTGGCCACCACGCCGCGACTGGCCGAAGAGTGCTTTATGTGCCTCGTGACGTCACTATCGGTTGCGGTCACGCGATCTACTGCGTCAACTTCCGGTTTCGAAGAGTCATCAGAGAGGTATGAGAGTAACTCGTCCTCATCTAGCTCAGAGTCCGCGGCATCATGGTTACGACGCGCCTTCTGTCCCTCGTCCGTCCTCGCCGTGTGACCCCCCTCCCTCCTCCCAGGTCTGGGGGGTGCGGGTCCTGGGGTCCGGGTGGTGGTGGTCTGAGCCGACCGTTTTTCTTCCTCCACCACGAAGCTCTCCTCCAGTTTGGCCACCAAGGCTTCATTTAACTCCGCGTCGGTTAGAGAACGCGCCGCGTCCCACGCACCCCCACCCCCACCGGCCGACACACGCATCGCAGAGCCCTCCTGGATACCGTCTCCAGGCGACTCACTTCCGGGATCGCAGTTGATCTGATCACATGACAAATCGCCGTCGCTGGACGCGCTGCACTCTGTGACCCCGTCCCGCCGCTCCCGGCACTTCTGCGTCGCCATGAATTCATACAGCTCCTCTATTTCCGGCGCGTCCCGCGTGGCGGCGCCACCGCCGTCACTGTCGCGGCGTTCACACGCTGCGTCGCCATGCACAGATCCCGAATGTTCCTTGTCTGGCTCGCTATCCATCGCCTCCTCCTCCTCCTCGCTGCTCCAGACGTCGCGAACCAGGTCCTGCAGCTCCCGGTCGACGGTCTCGTGGAGAATAGATTGATTCTGGATCTCATGTCCCGGATCGTCGTCCGTCGGGATCTCAATATCATTGGCGACGATGAGCGTGTCGCAGATTTCTTCCAACTCCGGTAACTCCAGCCTATCACAAAACATCATCACATTTATTATGAAGCCAATTAAGTTATCATTGTATTAATAGTGAACGATTATTATTCTTGATGCAAAAATAAATAATTCTCAAATATTACATTAGAAATCAGACCCATGTTAGGGCCTCATAAGTACAGTTCAACCATTGACAGTTTACATATTTCATAAGAGTTGGGTGCACCGTTTGCATACCTTATCACTTTGCCGAACAATTGCACGTATCCATTCTGATTTACTCGTTGTGGTGGGGGATACTGACGTCATGTTATACACTCCACTCACTCACCTCTTGGCCAAGGCCTGGACATGGTGCGCGCTGTGGTGGGGGATACTGACGTCATGTTATACACCCCACTCACTCACCTCTTGGCCAAGGCCTGGACATGGTGCGCGCTGTGGTGGGGGATACTGACGTCATGTTATACACTCCACTCACTCACCTCTTGGCCAAGGCCTGGACATGGTGTGCGCTGTGGTGGGGGATACTGACGTCATGTTATACACCCCACTCACTCACCTCTTGGCCAAGGCCTGGACATGGTGTGCGCTGTGGTGGGGGATACTGACGTCATGTTATACACTCCACTCACTCACCTCTTGGCCAAGGCCTGGACATGGTGTGCGCTGTGGTGGGGGATACTGACGTCATGTTACACACTCCACTCACTCACCTCTTGGCCAAGGCCTGGACATGGTGTGCGCTGTGGTGGGGGATACTGACGTCATGTTATACACTCCACTCACTCACCTCTTGGCCAAGGCCTGGACATGGTGTGCGCTGTGGTGGGGGATACTGACGTCATGTTATACACTCCACTCACTCACCTCTTGGCCAAGGCCTGGACATGGTGTGCGCTGTGGTGGGGGATACTGACGTCATGTTATACACTCCACTCACTCACCTCTTGGCCAAGGCCTGGACATGGTGTGCGCTGTGGTGGGGGATACTGACGTCATGTTATACACTCCACTCACTCACCTCTTGGCCAAGGCCTGGACATGGTGCGCGCTGTGGTGGGGGATACTGACGTCATGTTATACACTCCACTCACTCACCTCTTGGCCAAGGCCTGGACATGGTGTGCGCTGTGGTGGGGGATACTGACGTCATGTTATACACTCCACTCACTCACCTCTTGGCCAAGGCCTGGACATGGTGCGCGCTGTGGTGGGGGATACTGACGTCATGTTATACACTCCACTCACTCACCTCTTGGCCAAGGCCTGGACATGGTGCGCGCTGTGGTGGGGGATACTGACGTCATGTTATACACTCCACTCACTCACCTCTTGGCCAAGGCCTGGACATGGTGTGCGCTGTGGTGGGGGATGGTGACGTCATGTTATACACTCCACTCACTCACCTCTTGGCCAAGGCCTGGACATGGTGTGCGCTGTGGTGGGGGATACTGACGTCATGTTATACACTCCACTCACTCACCTCTTGGCCAAGGCCTGGACATGGTGTGCGCTGTGGTGGGGGATGGTGACGTCATGTTATACACTCCACTCACTCACCTCTTGGCCAAGGCCTGGACATGGTGTGCGCTGTGTTGGGGGATACTGACGTCATGTTATACACTCCACTCACTCACCTCTTGGCCAAGGCCTGGACATGGTGCGCGCTGTGGTGGGGGATACTGACGTCATGTTATACACTCCACTCACTCACCTCTTGGCCAAGGCCTGGACATGGTGTGCGCTGTGGTGGGGGATGGTGACGTCATGTTATACACTCCACTCACTCACCTCTTGGCCAAGGCCTGGACATGGTGCGCGCTGTGGTGGGGGATACTGACGTCATGTTATACGCTCCACTCACTCACCTCTTGGCCAAGGCCTGGACATGGTGCGCGCTGTGGTGGGGGATACTGACGTCATGTTATACACTCCACTCACTCACCTCTTGGCCAAGGCCTGGACATGGTGTGCGCTGTGGTGGGGGATACTGACGTCATGTTATACACTCCACTCACTCACCTCTTGGCCAAGGCCTGGACATGGTGCGCGCTGTGGTGGGGGATACTGACGTCATGTTATACACTCCACTCACTCACCTCTTGGCCAAGGCCTGGACATGGTGCGCGCTGTGGTGGCGGATGGTGACGTCATGTTATACACTCCACTCACTCACCTCTTGGCCAAGGCCTGGACATGGTGCGCGCTGTGGTGGGGGATACTGACGTCATGTTATACACCCCACTCACTCACCTCTTGGCCAAGGCCTGGACATGGTGTGCGCTGTGGTGGGGGATACTGACGTCATGTTATACACTCCACTCACTCACCTCTTGGCCAAGGCCTGGACATGGTGTGCGCTGTGGTGGGGGATACTGACGTCATGTTACACACTCCACTCACTCACCTCTTGGCCAAGGCCTGGACATGGTGTGCGCTGTGGTGGGGGATACTGACGTCATGTTATACACTCCACTCACTCACCTCTTGGCCAAGGCCTGGACATGGTGTGCGCTGTGGTGGGGGATACTGACGTCATGTTACACACTCCACTCACTCACCTCTTGGCCAAGGCCTGGACATGGTGCGCGCTGTGGTGGGGGATACTGACGTCATGTTATACACTCCACTCACTCACCTCTTGGCCAAGGCCTGGACATGGTGTGCGCTGTGGTGGGGGATACTGACGTCATGTTATACACTCCACTCACTCACCTCTTGGCCAAGGCCTGGACATGGTGTGCGCTGTGGTGGGGGATACTGACGTCATGTTACACACTCCACTCACTCACCTCTTGGCCAAGGCCTGGACATGGTGTGCGCTGTGGTGGGGGATACTGACGTCATGTTATACACTCCACTCACTCACCTCTTGGCCAAGGCCTGGACATGGTGTGCGCTGTGGTGGGGGATACTGACGTCATGTTATACACTCCACTCACTCACCTCTTGGCCAAGGCCTGGACATGGTGTGCGCTGTGGTGGGGGATACTGACGTCATGTTATACACTCCACTCACTCACCTCTTGGCCAAGGCCTGGACATGGTGTGCGCTGTGGTGGGGGATACTGACGTCATGTTATACACTCCACTCACTCACCTCTTGGCCAAGGCCTGGACATGGTGCGCGCTGTGGTGGGGGATACTGACGTCATGTTATACACTCCACTCACTCACCTCTTGGCCAAGGCCTGGACATGGTGTGCGCTGTGGTGGGGGATACTGACGTCATGTTATACGCTCCACTCACTCACCTCTTGGCCAAGGCCTGGACATGGTGTGCGCTGTGGTGGGGGATACTGACGTCATGTTATACGCTCCACTCACTCACCTCTTGGCCAAGGCCTGGACATGGTGCGCGCTGTGGTGGGGGATACTGACGTCATGTTATACACTCCACTCACTCACCTCTTGGCCAAGGCCTGGACATGGTGCGCGCTGTGGTGGGGGATACTGACGTCATGTTATACACTCCACTCACTCACCTCTTGGCCAAGGCCTGGACATGGTGCGCGCTGTGGTGGGGGATACTGACGTCATGTTATACACTCCACTCACTCACCTCTTGGCCAAGGCCTGGACATGGTGTGCGTTGTGGTGGGGGATACTGACGTCATGTTATACGCTCCACTCACTCACCTCTTGGCCAAGGCCTGGACATGGTGTGCGCTGTGGTGGGGGATACTGACGTCATGTTACACACTCCACTCACTCACCTCTTGGTCAAGGCCTGGACATGGTGCGCGCTGTGGTGGGGGATACTGACGTCATGTTATACACTCCACTCACTCACCTCTTGGCCAAGGCCTGGACATGGTGTGCGTTGTGGTGGGGGATACTGACGTCATGTTATACGCTCCACTCACTCACCTCTTGGCCAAGGCCTGGACATGGTGTGCGCTGTGGTGGGGGATACTGACGTCATGTTACACACTCCACTCACTCACCTCTTGGCCAAGGCTTGGACATGGTGCGCGCTGTGGTGGGGGATACTGACGTCATGTTACACACTCCACTCACTCACCTCTTGGCCAAGGCTTGGACATGGTGCGCGCTGTGGTGGGGGATACTGACGTCATGTTATACACTCCACTCACTCACCTCTTGGCCAAGGCCTGGACATGGTGTGCGTTGTGGTGGGGGATACTGACGTCATGTTATACGCTCCACTCACTCACCTCTTGGCCAAGGCCTGGACATGGTGTGCGCTGTGGTGGGGGATACTGACGTCATGTTATACACCCCACTCACTCACCTCTTGGCCAAGGCCTGGACATGGTGTGCGCTGTGGTGGGGGATACTGACGTCATGTTATACACTCCACTGACTCACCTCTTGGCCAAGGCCTGGACATGGTGCGCGCTGTGGTGGGGGATACTGACGTCATGTTATACACTCCACTGACTCACCTCTTGGCCAAGGCCTGGACATGGTGCGCGCTGTGGTGGGGGATACTGACGTCATGTTATACACTCCACTCACTCACCTCTTGGCCAAGGTCTGGACATGGTGCGCGCTGTGGTGGGGGATACTGACGTCATGTTATACACTCCACTCACTCACCTCTTGGCCAAGGCCTGGACATGGTGTGCGCTGTGGTGGGGGATACTGACGTCATGTTATACACTCCACTCACTCACCTCTTGGCCAAGGCCTGGACATGGTGCGCGCTGTGGTGGGGGATACTGACGTCATGTTATACACTCCACTCACTCACCTCTTGGCCAAGGCCTGGACATGGTGCGCGCTGTGGTGGGGGATACTAACGTCATGTTATACACTCCACTCACTCACCTCTTGGCCAAGGCCTGGACATGGTGTGCGCTGTGGTGGGGGATACTGACGTCATGTTACACACTCCACTCACTCACCTCTTGGCCAAGGCCTGGACATGGTGTGCGCTGTGGTGGGGGATACTGACGTCATGTTATACACTCCACTCACTCACCTCTTGGCCAAGGCCTGGACATGGTGCGCGCTGTGGTGGGGGATACTGACGTCATGTTATACACTCCACTCACTCACCTCTTGGCCAAGGCCTGAACATGGTGTGCGCTGTGGTGGGGGATACTGACGTCATGTTACACACTCCACTCACTCAGCTCTTGGCCAAGGCCTGGACATGGTGTGCGCTGTGGTGGGGGATACTGACGTCATGTTATACACTCCACTCACTCACCTCTTGGCCAAGGCCTGGACATGGTGTGCGCTGTGGTGGGGGATACTGACGTCATGTTATACACTCCACTCACTCACCTCTTGGCCAAGGCCTGGACATGGTGTGCGCTGTGGTGGGGGATACTGACGTCATGTTATACACTCCACTCACTCACCTCTTGGCCAAGGCCTGGACATGGTGCGCGCTGTGGTGGGGGATACTGACGTCATGTTATACACTCCACTCACTCACCTCTTCGCCAAGGCCTGGACATGGTGCGCGCTGTGGTGGGGGATACTGACGTCATGTTATACACTCCACTCACTCACCTCTTGGCCAAGGCCTGGACATGGTGTGCGCTGTGGTGGGGGATACTGACGTCATGTTATACACTCCACTCACTCACCTCTTGGCCAAGGCCTGGACATGGTGCGCGCTGTGGTGGGGGATACTGACGTCATGTTATACACTCCACTCACTCACCTCTTGGCCAAGGCCTGGACATGGTGCGCGCTGTGGTGGGGGATACTGACGTCATGTTATACACTCCACTCACTCACCTCTTGGCCAAGGCCTGGACATGGTGCGCGCTGTGGTGGGGGATACTGACGTCATGTTATACACTCCACTCACTCACCTCTTGGCCAAGGCCTGGACATGGTGTGCGCTGTGGTGGGGGATACTGACGTCATGTTATACACTCCACTCACTCACCTCTTGGCCAAGGCCTGGACATGGTGTGCGCTGTGGTGGGGGATACTGACGTCATGTTATACACTCCACTCACTCACCTCTTGGCCAAGGCCTGGACATGGTGCGCGCTGTGGTGGGGGATACTGACGTCATGTTACACACTCCACTGACTCACCTCTTGGCCAAGGCCTGGACATGGTGTGCGCTGTGGTGGGGGATACTGACGTCATGTTACACACTCCACTCACTCACCTCTTGGCCAAGGCCTGGACATGGTGCGCGCTGTGGTGGGGGATACTGACGTCATGTTACACACTCCACTGACTCACCTCTTGGCCAAGGCCTGGACATGGTGCGCGCTGTGGTGGGGGATACTGACGTCATGTTATACACTCCACTCACTCACCTCTTGGCCAAGGCCTGGACATGGTGTGCGCTGTGGTGGGGGATACTGACGTCATGTTATACACTCCACTCACTCACCTCTTGGCCAAGGCCTGGACATGGTGCGCGCTGTGGTGGGGGATACTGACGTCATGTTACACACTCCACTCACTCACCTCTTGGCCAAGGCCTGGACATGGTGCGCGCTGTGGTGGGGGATGGTGACGTCATGTTATACACTCCACTCACTCACCTCTTGGCCAAGGCCTGGACATGGTGTGCGATGTGGTGGGGGATACTGACGTCATGTTATACACTCCACTCACTCACCTCTTGGCCAAGGCCTGGACATGGTGTGCGCTGTGGTGGGGGATACTGACGTCATGTTATACACTCCACTCACTCACCTCTTGGCCAAGGCCTGGACATGGTGCGCGCTGTGGTGGGGGATACTGACGTCATGTTACACACTCCACTCACTCACCTCTTGGCCAAGGCCTGGACATGGTGCGCGCTGTGGTGGGGGATACTGACGTCATGTTATACACTCCACTCACTCACCTCTTGGCCAAGGCCTGGACATGGTGCGCGCTGTGGTGGGGGATACTGACGTCATGTTACACACTCCACTCACTCACCTCTTGGCCAAGGCCTGGACATGGTGCGCGCTGTGGTGGGGGATACTGACGTCATGTTACACACTCCACTCACTCACCTCTTGGCCAAGGCCTGGACATGGTGTGCGTTGTGGTGGGGGATACTGACGTCATGTTATACGCTCCACTCACTCACCTCTTGGCCAAGGCCTGGACATGGTGTGCGCTGTGGTGGGGGATACTGACGTCATGTTATACACCCCACTCACTCACCTCTTGGCCAAGGCCTGGACATGGTGTGCGCTGTGGTGGGGGATACTGACGTCATGTTATACACTCCACTCACTCACCTCTTGGCCAAGGCCTGGACATGGTGCGCGCTGTGGTGGGGGATACTGACGTCATGTTACACACTCCACTCACTCACCTCTTGGCCAAGGCCTGGACATGGTGTGCGCTGTGGTGGGGGATACTGACGTCATGTTATACACTCCACTCACTCACCTCTTGGCCAAGGCCTGGACATGGTGCGCGCTGTGGTGGGGGATACTGACGTCATGTTATACACTCCACTGACTCACCTCTTGGCCAAGGCCTGGACATGGTGCGCGCTGTGGTGGGGGATACTGACGTCATGTTATACACTCCACTCACTCACCTCTTGGCCAAGGCCTGGACATGGTGCGCGCTGTGGTGGGGGATGGTGACGTCATGTTACACACTCCACTCACTCACCTCTTGGCCAAGGCCTGGACATGGTGCGCGCTGTGGTGGGGGATACTGACGTCATGTTACACACTCCACTCACTCAGCTCTTGGCCAAGGCCTGGACATGGTGTGCGCTGTGGTGGGGGATACTGACGTCATGTTATACACTCCACTCACTCACCTCTTGGCCAAGGCCTGGACATGGGGTGCGATGTGGTGGGGGATACTGACGTCATGTTATACACTCCACTCACTCACCTCTTGGCCAAGGCCTGGACATGGTGTGCGCTGTGGTGGGGGATACTGACGTCATGTTATACACTCCACTCACTCACCTCTTGGCCAAGGCCTGGACATGGTGCGCGCTGTGGTGGGGGATACTGACGTCATGTTACACACTCCACTCACTCAGCTCTTGGCCAAGGCCTGGACATGGTGTGCGCTGTGGTGGGGGATACTGACGTCATGTTATACACTCCACTCACTCACCTCTTGGCCAAGGCCTGGACATGGTGTGCGCTGTGGTGGGGGATACTGACGTCATGTTATACACTCCACTCACTCACCTCTTGGCCAAGGCCTGGACATGGTGCGCGCTGTGGTGGGGGATACTGACGTCATGTTACACACTCCACTCACTCACCTCTTGGCCAAGGCCTGGACATGGTGCGCGCTGTGGTGGGGGATACTGACGTCATGTTACACACTCCACTCACTCACCTCTTGGCCAAGGCCTGGACATGGTGTGCGCTGTGGTGGGGGATACTGACGTCATGTTACACACTCCACTCACTCACCTCTTGGCCAAGGCCTGGACATGGTGTGCGCTGTGGTGGGGGATACTGACGTCATGTTACACACTCCACTCACTCACCTCTTGGTAAGGCCTGGACATGGTGCGCGCTGTGGTGGGGGATACTGACGTCATGTTACACACTCCACTCACTCACCTCTTGGCCAAGGCCTGGACATGGTGTGCGCTGTGGTGGGGGATACTGACGTCATGTTACACACTCCACTCACTCACCTCTTGGCCAAGGCCTGGACATGGTGCGCGCTGTGGTGGGGGATACTGACGTCATGTTATACACTCCACTCACTCACCTCTTGGCCAAGGCCTGGACATGGTGCGCGCTGTGGTGGGGGATACTGACGTCATGTTACACACTCCACTCACTCACCTCTTGGCCAAGGCCTGGACATGGTGCGCGCTGTGGTGGGGGATACTGACGTCATGTTATACACTCCACTCACTCACCTCTTGGCCAAGGCCTGGACATGGTGCGCGCTGTGGTGGGGGATACTGACGTCATGTTATACACTCCACTCACTCACCTCTTGGCCAAGGCCTGGACATGGTGCGCGCTGTGGTGGGGGATACTGACGTCATGTTACACACTCCACTCACTCACCTCTTGGCCAAGGCCTGGACATGGTGTGCGCTGTGGTGGGGGATACTGACGTCATGTTACACACTCCACTCACTCACCTCTTGGCCAAGGCCTGGACATGGTGCGCGCTGTGGTGGGGGATACTGACGTCATGTTATACACTCCACTCACTCACCTCTTGGCCAAGGCCTGGACATGGTGTGCGCTGTGGTGGGGGATACTGACGTCATGTTACACACTCCACTCACTCACCTCTTGGCCAAGGCCTGGACATGGTGCGCGCTGTGGTGGGGGATACTGACGTCATGTTATACACTCCACTCACTCACCTCTTGGCCAAGGCCTGGACATGGTGCGCGCTGTGGTGGGGGATACTGACGTCATGTTATACACTCCACTCACTCACCTCTTGGCCAAGGCCTGGACATGGTGTGCGCTGTGGTGGGGGATACTGACGTCATGTTACACACTCCACTCACTCACCTCTTGGCCAAGGCCTGGACATGGTGCGCGCTGTGGTGGGGGATACTGACGTCATGTTATACACTCCACTCACTCACCTCTTGGCCAAGGCCTGGACATGGTGTGCGCTGTGGTGGGGGATACTGACGTCATGTTATACACTCCACTCACTCACCTCTTGGCCAAGGCCTGGACATGGTGTGCGCTGTGGTGGGGGATACTGACGTCATGTTACACACTCCACTCACTCACCTCTTGGCCAAGGCCTGGACATGGTGCGCGCTGTGGTGGGGGATACTGACGTCATGTTATACACTCCACTCACTCACCTCTTGGCCAAGGCCTGGACATGGTGCGCGCTGTGGTGGGGGATACTGACGTCATGTTACACACTCCACTCACTCACCTCTTGGCCAAGGCCTGGACATGGTGCGCGCTGTGGTGGGGGATACTGACGTCATGTTACACACTCCACTCACTCACCTCTTGGCCAAGGCCTGGACATGGTGCGCGCTGTGGTGGGGGATACTGACGTCATGTTATACACTCCACTCACTCACCTCTTGGCCAAGGCCTGGACATGGTGCGCGCTGTGGTGGGGGATACTGACGTCATGTTATACACTCCACTCACTCACCTCTTGGCCAAGGCCTGGACATGGTGCGCGCTGTGGTGGGGGATACTGACGTCATGTTATACACTCCACTCACTCACCTCTTGGCCAAGGCCTGAACATGGTGTGCGCTGTGGTGGGGGATACTGACGTCATGTTATACACTCCACTCACTCACCTCTTGGCCAAGGCCTGGACATGGTGCGCGCTGTGGTGGGGGATACTGACGTCATGTTACACACTCCACTCACTCACCTCTTGGCCAAGGCCTGGACATGGTGCGCGCTGTGGTGGGGGATACTGACGTCATGTTACACACTCCACTCACTCACCTCTTGGCCAAGGCCTGGACATGGTGCGCGCTGTGGTGGGGGATACTGACGTCATGTTATACACTCCACTCACTCACCTCTTGGCCAAGGCCTGGACATGGTGCGCGCTGTGGTGGGGGATACTGACGTCATGTTATACACTCCACTCACTCACCTCTTGGCCAAGGCCTGGACATGGTGCGCGCTGTGGTGGGGGATACTGACGTCATGTTACACACTCCACTCACTCACCTCTTGGCCAAGGCCTGGACATGGTGTGCGCTGTGGTGGGGGATACTGACGTCATGTTACACACTCCACTGACTCACCTCTTGGCCAAGGCCTGGACATGGTGTGCGCTGTGGTGGGGGATACTGACGTCATGTTATACACTCCACTCACTCACCTCTTGGCCAAGGCCTGGACATGGTGTGCGCTGTGGTGGGGGATACTGACGTCATGTTACACACTCCACTCACTCACCTCTTGGCCAAGGCCTGGACATGGTGCGCGCTGTGGTGGGGGATACTGACGTCATGTTATACACTCCACTGACTCACCTCTTGGCCAAGGCCTGGACATGGTGCGCGCTGTGGTGGGGGATACTGACGTCATGTTATACACTCCACTCACTCACCTCTTGGCCAAGGCCTGGACATGGTGCGCGCTGTGGTGGGGGATACTAACGTCATGTTATACACTCCACTCACTCACCTCTTGGCCAAGGCCTGGACATGGTGCGCGCTGTGGTGGGGGATACTGACGTCATGTTATACACTCCACTGACTCACCTCTTGGCCAAGGCCTGGACATGGTGCGCGCTGTGGTGGGGGATACTGACGTCATGTTATACACTCCACTCACTCACCTCTTGGCCAAGGCCTGGACATGGTGCGCGCTGTGGTGGGGGATGGTGACGTCATGTTACACACTCCACTCACTCACCTCTTGGCCAAGGCCTGGACATGGTGCGCGCTGTGGTGGGGGATACTGACGTCATGTTACACACTCCACTCACTCAGCTCTTGGCCAAGGCCTGGACATGGTGTGCGCTGTGGTGGGGGATACTGACGTCATGTTATGCACTCCACTCACTCACCTCTTGGCCAAGGCCTGGACATGGGGTGCGATGTGGTGGGGGATACTGACGTCATGTTATACACTCCACTCACTCACCTCTTGGCCAAGGCCTGGACATGGTGCGCGCTGTGGTGGGGGATACTGACGTCATGTTACACACTCCACTCACTCAGCTCTTGGCCAAGGCCTGGACATGGTGTGCGCTGTGGTGGGGGATACTGACGTCATGTTATACACTCCACTCACTCACCTCTTGGCCAAGGCCTGGACATGGTGTGCGCTGTGGTGGGGGATACTGACGTCATGTTATACACTCCACTCACTCACCTCTTGGCCAAGGCCTGGACATGGTGCGCGCTGTGGTGGGGGATACTGACGTCATGTTACACACTCCACTCACTCACCTCTTGGCCAAGGCCTGGACATGGTGCGCGCTGTGGTGGGGGATACTGACGTCATGTTACACACTCCACTCACTCACCTCTTGGCCAAGGCCTGGACATGGTGTGCGCTGTGGTGGGGGATACTGACGTCATGTTACACACTCCACTCACTCACCTCTTGGCCAAGGCCTGGACATGGTGTGCGCTGTGGTGGGGGATACTGACGTCATGTTACACACTCCACTCACTCACCTCTTGGTAAGGCCTGGACATGGTGCGCGCTGTGGTGGGGGATACTGACGTCATGTTACACACTCCACTCACTCACCTCTTGGCCAAGGCCTGGACATGGTGTGCGCTGTGGTGGGGGATACTGACGTCATGTTACACACTCCACTCACTCACCTCTTGGCCAAGGCCTGGACATGGTGCGCGCTGTGGTGGGGGATACTGACGTCATGTTATACACTCCACTCACTCACCTCTTGGCCAAGGCCTGGACATGGTGCGCGCTGTGGTGGGGGATACTGACGTCATGTTACACACTCCACTCACTCACCTCTTGGCCAAGGCCTGGACATGGTGCGCGCTGTGGTGGGGGATACTGACGTCATGTTATACACTCCACTCACTCACCTCTTGGCCAAGGCCTGGACATGGTGCGCGCTGTGGTGGGGGATACTGACGTCATGTTATACACTCCACTCACTCACCTCTTGGCCAAGGCCTGGACATGGTGCGCGCTGTGGTGGGGGATACTGACGTCATGTTACACACTCCACTCACTCACCTCTTGGCCAAGGCCTGGACATGGTGTGCGCTGTGGTGGGGGATACTGACGTCATGTTACACACTCCACTCACTCACCTCTTGGCCAAGGCCTGGACATGGTGCGCGCTGTGGTGGGGGATACTGACGTCATGTTATACACTCCACTCACTCACCTCTTGGCCAAGGCCTGGACATGGTGTGCGCTGTGGTGGGGGATACTGACGTCATGTTACACACTCCACTCACTCACCTCTTGGCCAAGGCCTGGACATGGTGCGCGCTGTGGTGGGGGATACTGACGTCATGTTATACACTCCACTCACTCACCTCTTGGCCAAGGCCTGGACATGGTGCGCGCTGTGGTGGGGGATACTGACGTCATGTTATACACTCCACTCACTCACCTCTTGGCCAAGGCCTGGACATGGTGTGCGCTGTGGTGGGGGATACTGACGTCATGTTACACACTCCACTCACTCACCTCTTGGCCAAGGCCTGGACATGGTGCGCGCTGTGGTGGGGGATACTGACGTCATGTTATACACTCCACTCACTCACCTCTTGGCCAAGGCCTGGACATGGTGTGCGCTGTGGTGGGGGATACTGACGTCATGTTATACACTCCACTCACTCACCTCTTGGCCAAGGCCTGGACATGGTGTGCGCTGTGGTGGGGGATACTGACGTCATGTTACACACTCCACTCACTCACCTCTTGGCCAAGGCCTGGACATGGTGCGCGCTGTGGTGGGGGATACTGACGTCATGTTATACACTCCACTCACTCACCTCTTGGCCAAGGCCTGGACATGGTGCGCGCTGTGGTGGGGGATACTGACGTCATGTTACACACTCCACTCACTCACCTCTTGGCCAAGGCCTGGACATGGTGCGCGCTGTGGTGGGGGATACTGACGTCATGTTACACACTCCACTCACTCACCTCTTGGCCAAGGCCTGGACATGGTGCGCGCTGTGGTGGGGGATACTGACGTCATGTTATACACTCCACTCACTCACCTCTTGGCCAAGGCCTGGACATGGTGCGCGCTGTGGTGGGGGATACTGACGTCATGTTATACACTCCACTCACTCACCTCTTGGCCAAGGCCTGGACATGGTGCGCGCTGTGGTGGGGGATACTGACGTCATGTTATACACTCCACTCACTCACCTCTTGGCCAAGGCCTGAACATGGTGTGCGCTGTGGTGGGGGATACTGACGTCATGTTATACACTCCACTCACTCACCTCTTGGCCAAGGCCTGGACATGGTGCGCGCTGTGGTGGGGGATACTGACGTCATGTTACACACTCCACTCACTCACCTCTTGGCCAAGGCCTGGACATGGTGCGCGCTGTGGTGGGGGATACTGACGTCATGTTACACACTCCACTCACTCACCTCTTGGCCAAGGCCTGGACATGGTGCGCGCTGTGGTGGGGGATACTGACGTCATGTTATACACTCCACTCACTCACCTCTTGGCCAAGGCCTGGACATGGTGCGCGCTGTGGTGGGGGATACTGACGTCATGTTATACACTCCACTCACTCACCTCTTGGCCAAGGCCTGGACATGGTGCGCGCTGTGGTGGGGGATACTGACGTCATGTTACACACTCCACTCACTCACCTCTTGGCCAAGGCCTGGACATGGTGTGCGCTGTGGTGGGGGATACTGACGTCATGTTACACACTCCACTGACTCACCTCTTGGCCAAGGCCTGGACATGGTGTGCGCTGTGGTGGGGGATACTGACGTCATGTTATACACTCCACTCACTCACCTCTTGGCCAAGGCCTGGACATGGTGTGCGCTGTGGTGGGGGATACTGACGTCATGTTACACACTCCACTCACTCACCTCTTGGCCAAGGCCTGGACATGGTGCGCGCTGTGGTGGGGGATACTGACGTCATGTTATACACTCCACTGACTCACCTCTTGGCCAAGGCCTGGACATGGTGCGCGCTGTGGTGGGGGATACTGACGTCATGTTATACACTCCACTCACTCACCTCTTGGCCAAGGCCTGGACATGGTGCGCGCTGTGGTGGGGGATACTAACGTCATGTTATACACTCCACTCACTCACCTCTTGGCCAAGGCCTGGACATGGTGTGCGCTGTGGTGGGGGATACTGACGTCATGTTACACACTCCACTCACTCACCTCTTGGCCAAGGCCTGGACATGGTGTGCGCTGTGGTGGGGGATACTGACGTCATGTTATACACTCCACTCACTCACCTCTTGGCCAAGGCCTGGACATGGTGCGCGCTGTGGTGGGGGATACTGACGTCATGTTATACACTCCACTCACTCACCTCTTGGCCAAGGCCTGAACATGGTGTGCGCTGTGGTGGGGGATACTGACGTCATGTTACACACTCCACTCACTCAGCTCTTGGCCAAGGCCTGGACATGGTGTGCGCTGTGGTGGGGGATACTGACGTCATGTTATACACTCCACTCACTCACCTCTTGGCCAAGGCCTGGACATGGTGTGCGCTGTGGTGGGGGATACTGACGTCATGTTATACACTCCACTCACTCACCTCTTGGCCAAGGCCTGGACATGGTGTGCGCTGTGGTGGGGGATACTGACGTCATGTTATACACTCCACTCACTCACCTCTTGGCCAAGGCCTGGACATGGTGCGCGCTGTGGTGGGGGATACTGACGTCATGTTATACACTCCACTCACTCACCTCTTGGCCAAGGCCTGGACATGGTGCGCGCTGTGGTGGGGGATACTGACGTCATGTTATACACTCCACTCACTCACCTCTTGGCCAAGGCCTGGACATGGTGTGCGCTGTGGTGGGGGATACTGACGTCATGTTATACACTCCACTCACTCACCTCTTGGCCAAGGCCTGGACATGGTGCGCGCTGTGGTGGGGGATACTGACGTCATGTTATACACTCCACTCACTCACCTCTTGGCCAAGGCCTGGACATGGTGCGCGCTGTGGTGGGGGATACTGACGTCATGTTATACACTCCACTCACTCACCTCTTGGCCAAGGCCTGGACATGGTGCGCGCTGTGGTGGGGGATACTGACGTCATGTTATACACTCCACTCACTCACCTCTTGGCCAAGGCCTGGACATGGTGTGCGCTGTGGTGGGGGATACTGACGTCATGTTATACACTCCACTCACTCACCTCTTGGCCAAGGCCTGGACATGGTGTGCGCTGTGGTGGGGGATACTGACGTCATGTTATACACTCCACTCACTCACCTCTTGGCCAAGGCCTGGACATGGTGCGCGCTGTGGTGGGGGATACTGACGTCATGTTACACACTCCACTGACTCACCTCTTGGCCAAGGCCTGGACATGGTGTGCGCTGTGGTGGGGGATACTGACGTCATGTTACACACTCCACTCACTCACCTCTTGGCCAAGGCCTGGACATGGTGCGCGCTGTGGTGGGGGATACTGACGTCATGTTACACACTCCACTGACTCACCTCTTGGCCAAGGCCTGGACATGGTGCGCGCTGTGGTGGGGGATACTGACGTCATGTTATACACTCCACTCACTCACCTCTTGGCCAAGGCCTGGACATGGTGTGCGCTGTGGTGGGGGATACTGACGTCATGTTATACACTCCACTCACTCACCTCTTGGCCAAGGCCTGGACATGGTGCGCGCTGTGGTGGGGGATACTGACGTCATGTTACACACTCCACTCACTCACCTCTTGGCCAAGGCCTGGACATGGTGCGCGCTGTGGTGGGGGATGGTGACGTCATGTTATACACTCCACTCACTCACCTCTTGGCCAAGGCCTGGACATGGTGTGCGATGTGGTGGGGGATACTGACGTCATGTTATACACTCCACTCACTCACCTCTTGGCCAAGGCCTGGACATGGTGTGCGCTGTGGTGGGGGATACTGACGTCATGTTATACACTCCACTCACTCACCTCTTGGCCAAGGCCTGGACATGGTGCGCGCTGTGGTGGGGGATACTGACGTCATGTTACACACTCCACTCACTCACCTCTTGGCCAAGGCCTGGACATGGTGCGCGCTGTGGTGGGGGATACTGACGTCATGTTATACACTCCACTCACTCACCTCTTGGCCAAGGCCTGGACATGGTGCGCGCTGTGGTGGGGGATACTGACGTCATGTTACACACTCCACTCACTCACCTCTTGGCCAAGGCCTGGACATGGTGCGCGCTGTGGTGGGGGATACTGACGTCATGTTACACACTCCACTCACTCACCTCTTGGCCAAGGCCTGGACATGGTGTGCGTTGTGGTGGGGGATACTGACGTCATGTTATACGCTCCACTCACTCACCTCTTGGCCAAGGCCTGGACATGGTGTGCGCTGTGGTGGGGGATACTGACGTCATGTTATACACCCCACTCACTCACCTCTTGGCCAAGGCCTGGACATGGTGTGCGCTGTGGTGGGGGATACTGACGTCATGTTATACACTCCACTCACTCACCTCTTGGCCAAGGCCTGGACATGGTGCGCGCTGTGGTGGGGGATACTGACGTCATGTTACACACTCCACTCACTCACCTCTTGGCCAAGGCCTGGACATGGTGTGCGCTGTGGTGGGGGATACTGACGTCATGTTATACACTCCACTCACTCACCTCTTGGCCAAGGCCTGGACATGGTGCGCGCTGTGGTGGGGGATACTGACGTCATGTTATACACTCCACTGACTCACCTCTTGGCCAAGGCCTGGACATGGTGCGCGCTGTGGTGGGGGATACTGACGTCATGTTATACACTCCACTCACTCACCTCTTGGCCAAGGCCTGGACATGGTGCGCGCTGTGGTGGGGGATGGTGACGTCATGTTACACACTCCACTCACTCACCTCTTGGCCAAGGCCTGGACATGGTGCGCGCTGTGGTGGGGGATACTGACGTCATGTTACACACTCCACTCACTCAGCTCTTGGCCAAGGCCTGGACATGGTGTGCGCTGTGGTGGGGGATACTGACGTCATGTTATACACTCCACTCACTCACCTCTTGGCCAAGGCCTGGACATGGGGTGCGATGTGGTGGGGGATACTGACGTCATGTTATACACTCCACTCACTCACCTCTTGGCCAAGGCCTGGACATGGTGTGCGCTGTGGTGGGGGATACTGACGTCATGTTATACACTCCACTCACTCACCTCTTGGCCAAGGCCTGGACATGGTGCGCGCTGTGGTGGGGGATACTGACGTCATGTTACACACTCCACTCACTCAGCTCTTGGCCAAGGCCTGGACATGGTGTGCGCTGTGGTGGGGGATACTGACGTCATGTTATACACTCCACTCACTCACCTCTTGGCCAAGGCCTGGACATGGTGTGCGCTGTGGTGGGGGATACTGACGTCATGTTATACACTCCACTCACTCACCTCTTGGCCAAGGCCTGGACATGGTGCGCGCTGTGGTGGGGGATACTGACGTCATGTTACACACTCCACTCACTCACCTCTTGGCCAAGGCCTGGACATGGTGCGCGCTGTGGTGGGGGATACTGACGTCATGTTACACACTCCACTCACTCACCTCTTGGCCAAGGCCTGGACATGGTGTGCGCTGTGGTGGGGGATACTGACGTCATGTTACACACTCCACTCACTCACCTCTTGGCCAAGGCCTGGACATGGTGTGCGCTGTGGTGGGGGATACTGACGTCATGTTACACACTCCACTCACTCACCTCTTGGTAAGGCCTGGACATGGTGCGCGCTGTGGTGGGGGATACTGACGTCATGTTACACACTCCACTCACTCACCTCTTGGCCAAGGCCTGGACATGGTGTGCGCTGTGGTGGGGGATACTGACGTCATGTTACACACTCCACTCACTCACCTCTTGGCCAAGGCCTGGACATGGTGCGCGCTGTGGTGGGGGATACTGACGTCATGTTATACACTCCACTCACTCACCTCTTGGCCAAGGCCTGGACATGGTGCGCGCTGTGGTGGGGGATACTGACGTCATGTTACACACTCCACTCACTCACCTCTTGGCCAAGGCCTGGACATGGTGCGCGCTGTGGTGGGGGATACTGACGTCATGTTATACACTCCACTCACTCACCTCTTGGCCAAGGCCTGGACATGGTGCGCGCTGTGGTGGGGGATACTGACGTCATGTTATACACTCCACTCACTCACCTCTTGGCCAAGGCCTGGACATGGTGCGCGCTGTGGTGGGGGATACTGACGTCATGTTACACACTCCACTCACTCACCTCTTGGCCAAGGCCTGGACATGGTGTGCGCTGTGGTGGGGGATACTGACGTCATGTTACACACTCCACTCACTCACCTCTTGGCCAAGGCCTGGACATGGTGCGCGCTGTGGTGGGGGATACTGACGTCATGTTATACACTCCACTCACTCACCTCTTGGCCAAGGCCTGGACATGGTGTGCGCTGTGGTGGGGGATACTGACGTCATGTTACACACTCCACTCACTCACCTCTTGGCCAAGGCCTGGACATGGTGCGCGCTGTGGTGGGGGATACTGACGTCATGTTATACACTCCACTCACTCACCTCTTGGCCAAGGCCTGGACATGGTGCGCGCTGTGGTGGGGGATACTGACGTCATGTTATACACTCCACTCACTCACCTCTTGGCCAAGGCCTGGACATGGTGTGCGCTGTGGTGGGGGATACTGACGTCATGTTACACACTCCACTCACTCACCTCTTGGCCAAGGCCTGGACATGGTGCGCGCTGTGGTGGGGGATACTGACGTCATGTTATACACTCCACTCACTCACCTCTTGGCCAAGGCCTGGACATGGTGTGCGCTGTGGTGGGGGATACTGACGTCATGTTATACACTCCACTCACTCACCTCTTGGCCAAGGCCTGGACATGGTGTGCGCTGTGGTGGGGGATACTGACGTCATGTTACACACTCCACTCACTCACCTCTTGGCCAAGGCCTGGACATGGTGCGCGCTGTGGTGGGGGATACTGACGTCATGTTATACACTCCACTCACTCACCTCTTGGCCAAGGCCTGGACATGGTGCGCGCTGTGGTGGGGGATACTGACGTCATGTTACACACTCCACTCACTCACCTCTTGGCCAAGGCCTGGACATGGTGCGCGCTGTGGTGGGGGATACTGACGTCATGTTACACACTCCACTCACTCACCTCTTGGCCAAGGCCTGGACATGGTGCGCGCTGTGGTGGGGGATACTGACGTCATGTTATACACTCCACTCACTCACCTCTTGGCCAAGGCCTGGACATGGTGCGCGCTGTGGTGGGGGATACTGACGTCATGTTATACACTCCACTCACTCACCTCTTGGCCAAGGCCTGGACATGGTGCGCGCTGTGGTGGGGGATACTGACGTCATGTTATACACTCCACTCACTCACCTCTTGGCCAAGGCCTGAACATGGTGTGCGCTGTGGTGGGGGATACTGACGTCATGTTATACACTCCACTCACTCACCTCTTGGCAAAGGCCTGGACATGGTGCGCGCTGTGGTGGGGGATACTGACGTCATGTTACACACTCCACTCACTCACCTCTTGGCCAAGGCCTGGACATGGTGCGCGCTGTGGTGGGGGATACTGACGTCATGTTACACACTCCACTCACTCACCTCTTGGCCAAGGCCTGGACATGGTGTGCGCTGTGGTGGGGGATACTGACGTCATGTTACACACTCCACTCACTCACCTCTTGGCAAAGGCCTGGACATGGTGCGCGCTGTGGTGGGGGATACTGACGTCATGTTATACACTCCACTCACTCACCTCTTGGCAAAGGCCTGGACATGGTGCGCGCTGTGGTGGGGGATACTGACGTCATGTTACACACTCCACTCACTCACCTCTTGGCCAAGGCCTGGACATGGTGCGCGCTGTGGTGGGGGATACTGACGTCATGTTACACACTCCACTCACTCACCTCTTGGCCAAGGCCTGGACATGGTGTGCGCTGTGGTGGGGGATACTGACGTCATGTTACACACTCCACTCACTCACCTCTTGGCCAAGGCCTGGACATGGTGCGCGCTGTGGTGGGGGATACTGACGTCATGTTATACACTCCACTCACTCACCTCTTGGCCAAGGCCTGGACATGGTGTGCGCTGTGGTGGGGGATACTGACGTCATGTTACACACTCCACTCACTCACCTCTTGGCCAAGGCCTGGACATGGTGCGCGCTGTGGTGGGGGATACTGACGTCATGTTATACACTCCACTCACTCACCTCTTGGCCAAGGCCTGGACATGGTGCGCGCTGTGGTGGGGGATACTGACGTCATGTTATACACTCCACTCACTCACCTCTTGGCCAAGGCCTGGACATGGTGTGCGCTGTGGTGGGGGATACTGACGTCATGTTACACACTCCACTCACTCACCTCTTGGCCAAGGCCTGGACATGGTGCGCGCTGTGGTGGGGGATACTGACGTCATGTTATACACTCCACTCACTCACCTCTTGGCCAAGGCCTGGACATGGTGTGCGCTGTGGTGGGGGATACTGACGTCATGTTATACACTCCACTCACTCACCTCTTGGCCAAGGCCTGGACATGGTGTGCGCTGTGGTGGGGGATACTGACGTCATGTTACACACTCCACTCACTCACCTCTTGGCCAAGGCCTGGACATGGTGCGCGCTGTGGTGGGGGATACTGACGTCATGTTATACACTCCACTCACTCACCTCTTGGCCAAGGCCTGGACATGGTGCGCGCTGTGGTGGGGGATACTGACGTCATGTTACACACTCCACTCACTCACCTCTTGGCCAAGGCCTGGACATGGTGCGCGCTGTGGTGGGGGATACTGACGTCATGTTACACACTCCACTCACTCACCTCTTGGCCAAGGCCTGGACATGGTGCGCGCTGTGGTGGGGGATACTGACGTCATGTTATACACTCCACTCACTCACCTCTTGGCCAAGGCCTGGACATGGTGCGCGCTGTGGTGGGGGATACTGACGTCATGTTATACACTCCACTCACTCACCTCTTGGCCAAGGCCTGGACATGGTGCGCGCTGTGGTGGGGGATACTGACGTCATGTTATACACTCCACTCACTCACCTCTTGGCCAAGGCCTGAACATGGTGTGCGCTGTGGTGGGGGATACTGACGTCATGTTATACACTCCACTCACTCACCTCTTGGCAAAGGCCTGGACATGGTGCGCGCTGTGGTGGGGGATACTGACGTCATGTTACACACTCCACTCACTCACCTCTTGGCCAAGGCCTGGACATGGTGCGCGCTGTGGTGGGGGATACTGACGTCATGTTACACACTCCACTCACTCACCTCTTGGCCAAGGCCTGGACATGGTGCGCGCTGTGGTGGGGGATACTGACGTCATGTTATACACTCCACTCACTCACCTCTTGGCCAAGGCCTGGACATGGTGCGCGCTGTGGTGGGGGATACTGACGTCATGTTATACACTCCACTCACTCACCTCTTGGCCAAGGCCTGGACATGGTGCGCGCTGTGGTGGGGGATACTGACGTCATGTTACACACTCCACTCACTCACCTCTTGGCCAAGGCCTGGACATGGTGTGCGCTGTGGTGGGGGATACTGACGTCATGTTACACACTCCACTGACTCACCTCTTGGCCAAGGCCTGGACATGGTGTGCGCTGTGGTGGGGGATACTGACGTCATGTTATACACTCCACTCACTCACCTCTTGGCCAAGGCCTGGACATGGTGTGCGCTGTGGTGGGGGATACTGACGTCATGTTACACACTCCACTCACTCACCTCTTGGCCAAGGCCTGGACATGGTGCGCGCTGTGGTGGGGGATACTGACGTCATGTTATACACTCCACTGACTCACCTCTTGGCCAAGGCCTGGACATGGTGTGCGCTGTGGTGGGGGATACTGACGTCATGTTATACACTCCACTCACTCACCTCTTGGCCAAGGCCTGGACATGGTGTGCGCTGTGGTGGGGGATACTGACGTCATGTTACACACTCCACTCACTCACCTCTTGGCCAAGGCCTGGACATGGTGCGCGCTGTGGTGGGGGATACTGACGTCATGTTATACACTCCACTCGCTCACCTCTTGGCCAAGGTCTGGACATGGTGTGCGCTGTGGTGGGGGATACTGACGTCATGTTACACACTCCACTCACTCAGCTCTTGGCCAAGGCCTGGACATGGTGTGCGCTGTGGTGGGGGATACTGACGTCATGTTATACACTCCACTCACTCACCTCTTGGCCAAGGCCTGGACATGGTGCGCGCTGTGGTGGGGGATACTGACGTCATGTTATACACTCCACTCACTCACCTCTTGGCCAAGGCCTGGACATGGTGCGCGCTGTGGTGGGGGATACTGACGTCATGTTATACACTCCACTCACTCACCTCTTGGCCAAGGCCTGGACATGGTGTGCGCTGTGGTGGGGGATACTGACGTCATGTTATACACTCCACTCACTCACCTCTTGGCCAAGGCCTGGACATGGTGCGCGCTGTGGTGGGGGATACTGACGTCATGTTACACACTCCACTGACTCACCTCTTAGCCAAGGCCTGGACATGGTGTGCGCTGTGGTGGGGGATACTGACGTCATGTTATACGCTCCACTCACTCACCTCTTGGCCAAGGCCTGGACATGGTGTGCGCTGTGGTGGGGGATACTGACGTCATGTTATACACTCCACTCACTCACCTCTTGGCCAAGGCCTGGACATGGTGTGCGCTGTGGTGGGGGATACTGACGTCATGTTATACACTCCACTGACTCACCTCTTAGCCAAGGCCTGGACATGGTGTGCGCTGTGGTGGGGGATACTGACGTCATGTTATACGCTCCACTCACTCACCTCTTGGCCAAGGCCTGGACATGGTGTGCGCTGTGGTGGGGGATACTGACGTCATGTTATACACTCCACTCACTCACCTCTTGGCCAAGGCCTGGACATGGTGTGCGCTGTGGTGGGGGATACTGACGTCATGTTATACACTCCACTGACTCACCTCTTAGCCAAGGCCTGGACATGGTGTGCGCTGTGGTGGGGGATACTGACGTCATGTTATACGCTCCACTCACTCACCTCTTGGCCAAGGCCTGGACATGGTGTGCGCTGTGGTGGGGGATACTGACGTCATGTTATACACTCCACTCACTCACCTCTTGGCAAAGGCCTGGACATGGTGCGCGTTGTGGTGGGGGATACTGACGTCATGTTATACACTCCACTCACTCACCTCTTGGCCAAGGCCTGGACATGGTGTGCGCTGTGGTGGGGGATACTGACGTCATGTTACACACTCCACTCACTCACCTCTTGGCCAAGGCCTGGACATGGTGTGCGCTGTGGTGGGGGATACTGACGTCATGTTATACGCTCCACTCACTCACCTCTTGGCCAAGGCCTGGACATGGTGTGCGCTGTGGTGGGGGATACTGACGTCATGTTATACACTCCACTCACTCACCTCTTGGCAAAGGCCTGGACATGGTGCGCGTTGTGGTGGGGGATACTGACGTCATGTTATACACTCCACTCACTCACCTCTTGGCCAAGGCCTGGACATGGTGTGCGCTGTGGTGGGGGATACTGACGTCATGTTACACACTCCACTCACTCACCTCTTGGCCAAGGCCTGGACATGGTGCGCGCTGTGGTGGGGGATACTAACGTCATGTTATACACTCCACTCACTCACCTCTTGGCCAAGGCCTGGACATGGTGCGCGCTGTGGTGGGGGATACTGACGTCATGTTATACACTCCACTCACTCACCTCTTGGCCAAGGCCTGGACATGGTGTGCGCTGTGGTGGGGGATACTGACGTCATGTTATACACTCCACTCACTGACCTCTTGGCCAAGGCCTGGACATGGTGCGCGCTGTGGTGGGGGATACTGACGTCATGTTACACACTCCACTCACTCACCTCTTGGCCAAGGCCTGGACATGGTGCGCGCTGTGGTGGGGGATACTGACGTCATGTTATACACTCCACTCACTCACCTCTTGGCCAAGGCCTGGACATGGTGTGCGCTGTGGTGGGGGATACTGACGTCATGTTATACACTCCACTCACTCACCTCTTGGCCAAGGCCTGGACATGGTGCGCGCTGTGGTGGGGGATACTGACGTCATGTTATACACTCCACTCACTCACCTCTTGGCCAAGGCCTGGACATGGTGCGCGCTGTGGTGGGGGATACTGACGTCATGTTATACACTCCACTCACTCACCTCTTGGCCAAGGCCTGGACATGGTGCGCGCTGTGGTGGGGGATACTGACGTCATGTTATACACTCCACTCACTCACCTCTTGGCCAAGGCCTGGACATGGTGTGCGCTGTGGTGGGGGATACTGACGTCATGTTATACACTCCACTCACTCACCTCTTGGCCAAGGCCTGGACATGGTGCGCGCTGTGGTGGGGGATACTGACGTCATGTTATACACTCCACTCACTCACCTCTTGGCCAAGGCCTGGACATGGTGCGCGCTGTGGTGGGGGATACTGACGTCATGTTACACACTCCACTCACTCACCTCTTGGCCAAGGCCTGGACATGGTGCGCGCTGTGGTGGGGGATACTGACGTCATGTTATACACTCCACTCACTCACCTCTTGGCCAAGGCCTGGACATGGTGCGCGCTGTGGTGGGGGATACTGACGTCATGTTATACACTCCACTCACTCACCTCTTGGCCAAGGCCTGGACATGGTGCGCGCTGTGGTGGGGGATACTGACGTCATGTTATACACTCCACTCACTCACCTCTTGGCCAAGGCCTGTACATGGTGCGCGCTGTGGTGGGGGATACTGACGTCATGTTATACACTCCACTCACTCACCTCTTGGCCAAGGCCTGGACATGGTGCGCGCTGTGGTGGGGGATACTGACGTCATGTTATACACTCCACTCACTCACCTCTTGGCCAAGGCCTGGACATGGTGCGCGCTGTGGTGGGGGATACTGACGTCATGTTACACACTCCACTCACTCACCTCTTGGCCAAGGCCTGGACATGGTGTGCGCTGTGGTGGGGGATACTGACGTCATGTTACACACTCCACTCACTCACCTCTTGGCCAAGGCCTGGACATGGTGCGCGCTGTGGTGGGGGATACTGACGTCATGTTATACACTCCACTCACTCACCTCTTGGCCAAGGCCTGGACATGGTGCGCGCTGTGGTGGGGGATACTGACGTCATGTTATACACTCCACTCACTCACCTCTTGGCCAAGGCCTGGACATGGTGTGCGCTGTGGTGGGGGATACTGACGTCATGTTATACACTCCACTCACTCACCTCTTGGCCAAGGCCTGGACATGGTGCGCGCTGTGGTGGGGGATACTGACGTCATGTTATACACTCCACTCACTCACCTCTTGGCCAAGGCCTGGACATGGTGCGCGCTGTGGTGGGGGATACTGACGTCATGTTATACACTCCACTCACTCACCTCTTGGCCAAGGCCTGTACATGGTGCGCGCTGTGGTGGGGGATACTGACGTCATGTTATACACTCCACTCACTCACCTCTTGGCCAAGGCCTGGACATGGTGCGCGCTGTGGTGGGGGATACTGACGTCATGTTACACACTCCACTGACTCACCTCTTGGCCAAGGCCTGGACATGGTGTGCGCTGTGGTGGGGGATACTGACGTCATGTTATACACTCCACTCACTCACCACTTGGCCAAGGCCTGGACATGGTGCGCGCTGTGGTGGGGGATACTGACGTCATGTTACACACTCCACTCACTCACCTCTTGGCCAAGGCCTGGACATGGTGCGCGCTGTGGTGGGGGATACTGACGTCATGTTACACACTCCACTCACTCACCTCTTGGCCAAGGCCTGGACATGGTGTGCGCTGTGGTGGGGGATACTGACGTCATGTTACACACTCCACTGACTCACCTCTTGGCCAAGGCCTGGACATGGTGCGCGCTGTGGTGGGGGATACTGACGTCATGTTACACACTCCACTCACTCACCTCTTGGCCAAGGCCTGGACATGGTGTGCGCTGTGGTGGGGGATACTGACGTCATGTTACACACTCCACTGACTCACCTCTTGGCCAAGGCCTGGACATGGTGTGCGCTGTGGTGGGGGATACTGACGTCATGTTATACACTCCACTCACTCACCTCTTGGCCAAGGCCTGGACATGGTGTGCGCTGTGGTGGGGGATACTGACGTCATGTTACACACTCCACTCACTCACCTCTTGGCCAAGGTCTGGACATGGTGCGCGCTGTGGTGGGGGATACTGACGTCATGTTACACACCCCACTCACTCACCTCTTGGCAAAGGCCTGGACATGGTGCGCGCTGTGGTGGGGGATACTGACGTCATGTTATACACTCCACTCACTCACCTCTTGGCCAAGGCCTGGACATGGTGCGCGCTGTGGTGGGGGATACTGACGTCATGTTATACACTCCACTGACTCACCTCTTGGCCAAGGCCTGGACATGGTGTGCGCTGTGGTGGGGGATACTGACGTCATGTTATACACTCCACTCACTCACCTCTTGGCCAAGGCCTGGACATGGTGTGCGTTGTGGTGGGGGATACTGACGTCATGTTATACACCCCACTCACTCACCTCTTGGCCAAGGCCTGGACATGGTGCGCGCTGTGGTGGGGGATGGTGACGTCGGCGCTGTAGAGGTAGCGCAGCAGGCAGAGGACCGTCTCCTCGCTGTGGGCAGACAGATCCACCTCCCCACCCTCTCCAGGCATCAGCTGTAACCATACACACAGAAAGCATTATCAACGCTGAAGGAGGTATTCCCGGCTACAGAAATATAGACCTTGGGATCACTGCAAAGAGGTGTGATATGAGCTTCAGACGCTCATCGTGCTATCAGTTCCCCCGCTCCCCGCACATTTTCATATTTCAAACATGGTACAAACAGGAATTTAAATGATACTGACGTATTGTAAAACGACATAAACGGGCGTTAGATTCAACCCCCCGGAATTTCCTACATACTCTGCCCACTGCCTACTTCTCATACAGCCCCCGACAAGGGACCGGACCAAAGGGGGTCTCGTGGGGTACGTGCGTGACGTCACGGTACCTTCATGAGACACGGACAGCGATTGGCCAGGATACAGCGGTGGCCATGTAGCACGTGACCACCCGCCGCGGCCAGCGTGACGTCACTGAAGGTCGAGTTATTCACCATGGCGTCCAGACTCGCCAGCAGTCCCACTCTGGCTTTCTCGCTCTGGAGCTCGGCCTGGGAGCAAATGGAAAGTTCAGATATGCGAAATCAAATTTGGCAGATTGTTGACACATTCGGAGATGATTTTCATGGTTTCTGCCATTTCTCAGGATACCTCATACATGATAAATTGTAGTTTACATGCATTGATATACGTGGGGTAGGAATTTGATAGTTTGATAAGAATACAACGCATATAACAGACAGACGTACAAAACAGTAACAGTATATCTTATCATATATTAAATTATACCCAGAATATATCATTGTATATGAACTACTAAAACATTAAAAATAGCTTAACAAATAAAAAATACTCTTTATACAATACAACGTTCACGGTCGGCTATCTCTGCGAGTCTCATGCAATTTAATCTAACGCAAGCGTTTCCATTGTAGTGACCCAAAGACCAGAAACAGGTATAGTTAAAGGGATATATATAACTGTTAGAGGGCGACAAAACATTAGTCAAGATGGAGGAAGAACCGTATTTGCAAGACCAGACAAAGGGTGATATAACAAAAACAATTGATGTTGATGGCCACTTTTATGTCCAGGCTGACGAGGTTCATGGAATCGCGCGCGGATGCAACAGGCTTCAGGTGCAGGGTTCGAACCCACCACCTATTTGCTGCTGTACAGCGAGCTTACCAATTGTGCTAGGGAGGTTACTACTAACTGTAATAGTAATTGTGGTAGATGTTGCGCAACAAGACCCAGATTTATGATAAATGAGCGATGCGGCCAGTAGGTTGGCGAGGAGGGACCCAGTCTGACCTGCACAGAGACACAGAAGCCCGTGGCTGTGTTTGGCGCCGAGACGCTGGCCGGCGTGCCCACGGGAGTCCCGTCAACGCTCAGCTGGCGGTACAGCGATCCAGACATCAAGGCATTCGGGATCTTAGGGGCTCCTTGGCTGGAGCAACAGCTGAGCGTCCTCACGCTGACGTCACGCGTGCCGCTGGCTTCGGACTTGCATTCGTCGGGAGTACAGAAGGACTGAGTGACGTCACCGGGGTACTGTGTGACGTCAGCTCCGCCGTTCGTGGCCAGATCAGCCAATAGGACGGCTGTCTGGGTCGAGGCCATCAGCGACATCGTCCGGTTGGCGGCGATAGGGGTCTCAGCCTACCACAACGCAGAAGAAAAACGGAAATTTAACTACACACGGTTGCGAAACTTGGGGCCAGCTTTGTGCATATATGAGCTAACCGAGTGAATAAACGTTTCGAGGCAACGAACGACATGCGCAACAATCCAGAGACATAGAGGCCGTGTCCGCGAATCAAGCGTGTTTACGTACATCTAAACGGGCATTGCCAAAATGTTGAAAATCTGAAAATTGATATCTATAAGGAATACAATTTTAGACCATATAACACCTTATTATTTCAAGTGGGATTTCTTAAGCAATTGGGATTTGAATGAAATGTTTTCATGGTTTCAAATCGGGCCCGTGTCACTTATTTTCATTAGGTTTTTCATATTATTTGAGACCCGGGCCTTGATATCAAGGCCCGGGTCGGCGTGAGTCTTCAGGAAAAGCTGTAAACACGCGGACCCGGGCCTTGATCAAGGCCCGGGTCGGTGTGAGTCTTCAGGAAAAGCTGTAAACACGCCGACCCGGGCCTTGATATCAAGGCCCGGGTCCGCGCAGTCTCCTGTGTGAGAAAAAATGTGGGCTGATAAGACAAGTATGTTGTGGGTGGTGCGGGTAAAAGGGGAGGGGTAGTAGAGCGGAGGGGTGGTGCTTCACTAATAGGCTGATAACGACCGGCCACCTGCCGAGAGCTTAAGCGGTTTGGGCTGGATACATTGTGGCTTGTGCTTAGAGTAGACACCGGAACCCTACAGCCAGATAATTCAAGGTATCAATGTCTGCAGCCTAACCAGCGTGCTTATTCACGTGCAGTAATGTTATTTCGTCATTATATCATTACTGCGCTACGTTTCCGTATCACTAACACGCTTCCCATCGTATGTTTCGGTGTTTCACTCTCGGGCGGCGAATAAATAAGAGATATAGCAACTGTGTTCAGTCGACAGTCGTAAGCGTGGAAGGGACGGCATATTTTTCACAGCTAATAAATGTGCTCAACATAGAAAGCGAATAGCATTGAACCGAGAAATCTATACTCAATTGAGTCAAATTTAATACCGTGCACAAGCATCTTTGAATTGTCCTCTCTCGATAACGGAATTACGAGAAAACAGGGCAGGTGCTCCCATTTTCCACCAAAGCACTACTATGGTGCAACGGTTGTCCTTTGGGCGCGGACTTAGCGTCAAGGGGTATACGTCACATAGGTTTACAAAATTTACGTTTGGCCACGGCAACAATCTCTCTTTGAAGTGGTAAAATGAGATGACGAGGCCCGATTACAGGCCTCATCACCAATAACCCCCTCGTCCTCAGTGCTGTCCAAGCAAGTTGTAAACTTGATCGGGAGGGGTGGGGGGGGGGGGGGCGGCGGGAATGTGGCGGGTGGGGGGTAGGCTTGTATAATAGGTTTGCTCATCGAATGCTCACCAAGCGGATCCAGGCTAAAGACACATTCTTCCTCATCCTAAATCGGTCGGCCCCGGAGGTCGGTGATCGGGTTGAGGCCCGCAGCAACA
Source organism: Arenicola marina (assembly GCA_964019135.1). Classification (NCBI taxonomy): domain Eukaryota; kingdom Metazoa; phylum Annelida; class Polychaeta; family Arenicolidae; genus Arenicola; species Arenicola marina. The sequence goes on along the minus strand of OZ025260.1, from coordinate 33,963,151 downwards.
GTGCTAGCGCCTTCGTGGTGGGCAGCATTGAGTGAACGCCGTAGTATGTACGGGGACACTAATTATACGGGTCTTACTGTAAGACCTAAATCTCCTCAGATTCTACACTGTTCCATAAATAACTTACGCACGACATCTTAAAACTGTCTCCTCTTCCCAAAACTCGGGGTGTCTCCCCTCCCCGAACTTGGGATACCACCCCAACCTTGGGATTCTCTGCCCTCCTAATTTAGGAGTATCCCAGTCACCCTTATTCGGAGTGTCTCCTCTCCCCCAACCTGGGTCGTCTCCCCAGCCCTAATTTAAGGTGTCTCCTGTTCAAAGATGTGTACCCTGCTCTAACATTTGGCACCACCCAAACTTATGTGTCTCATTCCCTAGCTTCGGGTACAATCCCAACTTGTCTCCCCTTTCGAAAGTAGCACACAACTGGGCGAGTGCTCCACCCCTCCCTCAGTTTAGTACCCAATCCTCTCCGCCGCTCTACTTAGTGAGTCGAAGTGTAACGACCCCCCTACCAGACCAAATGTAGGCCTACTTGTGCACAAGCGTCCAGGCTTAAGAAAATTTCACATTTTATGGAGATGAATAATCATTTACATGTGACGGGGGAACAGAAACAAACACAACAAAGGGGAAAAACACGGTTTAATAATATTGCAATTTATTTTAGGTATGCCCTTGCTTTGCTGGACTAGTGTGCCAACTTCACACTTTAACATGATAATAACTATGCGTCAAACAAACACAAAACGCACAAACCTAAATCAAGGCATGAAAGAATGAAAAGAAAGAAACTATATAAAGATTAACGCAGCAATTTTCATTTGTCAGGAAGTTTTAATATATGTACAATAAGTAGTAGTCATTTTAACGCTCGTCCCGCAGCTACACTGGCTCGTTTGCTCTTATGTTATGTTTGTTGACGATCATACCAACAAAAATCGGGTTATCATCGTCGAAGAATATGGTAGAGCGCTGGTCAGAAAGCGATGGTGAAGACCACACCTGTTGCAATGGGACGATATCAGGACCCTACTTCCTAGGCGCCCTATCCGCATCCGAAACCTCCAGATACTGCTGTCAAAGATCGTTATCTTGTCCCTGGAGCCAGCCCCATACTCCAGAGGAAAGAGGTGGGCTGCTAGGTTAAGACATATATGTTGTGGGGGGACGGGGTTGGGAGCAGAGGGATGTAAGGAGGCTCGACTGCCAGATGCCCTGATGCCAGCTTTGGGCGCTTAGTTAAGACACGCGATAGAGTAGATAGATATTGACTTGAGAGTGCGGTATGGAGTTGTCTGGCGGTGGTGGTGGTAGTGGTCATGATGACGTGAAGCAATTAACAAGAGAGGGGTAGTAGGACGGAGGGGGGGGGGTGGTTGTGCTTAACTAATAGGCTGATAACGACCGACCACCTGCCGAGAGGTGGAGTGGCTTGAGCTGGATACATCGTGACTGGTGAATAGAGTAGACAAGTTTCCTAACTGTAATGAAGTTCCGGAACCCTACAACCAGGGATCCATATCAAGCCTCATGGGTCTGCGGCATAACCAGCGTGGGATTCACGTGCAGTAATGTTATTTTGTCATTTTATAGCGTATTGCACTACATTTCCATGTTACTGATACGCATCCCATTGTTTCGGATTTTCGCTCTCGCGCGACGCATATAAAGATATATTACTGTCGGGTGTTTAGTCGACAGTCGTAAGCGTGGGAGGGACGGCTTGTTTTTCAGTAAAAAAATGCGATCGCCATAGAAAGCGAATAGCATATAACCGAGGTCAAATTGAGTCTCAATACCGTGCACAATCATCTTTGAAGTATCCTCTCCCGATAACTGCAAAAACTGAGACATGCGTTTGCAGAAAAAAGAAGATGTTTAGGTATTTTTTTGGGATGTGATACGGACTAAACGTTACAAAGGCCACTTATGCGCTGTCCCGCAAACATATATGTAGGTCTGTTCTGGTGACGTAATGCACATCGGGTTACGTATACTGATACGTTCAATTGCCAAAAACGTAACGCAATAACTCATCATTTTTATGATACATTTTGTATGATGAATTGCGGATAAATAACTAAGCGTAACATCTGGTTAAGGTCCTCGTATGCCCCACCCGCGGACAGTGAGAATGAAGACCATGTTTTCATCATCGTATACCATGACTTTAGCCATATGTTTTATTTCATTGAAGTACATTGAATAACGCTATAAAGCAAATTAAAGAAATCTCTCCCGCGCTGATAATGGGACGTAGATAGTAAGTCTGACAGATGCGCGATCTGATATATAAGTTTATGACGATTGAGGCCGACCAATGAACACAAATAGTTTAAATGAAATATATATATATATATATATATATATATGTATTCAGTATAAACACACGTTATATTCAATAGCGAATTAGGCCTACCTTTTACCCACAGAATCTCTAAAAATTACGGAGCTTTCGATGCAATAAGGCTTGGATGTGAAATATACCAACCACAAGATGTGAGGCCTCCAGAAAGAGATCGTTATTGATGGGGGGTCTAGGGATTACATGCTTTATATAGGTCCCTTATTGCGCCCAAAGATGATTTTGTCATTTGGATAGCACTATCAGTGCCTTTTAGTCCGCGAATGTAAACTCCGACCCTGAAACCGCCAACCCTCCCCCCCCCCCTATTCAGATTTTCTGGATCCACCCCTGTGGTATTCAACTACCATGCATGCACTTTAGCGAACATTTCACCAGTTTCCCGCCCTCTGCACCGGCTGACCTGCGTCCGATGTCCGTCTTATCTGGATAGAAAGGTGGCGGCCGGGGGCAGACGCGCCAGACGGAGAATACGCTACATGACACAGGGGTTGCGCTCCGTGCCTGAAGCACTTTCTTTACTCCCTGCGCGGTGGCGGGTGAGGCTATTATAGCGTGTGTATGGAATCAGGCGAAGGAGGGATGCGGGAGTTGCGGGTGGGAAGGGCTTTTTCCAAACTGGGGCGGGGTTGGAGGGGGCAAAAACAGCGTCTGGAATATGTTTCCTCTGACCTGGGTGTCAGGCGTCAGGGTGTCAGGATTAAACTACTACTGGAGTCAGTGCATCAACCTTGAAAGAAGAGGTCATAAGCCACACGGTCTGGGCCTCCAAGATCCTGGTGACCTTGAACCCAAGTCAGATTTTATGACACCCCTGGATCTGTATACACTTTGCCACCTGACACACTGAGCACGCTTTGCACACACTCACATTGGTACTTACTACGTCACTACTACACCCCATTTAAAAAGAAACATGAATTTTACCTTGACCCGCGACAGGGAAGGAATCATCAGGATATATCGACTCACTTGTCGCCTTGACATACGTTTAAACTACGTGGGTGTGTGTGTGGCCAGGTCGAGGCTTAATGATTAGGTGGCACTTAAATATTAAGTGGACGGTCGGGCACGCTGGAATAATTAACAGTGGGGGGCCCAGGCGATTACATATTGGGTTATCAGTTTCTTTAATTGGATATTCATTAGCTGCACGTGCTTTTGGTCTTACGAATGTAGGCTACCTTCTCTCGATCTACATTATGTTTGACAACCTTTATACTCTGTCCACAACGTCGATCTTTACATTATAGTACAGTGCACTTCGGTTAAATGCAAATTCCGTTTGTCAGCAATTAAGTTGCGATTATCCGAAGTCGGCGATTTTGACGGGTCAGTCCGGACTACATGTTCATGTTTGTACACGTATGGGGTTTATATGCACATCAGATACAAAAGTGTACGCTAAACATTTGTTTAAAAAAATGAGATTTGAGATTTTCATTATTAATGTATTCAGATACAGAAGCTGTTTGAGGATTTTGGGTCTTAATCGATTTAAGGAATTTCACATATTAAGCAACATCTCCAGTTCTATCATCTCCATAATCGAAGGGAGGACCCGAACAGTTTAGAGGTTGAAGGGCAATGAGATGAGGCACACTTCTTTGATTATAAACATGATCGCACTCATCACGTCTCTCGTTCAAACATGCCACACGTTGCTCAATGCCAATCACCCGAAGACAAAGAGACCAAAAGAATAAAGCATGTGGCTTGTGTTTGTTGGTGCAACCTGTTAATCCGGCTATAACAACAAAGCTAGAAAGGTGTTAAGTGTCAGCTGATAGCGCGTTGTCTCTACATGCCCGCTAACACCACCTCGGTTTGACCTCAAATGTTGCAATGATCCGAAATTCCCGCGCATTTTCAGGTAAATTGGTGTTGCGATTAACCGAAGTTGTGGGAATGTATAGGAAATGGCCTTTGGATTTGAAATTTGTTGCGATTAAACGGAAGTTGTGATAAACCGAAGTGCGATTAAGTGGAGCGCACTGTATATGTGGCATATGATACCCCAGAAATCGTCACATTTTCATTTACAGTTATTGCTGCACTCCGTTAAGTATTCCTCATTGTCATTTATCACTTAGGTATAGTAGGCAATAAATGTTCCTACAAAAGCACATAGTTTCTCCTTTCTGAGGTGTCTCAAAATTAAGGGCCTTTCATTCGCTCACATCAAGAACACCCATTTCAGTCGTTTCCAGCGTCGAGTGTCGCACGTCTTAAACTTGGGGAAGATCGAAAAGTTACGTAACATAGAAGTCCCCTATAAATAGCCACAGCCCCCTTAATATTGCTGGTAGAGACTTTATGTTACTTTTACCACTCTTGCCATGTTCTAACACTATACAATGTTTATAATAGAATTCCTCATTGTCATTTATCACTTACGTAAAGTAGGCAACAACTGTTCGTAGAAAGACACATATTTTCTCTTTTCGGAGGGGTCAAATACGTTCAAATGAGCCAAAAAAAATCCGGCAAGGCATTAAATTGGTAAGAAGGTAATGTCTACTATAATAATCGACGAAAACATTTGCAAAAATATCTTTAATGTAGCTATAAATAGCAAAGACGCTACTTTCCCGCCCAAAATCAAGGTTTGGGCGGGAAAATGGAAAGTCTTGATTTTAAGTCTTTTTCTCGCACTTTTGGGTTGTACCCTTTTGGCAGTTACATAGTACGCCTTCTGAGCGTTCTGTTCATGCATATATATTACTCAGACGACTATTATTTCCTATCAAACCGATCGAAAACATACTACTGATTTCTGAATATTGGTCCATTTTTCACTTCCCAAGGTCAAATCGTGTCCGATTCCTATAGATATTGCTCTGATCGATATTGATTCATCCACGGAAGTCAATTAGGCATAGATTTCAATCAACCCTGTCTAAAACGAGGCGTTCATAGTGGCGAACTGATACATTTCATAAACCAGGGGGGGTCAAAATTGCTCATAGCATCAAACAAATTCCATTTTTGGGAAAATAATTCCCAGCTGGGTATGACCTTCATCTTCAGGTATGTTATTAACCTTGACCTATTATATGACATACTAGAAGGATCACCGTCAAGGTCAATGGCAAGGGTAAGAAAACATTGCAAAAAGTCGTTTATTGTGCATATTGGGACCCAATGTTCTACATTTGACTGTAACATCATTTGTTATAGGAAAAGGGTTGAAGTACTCACATTGGGTGGTCAGACAGTATTATTGAACATACTGTGAACATACTTGTTGAACTGGTTGCTTTAGCTACCATAACGCATTTTCCATTAACAAAATTGACTTTCTTTGGACCATTTTCAATGACAAAATTTGGCTCTTTGACTTTTCATCTTTCATCAAACCTCATATTTTCCGAATGGGAACATTGAAAGACAGTGTTCAGAACATGAAAAGGAATAATGAAAAGGTAATGGTGTTACCCTCAAAATTACGGGTTTTTACTCCCGAAGATCCACAACACCTATTTTCATCATTTAGAGTGTCACACGGCTTAAAACATGGGGAAAATCGAAAATTTACATAACAAAGGGGGTCCCCTGTGAATAGCCACAGCGCCCTTAATAATGCTGGTAGAGACTTCATGTTACTTGTACCCTCTTGCCATGTTCTGACTCTATAAAATGTTTTAATAGTATTCCTCATTGTCACTTAACACATAATATGTAAAGTAGGCAATCAATGTTCGTAGAAAAAGACATAATTATGTTCCCCTTTCCGAGGGGTCAAATACGTGCAAATGAGCCAAAAAAACATCCGGAAAGGCATTAAATTGGTAAGAAGGTAATGTCTACTATAATAATCGACGAAAACATTTGCGAAAACATCTTTAATATAGCTATAAATAGTAAAGACGCTACTTTCCCGCCCAAAATCAAGGCTTGGGCGGGAAAAAGGAAAGTCTTGATTTTAAGTCTTTTCTTCGCACTTTTGGGTTGTACCCTTTTGGCAGTTACATAGTACGCTTCCTGAGCGTTCTGTTCATGCATATATATTACTCAGACGACTATTATTTAGTATCGAACGGATCGAAAACATACTACTGATTTCTGAATATTGGTCCATTTTTCACTTCCCAATGTCAAATCGTGTCCGATTCCTATAGATATTGCTCTGATCGATATTGATTCATCCACGGAAGTCAATTAGGCATAGATTTCAATCAAACCCTGTCCAAAACGAGGCGTTCATAGTGGCGAACTGATACATTTCATAAACCAGGGGGGGTCAAAATTGCTCATAGCATCAAACAAATTCCATTTTTGGGAAAATAATTCCCAGCTGGGTATGACCTTCATCTTCAGGTATGTTATTAACCTTGACCTATTACATGACATAGAAGAAGGATAAGCACCAAGGTCAATGACAAGGGTAAGAAAACATTGCAACATAGGCCTATCGTTTTTTGTGCATATTGAGGCCCCATTTTCTACATTTTACTGTTACAGTAACCTCATTTGGTCTAGGATAAGGGGTCCCAAATACACACATGTATGACATGGTCAGAAAGTATTATTAAACATAATGTAAAAAAATCTTTTTTTTCAAGATAATGGGAAAATCTCTGCTAGGACTGCTAGATCCAGACATATATGTTGTGGATGGAGGGGGGGGGAGCGGGCGGGGGTGTGGGAGGGGTATATATGAAGACGCGGCTGCCAGATGCCCTGATGCCCCCTTGGTGAGCTTGATTTAAGACATGAGGTCGGGTAGATAGATAATAATTAACTCTGACATGGGGTGTGGAGGTGTCTGGTGGTTGGGGAGGGCGACGGGGGGGGGGGGGGGGGAGGCATGTGCGCTTTGGCAGCGCTTTAACCTGGCTGCCGATTAAGTTGGCCGCGGAGGAGTGTGGCGGGGTAATCGTGCATTTTGTTACTAGTGTAATATATAGTTTTCATATCATCTCTTTGTTGCCTTGAAAGTTAAGCCGCTTAACACCATCTCTAGCGACGTCAAACGATTTCGCCGGCTGAAGTTTGCCTTCTGAGACAATGTACTAAACGCCACATGGAATTATTTTTCTGGCGTGATTCCCAACCATACGATTATTGCACTGTCGCCTCAAGTACTTATATAGGCCAACCTGTTGTAAATGTTTTTGCAGGGGGAGATGTAGCATTAGAGTAAGTAACGCTGAACTAGTTATGCCTTGCTTCTTCAACGATCTCTATGTGTAGAAAAGTTCGCAGGTAATTTGTTTCTAAATCGTCCTAACTTCCTTAATACTCATCGTAGATCACCCAAATTAAGCTTAGCACCAATATTTTTCTCTTGACCTGATCTTTAGCGTGGTATTTACATGGCTCCCTGCCATGTCGATCGGCGACCACCGCGATCGATTGTTAAACCGCTTAACTGGAAACACTCAACACTCAATCGCCCGACCAACCAAATGACCAAGCCCCCGCACAAACACACCCACCCGCCGCCCCCGCCACCCACAGCCCTCACACAAACACCCCCACCCGCCGCCCTCGCCACCCACAGCCCTCACACAAACACCCCCACCCGCCGCCCCCGCCATCCACCCCCTCCTCCACTGCTCTCCTCCAGCCGCCAACTTTATCGTACACCGACGGGGGGCGGGGCGGAAGGGGTGGTGGTACTTAATCTAATAGGCTGATAGCGACAGGTCACCTGCTGAGAGGTGAAGTGGCTCGGGCTGGCTGGGGCTGGATACATTGTGGCTCCGATACGCATCTCGATCCTCGGACCCGGGCCTTGATATCAAGGCCCGGGTCGCGGTTCTTACAGCTTTCCTGACGACTCACGCCGACCCGGGCCTTGATATCAAGGCCCGGGTCTCAAATAATATGAAAAACCTAATGAAAATAAGTGACACGGGCCCGATTTGAAACCATGAAAACATTTCATTCAAATCCCAATTGCTTAAGAAATCCCACTTGAAATAATAAGGAGTTATATGTGAATAGCTAAACAATAACATGGGTCCAGATGTGTAGAAACATCTTTTGGAGTATCCTGGCTCAGACTCACCTTGTCTGGGTGGCCCTGGCCGCCCTCCGCCCCCCGCCAGCCAGGGATGGAGGCCATGTTCTGGAGTATCCTGGCTCAAGACTCACCTTGTCTGGGTGGCCCTGGCCGCCCTCCGACCCCGCCAGCCAGGGATGGAGGCCATGTTCTGGAGTATCCTGGCTCAAGACTCACCTTGTCTGGGTGGCCCTGGCCGCCCTCCGCCCCCCGCCAGCCAGGGATGGAGGCCATGTTCTGGAGTATCCTGGCTCAAGACTCACCTTGTCTGGGTGGCCGTGGCCGCCCTCCGCCCCCCGCCAGCCAGGGATGGAGGCCATGTTCTGGAGTATCCTGGCTCAAGACTCACCTTGTCTGGGTGGCCCTGGCCGCCCTCCGACCCCGCCAGCCAGGGATGGAGGCCATGTTCTGGAGTATCCTGGCTCAAGACTCACCTTGTCTGGGTGGCCCTGGCCGCCCTCCGCCCCCCGCCAGCCAGGGATGGAGGCCATGTTCTGGAGTATCCAGGCTCAAGACTCACCTTGTCTGGGTGGCCCTGGCCGCCCTCCGCCCCCCGCCAGCCAGGGATGGAGGCCATGTTCTGGAGTATCCTGGCTCAAGACTCACCTTGCCTGGGTGGCCGTGGCCGCCCCCCACCAGCCAGGGATGGAGGCCATGTTCTGGGAGTATCCTGGCTCAAGACTCACCTTGTCTTAGTGGCCCTGACCGCCCTCCGCCCCCCCCCCCCCTCCGCCAACCAGGGATGGAGGCCATGTTCTGGAGTATCCTGGCTCAAGACTCACCTTGTCTGGGTGGCCGTGGCCGCCCCCCACCAGCCAGGGATGGAGGCCATGTTCTGGAGTATCCTGGCTCAGACTCACCTTGTCTGGGTGGCCCTGCCTGCCCTCCGCCCCCCACCAGCCAGGGATGGAGGCCATGTTCTGGAGTATCCTGGCTCAGACTCACTTTGTCTGGGTGGCCCTGCCTGCCCTCCGCCCCCCGCCAGCCAGGGATGGAGGCCATGTTCTGGAGTATCCTGGCTCAGACTCACCTTGTCTGGGTGGCCCTGCCTGCCCTCCGCCCCCCACCAGCCAGGGATGGAGGCCATGTTCTGGAGTATCCTGGCTCAGACTCACCTTGTCTGGGTGGCCCTGCCTGCCCTCCGCCCCCCACCAGCCAGGGATGGAGGCCATGTTCTTGAGCTTACTGCCGGCGGCCACGCAGCAGACGGCGATGGGCGGCATGAGAGTGGCCACGTAATAAGCGCCGGTGTGGTCCTCTGCCTCTATCCCCTCCATGCCGCACTTGGACCACCACGATAAGCCCTGTAAGACGCGGTGCTTTAGTGACGTAGTGTACATAAGTGTGACGTAGTACACATAATTGTGTGACGTACACATAATTGTGCGACGTAGTACACATAATTGTCACGTAGTACACATAATTGTATGACGTACTGCAGGTAAATACGTGACGTAGTGCACGCAAGTCAGTAGTCCACGTAGTCCACAAAAGGCGCAAATGAGTGACTGCACAATGCCTCCTCCAATAAGAAGTGCCGCACACAAATCAAGCTACTGCTCAACCCACTCCTCGTAACTTCTGGATTGTGATTATCACGTTGATGCCTATACCAATACCGTGTGCACACCAGCTCACATTTATACAAAATTTAACAGCAACCCAATTTATTAACCTGTATAACCCAACTGCCCAATAACGATACCACAATAATCATTCACCAACCAAAACAGCTCACACCTCATGCAGCTTGTTTTTATCAGGCACACGTGATATCCCTGTCGTGTCTGTGGCCGTGAGTTTGTCGTTGAGCAGGTAGTGTAAGTAAGTAGTAAGTAAGTTTATTTAGTATAAGAGGCCATCAGGCCCATTGTACATACAGGGTATAACATAATTAATACGGTGCAACAAGGTATACACAGGTTAAATTTCAACGTTTGTTTGGTGCAATATCTCTGCCTTGAATAAATAAATAGATAAGTTCAGTATTTCTTGCTTATTGTGGGATTTCATTAATTTTACAAAAAGTTGTGAAGAGTTATTCGATCCGTAAGTTACATCTATATATGATTTTCTTAACTTATCATACAATGGGCATTGACAAATAACATGAAATTCATCTTCTATGGAATGTAAACCTCGACTCACGCAGTATTTACAAAGACGCATCTCCCTAGGATCATTTTCATATCGACCAGACTCAATTGCATATCTGTGAGCCGAACACCTGAACCTTGCCAGCGCCGATCTATACTTAACTACATCTATGTACAGTTCAGGTGACAAAGTTGATTTAAAGGTTTGATATGTACCTAGTTTAATACTAGAGGAGACTGATGAGCACCAGTTTTGAAAAGCACTGTCTTTTAGAGTTTGTTTATATTGAGTGAGGAATCCAGTTTCATCTCCGACTGATTTCTGCAGCCATACCACCCCATATCCATTTGTCATCAACAATTGTCTTACGGTAGAGGCCCAAGTCAGTTTTCCGTGTTCGTCAAAATCCTTCAGCATATCGTAGCAAGATCTAGTATATCTGCTTGTGGGCATCTTTAATATTCGTAGCCAATACTTAATACATTTCAAATTTTGCTCCACCGCTAGTACATGTCGACCACATTCAGCAAGAGCAGCTTCATTCATGGCTCGCTTTGGTAGGCCCAGGAGCTTTTTACAATATGTTGTTTGCACTATTTCGATAATACCATACGTGCTAGAACCCCATACCTCTGCTCCATACATCAAGATTGGTGTGACAGTTTTATCAAATAAATAAAATATCGTCTGTAATCTCATCTGAGGACACTTGGCGATATAGCTCCGTAATACATTGACTGCCTTGGTCGCCTGACAGACTAATGTGTCCACCGCTTTTGACCACGACAGTGTTGAAGACAGTGTGTAGTATTTCTGGTCCCAGGCCCGAATGGACGCCGAAAGTTGTCTACCCGCAGGGGCGGGATTCGAACCATCAACCTTCGCATCCAGAGCGAGCACCTTACACATTAGGCCAAAGGAAACTTCCCATTTGGCCCGAGGCGCTTGGTGTCTTTCATCCACCGGGCCTGGGCCGAGATATCACAAGTGTGTAGTGACGGTGATCTTACCGTGGGCGCCGAGTCCCCTGCCTCCCGAGCAGACGTCTTCAGAGCCTCCCGGGCCAGGCTCTTCTTAAACGGCGGCGTCGCTGCAACCTCTCCCTCCTCAGTCTGGAAACAGGGATTAAATCCAAATATTATATTCTTCATCCAACTTCAGAACGGCAGACCTAGACTACGGTAGAACCGTCAGTGCGCGTTCATGCGGTGTGCGTGCGCAGAAGCCCGCAGGATATTTATAGAAACGCTTTAGCCACTGGCGGTTTTAGGGTGCTCAGTCGTCCGTCCTCCCGTGGCCTGCAAACGGCTACGCATCACAATGTTATGGCGGTTTAAAGGATATACGAAAACGAACAATTAAACTCAAGCCTACGACGAAGGCAGATTAAGTTCATGAAGTTCCTAGCCTTTAAAGTTTTTCCTGCAAATTCTTTTACAACTCGTCCGTAACCAATGCATGATATATAAATATAAGCTACTATTTTAACTGTGTTTTTAATGTTAAATACGCTTGAGCGAATATTGGATATTAATCTCCACATACCCGTGGCAGTAGAAGCCCAGCGATTCTGTCAGCTAATCGACGTTTGTAGCCTTCGTCGTCAGGGGCAACGATGGCAGTGACGGTCTCCTTCCTGCAATAAACCCACAGATTTAAGAACGCTGCTCATAGTCAACGTTGACTTACGGTAGGTGATCTTCTTTCTGTCAATTCGGTGCCGAATGTCATAGAAAACATGAAACAGGGAACAGTGGTGCTCTCTGGTGAGAGAATTCCCAACGTGCACCAAGTACCAAAGTCTGCCCTCCACTTATGGGTCATTTTTAATGGTTTGACCAGACCAGGCAGCACTGTATGTGACGGTATCCGGAATGGAAATGAAGAGAAGTGATCAACCCCCAACTACCTACTTAGCCAACTACCATGAAGCAGGTGTCATACAGAAGCCGAATTTGTTAGCCAAATAAACCTTGAAAACGCAAGCAATTGAACCTTGCAACACAGGTACATTCGAACGATTTTGTGATTGCTTTTATAGAAAGCTGTGGTCCATGGTACTACAGAGTTACGTCAATGATATTACAGTCGAGCAGAACTTTGAACACTTGATGATGACACCGTAAAACTTATTTATAACCACTGGTTGTGTGACATTCATTAACAGCCTCGCACTTACCCCTTTTTTCTCTTCCGCTTTTTGCCCTCATTGACTTGTAGATTCGGGGTCATCATTAAGGAGAAAGCGTCTTTCTTTGTCACTTCCGGTCCACCGATTGCACTTCCGGTCTCCATGTCACCTGGGTAATGAGTGACGTCATCGTTTCCACAACTGGGTCCCTTTATAGAGGTGCTCAGAGCGATAGCCAACTGAGTATCCTCGTCGAATTTCCTAGATCATGCAAAAAAGATACCTAATGATAAGTAAGTATTAAGTAAACTGTACATCATATATTCCACTAAACGGTGACAAAAACCACTCTACATGTTGTACACAATCCATATAACTCATGGGATATTATGTTTCACAATAGCTCGTGGAGATCACTATTAATACGTTTTACATGGAATTGATGCCATGGTCAAAGTGGGGAGAACAAAGTTCGCATTATTTTAAAATAAAGCCGGTAGTTTCCTCATCAAGACTTCCACACTAGCACGATCATAATGATGACTCACGTCCACGGCTCTTCCAGCCTCCCCACCCTGCTCCCTGTCTGAGGCGTGGCTTTCTTCTTCGCCCGGGGTGGCGCACTTGCCCTGTCGAGTACAAAGGTAACATAAATAAGACTTCTCCTAGATATATCCGGAGGTACTTGTCTGGGAAACGTCATCCACTTGCGGCTGTCTTCGAATCGATCTGTTACTTTAGTTTCACAAGAGAATTAACCTTGGACAGATGGCGCTGCAAATATTAGGCGGGAAAGGTGTCGGGAGTAGAGAAGGTGAGAAGGTGAGTACAGCAGTGGTGCTATGAAGCCCGGATATCTCAGTCAGTAGAACGCCGATCTTTTGATCGAGGGTTGTTCGTTCAATTCCCGATGGAGTTTTTTCCTCTCCTAATCTAACCTAACCTCTACTAATCGGTTAAATTATTTCCGGCGGCCTCGCTGGGTCGCTTGTTTACTGCGTTGTTGAAATACCGGTAAAAACAACTTGGACAGTAATTGTTGATTCTGCAGCGAGTCTTAATCGCTGGTTAAAATAAGTTTAGTGCCTGGTTTTGTTCGGCCTTTGTCTTATAATTGTACCAATGACTACAAAGGATAGTAATTAAATATAGTTGTGTTTTTGTGCCACTTTTGGACAATGAAAGAGTTGGATGAAACATGCCCCAGATGCACACGTGTCAAGGTGCGACCCACGATCTGTTGCTAACGTAGCCTGAAACACGAACACATCCCACCTATTGGTATCAGGCAGTACGCCAGCCTGTAGTTGTAACCGGTATCCTTACCTATTGGTATCAGGCAGTACGCCAGCCTGTAGTTGTAACCGGTATCCTTACCTATTGATATCAGGCAGTACGCCAGCCTGTAGTTGTAACTGGTATCCTTACCTATTGGTATCAGGCAGTACGCCAGCTTGTAGTTGTAACTGGTATCCTTACCTATTGGTATCAGGCAGTACGCCAGCCTGTAGTTGTAACTGGTATCCTTACCTATTGGTATCAGGCAGTACGCCAGCCTGTAGTTGTAACTGGTATCCTTACCTATTGGTATCAGGCAGTACGCCAGCCTGTAGTTGTAACCGGTATCCTTACCTATTGGTATCAGGCAGTACGCCAGCCTGTAGTTGTAACTGGTATCCTTACCTATTGGTATCAGGCAGTACGCCAGCCTGTAGTTGTAACCGGTATCCTTACCTATTGATATCAGGCAGTACGCCAGCCTGTAGTTGTAACTGGTATCCTTACCTATTGGTATCAGGCAGTACGCCAGCCTGTAGTTGTAACTGGTAGTCTTACCTATTGGTATCAGGCAGTACGCCAGCCTGTAGTTGTAACTGGTATCCTTATCTATTGGTATCAGGCAGTACGCCAGCTTGTAGTTGTAACTGGTATCCTTACCTATTGGTATCAGGCAGTACGCCAGCTTGTAGTTGTAACTGGTATCCTTACCTATTGGTATCAGGCAGTACGCCAGCCTGTAGTTGTAACTGGTAGTCTTACCTATTGGTATCAGGCAGTACGCCAGCCTGTAGTTGTAACTGGTATCCTTACCTATTGGTATCAGGCAGTACGCCAGCTTGTAGTTGTAACTGGTATCCTTACCTATTGGTATCAGGCAGTACGCCAGCTTGTAGTTGTAACTGGTATCCTTACCTATTGGTATCAGGCAGTACGCCAGCCTGTAGTTGTAACCGGTATCCTTACCTATTGGTATCAGGCAGTACGCCAGCCTGTAGTTGTAACTGGTATCCTTACCTATTGGTATCAGGCAGTACGCCAGCTTGTAGTTGTAACCGGTATCCTTACCTATTGGTATCAGGCAGTACGCCAGCCTGTAATTGTAACTGGTATCCTTACCTATTGGTATCAGGCAGTACGCCAGCTTGTAGTTGTAACTGGTATCCTTACCTATTGGTATCAGGCAGTACGCCAGCTTGTAGTTGTAACCGGTATCCTTACCTATTGGTATCAGGCAGTACAGCAGGCTGTAGTTGTAACCGGTATCCGTACCTATTGGTATCAGGCAGTACGCCAGCCTGTAGTTGTAACTGGTATCCTTACCTATTGGTATCAGGCAGTACGCCAGCCTGTAGTTGTAACTGGTATCCTTACCTATTGGTATCAGGCAGTACGCCAGCTTGTAGTTGTAACTGGTATCCTTACCTATTGGTATCAGGCAGTACGCCAGCCTGTAGTTGTAACCGGTATCCTTACCTATTGGTATCAGGCAGTACGCCAGCCTGTAGTTGTAACCGGTATCCTTACCTATTGGTATCAGGCAGTACGCCAGCCTGTAGTTGTAACTGGTATCCTTACCTATTGGTATCAGGCAGTACGCCAGCCTGTAGTTGTAACTGGTATCCTTACCTATTGGTATCAGGCAGTACGCCAGCCTGTAGTTGTAACCGGTATCCTTACCTATTGGTATCAGGCAGTACGCCAGCTTGTAGTTGTAACTGGTATCCTTACCTATTGGTATCAGGCAGTACGCCAGCCTGTAGTTGTAACCGGTATCCTTACCTATTGGTATCAGGCAGTACGCCAGCTTGTAGTTGTAACTGGTATCCTTACCTATTGGTATCAGGCAGTACGCCAGTCTGTAGTTGTAACCGGTATCCTTACCTATTGGTATCAGGCAGTACGCCAGCCTGCAGTTGTAACCGGTATCCTTACCTATTGGTATCAGGCAGTACGCCAGCCTGTAGTTGTAACTGGTATCCTTACCTATTGGTATCAGGCAGTACGCCAGCCTGTAGTTGTAACTGGTATCCTTACCTATTGGTATCAGGCAGTACGCCAGCTTGTAGTTGTAACTGGTATCCTTACCTATTGGTATCAGGCAGTACGCCAGCCTGTAGTTGTAACTGGTATCCTTACCTATTGGTATCAGGCAGTACGCCAGCCTGTAGTTGTAACTGGTATCCTTACCTATTGGTATCAGGCAGTACGCCAGCCTGTAGTTGTAACTGGTATCCTTACCTATTGGTATCAGGCAGTACGCCAGCCTGTAGTTGTAACTGGTATCCTTACCTATTGGTATCAGGCAGTACGCCAGCTTGTAGTTGTAACTGGTATCCTTACCTATTGGTATCAGGCAGTACGCCAGCCTGTAGTTGTAACTGGTAACCTTACCTATTGGTATCAGGCAGTACGCCAGCTTGTAGTTGTAACTGGTATCCTTACCTATTGGTATCAGGCAGTACGCCAGCCTGTAGTTGTAACTGGTATCCTTACCTATTGGTATCAGGCAGTACGCCAGCCTGTAGTTGTAACTGGTATCCTTACCTATTGGTATCAGGCAGTACGCCAGCTTGTAGTTGTAACTGGTATCCTTACCTATTGGTATCAGGCAGTACGCCAGCCTGTAGTTGTAACCGGTATCCTTACCTATTGGTATCAGGCAGTACAGCAGGCTGTAGTTGTAACCGGTATCCTTACCTATTGGTATCAGGCAGTACGCCAGCCTGTAGTTGTAACTGGTATCCTTACCTATTGGTATCAGGCAGTACGCCAGCTTGTAGTTGTAACTGGTACCCTTACCTATTGGTATCAGGCAGTACGCCAGCCTGTAGTTGTAACTGGTATCCTTACCTATTGGTATCAGGCAGTACGCCAGCCTGTAGTTGTAACTGGTATCCTTACCTATTGGTATCAGGCAGTACGCCAGCTTGTAGTTGTAACCGGTATCCTTACCTATTGGTATCAGGCAGTACGCCAGCTTGTAGTTGTAACCGGTATCCTTACCTATTGATATCAGGCAGTACGCCAGCTTGTAGTTGTAACTGGTATCCTTACCTATTGGTATCAGGCAGTACGCCAGCCTGTAGTTGTAACTGGTATCCTTACCTATTGGTATCAGGCAGTACGCCAGCCTGTAGTTGTAACTGGTAGTCTTACCTATTGGTATCAGGCAGTACGCCAGCTTGTAGTTGTAACCGGTATCCTTACCTATTGGTATCAGGCAGTACGCCAGCCTGTAGTTGTAACTGGTATCCTTACCTATTGGTATCAGGCAGTACGCCAGCCTGTAGTTGTAACTGGTATCCTTACCTATTGGTATCAGGCAGTACGCCAGCTTGTAGTTGTAACTGGCATCCTTACCTATTGGTATCAGGCAGTACGCCAGCCTGTAGTTGTAACTGGTATCCTTACCTATTGGTATCAGGCAGTACGCCAGCTTGTAGTTGTAACTGGTATCCTTACCTATTGGTATCAGGCAGTACGCCAGCCTGTAGTTGTAACTGGTATCCTTACCTATTGGTATCAGGCAGTACGCCAGCCTGTAGTTGTAACTGGTATCCTTACCTATTGGTATCAGGCAGTACGCCAGCTTGTAGTTGTAACCGGTATCCTTACCTATTGGTATCAGGCAGTACGCCAGCTTGTAGTTGTAACCGGTATCCTTACCTATTGATATCAGGCAGTACGCCAGCCTGTAGTTGTAACTGGTATCCTTACCTATTGGTATCAGGCAGTACGCCAGCCTGTAGTTGTAACTGGTAGTCTTACCTATTGGTATCAGGCAGTACGCCAGCCTGTAGTTGTAACCGGTATCCTTACCTATTGGTATCAGGCAGTACGCCAGCCTGTAGTTGTAACTGGTATCCTTACCTATTGGTATCAGGCAGTACGCCAGCCTGTAGTTGTAACTGGTATCCTTACCTATTGGTATCAGGCAGTACGCCAGCTTGTAGTTGTAACTGGTATCCTTACCTATTGGTATCAGGCAGTACGCCAGCCTGTAGTTGTAACTGGTATCCTTACCTATTGGTATCAGGCAGTACGCCAGCCTGTAGTTGTAACTGGTAGTCTTACCTATTGGTATCAGGCAGTACGCCAGCCTGTAGTTGTAACCGGTATCCTTACCTATTGGTATCAGGCAGTACGCCAGCCTGTAGTTGTAACTGGTATCCTTACCTATTGGTATCAGGCAGTACGCCAGCCTGTAGTTGTAACTGGTATCCTTCCCTATTGGTATCAGGCAGTACGCCAGCTTGTAGTTGTAACTGGTATCCTTACCTATTGGTATCAGGCAGTACGCCAGCCTGTAGTTGTAACTGGTATCCTTACCTATTGGTATCAGGCAGTACTCCAGCCTGTAGTTGTAACTGGTATCCTTACCTATTGGTATCAGGCAGTACGCCAGCTTGTAGTTGTAACCGGTATCCTTACCTATTGGTATCAGGCAGTACGCCAGCCTGTAGTTGTAACTGGTATCCTTACCTATTGGTATCAGGCAGTACGCCAGCCTGTAGTTGTAACTGGTATCCTTACCTATTGGTATCAGGCAGTACGCCAGCCTGTAGTTGTAACTGGTATCCTTACCTATTGGTATCAGGCAGTACACCAGCCTGTAGTTGTAGCTGGTATCCTTACCTATTGGTATCAGGCAGTACGCCAGCTTGTAGTTGTAACTGGTATCCTTACCTATTGGTATCAGGCAGTACGCCAGCTTGTAGTTGTAACCGGTATCCTTACCTATTGGTATCAGGCAGTACGCCAGCCTGTAGTTGTAACTGGTATCCTTACCTATTGGTATCAGGCAGTACGCCAGCCTGTAGTTGTAACTGGTATCCTTACCTATTGGTATCAGGCAGTACGCCAGCTTGTAGTTGTAACTGGTATCCTTACCTATTGGTATCAGGCAGTACGCCAGCCTGTAGTTGTAGCTGGTATCCTTACCTATTGGTATCAGGCAGTACGCCAGCCTGTAATTCTAACTGGTATCCTTACCTATTGGTATCAGGCAGTACACCAGCCTGTAATTGTAACTGGTATCCTTACCTATTGGTATCAGGCAGTACACCAGCCTGTAGTTGTAACTGGTATTCCGCCTCCTGTTGCTTCACTCTCTCTATCAGAACAGTCGTACAGACACCAAACAGCTTAGCACATCTCTTTAAGTGACTCTTTCTGGACTGGAACAGAGGATTGTTTGACCTGCACAGGACTGTCTGAGACATGGAGCTGAACATTTTTCATTCCTTGCCCTTCTGCACAGACTCAGATACGCCACTCAGCTTATGATATATAGATGTAATTGTTAACCTGCCCATGGAATGTGAGGCATCATTTATAAGTATATTATACTCAATCGAATTAATTATTACTGTCTTTGCATTTTATGTATAATTATACTGATATATCAGGCCCGAAGCCGAGAATGCTTGTACAAAATGAGACGAACGTAATGCATACTTGCGATGGAATATACATGGATGTATCACACAAGGCTACATACGAAACAAATGAATTTAAATAGTTTACCGGAAACTCACTTTATTAGAAACTGGCTGTTAATAGAACTCCTTGGTTATTATCATAAACTTAGAACTTTAAGTCAATAATCCTTTGCTCAACTTCATATAACACATTGTGTACGAGGTAACTATAACTCTCATTTACCCACTCCATACAACAAATTGTGTAACCATACGGTACATGTACCATAAAGAATTCCACCAGGTATACTCCATACACTCACGTGTGCGGTTTTCAGCACTTGGCCGCACAGAGGACAATCGAGGATTTTGTCCCTGGCTTTGTGCAGTGCAGCAGTCTGAGCGGCCTGCTCCTTCTTCTCAGACTCCAACTGCAAAAAGTTAACAATAAGTCTCTAAATGTTTCATTTTGGTGAAAAAGACGAACACCGTACTTGTTAAATGATTCATTGTTTAGATCTGGTGTACACAAATTGAATTAATTTTTTGAATAGAAGAGCGCGTGTAAAAATTTACGTATAAAACACAAAGCTAAACTATTAGCAACATACGTCATTAACGCATCCACTGGATAGTCCTATCTAATTCAACATCACCAAGTCACTTCATTTAGTCTTTCATATTCTACTGTCTGCAACACTTTAGTACATGTAATAACTAATAATGCTAACTCGGCCAACAGCAATTTGATTCTCATCGTAGAGACGTTTTATGCTCTATGGCAGCTACATTTTTAATGAATTGTGTACCATTATTACTGCTGCATTATTATTATTATAAGATGAGACATTTTAATGGTGTGCATGTTGAAGATTTAAGAGATGATACACATGTTCACTTCGTAATTCACAGTACAAATTTAGCCTTATATATCATGGAAGACACAGCTGGAATCTCAACCAAAATGTACCCTGTCCATGCACCGGTTGAGGTGCTGTCCGCGACGTATGGAGTTCAAATGAAGCAAATTTCTATGACAGACGTTACATGATGATAATTCTGAGGCCGATTCCGTTAATTCTTCTTCAGCCGTTTCTTTGACCTCACGTGACAATCCTGCAGCCTCAAGGTCATTTCCAGCTGTCAAAGATAATGACATAGATAATTGAGTAATTGCAAGTATTCTAAGGTTTTGGCGAAAGTAGGTGGGTGGCAGTTTTGTTACGGAGCACACACATTTACAGTGCAGAGGAATTCATCCCAGCATACACAGCGAAATACATGTTCACATACAAAGTAAATACAGTACTGGTAGTATCAGCATCAGCATTAGTCATGGCAGAAGTTTACAACAATAACAAACTGTCTCATCTAAAAACACTGGTATAACAAAAGATTGATTCCAAAGCAGGTGGGCAGGCACCCATTTTCATCATATGACAGTTTAAACGAGCATCAGAAAAGTGACAATCAGGACATTGGTAAACGCACCAGTTCCTAGACTGCAAATACTCACCAGTTTTCTTTATCCTTGAAAACTTTCTGCGGAGACATTCCGCCATATGGACCTTGTAGTCATGTTCCAGCAGCACACTGTTACAGATTGTGCACTCCTTCACTGGAGCCTTAACCACTGAAGGAGAAACTTCCTCTGAGCTGTCCTCCAGCATGTCATCTTCGTCATGACTCGCATTATTAAGAGTATTAGCACTATCACTTAAGTTATCCTGTTGCTCTGGATAATTTTCCTTGGTGTCATGACCCAAGGAGTCCGAAATTGATTCTTCTTTCCTTGAGTCATCCTTTGATCGATAGGACAAGGATTCTCCTATGGATCCATCTGTCCTTGAGCTCTTCCTTGATCCACTGGAACAGGTATGAATGTCGGACTCATCTTTTCTTGGGCTGTTCTTCGATCCACCAGACAATGAGTCAACCATGGATAAATGCTTTCTCAGCCTCTTGTTTGAACTACCAGACAGGGAGTCAACAGACGATACATCTTTCTTTGGACTCTTCTTGGACCTACCTGCTAAGGAGCCAACAGTGGACAAATCTTTGTGCAAACCCTTCTTAGACCCTATCCTAGATCTGCCAGGCAAGGTGTCAGTAGCGGTTATATCCCTCTTTGAATTCTTTGTCGATTGACCAGACAAATCATCCTGGGAGACAGAAAGATGTTGCTGACTTCCTTTGCGGGATAACTTGTTCTTTCCCTTGACTCCCATGACCCGCTTTGCAGCCATTCTCTCCGCTGTTCTCTTATAGGGAGTCCAACCATCAGCGAAATCTGAAGATTGGTCATGAGTAGCATCCTTAGACATGTTGCCAGCTACTCCTCTTGGTTTGCCCATGGTATCATCCACTCTATGTCAATGCCACAAAAGCGGCAAGCACATACACAATTCCAATTCCTTTCATGCAGATAATACCATGCTTTTGGTCTTTGAAGTACTAAAATATCATTGATGTTACGACTTCCCACTTTTAGTGTAAGGTGAAACCAATGAGTCTTGTCGGTCAAGGCATCATTTCCCTCAAATGATTCACTTAATTAATATCATTAGGATCTTTAGAAGGCTGCTCTTCCTCTTTTATCCTTCTCATCAATGCCCCTAATCTATACTGCAATTGCTTCTTCTCCCTATTCTCATCAATTTTTCTGAGAGGATCTGTAACCCACTCAAAGTTATATCTGAAAATCAAAAACATAAATGTCATTAATTTATACATATAAAAGATATTGAGACTAAAAGAAGGAGCGTGCATACAATGTTGCCTAGCAATGGTTGCCATTGGATGCAATTGAGACAATGGAGACAGTAGATGGGATAACAGGCACATGCTCCTTCTTTTAGCTTTTCTATTTTATGGAGACATTTGTGGTCAATGAAACTTTATCAAGTGCAAGATAACTTTGGATAATATAAGAATAATAAGGTAGATTGTCACATATTATTATTATTATTATTATTGTGTTTATATAGCGCCAAATCCGTGAATCCGTTCAAAGACGCTGTACATCGAAGTAAACTGGGTAATTTACATAATATACCCGCTTATCCATAAACATGTTATAGGTAGCTCACTGAAATAAGAAATACATGCACACCACTAATAACCTTCTTCAAGTAAGTTTTCCAGCCCTGTTTAAACTGACTCAATGTATCAAGCGAACGAAGGTCGCTTGGTAGGGCGTTCCACAACATTGGAGCATTTTGACAGCAAAGGCACGTCTGCCAAGTGTCTTACAACTGGCCTTGGGAACCTTCAATTTAATTTCTTCGTTGGACCCCAAGGTATAGTGGCACATTTCGTTCTAATTATCAGTTCACTGATGTATTCAGGTGCCATATCATGTAATGCCTTGAAAACTATCATTAATACTTTAAAATCAATTTGAAACCGCACTGGAAGCCAGTGAAGCTGTGTCAGAGCTGGCATTATATGGTCAAACTTATCAAGATTTAGTACCACCCTGGCTGCCACGTTTTGAACACACTGTAATTTTTTAATGAGACATGCAGGTAGGCCACTTATTAAACTATTGCAATAGTCAATTTTGCTAGTGATGAAGGCATGTACGACTGTATTCACTGCCTCATTTGTGAGATATCTCCCTATGCTCTTAATATTATAGAGCTGGAAGTAAGCTGTACAACACAGCTTAGATATGTGGTTTTCCATGTTTAAATTTTTGTCAAATATTATGCCTAAATTACGCACTGACGTTACTGGTAATATTTGTTTTTCACCAACTTGTACCCCCTGGATGGTAACCTTCTCTAGCTGCTGCTTACTACCGAGTATAAGAAACTCTGTCTTGCTATCATTTATTTTAAGTCTGTTTGATAACATCCACTGCCTCACATCGCTGATGCACTCTTGGATGGTTATCAGTGCAGAGTCCTGGTTAGCTGAACCGTCGGGTCGGAATGCTAAGTACAGCTGATGGTCGTTGGCATTGCCATGAGCTTCTGGTAAATGTTGCCTGATAACTTGGAACAATGTTGCTGCATAGATTGTGAACAACACTGGTCCGAGGCAGGACCCCTGGGGGACGCGGTACTTCAGTAGAAACTTATCTGAAGTTGTTCCAGATACTTGAATTTGCTGCGTGCGGTTATCTAAATATGAGGCGAACCATCTAAGAGCCGCATCAGTAACCCCGGCCTCAAACTTCATTATTTCCATCATGATGGTATGATCAATGGTGTCAAATGCTGCACTGAGGTCCAGCATTACCCGCAGTGTAACGCACTGGTGATCCATATTTAGCACCAGATCAGACTGGACTTTGACGAGTGCTGTCTCTGTGCTGTGGAAGGTTCTGTAGGCTGACTGGTGTGCAGGTAGTGGATGAGGAAAAGGAAAAGGAAAGTATGATTGAATTGTTTGGGTCTCTGGGTCATGCAGCCTGTCTGTAATTTTTTGAGCGCTCACTCAAATTTAGTGAAGATATCGGCCAAACCAAAAGAGTGACCAAGTCAATTAGGCATTGTTTATACAAGTGGTTGAAACGTCACATGGACAGTGAAACCTTCTTGCATTTGTAGGAAGGAGGTGGAGTGAGGGGCCCATTGTCATCGTTGGCAGGGTGCCCAATTTTGCCTGGACTCATACAGTGGCTGGTCATGGTTTCGGAAGTGGCAGTCGATAGTATAACTTGATACAGCTGCTATCTCAGACCGTGTACCACGAAGAAAGATGATACTGGGTTGGTGCGATGTGACATTCTACAATTGGTGCCAGAGTAATTGGCTTTATTCAACAGATGGGATTATGATAGTCAGTCATTGTCAAATTTACTTCCCCGATCTCCCAGCCGGTCAAGTGGTGGGGAGGTAACCGGGAGGTGGGGGGGGGGGGGGGGGGGGAGGGAATCCAGGTGAAGCGGGTGGGTCCGGAAGAAAAATAATAAGTTGCACTCCTCGGACCCGACAAAAAAGTGATTTATACACTGGAAATTACGGCAGGTTGAATGTGTCATGTTGGTGGCATGCTAATGGACTAAACCATTATATATGCAAGAGAAAATTAGAGAAGTCAGTTAATTAAAGATAACTTAATCAATACATGAAATTAAAAAGGTGTGACATTGCAAATAAATGAGCGCTTTGCCTCAAACTGCCAGACTTGGAACTTTTTAATGACATGTGAAGGGTTTCATCTACGATGCTGTTACGAGCATCTACGACCCAGAGGCTGGGCTCGCGCTAGGACATTTTTTTCATTAGTCAATTTGGCTAATTCCGTGGAAAAACATTAGCCAAAATTAGCCAAATATATTGGTTATAAATTGGTTATGTGTTTGTAGTTGAAATTTTATATTCGCCATTTTGGCGCGTGTCCAGGAAGTTCTTATCGCCAAATCCCGAATTTTCTCGCCAAATGGCCAAATGGCCAAATGGCTCGCCAACGCGAGCCCAGAGAGGGGAGTCTGTGGCTGGTCAAAGTGTAAACCACCCCCCCTCCCCCCATTCATATAGGCCTATTGTGCTTGTGTTATCACAGAACCCTGGGCTGTGCATGGGCTGAGATTCTTCAACCATACATAGATTCATCAGGGTGTTCATGGCTAGTTGGGGGCCTAGTCCTGCAAGCAAGGATAAGGGTCTACAATCTTACCAATCGCTACGGGGAGGGCATCTGTACAGGGAGCTCCCTGTAGCGATGGCCTCAATAACACTGCCTACATTGTTAGCGGCAGTCACGCCTGCGCCCTCCTCTCTCAGACGCCTAGCCAGCTTAGTTTTAGTGAAAACCTCGTAACAGCACCACTCCCTGCTTTCCATGGAAACTTTCCAGGTGGGATTCGACCTTCGCCTTTCGGGTTGGTTTGAACTTACATGCCAGACATATAGGACAGTGAATATCACTGAAACGATCGTTGCATCCAGTGTCACACCCCTGACAGACTGGCAGTGTAAAAGCACTTCTGCAATCAGCATTCTCAGGCAAGATACTGCAATGCATATTCTCTGTGGTAGACATTTCTGAAGCTTGTGTGTGTCGGTCACTTGCAGCAACATATAATGATATGATTCCCAAAAAGCATTGCCTTATATATGAAAGGCCCATCTGAGTTACTGAGTAACACATTATTTTGGATTAATTGTTATTAAACAGTTACACCTCACACCTCGGTCACTGTGAAAACATTATTCATTTGATCCTTATGCAATTGTTCCTTATAACAGGCTTAGATGTTTGCCACCTTTAAAGTCCGGCATAGCCAAAATCTATATGTCAAACGAATTACTTGTACGCTTGTATTAAACGTCTATATCAATTAATTTGCTATAAGGCTATCAGGCTGCGAAGAAAGAATAAATACAGGATAAGTCTTCCATTTATTTATTCATGATCGGCACACTACTACATCGCTCTTTATGAGCGAGATGCCTCTGATTGGACTAGCCAGTCACACTCACACGCCCACCACCGCCCGCCGCCTCGCCATTGATAACATTCGATAACACTCACCCCCACCCCCCCCTCTGGGTAGCGTCGCTACAGGGCGCAACCACTGGTAAGATCATAACCCCTGTTGCAAGCAAGCCGCTGTGGCTACCGCCAATACTGGCAACAGCGACTGGACCCATATCTGAGCTGACTATGTTACCACTGGTTACATTTATGGAACTTACCAGAGCTGGCCTAAAGGCCAGAGCAGATAGCTTGCTGAATGTCAGCGATTGTGAGAGTTGGCATACAATTTACAAAAACCTTAATTATGTCATATATTTATCTCCTATATATTAATACCTGCCTAACTGAACACCTTTTATAATTCAAAAATATCTGTCCATTAGCATTAGTCACAGTGATTTTTGTAAAAGACTCAGTGCTCGGTTTTGTCAGAGCACCCTGTCGTAAGGCATGTTTTCGGCTGCCATTGCAGTTGTACTCTAAAGTCCAAAGTGGCCAATATTAATGGCCCCACTCCGTGTAACCATTGAAAACAATCATGGCGCCTAAGCGGTCCACGCAGACGTTGGGCTCTCGTTATGAAGCCTAGCGATTCGCACATAAGACATTTATTTGCTGAAAAGCAAGCTACAAATAAAAAGTCGAATGATTTGTAGTTTTGTTGGTTTTAAAAAAATGTGAAAACAGAAAAGATGTTAGTGTGAAATTGCAATTTTTTATGCCATCAGGAGCGTTTCACCAGCAAAAAGGCGGGCGTCTGCTGCCACTTTAGTGCGAGCCTGCGAGTGATGAAGTGGCCTTTCGTAACTATGGAACTAGTTGTGGCCCAGGCCAGGGAGAAGCACAGGCACTGTAATTGTGAAGAGATGGAGGGAGTGGGGAGGGTATCGAGCGTAAGAGTAGGACTAGGCCTAGGAGAAGGCAGAAGCCGTAATTTTTAAAATTTTCAATGACAATTTTTACTTACTTGCTGCCCGCGAATAGTGCAAACCCAAACAAAATCACTTGAACTCCAACAAGAATAGACGTAATTCGACCGGCTTGAGTTCCTCGTAAGAATCCCTTCTTTCTTAACAGCCCAATATTCCTCCCGGAATCCATAATTTGTTATCTGCAGACGTCTTCACGTTTCACTGTTTGGACCGCCATAAGTTTCCCCTCGACCTTGACCTTTCTAGACCTTCCTAAGCTAACTACCGAAATGATAAAAGTGTTCCTCTCTCTGCTCCTCACTGGCTAACCGACATGACATGACATGTTGGTGTTTTAGGCCACTTTTGTGCACATACAGGGTAAATTGGGCCGAGGAACCTCCCGGGACGATGAAGGATGAAGGAATGAAACATGCCCCAGATTAGGTGCCCGAGCCCGGATTCGAACCCAGGACCTATTGATCTGCGGTCTAGTGCGCTAACCACTACACCAGGGAGGCCCCCCACTGGCTAACCGAAACCCCAGGCAGTATTCAAGTCAAAACCTTTTACAAATGTGCACTGATCGTTCAGATCGCGTTGATGCTTTTAAATTGCAAAACGACACGCCCTGTTCAATCTATCGGAATTACATGGGAATGTGTAGTGTTTCTGGTCCCAGGCCCGAATGGACGCCGAAAGTTCTACCCGCCTGGCTAGAACTTTCTACCCAGGCGGGTTTCGAACCGGCGACCTTCCGCATCCCGAGCGAACACCTTACACGTTAGGCCAAAGGGAAATTCCCATTTGGCCCGAGGCGTTTGGTGTGTTTTATCCACCGGGCCTGGGCAAATAAACACTAAGGAATATCTAAATTAGAATAACTTACGAAGAATCTGCCAGACTGTAACATAATCTTGATTGGGTTATTAACATACATTCGTGAGTCTGGTAAGGGCTATATCCAGTCGACATAAGTTGGTAGTCAATCATTGTAACTCCTCCAGTAATTCTCGGCGCAGTCAGCCTCGTCATACCGCCTTCCCTTCCCCGCCAAATCCTCCATCACCGTGGCCAGAACGTTGCCAAAAATTGCACTCAGAAGGTGAATTTTTGCGCTTACATATGGGGTCACGCCGCTGGGTTGACCGGCCTGCCTGTCACGGTATTAGCCCATCGCACGGGTTTATGCCTTGATTGTATGAAAAAGTGGTACACGCGTCAGAAGTGCCTATAGTAACCGCCCCCACCCTCCTGCTGGGGATCCACAAGCTGTTAGTCTACCCGTTTGGGGTTAATAATTGCCTGTCGGTTGCAATATAATATATAGCCACAAGCCTTTGCTGCACAAGACATACGAACAAATAAACACCAAAAAGCAAAACTTTTAGCAAGAACACATTTATTGCGCACGCGAAGACTGACAAGTATAGCACGATAGACAGCGATTCGTTACAACGAAACAATCTGCAGACCACACTTCAGACAGCGACTGTCTCAATAAATAGTGTATATCAAACACCAGGAAGCAAAGTCCATGCCACTTAATACATCTATTCACTACGTGAGTCAAATATTCCTCCCTTAGCTGGTTATGATTAAAGTGAACACGTCACGCACGAAATCGCATAAAAGCCACCTCTGGTATCCAGATCATAGTTGTAAGGACAAACCCCTGCCTGATATCAATCGATTGTGAACGGACATTAACTGGATGTTGTCGAAGAAAAGGTGTTCTTAAGCACTAAGAGTACGGCACTACAGGAGCGAGGGGGTGTTCCCATATTAGCGTTCCGTGGAGTTTATTCGTAGACCCAGTCCTCGTCGCAGACCTTCCAGTCCACAACACCGTCCTTGCCGAACCACAGGTCGATCTCCTTGTTGGCGCTCTCAACGGCGTCACTCCCGTGGCAGATATTCCTACAAACAGACAAGACAAAATATATGATGATTAACGGATGATGCATTGAGAGACTTGCCCATGGCTGTGTACACTTGGATCTAACCAGGCGAATGAAGCCCTAAAACAAGAGTTTAGATAAAACGATTTCAGACTCTGGTGGAGCTTGCAGTCATGTCACCTCGCGCTTTCGGCGTAGCTGTATATTCACCTTGACAGCAACTCTTATTATTTATTCTGTTCCAGACAAAGGTCAAAGGCATACACGCAAATCATTCTTTTGTTATGTTATAAGTGATGATTCTTATCTACGAATAAACAGGTAGTGAGCGAATTTGGGATTGATTAACGCAATTGATAGTTTTCCTAATAAATAACTGTCGAAGACCGTGGCAGGTGTTAAGAGATAACTCTAATAGTTGTTGATTTCGTTCTTGAGAATTCAACGTATCAACACGTCATCCCGCCGTATGAGGGTTTTCATTGTACTTACCTTTCTATCTAGATCAACGTGAAAAACAAATATTCATAATATATGTCATACAGATACAAAATGTTGCGCTCAGCTTGCAGGTCCTATGGTTAAATGGGATGGGAGACGAGAATGTGAGATCGCTGGTGACTGACTCACCTTCCGACCTCGATACAATAGTCTCCACGGATGGTGCCTGGGGCAGACTTGAATGGGTCAGTCTCACCCAGCATCACACGGCCAGTCTTCACCACATTCTTTCCTTCCCACACCTGTAACGGACAAGCAACAATTACACATCAGAATATCACCACTGAACAAGAACTGTATCGCTTGCATATAGACCTATTTCCAAATATAATTTTAGTTCAAAGTAGAATGTGTACTTCAGCATCTGATTTATAAAGACATTGTTACTTAACACAAGCTCCACACATGATTCAGCTACACTTGTTCTTGTCAATTCCAAAATTTGGGCCTAAAAATGCAGCCATGTTGTCACTTTTGTTTATCAGACCAAATCTACAGCGTACAAGAGTACAGGTAATTTTGAGAACTATTTTTTTAGGGCCTACGCCCACCACTGTCATCATCAGCATGTTAGTATCAAATAAAGGTCCCTAATTAATTTTAAGCAAACAAATACCTGTATTCATGTAGTGATCCCAGGGTTATAAAACTTATGTTTGCAAGCCTGAAGAGACTGTATAGTGGAGGGAGTCTTATCATAGAGGGATGCCCCAAGATGGGAAGTTTTTCGCTCAAGTATCATAACACTCAAAATATAATAGTCATAGTCAACGACCTGATAAAGGAGGGACTGTATAATGTAGGGACTACTGTACTAGTATATTGTGCCACTTCATCTAACAATGCAAGCCAGTCCACAAGATGGCATTTCAATGGTAAACACTTTATTATCAAAGAACAAAAAATTCAAGCCATAATTTTAACTACCAGTATCTAACATGGTTCAACAAGTTCCATACAAACCAGACACTGCAATGCAACAAGCAATCAATACTTCAGATTGTTTAGTTCCATACACACCATGGGCACAACAGGTCCAGAAGCCATGTACTTAATCAGCTTGGGGAAGAATGGGCGATCAGCAAGGTCAGCATAGTGCTTGGACAGATGCTCCTCTGAAGCCTAGCAGCAAAATTGCAGGAGGAACAAAAACACACACAAATACATAAGACAGCACAGCAAATCCACTTCACAGATGACCTTGTACACATCTATGGCATGCTAGCAACAAACCAAGATATTAGTGGTCTCAAAATCAAAGCTCTCTTTGAAGCAAAATAAACATGAAGTAAACTGTAACTGTCAGGCACTGCTTCTAACTGATATGTAATAACTTTTTAGAATGGTGACACAAACCTGAAATATATTTCACATGATAAAATATTGCAATAAATTAATTTACCGAATACCCCAATAATTAATATTATTTTGTAATTCAATGCTATAATAAATGCATATATAGTCAGTGCATGACAATTAAGTTAGTGAAAAAGTCTCTACTCACTAATGGCTGGTACACACATGTTCATCAGTGTTAGTAGACACTGAAGATTAATCATGACAATATACTTTACCATTGGGACCACAGGCCCAGAACTCATGTAGGCTACTAGATCATTGAAGAATGGCTTAGCAGACAGAGCTTCATAATGCTGCTTCAATAGCTCTGTTGAGGCCTAAGACCAGTTCAACCAGTGTCATTGCAAATATCAATATCAGGTTTCATATTCTGGGCTCGCGCTAGGATATTTTTTTCATTAGCCAATTTGGCTAATTCAGTGGAAAAACATTAGCCAAATATTTGTTGAGGATTTTCTGGTTCCATTTGTTGAAAAAAACATGAATAAAAATGTGTTTGTAGTTGAAATTTTATATTCGCCATTTTGGCGAGTGTCCAGGAAGTTCTTATCGCCAAATCCCGAATTTTCTCGCCAAATGGCTATTGGCGAATGCTAACGCGAGCCCAGATATTCATTACATTATTTTAACATATTTTAACTGTAATTCACATATATATTAAATTTGCACACCATTTCAAATATAGTTAATAAATCTTATATAACTTAGTTTTTGCATCGAGAGATAACACATTCGGAAAATGAATTTATGGCATCTCTATTCATACTACCATCTGTGCCTACCATTGTTAACTATTGCCCGTAATTGTATTTAACAGTGTTCACACCAATGGCAATTATAGCTAGTATACTAATGCTTGTAGTCAAAGGCAGAAAAAACTGACAGATCTGTCTTTCTAGTAGTTTGGCGACAGAGCGTTTTCTGCCAATGGCGTGGCAGTATGGAGAAATATTCTTTATGTCATAAAAAAGGATAACATCGCATTACAAAAGTAAGTGTAGTATCATTAAAATGGTCTAGTGTTGCTTTCTCACGTCAGGAATTTTGAGAGTGATCGAGGCAAATTATGGGCCGAAACATGTGTCTACGGCATTTATGACTTTGACTGTAGGTGCCACTTCCCCTTGCCAGCAGCTATTAACACAGTGTACAGAATGTCTGAACCTCAAAGTCAGCAGGTACTCAAAAGCTGGGGGTGAATCAGGTCTATATAGCCATTTCCTTACAGCTTTTGATCAATTGACACATTGAGCAACCTCACTTGCCACAAACACCTATTTAGACACTGCAGTAAAGTTAAATTCAGTGCACCCATAGCTCTGACATCCAAAGTTACCACCACCAAGGTGAAGGTTTTGAACAGCACAACACTGTTACTGTGTAGAGTCTTTTCGAAAGCTCCCGGCATTAAATGTGTCAACTAATTTCTAAAATATTGGCATTTTTGCAATTTACAAACTGTATTCTTACTCCTGATGCTTTACTGAAGTCGAAAACCAGCAAAATATCTGAAATATAAGCGATTTAAGAGTTCAGTTTGTGCACGCTGCCATGCTTGTTTTCTACATCAAAAAGTGTTGTGCTATTCAGAACCTTCACCTGGGTGGTGGTTTTGATGTCAGAGCTAGTGCACCCATAGCCTGAATGTTCAGACGTTACAGTCTTGACACTTGTTCTTGTGACTGTAACGTCTGAACACAGGCGCCTGAAACACCAGCCCAGCACGGGGGGTAGTCTAAGCTAGTACCTACCCCAATAATAAGAGAACAGGTATGCAACGAAAAATGTAAACAAAAGACAAAAGCGCCTCAGTACGAATATACGCAAGCGCCGCCCGTCAGCAATCTAGTCATTAAACATACGTTTGGTAGCCAAGCTTCCTGTTTCACTTCCTTTTTGCACGATTTTCACCCCTGATTCGTCAATATCGACAAAAAACATCACTCCACAACTCTCAGCGGGCCGCCACGACCGATCGCCAAATTGAGTGATACGGGCTAACGACTTTAAACGCGACATTGAATTTCTGATTGGCTAAAAATGAGACATTTTGTCATTGGCTGTCTGCTGGGGGCGGGTTCAATTTAAATTTTATGTCAGCTCTTGCGGGGTTGCCCTGTCATGCGTGTGTGCATGCTAGCAGACTGTAGAAAACATGACGGCCATACGGGCCCAAACGCACATCCTTTCTTGGTAAGTTGACCATAAATTTAAATGATAAATAATAAAATATCCCGCAATATAAACTAAATCTAGATTTTAGATCTACAATATTTGTTAAGCAAATGGGCAGGCTCTATAAACTTAATTGGTAGGTGCGGTAATGTGCTTAATGGTTGATGGCAAAGGCACTACGTTAATCGGGGGAGGGGGGGGGGGGGTATGGGGCCACCTCACCGGCCGTACGTACAACGGTTTTGAGGCGCCCTACCCACCCCCTCCTCCCGCTCTCCAATGAAGGCGAGTGGGGGGGGGGGGGGGTAGAGGGTGTGGTGGTTGTATAATGTCGGGTGGCCCCCTACCCCCCCCCCCCCCTACCCCTAACTCCACCGCCCTAGCTTCCTCGACTGAGATCAGTTATCAAGGGCTGCTCTGAGGCGGCGTGCCCCCCCGACCCCGTCGCAATTTTTCAGTGTCCCCGGTCATCAAAAAATTGGTGGATCCCAGTGGCGGATCCATCGGGGGGGGGGGGGGGGGGGGGTGCTACTGCGGCTATAGCCCCCCACCCCCTGGTCAAGCCGCAGAAGCCCCCCCCCCCCCGCCCGCACCGACAGGTTTAGCCCCCGAGAATAAAGCAGCCTATCGCTGTCCACGAGCAGCAACCTAATGCTGGAGAAGGACCAGTGCCCGCCCCCCCCCCCCGCTTCCGCCGCCTATGCACTGTAATCTCGAAATTCAAGCCCCCCGGGCCAGGCGCGGATCTAGAGGGGGGGGGGTGTTACCGGCGCACCCCCCCCCCTCCAGGTCGCAAGTTTTTCAGAGAGCATTCCCCCGCCCCCCGGTCGCAAGTTTTCACACAGCACTCCCCCCACCCTCTAGCAAATTTCTAGATCCGCCCCTGCCCCCCCCCCCCACCCCGTAAAGTTTGGATTCGCCCCTGTAGTATGCCCTGTAATCGCGAAATTCAAGCCTCACCACCCTCTAAAGTCTGAATCCGCCCCTTTACCTCCAAAATTCGCTATTTTGTTCAGAGCTGCCCCCCCCCCCCACCCCCGCCCCCTTTTTTTTTAAATAGCTGGATCCGCCCCTGAGTTATGGTGATGGGGCCGGGGGGTAGGAAGCTACCACACCGCTGCATTAGGGTGGCCCCCTACATACCCCACTCTGATGTCAGTACATCATAGGGGGGGGGGGGGGTGACACTTTCAGTGATCCCCCGCCCCCCGGAGTCGTCAGTTTTTAAATATCAGCTCTGTATGGGTATCTTTTTTCTGAAACAAATATCCGCTCTCGTCTAAACGTCTATAGGCACCCGTGGAACCCTGCCCCGCCCCCCCCACCAACAGATTTGTATAATAGTGCCCCCCCCCCCTTCCTTCCCGGTGGAATATATAGCCTGCAGTGACGGAATTAATTAAGCAGGTTAAATTTTAGGCAATTACAAAAAAAAAATCAAGACGCTATTTCATTGTTCTTATTGAAATTCATGAAAAATATTGAGGGTATTTGGGATTCATTTTGGCCCCAAAGTCATTTAAGAATTGTTCCCAGATTCATTATACAAAGTTGTCAACACGGCAGAAATTATATATTATTGCATTGTTATGATCAGCGTAGGTCGCCGCGCACTGCCTGATGGCGATGCAACAAGCTCTCAACTCGCGCACACTTGCCAGGGCATGCTGTCCACGTGTTTTTATATTTACCAACATAGCAGCTCACGCTCTCAACCAATGAGAGTACTTCATTCTACCCCACGCAGAGACCAATCAGCGCCCTCAGACCTCGTCAGCCCGTAACGCTCAAGACGATCGGTCGTGGCGGCCCGCTGAGAGTTGTGGAGTGATGTTTTTAGTCGATATTGACAAATCAGGGGTGAAAATCGTGCAAAAAGGAAATGAAACAGGAAGCTTGGCTACCAAACGTATGTTTAATGACTAGATTGCTGACGGGCGGCGCTTGCGTATATTCGTACTGAGGCGCTTTTGTCTTTTGTTTACATTTTTCGTTGCATACCTGTTCTCTTATTATTGGGGTAGGTACTAGCTTAGACTACCCCCCGTGCTGGGCTGGTGTTTCAGGCGCCTGTGGTCTGAACATTCAGGCTAGTGCACCCATTGCAACAGTCAGCTCGATTTGCAACTTCAAGTTTATTTACAAAATGTTACAGTTTCAAGCTTACATTGCATACCTTTTCTTTGTTTCTTACATCAAAAAGGGACGAGTTAGTCAAGTAATTATTTTATCAAGTTAATAGCCAGGGTTCTCTGACTGACATTTCAACTGCTCAAACCGCCTGTGCTGTCACAAACTGCGACCAGGCATCGGGCCGGCAGTCGGCGCCACCGGCAAACTTACATGCATGAACTTCATGGCCACCAGCTTGAAACCTTTCTGCTCGAACCTCTTGATGATTTCCCCCACAATTCCTCGGTGAACGCCGTCAGGCTTCACCATGATGAAAGAACGCTCCCTGTTGGCCATGACTTCTGTGAAAACTGTGAGAAAATGGAGAGAAGTGTAGCTACCATGCGCTCGCTGTCAAGGTCGGAGCAAAAGAGGCGGAAACACGTGATCGTTGCAGACACCTGTCACTTTCGCTCGCTAGGTGGCGTGACGTTTTTTTGACCAAGCGAACGCAGCGACACCGTTGCAGCAGCAGCGTGGCAAAAAAAAACCTTAGTAGCCAATATATATAGCAGTTATGTGCACACTATTTGGGCATTTCAGCTTCAGATTTATGCTATTTTTTTTTTTTAGTCTACCCACAGGAGCGTCGATCGCGGGTGGGTGGGCAGGTGGGGCGGCAACACTCAGACACGACTGCTTTCGCCGACTCACTCCGCTTCATAAGCATGCGTAGCGCCACATAGCGAATGGAACACTCATATATGGTCATGTTGCTCGGTGTGTGTGTGTCTGTCTGTCTGTAATGCAACGCATTATCTTTCGAATGCCTTAACATCGTCAGGCTAAGTTCGTAGATGGTGCATCGATATGGGTGCATCCTTGAAAGTGGTACCACAATTGTGACATCGCACTCGGAAAATAAAGTTGTAATTAACTGTTGCACAAATTAACTTTGTGGATGTGAGGCATCAGTGTCTATATTATTGGAAAAATACAAGGGGAAGATAGTTTTTTTATTAATTGTGAGACTTTGACACTAAAGAAAGTGTTTTAACAGCTGTTGTGAGGTCATTTTAATTCAAATTATCGCTTTACTTTGTAATATCGAAAATGAACATTACGAAAATGAATATTAAATGATAATCTGGCACAATTTACAATATTATATATGTTATGGGTGTAAGCTTCTATGACTAATTAACCCACGGCCACGGTGTGATCTTTCATTCCTTTATTATTAAATCGCAGTAACCAATGATCCGGTAGTGTCGTGGCCGGGGATAAAACGTAAGCGATTCCAGTATTCAAACAGTGTGTCTGTTCCCTTAAATTCCTCTGGAGCAAGTGGCGCGGGAACGCGCGTCGGGAGCCAGTCCGCGAATCCCCGCGCAAAGGCTCATGGGAGTCAACGATCAAATAAAATTATTACTTCCCTAAACACCGAAAACCCATTGCCGACCCGGCAACATATAAATGGTTTTCTTATGTTAAAAAAACATCCCCATCGTGTTTACACGCGTTTCTCCACAACAGTAAATATGAGTAAATTGAATCGTTTCTTTAGCAGGATCAAAATTACCTTGAAAAAATTGAGTCATATGAGCCCCGTTAAACCAGAATATCTTTTTAGATTTTTACGTTACAGCTTTTTTTCATCTCACGGACATAACGTATCTAACTTGACAAAGCTGACGTCTGTTAGAACCCAAAACGTCATAGTGACCAAAACGTCATACCTTGGTAGAATGAAATATACAGTTTAAAGTTCAATTTCAACCATCCCGGTTATCGCCCACACAACCCTGCGTGGCGTTTCTGAAGGAGACAGAGCGGGGCCACTCGGAGCTAAAGGATTGATTGATTGACAATTAGAGACCTCTTGGAGGCCGAAATTTGCGAATTAAGGTGCAGGAAAATAAGGAAATCTAAGGTTTCTTGGAATAGAAGGTTCCAAGGGATGGACCCGGAGGGAGGGGGGGGGGAGGCGATCGATACCATATTCCATCGTTTATGAAAGCACTTAAATATATCTGAAACTGAAGAGTTACTGCCTCATATAATCATAGCCCCCGTCAACAGACACTGCGATCGAGGCACAGTGTGAAACTGTACATTTGCTCCTGGATGGCTCAGACCGTGTGATCTGACGTTTTCGTCACTATAACGTTTTGGGCCCTAACAGACGTCCATCACTTTATGACATGGACACACTGACGTCCGTCACTATGAATGTTCGCTGAGATGGGTGAAGAGTAAAACGACGCTTGCTCGTGTTCATTGGACATGGAGGCCAAAATCGGCAACAATAACACACTGGGCAAAGATATAATTAATCCGCGAATTAAGCTTGCACCATCCATAGGAACTGAACTGAACTGAACCAATATTATTCTTTGTCAGAAGCGCAAAGCGAAAAAAAGGGATTGCCAAACGCCGAGATTGATGCTCAGTCGAAAAAAACAAGTGCGGTAGAACGCGTTAATATGTCGGCCCGAGGTCTTTCTACGATTAAATATTGTGTTTTTTTATTTGAGAAGGCAGATGGTGGTTTATAATGTTGCATCTATCAGAGTCGACAAGCCAGCCTAAGGATGTAAATTGTCAAGTTATGTCCGTGACTATTCACAAAATAGTATCACATATTATTCTTATATTCAGCATCTATGTTGTACTTTCTTTTTAGCTTATTGATGCATGACATGAAATAAAAATTATTTTGATACGTTTTTGGAACGTTGGCCTTTGTCAATATATACCTATCATGTTTAGAGTTGGACATAACATTTAACCACACTTAAATTGTCTGACTCAAACGTTATGTCCGTCACATTTATGTCCACGGCGTGTACGTGTTGCCTACCTTCCGGTTGTTTGCCTTCCCTCGCCTCACATACAAAATCGGCTAAAGCTGTCATTGGAAGCACAACTAACCACTGAAGTTCTGTGCATATCCGAATTATAACCATCCGAGTATATTTATGTAATGTATGAGCGGTTAGGCAGTTGATAAACCAGAATGCGGTTGTCTCATGAGTGACTGTCAGCGTCAGGCGATCTGATGTGCTGCGCGGGGTTTTCCATGTCGTATGACGTAATAATCATCATGACGCGCGTGTCTGCCCGCGTTATCTATGGTTACGTAACAACGTTCCTGGACTGAGCAGGTGAGGACAATAGGGCTGTACAGTCACTTCGGGATCTTATCGAGACCCCACGAGACAGGGATACCTATGCTCTGCGTCAATGCCTAGCATCAGCAGCCTGTAGGTGCTGCCTACCTTCCGGTTGTTTGCCTTCGCTCGCCTCACACACAAGATCGGCTAAAGCTGTCCTTGGAAACACAACTAACCACTGAAGTTCTGTGCATATCCGAATTATAACCATCCGAGTAGATTTATGTAATGTATGAGCGGTTAGGCAGTTGATAAACCAGAATGCGGTTGTCTCATGAGTGACTGTCAGTGTCAGGCGATCTAATGTGCTGCGCGGGGTTTTCCATGTCGTATGACGTAATAATCATCATGACGCGCGTGTCTGCGCGCGGTATCTATGGTTACGTAACAACGCTCCTTATATGGACTGAGCAGGTGAGGACAATGGTGCTCCGTTTGTTGCAGAACTGTAAACATCGATGGTTTGGCTCAAAATACAACGCTTTCAACGGTCTCATCGAACGGACCACATGCATTATGGAGAGATAAATGTCTTGTCTTTAACTATATTATGATTTTATAGTTAACAATGCCTGGACCAAAGCAAACAAAAAATAGTTTCAGACCCACTCGATTCTTTACGCACAAACCGCGCAGCTGGCCGGTTCCCAACACTAAAACGTTGACTACAATGAGTGCGCGTCGCGCAGTTGCAGCAAGGCACTAGCGTGATGCGCACTCGTTCTAAGAGCACGTGTTTTTTTGTTGGTCCCCAAAAGACCTAAACCGGAAACAGATTCCGCGAGAACTGTACAGCCCTATGGTGCTCCGTTTGTCGTAGAACTGTAAACATCGATGATTTGGCTCAAAATACAACGCTTCCGACGGTCTCATCGAACGGACCACATGCATTATGGAGAGATAAATGTCTTGTCTTGAACTATATTATGATTTTGTAGTTAACAATGCCTGGACCAAAACAAACAAAAAATAGTTTCACACCCACTCGATTCTTTAGGCACAAACCGCGCAGCTGGCCGGTTCCCAACACTAAAACGTTGACTACAATGAGTGCTCGTCACGCAGTTGCAGCAAGGCACCAGCGTGATGCGCACTCGTTCTAAGAGCACGTGTTTTTTTGTTGGTCCCCAAAGGACCTAAACCGGAAACAGCACCCGCGAGAACTGTACAGCCCTATTCCGCATCTTTTTTGTGAATTTGGAAGTAAATATCTTAAGGCATACGAAAGATAACGCGTTGCGTTACAGACAGACAGACAGACAAACCGAACACACCGACAATTTTCGTCTTAAAAATGACAAGTGCCCCCCCCCCCCCCCCCCCACCGCCCCCCTGTCAGTTTTCGCTAGTGAGCAAGAAATTAGCTAGGTTTATAGAATAAGAGTAGGCCTAACCGCGAATCTGTCCTCGAAAGCCGCCCTCGCAACAACTTAATTGTCACTCTTATGCCTATATATGGACTGGTTATGAGCAAACGGCTGATAAGACGAGATTGTCGAGAAAGACGAAAATCGGGGTGATACTTGAACATACCGACTGTGACTATGTACATGCAATATCGACAGGGTTATTGGCCGAAGCGTCACGTACGCGCCGTCAGTCATTTGGCGTATCGAGGCTCTATAATGGAATTGGCTATGTTAAAGTGTAATTATTTGCAAGCGTCTAAACTACTGGTTCGATTTCGAAGCCATTTGGCAAACATGATGCCAGTAATATGGGTACATATTCCACCACATATGAGTCATATACCTGCATTCATGTAGTCACAGCGATTTGTTGGCACTTTTGGCAATTTCAAAATTGATCATCCAATAACTGGAAAACTAAATGTGAGGTGCGCCTCTCTCTGAAGAATACTCTCAAACAAATCGTAAATATCTAGACCCAATATTAACGGATTTACGCGGGAAAACATGTTTCGGAACCTTGACCTTGCGGTGTCCTTGCTATGATCTTGACCTTGGATGTGGATTATAGCCGTTTGTGCCAAATACTAATGTTATGTCCTACGCAAGCTTGGTTGATTTTTTTTACCTGCTACTTAACATAGAGGTTCGGTTACCCACCACACCTCCTTCTAAGGAAGATAAGAATAATTGCAGCAGGTTTGTATCAAAAGTATATGCTGCCGGGTCGGCAATGTGTTTTCGGTATTTAGAGAAATACTAATTTTATTTGAGCGTGACTCCCATGAGCCTTTGCGCGGCGATTCGCGGACTCGCTCCCGCCGCGCGTTCCCAGGCCACTTGCTCCAGAAGAACCGAAGGGAACAGACACACTGTTTGAATACTGGAATTGCTTACGGTTTATCCCCGGTCACGACACTCCCGGATTATTGATTACTGCGAATTAAGAAACGAAAGATCACACCGTGTCCGTGGGTCCATTAGTCATCGAAGCTTACACCCACAACATTTTGGCGCAGTCGGCAGGATCATCTGGAGCAAGCCACGGTGTTAGTGACGCAGTGATCCGGGAGATTGGATAAAGGAGGATGTCTGATGACGAGGACGTCACCGTGCCCGACCTGCTGGCGCGAGTCAAGCAGCTGCAGGCGGACCAAGCGAGGAGCGACG
This sequence comes from Arenicola marina, assembly GCA_964019135.1. NCBI lineage: Eukaryota > Metazoa > Annelida > Polychaeta > Arenicolidae > Arenicola > Arenicola marina. The sequence continues at coordinate 33,922,695 of OZ025260.1, read as the reverse complement.
CTGCTCTTCGTGTACTTCAAGCCGACAAGTCTCATCCTCAGATAATCCACGTCCCGCGTGAGCGGAAGATATCAAAATTCGGTGGATATAGAGGACTTTGTAGTTGACGTGAGACACGCCATTCAGGCCCGCGGCCTGACGGACGTAGAGGGCGTCGATTTCGTGCTAGCACATCTGGAGGGCCCTGCCCGGAGGGAGGTACTGCTCCGACCTTCGCCGATGCGTCTGGCTAGCGTTCTTGACGTACTGACGTCGGTTTTCGGGGAGACGCGCTCTGTTGCACATCTGATAAAGGCGTATACGATCGCCGCCAACGCGAGGAAGAGTCCATGCGGGCTTTTTCGTACGGTTTGTCTTCGTTAGTGACCAAGGTGAAAGGCCTGGATCCGAGCGCTCTTTCCAAGCCGGAGGTGGTGCTGCGCGACCAGTTTGCGGACGGCGTGGGCGACCTTCACCTACGGCGCCACCTGAAGGGCGTCATTCGGGGGTGTCCGGAGAGCACATTCCTTGACCTTCGCGAAGAAGCCATCGCATACAGCGAGGAGGGTGAGAGAGTTTCGGCCACACCTCATGCGGTCGAGTGCAACGCCATTCGATTTTCGTCGAGAGCGCCACCCCCGGTGCAAGCCCCATCTTTGGCGGGGGATGTGTCGGAGACTTCGGCATTTGTGATGGCTCTACGTGCTCAGGAGAAGGCGTTGCTGAGCCTGACTGAGATGATCCAGCAGATGGCGGCCACCCAGGCTGCCGCGGTGACACACCTGGCGTCGAGTAACCCACATGGACCGTTGACGCCACTTGGCGGCCCAGAGACGCATCGGCGGGAAACCCGCATTTGCTGCCATTGCGGGCAGATTGGCCACCTGGCAGAGGTTTGTCGGCGGAAGAGCCAACCTTCACAGACGGCACAGCACTCGGAAAACTGCCACCCCGCACCGCAATGAGCCCGGCGGTGACAACAACTTTTTTGTCGATATATGCAACCGATCGCACGCACGCTTAGCAAACGAGCACTCGGTTTACAACCGATTTTCGCTACGAATTGGACGAGTCTTCAAAAATATTTGGCTACATAAGTTATAGGAATAATCCAGGAAGATATTTCTATACTCAAAACGACGGAAATTCTGCATTTGTGGTGACTGTGAACCATATAAACTTTATACCTCAGGACTATTGAACAGGCAAGGCGACATATTTATTCTCGCACCTGCTGCCTGTTACGAGTTAAGCCTAGGTGCTAATCCCCTAACAGCAGGTATGAAGTGCGAAGGACTGCCCACCGGCCCGTGTCCTTTCAGCCGTGACGGGCTCGGCGTAGAGCTCACACAGGGCGACTTGACGCTGTGCGCCGATTGCCGCGACGTTCGCTTCCCAGCCTGCGGGGGAGCCCCACCCCCCTCCCAGCCGAACCCCGGCCTCTGTGTGGATGCCTGCCGGAAGACGGACTTCAAGTTGGACACCATACGGTGCTTTCTCTGCCGGGTGTGGTTCCACCAGCTGTGCGTCGGGGCCACGGAGGCAGAGGCGGCGGGCCTGTGGACTTGCCCCACATGTCGGACGGTACCCAGTTTTGTCATGAGCCTCCACGCCATGGTGACAACACTGAAGACCACCCTGACGGCAGTAAACAAGCGACTGACCAGACTGGAGGACCGAAACAGCGGCTTGCAGAAGGACGTAAAGAACTAGCCCTGTTGCATGCCCCTCCCTGGCTTATCCGCTCTGGGGAGCGGGCCGGAGGGCCATGAAGCCAGTGTCGGTTGCGATTGTTGATTTAAAAATCAGCGCCCTTCGGCCGTCGATTACAGAAAGTACAGAAATAAACGGTCCTTATCAATTTGTCAAGTTGTTCTTCATACCTTTATAGTTCCAAGGGCAATGAGATTGAAAACAAACAAAATCCACCACTTTTTGTACTGGTGAAAGTTTTCAACAACAATTTTCAACAACTCTCTCCGCCGCCATGTCGCTGTTACGTCACAGTTCTCGTCGATCTCCCGGCAGACGGAGCTCGTTACTCACATCACAATTTTTCCTAGGACTATGGCGTAAGCGTAACGCCCTCTGCCGGGAGATCGACGAGAACTGTGACGTAACAGCGACATGGCGGCGGGGAGAGTTGTTGAAAATTGTTGTTGAAAACTTTCATCAGTACAAAAAGTGGTGGATTTTGTTTGTTTTCAATCTCATTGCCCTTGGAACTATAAAGGTATGAAGAACAACTTGACAAATTGATAAGGACCGTTTATTTCTGTACTTTCTGCAATCGACGGCCGAAGGGCGCTGATTTTTAAATCAACGCTCACAACCGAAACTGGCTTCATGGCTCTCTCTCGTCTCCTTTAGGTGCGAGGTCAAGAGAGCCATGTGTCAAGGCTAGTAAAGAACAAGACCGACCGCTGCGACAAGCTGACGAAGGAGGTTTCACACGTGAGACGGGAAAACGCCAAGCTGACTGCCAACATCCAGAAGACGACATGGACAACACTACGGGCCGGACAGCCAGACAAGACGCTCCTCATCGGGACAAGCCTCATCAGAGACGTTGACGAGAGGAAGCTGAAGGACACGAGCGTCATCAGTGTCTCTAGAGCGACACTTCCGACCCTGACGGACCGACTGAAGGCCATCCCCAAGACGTTCAAGCGCATTGTCATCGTGGGAGGGGGCAACGACTGCTCCAATCGCGGCACTTCCCTGGACACCATCGTGGAGCGCTTCAGTAAGTTCATCCGGGCTGCCAAGGACAAAGCTGCCTCCGTGATGGTGTCTGCCATCTGTCCACGACTTGGCACGGAGATGAGGGAACGCATCGACATGGTTAACTCCGGCCTGCAAGGACTATGCGACGATATGGGATGCGACTTTACCGACAACTTCCCCCTGTTTAGGCTTAATGACGGATCCTTCACCGACGGATACATGACGAATGACGCGACACATCTGACGTGCAAGGGCCAGAACAGACTCTGCCAACTGCTCAAGTTGACACCAACAGACGATGCGGACAAGTACAAATACGTCTGTACCCGACCCCGTACCGGGACCAGGACGACGACATAACGCGACAATAGACAGGAGACCTGCGTATCGCATCGCCGACCGCGGAGAACGGGACCGTGACGGAGACGACTGGACCCAGGTTCAGCGACGGCACTGTGACGGAGGCAAGTGGACGCAGGTAGAGGGACGGCACCGTGACGGAGGCGAGTGGACACATGTAGAGCGACGGCACCGAGCCCGACGAGAGGCGACAGACAGATCCCGCGCGACAGAGAAGACGAACGACCAGCCTAGGTGTTACTACTGCGCGGAGGAAGGACATGTGACTGACAACTGCCGACATGGACACTACGTCACTTGTTACAATTGTGGTCGCTCGGGCCACAAGGCCAAGTTTTGTAAATAGGTATTCGGCAATGGAGGAAGGGCCGATATGTTAAGTGATGGCTCCACTGACGATTTAATATTATGTAGCAAGTCTGATTTACATTTTATGAATGAGGGGAGCTGTCAATGTGATTTTACTGGGCAACTGGGCAGTAAAGCCCATATTTTAAGCGATCTAAACGACACAGATGTTGTACATTGTAATGATGAGCTTTGTTTTATGGAAGATGACATGTCACGTGATGTTTTAACGATACCATGCAAGGTAAAAGAGTCAAAAGATATTTTAAGCCGTGCTGCAGATAGTGTAAGATACCGGCCTGATCAGCCTTTTATGATAAATGAGGATCATACATGTGCCCCTACCGACACAATAGCTACACCCAGGTATAATGAGGTAAGGCACGACCCCACATCTGTCCAGGACTGCCGCAATCATGAAAAGGTAAGCGAACGACAGGAGAATTTAGTGGCAGCGATCGAAGCCAACGAAGATGAAGAGTTATTTGGGCTCCCGCCATTTCATCAGAGAAATGTAAAAAATCTCAAATAGCCCACATTAATATAAACAGCGTACGACATAAGTTTGGACCGCTTAGCCAAGCACTGGGCAAAGGCGCATTAGATGTCTTGTTCATTCAAGAGACTAAGTTAGACGATAGTCTTCCGGCAGACCAATTTACTTTAAATGGGTACAAGGTCCACCGAAATGATAATACAGACAGCTCTGGAGGCATACTGGTGCAGGTAACAGACGACATACCACACCGGCGGCGCAAGGATATAGAAATTAATGAAGACGAGAAGGGGCGTATCGAATCCCTGGCAATAGAAGTGACGCTGAATGCTGAAAAGTGGCTCTTTCTCAGTGTATACAAAGATCGATAGCCTTCTGAATGCAATCGCTGCTGAACAGGTTAACCTTGTACTGTTGGGAGATTTAAATGTAAACATGTTAAGCCATAAAAATTGTCTGAATGACGTATTAAAGGTCTATGGTACTAAAAATATCGTTAAGTCACCAACTTGTTTTAAAGGTAAAATACCGACCTTAATTGATGTTGTGATTACAAATGTGTCGAAGCGCTTACGAGATGTATCATGTATTGATACGGGCCTCAGCGATTTTCACCATATGGTTTGCGTAGCAACGAAAATAGAAGTTCCCATTCGGCAGCAGAAACGTGTCTATTATCGAAGCTTTAAACATTTTGATGAGATTACATACAAAGACGATCTAGCATCGGTACCTTTTCATGTAGGTGAAGTCTTTGAAGATGTTGATGATTCATATTGGTTTTGTAGCACATTGATCAAAGAGGTCGTTGATAGACATGCACCAACCAAGCAACGGGTAGTTAAGAATAACTGTGTGCCCTATTTGAATAGCCATCTTCGCAAAGCCATAAATGTAAAAAATATGCTGAGACGGAAGTACGAGCAATTGAGTAGTCAAGAGAATTGGGAAAAATACAGAAAGCAAAGGAACCTCATTGGACGTCTTCGGAAAGTAAGCATGCAAAAGTACATATAGGGGAAATGTAGCGAAGCTACGACTAACGGGAAGGGATTCTGGAAAGTTGTAAAACCACTGATATCAAGAAAAAACGCAAGCAGCGGAAACGTGTTACTGAAAGAGCCAGACGAAATAATATCAGATCCATCAAAGGTAAGTGACATATTTAATCAATATTTCATAGACGTTGCCAAAGACATAGGCCAACAAGATGACATACCAGATGATCAACCAATAGACGAAACCCTTCTTTATCACAAAGACCATAAATCCGTTATGGCTATAAAGGAAGGTAACCAAGGTATAACGGAAACTTTTAACTTTCGGGCAGTAAGTAGCCACGAAATATACAATGCACTTAAAGGCATTGACGTGTCGAAGGCTAGTGGCTACGACAAGATACCTCCGAAGCTTATCAAGCTGGGAGCTGCCATTCTGTGTGAGCCATTAAGGTATGTGTTAAATATGACGATTAATTGTAATACGTTTCCAAAAGAATTAAAATACGCTGAAGTCACACCAATTTTCAAGAAGAAGGACAACTTAAATAAGGAAAACTACAGGCCAGTAAGTGTTCTCCCCTGTATCTCCAAGATATATGAAAAAATATTGTGTGACCAGCTTATGTCCTTTATGGAACCCAGGTTATCGCCCAGACTATCTGGGTTTAGAAAGGGACACAGTTGTCAAAGCCTACTGATGCGCTTAGTTGAAGACTCCAAACATGCATTAGATAATAATCAAGTTATGGGAGCTATACTAATGGATCTCTCAAAAGCATTCGATTGTCTTCCACACAGATTATTGATTACCAAGCTGAACGCTTATGGCATAAGTAAACAATCATGTACGCTAGTTGCAAGCTATCTTACGAACCGCGAACAGAGGGTAAAACTAGGACATAATCGGAGCGAGTGGCTTACCCTCAAGAAAGGAGCACCACAGGGATCTGTTTTTGGTCCACATTTGTATAATGTATTTACGAATGACCTGCTAGTATCCACCGCACGGGAAACCGATAAGTATAATTATGCTGATGATAATACTGTGGCGGCTCAAGGTAAGGAGTTTAACAAGGTTAAAGTAACTCTAGAGAAGGCGTTATCGGAGATAACAACGTGGTTCGTCGACAATTACATGAAAGCGAACCCAAGTAAGTACCAGGCAATTGTGTTTGAAAAGAGAAACGAATTAAGTCAGCACAGATCGTTTTTGATTTCTGGAACAGAACTGGCCGCACAACAGGAAGTAACATTACTAGGTATTCAACTGGACGCTTGGTTAACTTTCGGCAACCATATATCAAGTTTATGCAAGAAGGCTGGAAAAAGGTATCAATGTTTTAGCTAGAGTTTCTAAATCAATGGATGTTGATAGCAAACTTACGTTATTTCATGCTTTTATTCTTTCACATTTTAATTATTTTCCCGTTGTATGGCATTTTTGTGATATGAAGAATATGCGTAAGATTGAAAAGATGCAGGAGCGTGCATTGAGATATGTGTTTAATGACTTTAGATCAGAATACGCAGAGTTGAGGAAGAGAGCGGGTAGACCATTGCTATATGTTGAACGATTGCGTTGCATATCATTAGAAGTTTACAAGAGTATCAACAAGATTGGGCCTACCCAGCAAACACCTAACGTTATGCTAACGTTACCCGAAAGTTATCACTTCGTTATCGTTATAACGAAACCTTCCAAAAACGTTATGGGAACGTTGAATAATTTTAGGATTATAATGTAACCTTCCAAAAACGTTTTGGGAACGTTAATTACTTTTAGGTTGTAATGTAACCTTCCAAAAACGTTTTGGGAACGTTGAATAATTTTAGGGTTATAATGTAACCTTCTAAAAACGTTCTAGGAACGGTGAATAATTTAAGGGTTATAATGCATCCTTCCAAAAACGTTCTGGGAACGTGGCTTAATTTTAGATTATGATCTTTCCTTCCAAAAACGTTTTGGGAACGGTGAATATTTTAAGGGTTATAACGGATCCTTCCAAAAACGTTTTGAGAACGTTGATTATTTTTAGGTTGTAATGTAACCTTCCAAAAACGTTCTGGGAACGTTGAATAATTTTAGGGTTATACTGTAACCTTCCAAAAACGTTTTGAGAACGATGAATAATGTTAGGTTATAATGTAACCTTCCAAAAACGTTCTAGGAACGTTGAAAAATTTTAGGATTATAATGTAACCTTCCAAAAACGTTTTGGGAACGTTGATTAATTTTAGGTTGTAATGTAACCATCCAAAAACGTTTTGGGAACGTTGAATAATTTTAGGGTTATAATGCATCCTTCCAAAAACGTTCCGGCAACGTTGCTTAATTTTAGGTTATAATCTTTCCTTCCAAAAACGTTTTGGGAACGGTGAATATTTCAAGCGTTAAAACGGATCCTTCCAAAAACGTTTTGAGAACGTTGATTAATTTTAGGTTATAATGTAACCTTCTAAAAACGTTCTGGGAACGGTGAATAATGTCAGGTTATAATGTAACCTTCCAAAAACATTCTGGGAACGTTGAATAATTTTAGGGTTATAATGCATCCTTCCAAAAACGTTCTGGGAACGTTGCTTAATTTTAGGTTATAATCTTTCCTCCCAAAAACGTTTTGGGAACGGTGAATATTTTAAGGGTTATAACGGATCCTTCCAAAAACGTTTTGAGAACGTTGATTAATTTTAGGTTATAATGTAACCTTCTAAAAACGTTCTGGGAACGTTGAAGAACTTTACGGTTATAATGCATCCTTCCAAAAACGTTCTGGGAACGTTGCCTAATTTTAGGTTATAATCTTTCCTTCCAAAAACGTTTTGGGAACGGTGAATAATGTTAGGTTATAATGTAACCTTCCAAAAACGTTCTGGGAACGTTGAAGAACTTTACGGTTATAATGCATCCTTCCAAAAACGTTCTGGGAACGTTGCCTAATTTTAGGTTATAATCTTTCCTTCTAAAAACGTTCTGGGAATTTTAGGTGATAAGGGTACCTTCCGTTTTGAAGGTTTTTTACGTTTTGGGAACGGTGATTATGTTAAGGGTTATAATAACGTTGATTAATTTTAGGTTATAATGTAACCTTCCTAAAATGTTCTGGGAACAGTAAATATCGTTGGTGTGTTACACGTGACAACAAATGTGTCTGTCTGCCCTAATACGAAGTCTGTCCACTTAGGATTAGATTAGGAAATATGCCCAATTGACCAGTGTGTCTGAATCGATATCGACCAGAAGAAGATCGCATATAATAAGGGACAATGTGACCTTGAGAAATCAAATTTAGCCAAAAATGATACAAATCTTTAAAAAAAAACGTTTTTCAACACTTTCGATGCTAAATCAATGATGTGAGGGCATGATATATACACCATAAGAGAGCCTGTGAGATTTACTGCATAACTGTCGACGATCAAACCGGAAATCTCAAAATCACCATTTTCCCGCCCAAAGTTGATTTTGGCGGGAAAATAGTGTTTATGTCACTTTTTATGGCTATACTAAAGATATTTTCACCAATGTTTCAGCATGATGATGTAGTCCAGATAGCTGTCTCATATATCTTATACTTTCTCGGATGTTACTCGGTTGATTTTGATCGTCACAATGAAATATATCCTGTTTTGGGATCAAAATAGTGTCTTGTTTAGCTAAGTTTAAAATGAAGGTCATTGAAGGCAATATAGGACCGTATATCCACAATATGAGGCCATGGAATGCCAAATTCGATAAAAGAGACCGCAAGTCTCCATCTGCAATATTAGGGGCATACGTGGTCATTTGAAGGGGGCCTCTAAAACGACCGAAAATCTATGTTTTTGATATTGAGAAATGAAGGCGTCCTAATTTGGCCCAATTGGTGTCAGAATAATGTTGTCTTCATGGACAATTATTTTCCTATGTTCTTTCAACAAATAGGAGCTTATAGCCAATTTGAAACGGTAAAATGTCTTGATTCTCAATATAGAAATAACCTTAAGAAAAGCCATTTTTGATGCAAAACGCATTATTGTGGTGCAACTGAGCAACTTAGACATGTAATACCACAATATAAAAAAGAAGATGTGGCCACGCGCCATTCGGTGCATTTGACCCCAATTCCTATTAGAAATCAGGTCGCAGTCAATGTTAGAACGTTGTGTCAAAATGTGTACGACAAAAAGAGTGACTGTATCGCATATATGAACTTTTTTTGTAATTTTGCTTTTCGTTTAAAATCTAATAGCAACCCTGTATAAAATATCCGAAAATGGTCTGAACATTTTCCGTAATACGAATCTTACTGAAAGAAAATGCCCAAAATGTTGTACAAAGTGGAAACAAAATTCAGATTTGTTTTATTTCATAATAGTATTTGCGTGATTTATTTGTATTTTAACAAGTGTATAGGTGTGCATAAGTGTGTGAAATGTGAAAGTGATAGGTGGAGTAGAAGGGTGGAAAATCGTGCGAACACATTCCACAAAATTGTGGGGCTTTGGATTACAAAATCAGTTTTGGGCCAAAAAATACCTATCAAGGTCAAATTATATTGACAGACGCCTGTTCATATATTACATACTATATGTAAAAATGGGCGAAAAGCGATTTGAGATAAAATATTTTATGATGGAAACTGTAAACAAGCGTATAGAGTAAAAATCTGAGATATCTGCAAATTGTGGGTAAGATGGGAAAGTGAGTTTTCAGGTTTCGACATTTTGGGGCCGGATTGTAATTCAGGGTTATAAAAGGTACAGTAAAACCTCTCTAAGTCGACCGAGGACGGGACTGCCGCTCATCGATCGACTTAGGGAGGTGGTCGAGTTACAGAATATCAACCAATCAACATAGCAAAAACTGTTGATTTTCCGATGCCAAAGATATCAGCAAGCTGTTTTGATTGATCTTGCCCTCGCGTTCCTTCGTATTGACGAGTTTTACCTTCCGTGAAAGTGGAAACTCTTTCTCATAAGACAATATCCATACTATATATAGCCGCTACTTGTATCTCACGTGTGTGTGAAAACAAGAGAGAGCTTTGTGAACAAGTTCATCAAAGCTCATGCCGTTCACAGCCGGTATATCGCCCGAACATGCAAACATGCTTCACACATTTCTAGAGTGCTATCCAGTTCACAGGCGTTATGGCCTGAATGTGTGTGTTCTACTAATTGCAATCAGCCGGTGACACTAATCCTTCCGCCAGCCGACAACCGATCGACTGAAGGAATATGAAATGGGGCTTTGGGACCAAAATGATCGATCGGCTTACAGAGTAGGGAGGTGGTCGGGTTATAGAATACTGTTGCAATGCTGAGACATATGCCGACTTTCGGCACTCGAAAAAATCGATCGAGTTAGGGAGGCGATCAGGTTAGGGAGGTGGTCGGGCAGGGAGGTTTTACCGTATTACAAAAGATAACAAACGCAAATGTCCCCGCGTTGATGCATTTAGCCCACGTTGCTGCACTGGGTCTTTATTTAGCGTCCCATTAGGCCCAAATTGTGCCCCTGTACTGTTGCGACATTCCTTTCCATATAGTTAAATGTGTTCGTCGATCAGCCCTAATACGAGGTCTTTCCACTTAGGATTTGATTAAGAAATATCCCCAAACAGCTCCCTTATGAAAATGTACCATGGTATACCATGTAGGCATGGTACTTTGGCAGAGGTATATACCATGGTATACCATGATTTACTATGGTATATCATGATATACCATGGTAGTTTGGCGGAGGTATATCAAAATATATCATGACATTGCATACCATGGTATACCATGGTATTTTGGCAGAGGTATATCATGATACCGGCACATGTACTCAAATAAACCGGTAGACCCATTTTTTTTTCTTTTTCTAATAGATAAATTCCACGATAGAACTGAATGTAGGCCTACCCAGTAGATGAAATCCCAACTAGGCAAGCCTAAAGCATGGAGCACAATTACTGACACAAGTTTGAATCTGTGCAAGCCTCTCACCATGCCTAGTCATGACGCCAGCATTTACAACTCCCATTAATTCGGCCAGCCCCAATACCGCTGTATGGGTCATAAAACCCTGCCTCCCCCCCAACTTTGTCTATGGCAAGGGAAGTCCTTTACTATCTGACTGCATTGGGCGTGAACCGACCCCGCCGGCCTCGAACCCCTCCCTCTGTGCGCTTCGCTACATCTTGGGATACACGACGGGTAGCATCCTGTCCCACCACCCCTATCTCTTCACACATACACACTTCTCTAAGAGCGAAACAAGGCAATCTACCTGTTCAATGTCGCACCACATCGCGTCCTCTTGCTAGGGGGGGGGATGGGGGGGGGGGGGCGAGGGGGGGGGGGGCGTATCCATCTTCGCTGCCTCTGCACAGGCCTTCACGTTTATTCAGCTAGTTAATTTCCTTAGGTTTATCTTTGGGTACAAACTGACTATATATATCCTTAGTTTGCTTTCCGTTGTTAAATTGATTTTACAAACTGATAAGAACTATGTGTCTAACTACATTCCATAGAACCCATTAGCCAACAGACACCATGGTATATCATGACATATCATGGCATATCATCGTATCTTTTGGAATACCATGATATATCATGATATTCGTTTCGGTGTTTCACTCTCGCGCGGCGCTTAAATAAGAGATATTGCTGTCGGTGTTCAGTCGACAGTCGTAAGTGTGGAAGGGACGGCTTGTTTAAAAAAAAAAAATCTAAAAAATGCGATCAACGTAGAAAGCGAATAGCAATTAACTGAACAGTCAATACTCAATTGAGTCAGGCTCAATACCGTGCACAAGCATCTTTGACGTATCCTCGCCCGATAACTGCAAAATCTGAGATATGCATTCATAGCGGAAAGAAGATAATTAGGTCATTCTTTGGGCTGTGAAACTGACGGCCAAAATGTTAGAAAGGCCACTTATACGCTGTTCCGCAAACATTGATATATATGTAGGTTGGTTCTGGTGACGTAATGCGCATCGGGTTACGTTTACGGATACGTTCAATCGTCAAAAACGTAGTGCAATAACTCCCTGTCGTAATTTCGTACATGTCGTAACATGATATATCATGTATGGTATTAACATATGACCAGTGCCCTACAGCCTCGGAGGGCGCCGCCGGCTGGTACGACAAGTCTGGTAAACCAATTAAGTTGTACGTCGAGTGGGGTGGTGAAGGCGGGGGTATGAACTGTAGGCTAACCGGCTTCTGCGGTCCATGTAGGTCTCGACAGGCGCTATCAGCTACAACTCCCAAGGGAAGTGCCCAGCGTGCTAGCCAGCCCGTACGCATCTCTTATCTGATCGCGGCACATCCTTCAATCGGCCCATGTCTAAATGTGCACACTTCACCCATTGCTGCGTACGCTGGTATACCACAGAAACAACTGGACCCTGCTGCCTCCCGTCTCCAGCGATAATGGTACCTAATCGCTGACAATCGCTTGGGTATCACATCGCTCACATATTGTTTAGTCGGTCCTGAACTAAGGTGGCTCTTGAAATAATATACATATTGCGATTTCAAAAGACTACATATCTTGCATATAATCACTTTAACGCAAGCGATCTTTATCCCTAATATTCCGGGCATATTCTCATATGCTGAATATAGCCATGACCAAGTGTTCCCTTAGCTAAGCTTGGAATTACCGATCGATCCAAGTGGGTTAAGGAATAAGGCGAGAGGGGGGGGGGGGCTGAATATAGCTATGCCCGAGTGTTCGCTATAAATTAGGGGGTTACCCCGATCCGTGGCTCCGCTGTATGTGTTGTTCGCTCAAAATACAAGCTATGTGTCCTCGCACAGACCGGCGCTTATTAGAGATCAGGACACCTGACTGAAGTATTCAATTAAATACTGAAGTTATATCAATATATTTATATATTTATGTTGATGTATTTATAATATGTATATAACACGGTCGCAAGATATCAAACAAAAATAAAGATTAAAGCATGCCTTTAGCCAACACATGAACAGATATGTATTTATATACTATTAGATACTTATATATTATAAGTTATAATTAGTTAGTCTCGCTTAAATTTAATGCGGTCATAAGCATTTGTTGGTACGCGTTTGCTGGGGCTTCGTTCGGTAATCCCCACACAAGCTATGCCTTCAAGATCCTGGTGACTTGAGCCCTTGCCAGATTTTAATACACCCCTTGATTTGTATACACTTTGCCGCACACATTGCACACGCATTGCACACAATCAGCACACAACCCGCGACAGAGAAAGAACCTTGCTATACGTTTAAACTACGCGGATGTGGGTGTGTGGGTGGGTGGCCAGGTGGTGACATTTAAATATGTGGATGTTCGGGCTGGCTGGAGCAACTAACAGCGGGGGGCTATGGGGATTACATTCGGGCTGGCAAAGCACAGATAAGGGGCTAGGGAGGGTTATCAGGTTCTTTAATTGGATATTCATTAGCTGCACGTGCTGCACGGGTTTAATTGCTTTTGGCCTTGCGAATGTACCTTTTCTCGATATACATTATTAACCTTTATACTCTGTCCATAACGTCGATCGTTACATTTTAGTATATGTGGCATATTATATCCCAGATATTACCGTTTTTCATTTACAGTGATTGCTGCAATTAGTTAAGCAAAATATGAAAGAGAATACTTTCTTTAGAGAAGCGTCGTTTTGGCGTCAATTAGGACGTGGCCGAGAAATTATATCAGCGGCACTTTTTTTTTTATACCTACTTATGAAATTATAGTGATGGTAGCTGTTGCCTAAGTAGGTGAAAATGAACCAACTGCACTATTTGCTCCAGTCACGAGAACAATATTGAAACGGAAGTCAACATAACGTATAATAACAGAGCAATAGACTACGCAAAACTGGGATGTCATATATTGCGCTATCAGTCGGAAATATGCACGCTATGCGCGCTATTTAGGGTTACGATTGTCGTTTTTTGTGCATATTGGGACCCCATGTTCTACATTAGACTGTGACCTCATTTGTTATAGGAGAAGGGCCCAAATACATTGGGCGGCCAAAAAGTATTATTAAACATACTGTGAAATTACTTGTTTAACTGGCTTACTTCAGTTACCATAACGCATTTTCCAATTGACTTTCTTTGGACAATTTTGAGTGACAAAATTTGACTCTTTGACTTTTCATCTTTCATCAAACCTCATATTTTCCGAATGAAAACATGCAAAGACAGTGTTCTATCCAGAACATGAAGAGATAACTGTGTTACCCTCATAATTATGGGTCTTTTATCCCTTAAGATCCACAACACCTATGTTCAGTCATTTGGAGTGTCCCACGGCTTAACCCATGGGCAAAATAAAAAAATTACATAACATAGGGGTCCCCTGTAAATAGCCACAGCGCCCTTAATATTGCCGGTAGAGACTTCATGTTACTTGTACCACTCTTGCCATGTTCTGGCCCTATACCATGTTTATAATAGTATTCCTCATTGTCATTTAGCACTTATAATGTGTAAAGTAAGCAATAAATGTTCGTAGAAAAAGATAAATGTTTCCTTTTCCGAGGGGTCAAATACGTTCAAATGAGCCTAAAAACATCCGGAAAGACAATAAATAGGTAAGAAGGTAATGTCTACTACAATAATCGACGAAAACATTTGCAAAAATATCTTTAATGTAGCTATAAATAGCAAAGACGCTACTTTCCCGCCAAAATCTAGGTTTGGGCGGGAAAATGGAAATTCTTGATTTTAAGTCTTTTCCTCGCACTTTTGGGTTGTACCCTATAGGCAGTTACATAGTACGCCTTCTTAGCGTTCTGCTCATGCATATATAATACGCAGACGAGCATTATTTTCTATCGAACGGATCGAAAACATGTTACTGATTTCTGAATTTTGGTCCATTTTTCACTGCGCAAGGTCAAATCGTGTCCGATTCCAATTGATATTGTTCTGATCGATATTGATTCTTACACGCAAGTCAATTGGGCATAGTTCTCAATCAAACCCTGTCCAAAACGAGGCGTTTATAGTGGCGAACAGACACATTTCATAGGCTAGGGGGAGGTCAAAATTGGCCAAATCATCAAACAAATGTCACCAATTTTGGGAAATAATTCCCACCTGGGTATGACCTTCATCTTCGAGTATATCATTAACCTTGACCTATTATATGACATACTAGAAGGATCACCGTCAAGGTCAATGGCAAGGGTAAGAAAACATTGCAAATATCGTTCATTGTGCATATTGGGACCAATGTTCTACATTTGACTGTGACCTCATTTGTTATAGGAGAAGGACTGAACTACTCACACTGGGCGGTCAGACAGTATTATTGAACATACCGTGAAATTACTTGTTTAACTGGCTGCTTTAGCTACCATAACGCATGTTCCATTAACAAAATTGACTTTCTTTGGACAATTTTCAGTGAAAAAATTTGACTCTTTGACTTTTCATTTTTCATCAAACCTCATATTTTCAGAATGGAAACATGGAAAGACAGTGTTCTATCTAGAACAGAAAAAAAGATAACTGTGTTACCCTCAAAATTACGGTATTTTTATTCCCTAAGATCCACAACACCTATTTTCGGTCATTTGGAGGGTCACACGGCTTAAAACATGGGCAAAATCGAAAGTTTACATAACATAGGGTCTCTTGTAAATAGCCACAGCGCCCTTAATATTGCTGGTAGAGACTTCATGTTACTTGTACCACTCTTGCCATGTTCTGGCCCTATACCATGTTTATAATATTATTCCTCATTGTCATTTAACACTTAATATGTAAAGTAGGCAATAAATGTTCGTAGAAAAAGACATATGTACCCCTTTCCGAGGGGTCAAATACGTTCAAATGAGCCAAAAAACATCCGGAAAGGCATCAAATAGGTAAGAAGGCATTGTCTACTACAATAAGCGACGAAAACATTTGCAAAAATATCTTTAATGTGGCTATAAATAGCAAAGACGCTACTTTCCCGCCGAAAATCAAGGTTTGGGCGGGAAAATGGAAATTCTTGATTTTAAGTCTTTTCCTCACACTTTTGGGTTGTACTCTATAGGCAGTTACATAGTACGCCTTCTGAGCGTTCTGTTTATGCATATATAATACGCAGACGAGCATTATTTCCTTTCGAACGGAACGAAAACATGTTACTGATTTCTCAACTTTGGTCCATTTTTCACTGCACAAGGTCAAATCGTGTCCGATTCCAATCGATATTGTTCTGATCGATATTGATTCTTACACGCAAGTCAATTGGGCATAGTTCTCAATCAAACCCTGTCCAAAACGAGGCGTTTATAGTGGCGAACAGACACATTTCATAGGCTAGGGGGAGGTCAAAATTCGCGCAGGCGAATTCTCGCGATGTCAGCCATGCTTGCTCAATCTGTTCCGGAGTTGGTTGTTGTGGTTGCATAATTCTTTATTTGTCGCGACTAAACGGCAGTACAGGTCTCGCTTACTTATAGATGAAATAAATAAATTATACTTAGAAGTCGGAATTAGGCGTTTACGGGGCCCGTCAAGCGCGGTAAAAAAGTGCGATTGCCTGTCGCTCAATTCCAGCGGTAGTTGGACACCTTGTGTGTTTAGTATACGTTGTGGGACCCCCTACCCCCCCCTCGTCCTCCCCCTCTACTGATTTACTGTGCCTGTGGTCCAGACAGATATGTTGTGGAGGGAGAGGGGGGGGGGGGGGAGGGGCGGGGGTGTGGGAGGGGTATATAAGGAGGCGCAGCTGCCAGATGCCCTGACAGCGCTTTAACCTGGCCGCCGATTAAGTCGGCCGCGGAGAAGTGTGGCGGTGAAGGGAAGGGGAAGGGGTGGGGGGGGGTCTAGGTATTAGCAGCATTAGCAGGATGCAATTGAAAGGCAATGTGTTGTGTGATCGTGCATCCTGTTACCAATGTTAGTGTCAGCTTAATAAATAATTTTCACATCATCTCTTTTTTGTCTTGAAAGTTAAGCCGCTTAACACCATCTCTAGCGACGTCAAACGATTTCGCCGGCTGAAGTTTGCCTTCTGAGACAAAGTACTACAAGCCACATGGAATTATTTTTCTGGCGTGAGTTACCCAACCATACGATTATTGCACTCTCGCCTCAAGTACTTGTATTGGCCAACCTGTGGTAAATGTTTTTGCAGGGGGAGATATAGCATTAGAATAAGTAACACTGAACTAGCTGTGCCTTGCTTCTTCACCGATCTCTATGTGTATCGGGCGTTGAGAGAGCTTGTTAAAGAAAACAGTTTGTTCCTAAAAATGGCACAAAACCGGCAGAAAAGTTAGAAGGTCTAAATCGTTACAACTTCGCTAGTATTCATCGTAGATCACTCAAATTAAGCTTAGCACCAATATTTTTCTCTTGACCAGATCTTTAGCGTGGTATATAGTTTGCGTGGTATTTCAAAGAAATAAAAAATGGCCTCCCTGCCATATCGACCGGCGACCACCCCGATCGAATGTTAAACCGCTTAACTGGAACCACTCAATTAACACCCTGTATCGACTTAATCGCCCGACCAACCAACTGACCAAGCCCCTGCACAAACACCCCTACCCGCCGCCCCCGCCATCCACCCCCCTCCTCCACCGCTCTCCCCCAGCCGTCAACTTAATCGGCGGCCAGGTCGCACGTACACCGACGGAGGGCGGGGCGGACGGGGTGGTGCTATTTAACTTAATAGGCTGATAACGACAGGCCACGACTTGATGTCAAGGCCCTGGTCTCAAAGAATATGGGAAACCCAATGGAAATAAGTGACACGGGCCAGATTTGAAACATGAAAACATTTCATTCAAATCCCAATTGCTTAAGAAATTCCACTTGAAATAATAAGGTGTTTATAGCTATAAAGGAAATCCTGGGATTGATAGATTTGTGGGTAGCGTTACCGGGTTGAGTAGGTAGTTTAGTAATTGACCTTTATTACGTCATTTTGTTGTCTTAATTGCTGCATATCTGCATTTGCTGCTTGCAAGTAATAAAGGTCTTGTCTCCACTACTTGATGAGTGTGTTGGTTTTCACTGTGTTCCTTATGGAAAAAGGTAAACACCACACACGCACCGGGTCCGCTGCACGGCGGGGGTGTGGACGTCAACGCACATAAGGCTGGATAGGGGGTCGGTGTGGGGTGGGGAGGGAGGGGGGGGGGGGCTTCAGTAGGTTGGTGGCGGGCGGGTAGCGCCAGACACCTTCTGATTGGCTAGTCCTGAGTCGGGTGCGCTGACAGGACTAGCTAGTGCACTGGCTCTCGAGCTCAGTTCTGGTTGTGCGGCTTGCTAGCCAACCACGTGTTTTTGATCACGTATCGTGCACTCCGGGTCTACTATCCACTGAGATCCGAAGCGAAAGGACACGAACATGAGAACAACGCTGTGAACTGTGTTACCGTTGTTCATCATTTGCCCAACGTATTACATGTACCTAGTTTTTCTCAGATTTCAATGTCCGTTGAATTGCTGTCCCTTGCATTTAGTGGTTTACACAGGCCCGCGCCGCTGCCCAAACTATATCCACAAAAATGCCAGCGCGGCCGACATTGAAGAAATTGTGGCGGAGACGCTGAAATATGTCCCACATAGAGGCAGAAAGGTAAGCCAAATACAAATTTTCTAAAATACCCTAACCGTAAACCGTAGCAAAACCTCGGTTACAGATTGTCTTTTCGTCTGCTGCCTTAATAGTCTTTATAAGGTAGACTAAAGCGAGGGGTAATATATTTTGCAGAAAGCAGCTGCGCAGACTGGCACGGCTGCCGTCGACTGAGCGGCTGCCTAAACATGAGCAGCTTCACGGGCCGGCGCGGCTGCCCCACACAGGACGGAACGGTTGCCCATAATGGCCGGAGCGGCTGCCCACACTGGCCGGAGCGGCTTCCCACACAGAACGGAGCGGCTAGCCACATGACTGGCGCGGCTGCCTACACAGGCCGGCCCGGCTGCCCACACAGGACGGAGCAGCTGCCCACACTGATCGGCGCGGCTGCCCACACAGGCCGGCGCGGCTGCCCACACTGGCCGGAGCGGCTGCCCACACAGGACGGAGCGGCTGCCCACACTGACCGGCGCGGCTGCCCACACAAGCAGGCGGCTGCCCAAACTGACGGGCGCGCTGCCCAAACTATATTGCCAGTTCTAGAGTTAATAAAGCATCAAATTTAAAACAATTTAATTTGTGTTTGTATTTTACGAACGTTATCGGAACGTTCGGGGACCGTTATCGGAATGTTCGTTATCGGAACGTTCGGGGACCGTTATCGGAACGTTCGGGGACCGTTATCGGAACGTTAGGGGACCGTTATCGGAACGTTCGGGGACCGTTATCGGAACGTTCGGGGACCGTTATCGGAACGTTAGGGGACCGTTATCAGAACGTTCGGGGACCGTTATCGGAACGTTAGGGGACCGTTCTCGGAACGTTAGGGGACCGTTATCGAAACGTTCGGGGACCGTTATCGGAACGTTCAGGGACCGTTATCGGAACGTTCGGGGACCGTTATTGAAACGTTCGGGGGCCGTTATCGGAACGTTCGGGGACCGTTATCGGAACGTTAGGGGGCCGTTACCCATAACGTTATCTGCTAACCTTCGCAGAACGTCAGGAAAACTTTCCCATATAACGTTCTTGGAACGAGATTTAATAACGTTTTCCTAACTCTGGGCTAACGTTCGGGGACCGTTATGGGAACGTTCGGGGACCGTTATCGGAACGTTCGGGGACCGTTATCGGAACGTTAGGGGACCGTTACACATAACGTTATCTGCTAACCTTCGCAGAACGTCAGGAAAACTTTCCCAGACAACGTTCTTGGAACGAGATTTAATAACGTTTTCCTAACTCTGGGCTAACGTTCGGGGACCGTTATCGGAACGTTCGGGGACCGTTATCGGAACGTTCGGGGACCGTTATCGGAACGTTAGGGGACCGTTACCCATAACGTTATCTGCTAACCTTCGCAGAACGTCAGGAAAACTTTCCCAGATAACGTTCTTGGAACGAGATTTAATAACGTTTTCCTAACTCTGGGCTAACGTTCGCATAACGTTCCGCGAACGTTATATTGTTAGCTGGGTAGTTATCTTCATGACATGTATAACGTGAAGAAAAACAATTACATTTTAAAAAATGGGCCAAATATATGTATGCCACGCGTTAAGACAACAGCTTATGGCCATAATTCATTGAAGTATCAAGGTAGCAAGCTATGGAACATGCTCAACAAGGAAACGAAGTTAGCCAAATCTGCCAAGGAATTTAAAACAACGCTGTCAACCTCGGATGTGTTCTTGTGTCACTGTAATTCGTGCACATTATGTAACATAGCTAATGGGTAAGGTTTTATGAGATGCAAAGGTTGTTATATTTTCATTGTCATATGTATATATATCTCATCCGCTCATGTCATTTTATCACTGTCGGTCAATAGCACGTGTGCTAATGTTTATTGTTGACTTTTACATACCGACGTTAAATAAAACTTTATCCTATCTTATCTTATCTTAACCGGGGAAGCAGGCTCGAGGAAGGCGGCCAGCCCATCAAGCAGTTTCTAGGACAAGTTTCTAGGACAAATTGAGTTGTTTATATAAAATAATCTCACACGGGGTCTGGCACACCCCTTTTCACAAATTCCTGGATCCGCCACTGGGGTCTTTCAGTATATGGCAGCAGCTGCTGATATACTTAATTAATACTTCGCCCTCGCCCTCCTGGTTGCGGGCGGGGGGGGGGGGGGCTCGCGGGTGCCCCTTGATGTCAGAGAGAGCGGACATTTGTGATAAGAATGATACCCCTATATATAGAGGGGACATTTATGATGTAAAAGAGACCCCTATAGAGCGGATGCTTTAAAACTTGCGACCCGGGGGGAGGGGGGGGGGGGTAAAAATATCTAAAAAATACCCCCTCCGGGCGGATTTTGGCGATAAAACGACCGAGCGGACTTTAGAAGTTAAAAAGTGGGAGGGGGCGGGGGCAAGGGGGGTCTTAATTATTAATTGTTCCCAGGTCACGATCGAAGAATTAAAATGAGAACTCTCTGCATACAAAGAATGGGCGGATTGCTTAATAGATCTATAACCTGGCGATTTCCTGATTCACGGTTATTTAATATTAAAATTCCCAGTTCACGATTAATGAAAATCATTGATCACGACGGTCCCTGGAACCACTCTCGGTACCCTTGTACAGTTGTAGTACTGTACAAATAGAGGGGGTGAAGGCCCTTTTTTTTTCGGCGAATAGGCAAACGAAATTTATTTAATGGTGGGATACCGTAAGCGTAACTAGTACAGTTGAGTTGTAGCGCGATATGGAAGTAGAGAGGTGAACAGGTGAAGTAAAATACCTTAATTTTTCGATTTATTCTATGTAACAGCCTCACAAACTGTGTGTACATGTTTAAAACTGCATCATAAACCCCTATGCACCATTTTTGAGCTGTGAGTGTTGATAATATTTTCACGTCTCACATCGGTATCGACAGACAAAGTCTTGGCGCAAGTTAGCCTCTCTGACCACGCCTCTCTGAATGCTCCGCCGCTCGCCGGAAGTAAATAATCTTAGCGTGAGCACTCGCTGCCAGGCGGCGTTTGTTTACTTCCGGCGAGCGGCGGAGCATTCAAAACGAAGCGAGAGGTGAAATAAATTGTCTGGATTACAAGAAAATACATTACCAAGCAAAGAAATGAAAGTGCGACGAAAGTCCAAAAAGCTTTAGGAACGTCGTGGCGCACATTGTCGGGTAGGCACTGTATATTTATTCTGTTATGAACTTCAACTTGAGCCACCGGTCCGCGATTTCTGCTGATTTCTTGTTTTCGGTCGTGTCAGCGGCATGGCTCTCACACTAGCTCCGTTTACGGGCGTGGTCAGAGAGGCATGTACCAGGGCTAGGCGCAAGTGCCCCCAGGCAAACATCGCATGACCAATACCGCCAATACGGTCACCAACCACTCCGTTTCGCCTATTCTTGCTTCGTTTTTCGTGAAACAGAGTCCGTTTCGTAGTTAACCCATACCTACCGCCAGGTGTATGCAGCACCACCTAGCCCAGAACCCTACACTACAGTCGTCACAGAAACTATTTGCCGTCTCGTTTTCTAATTTGACATGAAATGTTTCATTGACAAGCCTAAAATCAGTTTATATTTGTC
This sequence comes from Arenicola marina, assembly GCA_964019135.1. NCBI lineage: Eukaryota > Metazoa > Annelida > Polychaeta > Arenicolidae > Arenicola > Arenicola marina. The sequence continues at coordinate 33,900,655 of OZ025260.1, read as the reverse complement.
AACTTGAACCAAAGACCCAACAGAATTTGGCGTACTCACAGTCCTGTTGTTAAAAGAATTCACATGATACCAATATTATGACTTTTACGCAAACGAAGCGGACAAGTTTAGCTATGGCCGTCGCTCTGTTTACCTTGTCATCTGTCATATATGTGGGCAATAGTATTGCTGGTATTTTGGGCAGGGGGATTAGGTTGTGTCAATGTCAAGCCGTAACTTGAATTAGGCTTACATGCATTTATAGTTCCTCTCATATATATAAATATTGAAGCTACAAACTCATTCCGTTTGCATTGCTTTTGCTTTGAGACGCTAAAATTACTGTTAGTATAGAAACTTTGCATGGGCACATAATGCTCTGTCCCCTTTTATAGTGCCTGATATTAGACTCTTCCGTGAGCTTACTTCTTTTGACCAATGAAAACGCAGTAATATGACCTTCACCTTACGACGTCATAAAAAGGCGGCTGTCAACACATCTTCATCTGCAATACTTTGTGCTAGAGACTATCGTGTTGTGCTGTTATTAAAGAAGATACATTTTCAAGTAAGTTAAAATCACAGGGGTCTCGTGTAATGGAGCTGTGATATCTCGGCCCAGACCCGGTGGATGAAAGACACCAAGCGCCTCGGGCCAAATGGGAAGTTCCCTTTGGCCTAACGTGTAAAGTGTTCGCTCGGGATGTGAAGGGTCACCAGTTCGAAACCCGCCTCTGCGGGTAGAACTTTCGGCGTCCATTCGGGCCTGGGACCAGAAATACTACATTTGGTGCCGATGGAGACGAGCCTGGGTTGTCAGGGCCACCCGGAGCCACATGATAAGGCCAGCGCCTGGGTTACGGCGTGGCGCATGGTGGCGGTTACTGCGAGGTCGCAGTCCATTGGGGAAAGGGTGGAGTGTGATATCTCGGCCCAGGCCCAGTGGATGAAAGACACCAAGCGCCTCAGGCCAAATGGGAAGTTCCCTTTGGCCTAACGTGTAAAGTGTTCGCTCGGTATGCGAAGGGTCGCCGGTTCGAAACCCGCCTCAGCGGGTAGAACTTTCGGTGTCCATTCGGGCCTGGGACCAAAAATACTACAGAGCAAATAAATACATAAATCATGGCTGCAAATGGTACACGGACAACAATATTTACGAAAGCGAGGCGGCAGATATTAAACGCGCCGACTATAGGCTGTGTGGGCTGAAACACAGCCTAGTCGCATTCCATAGTAAAATTTTGGTCTGGAACAACCCCATTTCAGGGTTGTTTGACTTTAAGCAAGTGTAGCTCTGATTCTCTTTTGCTGTGGGAATAGTTTTATAACAGAAACAAACCTTAATCCTTTTCTTATTACTTCTTGACAAGTATAATGACTAATCACACAAGTAACCTTTCTTGAAAGGCAAAAATAGTCCAGTCTGTCACCAGAAATTCATATGAAAACATGTGTTTTCACTGACCCAATGACTGGGTCCCTGATCAATGAACCAATTAGCATGGCTTATAATATCATGTGATGACCTTGCACATGTGCAGTGATCAACTTCCTGTAAAAAAATGGTGGCATGTTGTTGTCCATTTTTATGCCAGTAGGCAAGTATGGCTCCTTTTGAAGAGTTCAACAACTTTGGAAGAGTTCATACATCAGTAATTATATGTAGAAAAGTACTTTTACATTGTTGAAACTATTTATGATAGCTGTACTTAAACAATTCAAATTGTCATTTGAAGTTGATTTCTCACTATAGAATGCTACATGGCTATGATTCTTCAACCATAACCATGGTTTCACGGCTAAGCGCCACCTGGTGAGTTTTACCACCATTTAAACCATTTGTAGCCTGGGACCCAAACTTTGTTACAGTCAATTACCTGTGACAGAGCGCTGCTGTGGTCCTTAAGTTCAAAGTGAGCAACTGACAAGGCCCTCTAGTGGGCAGTCCTATGCTGACAGAGAGGAGGAACCGAGTCGCATTCACAGCTTCCAGCATCTATGAAAAACAAATATAGTATCGACACACTTTCTTGATATCAGATAATAGAACAAGGTTTATAGAATACGTAAATACTATAGTTGTTCGAGCACACATTATAATAAAAGCTACAGTTGATTCCCTACTAACGTTTAAGGATTTTAACATTGACACTGTTGTGCCCCTAGACTACATTAGATCGGCAATGGAGATGCCGGCGTCGGAAACCGCCCTAGAAGAGCTGATGTGTCGAGTCATGGGAGACCTTATACAAGAAGGCATTGTCGCCAAGATCGCAGACGATCTGTACTGCAGTGGCAATAGCCCGGAGGAGCTCTTGCGTAACTGGAAGCGCATGTTACAAGCTTTGAAGGAGGCCGGTCTACGTCTATCGGCCAAGAAGACCATCATCGCGCCCACGACTACTACCATCCTTGGCTGGATATGGTCGCAGGGCACGATACATGCAAGCCCACATCAGGTGTCGGCACTCTCGCTGTGCTCACCACCATCTACCGTACGCAGTCTTCGCGCCTTCCTAGGAGCATATCGAGCCAAAGAGTCATGTTCTTCCACGATGTGCGTCCATCCTGTCTCCCTTAGAACAAGCTGCGGCGGGGTTACAATCAAAAGACAAAATCTTAGTCATGCAACGCAGCGACGCATTCCAATCGACAAGGGAGACGATCATTATACCACGACAGATCATCGATGGACTATTAACAGCCCTTCACATAAGGTTCAATCACAGGAGCCGCCAACAACTTCGCCTCATGACACAACAGTATTTTTACGCCCTAGACATGGAGAAAGCACTAGAGCGAGTCACGACGTCATGCCACGCATGTGCGTCGCTACTAAAGCTACCGACGTACGTGAAACCACGGTCCTCAATGGAACCACCAGCATCAATCGCAGCGTCATTCGCTGCTGAATCATCAAACGATGCCGCCAGTTGATCTGTGTCCTCCGCGAAACAGTAACTTCGTTTACCACAGCATGTATTATAGCAGACGATAAACACGACACGCTTTGAAGCGCCCTCATACGATTATGTGTAGAACTGAGGCCACTCGATGGCCCCCATGCAATCATTCGTGTTGACGCAGCCCCCGGTTTTATGCGTCTCATCACCATTGAGGAATTGCAGCGGCATCGGATCTCGTTAGAAGTGGGCCGGATAAAGAACGTGAACAAGGACCCGGTGGCGGAACACGCGGTAGGGGAGTTAGAACGAGAACTACTACTACAGCAACCGAATGGCGAACCAGTAACGTCTCTCTCTCTAACAGTCGCTGTTACACGGTTGAATATCCGCCTTCGTGCCATTGGAGTGTCAGCTAGAGAACTTTGGACACAACGCGATCAATTCACGGGGGAACAGTTGCCGATATCGGATCTAAAGGCAATCCTTGCACAACAGGCGAGACGGCACGAAAACCACCCATACAGCGAAGTATCCAAGGCGCCTAGAGGAAAGTTGCCAAATTATGCCAACATACGAATCGGCGATATAGTGTAATTGAAATGTGACGGAAACAAGTCGCGTGCTCGGGAGAGGTACCTCGTAATCGCTGTGGATGGACAGTGGTGTCAAGTGCGCAAATTCACGGGCAGGCAATTACGCCCACATCATATCTCGTCAAACTTCATGAGTGCTACCAGGTGTCACCTCCAGAGATGGCTGTAAAGCCGAGCGACATGGTAGAGCATGATAGCTCATCAGAGAGTGAAGAGACTGATCAGAATCAGTCAAGTCAAGATAACAATCTGTGCTAGCTGGAGGCCGCGCGTAACATCCCGCCAAAAATAGGGCCCCTGAGGGGGGGTAGCCATGTCGCGTGTCGATTTTAAGAAAAAGGTCCATGTCGCGTGTCGATTTCAAGAAAAGGTCCATGTCGCGTGTCGATTTTAAGAAACGGTCCATGTCGCGTGTCGATTTTAAGAAAAGGTCCATGTCGCGTGTCGATTTTAAGAAAAGGTCCATGTCGCGTGTCGATTTTAAGAAAAGTTCCATGTCGCGTGTCGCTAAGTCTTATGTCGCATGTCGATTCTAAGACAACCCCAATGTTGCGTTGTCGATTTTAAAAATCGCCGTGTCGCCGTGTCGAAAAAGCCCCTATGGGGCCCTAAAAATGCCTGTCACCCCGGTGGAAATCGAGCATCCAGAGGAGACCGATCGGGTGTAACCGCCAGGTTCCCTGGATGAAGACACAGTGGAGGACCAAGCGAATAGAGACGAAGAATTGGCTCATTCACTCATAGGTTCACACATATATACATAAACACAATGTAACACTTGTTCAAATTATACTCGGCCGAAACTTCCGCCCTCCAAAAAATACCTGGCCGAAACATCCTAGGCAGAAATGGCTGAGGGCGGACGTTTCTGCCAAGTATAATTTAAATAAGTGTACAATCATAGTGTTTATGTATATGTATACTTCGTTCTATCTTCTGACCTCAAGAAAGTCTTCTGTCCCTGGCTCCCCACTCCACCCATCCCCATTCGCTACACCACCACCCGGCAAGCAGCTCCATCGATCCGTGGCCAGGTGCCTGTGGTCCCAGTAACATAATGTTTTCAGGCTAACATTGGTATAGGTTATAGTGCTCAACACAGGCATGCCCCCCCACCACCCCCCTCCCTCTCCACACCCACACCATGGTTCATATCAGAATATCATATAATATATCATGGGATATGCTATGGTTAAAGAGATGTAAGTATAACAGAATGTGGGTTGCACAGCTTTCTGCGCTAATTTCGCCAATAATTAGGAAATAGTGTCAAGATATCTTGAACATATGCATTGGTGCTTGACCCCTTCTCCAGATGGCACAAGGTGGTACAATTGCATGGTTTCCATGTGATTTAATACCATTGGGTATCCAAGTGAAAAGCATCCCCCATTATCAGTGGGACATCAAGGTTGCATGGCAGTTTTGAATTCCATTTTATTTCTTTGAATTCCAGAGCTTGGCAATGGCAGATGCCGATCATCATAGTTGCGTGGCCTGTGGAAAAGATGTGTCCGTCAAAACTAGTAGGAGCAGTTACTCACGGTATACTCTCTTAAAAGTGACGTCACCTTGCACGGCAAGAATTGTCTTTCCCCACCTTCGACGGGTTGGTGGTTTCATCTGTGGCGACTGCTTCAAACTACTTCGTTCTGCTGTTGGTAAACCTCGGCGTCGAAAGTACAGTAACTTCGCATTCACAAAACAACAGTTGGATGAATACAAGGTATAACAAAATAGAAATATAGGTACATGCTATATACACAATAACCATTAAGGGCCTGCATGGTTGTTGTTAAAAAGACTGGCTGGTTATACAATATATGGCATGAAGAAATTAATACATATACAACATTTATAGAATTGACTCTTTACCTCTAAAATTATATCATTGTTTAAAATAATTAGTGGGAAATATCTGTACATATATATAAATAAATAGCTTCAAGCCATTCCTTTTGGAATGAAACGAAAATGAAAAGTGTTTGCCTTCCTATAAGTACTTATATCCAACATCTACCCAATAGTCTTATATTAGTATGACTATAATTTTAATTAAATTGCTCTTCATTTAAACCCTTATTTATTTTGCAGGCCATGGGCTACATGTAATAAACCAGTGTCTAAAAAGAATGCCATTAGACACCTTAGAAGTTAGAGGTGAATTATATAATGACTAATGTTTTGTACACTTTTGCAGAACTTGATTAAGCCTGTAATACAAAACGAAGAGGAATTGGACCACTGCTACAGTAATGCGTCTTCCCATGTCACAAGTTATGAAGAAGTAAGCACGTAAATCTCAACTATCTAGTTAACTATCTTTTTGCTTCTCCATCATACGGCCGAGTTAAGACCAAGCTGGCTATCACAAACGGCCATATGTAAGGCGTAAGACGACCGGTGTGACATGTGCAAGTTCCCATCCCCCATGCGCAATTGTTCCCTTTATGTCAAATACATTATACATGACCGTCTCCGCTCCATGTGTTCCTACAGTGGCATTATGATCAGCACAGCAACACATCTCCGTATGGCGGGCGATCCCGCATACCTCACCGGCATACGGCCTGTGTAATTAAGTAAGGCCATCGATGGCCATAGATGGCCAGTGTAAGGTCCTAGATGGCCATTATACGGCCAGTGTAAGGCCCTAGATGGCCATTTTACGGCCAGTGTAAGGCCCTAGATGGCCATCATACGGCCAGTGTAAGGCCCTAGATGGCCATTATACGGCCAGTGTAAGGCCATAGATGGCCATTATACGGCCAGTGTAAGGCCATAGATGGCCATCATACGGCCAGTGTAAGGCCATAGATGGCCATCATACGGCCAGTGTAAGTCCCTAGATGGCCAGTGTACGGCCCTAGATGGCCATTATACGGCCAGTGTAAGGCCCTAGATGGCCATTATACGGCCAGTGTATGGCTCTAGATGGCCATTACACGGCCAGTGTAAGGCCCTAGATGGCCATTATACGGCCAGTGTAAGGCCCTAGATGGCTCTCATGCAGCCAGTGTAAGGTCCTAGATAGCTACCATACGGCCAATGTAAGGCCCTAGATGGCTACCATACAGCCAATGTAAGGCCCTAGATGGCTACCATACAGCCAGTGTAAGGCCCTATATGGTTACCATACGGCCAGTGTAAGGCCCTAGATGGTTACCATACGGCCAGTGTAAGGCCCTAGATGGCTATCAATCGGCCAGTGTAAGGCCCTAGATGGCTATCAATCGGCCAGTGTAAGGCCCTAGATGGCTATCATACATCGAGTGTAAGGCCCTAGATGGCTATCATGCAGCCAGTGTAAGGCCCTAGATGGCTATCATGCAGCCAGTGTAAGGCCCTAGATGGTTACTATGCAGCCAGTGCAAGGCCCTAGATGGCCATATACGGCCAGTGTAAGGCCCTAGAAGGCTATCATACAACCAGTGTAAGGCCCTAGATGGCTATCATACAACCAGTGTAAGGCCCTAGATGGCTACTATGCAGCCGGTGTAAGGCCCTTGATGGCTCTCATACGGCCAGTGTAAGGCCCTAGATACCTACCATGCGGCCAGTGTAGGGCCCTAGATACCTACCATACAGCCAGTGTAGAGCCCTAGATGGCCATTATGCAGCCAGTGTAAGGCCCTAGATGGCTATCATACGGCCGGTGTAAGGCCCTAGATAGGTACCATACGGCCAGTGTAGGGCCTTGGACGCCCATCTTGTGCAGTATGACGAACCGTGTTTCACTGTATACAGGTGGAGACTAGAGCTGTGGGACAAGACGGAGCAGACTGGGACCACTGCTACAGTGACGCGTCCTTACAGGTGGCCAGTCAGAGAGAACTAAGTACAACCAGATATATATAGATTTATATATGATGCTCTCAAATGGGAGAGACATGCCTACAACGTCTTAATGCACAAAATGACATTGATATCATCTGTATGTGAAGAAAGGTATTATGCTACGTAGAATATATTATTAGCGTTGTCCTTGCTGTGAACTGTTTTGTGACTTGTATATCCATGCTTGTTGTGTGCTGTCATTGCGCAGGTCACGACTACAGAGTGTGTGGTGCCGGGAGAAGGCGCGGAGGTTCAACAGGTAATCGTTAAAGTCACCCATGACTAAAGGGGACCGAGTATACCGTATTTACTTTCCATTTCCGCTCATTACACACACCTCCGCCTAATATTCTTAATTATAACTTGAGGATTATGGGTGAGATATTAGGGAATAGGGCTCAGGCATTTTGTTCAGGGGTCTGGAATTTGAGATTAGGGGTCACCGGTCAAGTATTAACGGTCTGGCATTATGGATTAGGGGTCAGGAATTTAGGATTAGGGGTCAGGGATTCAGGATTAGGGTTTAGGGTCACGGATTCCGATCAGGGGTCATCAGTTAAGTATTAAGGATCAAGGATTAGGGATTAATGATCAGGGATTGAGGATTAGGGTCAGAACTAAGGATTAGGGCTCATAGATTAGAGGTCTGGCACAGGGGATTAGAGGTTAGGAGTTGAATTAACGAAAGGGGTTCGGTTTAAGGCCCACATCGTGGCGCCACGTAGCGGGTGGAACGGCGATGAGGAATGCATCAGACTCGGAGGACACATATGGCCATGATCAGCCATGATCGTGCATTATCACCTATGTACATTGTCAGTCATGATGGTGCATTATCGCTATGTACATTGTCAGTCATGATGGTGCATTATCGCTATGTACATTGTCAGTCATGATCGTGCATTATCAGCTATGTACATTGTCAGTCATGATCGTGCATTATCATCTATGTACATTGTCAGTCATGATGGTGCATTATCGCTATATACATTGTCAGTCATGATGGTGCATTATCGCTATGTACATTGTCAGTCATGATGGTGCATTATCATCTATGTACATTGTCAGTCATGATGGTGCATTATCAGCTATGTGCATTGTCAGTCATGATGGTGCATTGTCATCTATGTACATTGTCAGTCATGATGGTGCATTGTCATCTATGTACATTGTCAGCCATGATGGTGCATTATCAGCTATGTACATTGTCAGTCATGATGGTGCATTATCGTCTATGTACATTGTCAGCCATGATGGTGCATTATCAGCTATGTACATTGCCAGCCATGATGGTGCATTATCATCTATGTACATTGTCAGTCATGATGGTGCATTATCATCTATGTACATTGTCAGTCATGATGGTGCATTATCATCTATGTACATTGTCAGTCATGATAGTGCATTGTCATCTATGTACATTGTCAGTCATGATGGTGCATTATCGCTATGTACATTGTCAGTCATGGTGGTGCATTATCGTCTATGTACATTGTCAGCCATGATGATGCATTATCATCTATGCACATTGTCAGTCATGATGGTGCATTGTCATCTATGCACATTGTCAGCTATGATGGTGCATTATCAGCTATGTACATTGTCAGTCATGATGGTGCATTATCACTATGTACATTGTCAGTCATGATGGTGCATTATCATCTAGGTACATTTTCAGTCATGATGGTGCATTATCAGCTATGTACATTGTCAGTCATGATGGTGCATTATCATCTATGTTCATTGTCAGCCATGATGGTGCATTATCAGTTATGCACACGGTCACCATGATGGTGCATTATCAGCTATGTACATTGTCAGTCATGATGGTGCATTATCATCTATGTTCATTGTCAGCCATGATGGTGCATTATCAGTTATGTACATTATACATTGTCTACAATGAGGGTGCATTATCAGATAGGTTTTTTGTCTTGTTGCAAATAACTACGTCTGCTTATCGTTCGGTAAACTTGTTCTTCATTTTCACGATCATCCCTCGGTTTAAACTGTTTTTTTCTTTCAATTTCTCAACTTTAAGAGTAGTCTTTTTGTTAATGTTCGTGCCTTTGAGAATGAAAATTTTATTCGGGCGTCTAGGCGGGGGGTCGCATCCCCCCCCCCACCCCCCGCGCCCCCGTCATACGGCCTAGATGAATCACCATACGTGCCGAATCACCAACGGCAGGAAAGGTCTTTGGGAAAGAAATACATTGATATTGTATGGATATGGCGGCCATTATAAAACAAATCGCCATTTTAATGATATATAATTAATTTTGTGTAGTATATTTTCACTTTTTTTAAAGACAATTCTCCATACAACAGCGCTCCCTGGCGAAAGCATTGGAACTAGCGTAAGCTGGTACCACCGCTCGTACTCTTATATAAGTATTGCTGGATGAGCGCAGGCGGTGCTGCGGAACCAGGCTAGAACTAGCGTTACAATGCGTCTCGGCGTTGTTCCCCCGTGTCAGTGAAACGTCTGCATCAAACCAAAGACTCAATGAATTTCATGTCTGTCAGCATATCAAAATCTGGCAACAATCTACTTGATGAGTAACTCTTATACTGGTATGATCATGGATGGGAAGACATTACAATTGATAACTTCCGCAACTGTTTGTGCAACTGAGGAGGTGGGTAATGGGGAGGTGTTTAAATCCCAGTGCTGAAACCGTGCTGAAGAAGTACTTAAGATTGGCAGTTTTCGACTATAAAGTGAGAATTGTCTTTAAACTACGCTAGAGTTACCGTGGTGTAGCTGATTTTATCTTATATGTATGGTAGTAAGATATCACGGTTTAACCGTATGTCGAAATAAGGACAAACATTGAAATGGCGGCCATCTTGAAAATGGCGGCCATCTTGGAAATGACGGCCATCTTAAAAGAGGTCGTCATTTTCAAGAAACTAGAGTAAATAATAATCAGTAGATAGAGTTTGCTGAATTAATTGCTTTGCGACTATTTTTTTATTTGTGCACAGTAAGTTATCACGGTTTTACCGAATTGTTGACGAGAGCGTAGAAATTAAAAGGTGTGGGGAGGGGGTACTTAAATAATCATATTTCCCCGAAAAATGCATATATTGTCGTAAGTTAAATTTTAATAGCTACCATAGGTATGCTGTAATACGGGAACAACACAGTCGCAATGATTTATGCGTACAGGATTTATCAATAGAAAAGATTGTCACAATGAGAACAATTATTATTATTAATCGGTTTTTTGTTGAAAGTACTCCACAATTATACTTGAAAATGATATAGGAAAACACACCATTCATTTTATCTATCGAAAATAAAATACTACCGAAGTGCATGATAAAAATTATGCACTAATGTTATTTGGTCTTGCTTTAACTTTTTTGTTTTTTTGTTGGGCGCCTCCAATAAATAGGTGTCTATCACATTGGAACAATATCTACAATATCATATCTTATGGACTTTTATGATAGACTTCTTCACATTAGTATTGTGATCGGTCTTGATTGGTGTGGTCGGCAATGTGATAGATCTCTCGTAGTAACAAATTCATATGTTTACTCAGGATGACAATGTGCAAGAGGAAACCGAAGATGATAGCAACAGGGAACCGACTTTCAAGGTATTGCATGCTTAAAATATGAATATATATTTGTTGCATACCTTTTTAATAATATGTGTGTATTATGCAAACTGATAGATATAGCATGTATAGACCACTAAGCGACGTTTGTTTGAGTGCAAAGACAGACATATTTTTGCTGCGGAAAAATTCTAAAAACCATGTGATATTGCCAAAATAATTACATATGGAGCTATATATATCATCACCGAAAGTCGCAACAAGGCCTGGTATCAACGTTCTTATGATTGAATGTAATAAGGGAGCGGAATGATATTATTGCTTGCAGGAACGGGGCCACAAGCTATTGGCGGATTCTCGGTACTTCTCGTTACTGCGTCTACTGATAAGAAGTTCGCCTGCTGCGTCCAGAGCTTTTCGGCGATTATCCGTACAACTGGTGCAGCGAGACCTCGGCGCTGTCCAGCACGGCCGGGCAGCCGTACCGTCCCTCTGCCTGGAGTCAGCCACGGAGGCACATGAAGCCATTCGCTGGAAGAAGACGATCGCCGAGGCTGAGGATAAGTTACCATGGCTGATGGCTGCGCTGGACTCGTGCCTGCCCACCACACGACTAATGCGACGTCACCGCAGGCGAGTCGCTGGTTGATTGAGTTGACACGCTTTCATTAAAGTGGCATGTCGAGTTCTTTCCCGCCAAAACTAAGCCCAGGCGAAATTTATATCAAAATTTGCAGAAAACTCGATTGTTTCATTCTATAAATTCAGAAACCTGATAAACCTCGCCGTTTCGGCTGTGGTGTGGCAAACGAGTCTATCCCGCGACACCACAGAACTCGGTCGCGACACTGCTACTTATACCAAAGCGTCGCGAAGCACACAAACTGATGACGTTTACCACTAAAATGAAAATTTGTGGTAAACTGATATCACGGGCAAGGCTAAGAGACACTATTTGGCAGTCTGGCATGGGTGGAGTATGGACAAAAGAAATCTTGAATGATTTAAGAACTGATTTGGCGGGAAAGAGCTCGACATGCAACTTTAACCTATTTATGTCATAACGCGGCAATGGGAACGGAGTGACGTCCTACCCTTTGCGAAGAAAGAGATGGAATGTTTAACCTGCACAAGCATTGACATTTGCACAGGTTATGCACGTTATATATAGACGTCATTTAAAAAAAAATCCGCTAGTGATATATAAATTGTTTTGCCGCTTTGCAGGTCAATGCGTGCCAAGCAGGTGAAAGCCATGCGCAATGCCAGGAAGGGACTCATCCTGGCCCTGTCATTGCATTGCGTGGCGCCAAATAAATACAAGCGGTTCCAGGCGGCCATGGCGGTGGAGATGCGCAACCAAGACACGAGACTACGGATCTTGGATCGCTGGAACTATTACGGTCTTTGTCAGTCTGTGTGTGTGGCTCGTAAACTCTGTCGCCAACTGGGGAAGGAAGGCGTAGGTCCTTCAGGGGAGGGTGAAACGGACGGGGATGTATGAACGTAGGTTGATCAGACGTGGGTTGATCGGACGTCGGTTGATCGGACGTCGGTTGATCGGATGTGGTATAAACGGACGTGGTTGATCGGATGTGGGTTGATCGGACGGCGATTGATCGGACGTCGGTTGATCGGACGTCGGTTGATCTGATTTCGGTTGATTGGATGTCGGTTCATCGGATGTCGGTTCATCGGATGTCGGTTCATCGGATGTCGGTTCATCGGACGTCGGTTCATCGGACGTCGGTTCATCGGACGTCGGTTGATCGGACGTCGGTTGATCGGACGTCGGTTGATCGGACGTCGGTTGATCGGACGTCGATTGATCGGTTCATCGGATGTCGGTTCATCGGATGTCGGTTCATCGGACGTCGGTTGATCGAAAGTGAGTTGATCGAAAGTGAGTTGATCGGACGTGGGTTGATCGGATTTTTTGAAAGGCTGTTTTTTTATGGACCAGGCTTGAACGGACGTAGATTAAAAATATTTTTGAACGGACTCGGACGATTGTTTTGAACGGACTTTTTGGAGCGGACGTGAGTTGAACGACGTGTAGGGTGAAGGGTTATTTGTGATATTTTTGATAAAACTAGTTAATAAGTTTATATTCATAAAACATGCTGACATCATCAGCCTTACTTGTATGTATAAACCTTGTACTATGTTCATTTTTACATTCGTAATTAAAACCAATTTTGTTCTAATTTGAGCCTCTGTTATATGTTACATCCGCCCTGTTAGGGTACCGCTTAAATTCCAGCTCCAAGGAAAGGGACATTCAAGATATTAATCCCAATTTATTGCACCATCAACATTTAATACTCGTTATTTGTTTAGAAGTACTATAGGGCATGTCAGTTCTCGCGGGTTCTACTTCCGGCCTGGCATTTTGGGGACAAACAAACGAACACGTGCTTTTTGTTCAGTGCGCAGCCTGACTCGCCCCCTGCGTAACAATGGATACCGCGCGCAGAGGGCTGTCCTACTAGTTACGACATAAGACGTGGAACCAGGCAAGGTGCGCGGCCGGCGAGGCAAACAAGGGGTGGGTCGCAATTCGTCTTTCGTGCGACTTAAATAAGGAACTGTTAACTTTTTCGTGTCGATATGTTGGTAGATGACACTTTGAGCATGTCATTTTTCATAATACTGGCCACATTCAGCAAACTAGGCGCACAACAGGTAGATGATTTCCCAACGTTTATACTGATCTGGAGTGATCGGGTGACAGGTATGGACAGCCTTTGCCGTCAAAATTACAGTTTTTTTCTATCCCGAATGCAACTACCATTTAAATAGGCAAATTTGCAAATTTCAAAGGAACAATGTTGTAAATTTACTGTGCTAACATTATCTTTCTAAATTGCTTCAGTTCTGTTACATTCATAGTTGTGATGGGTATTTTGACAAACGGTTTCATGAGAACCACAAAATAGAGCAGTACTGTCACTTTTCCATTTCCACAGAGTGAGCCAGCTTATATGTACTTAACGGCTTGCCGGTATAATGCTTTGGATCAAATAGATTGTGTAGCATTTCTAAGTTAACCTGATGCGGCAAACTTACTATCCAAGAAGTATATACATGTATGTTGTTGACTACAGTCATACCTCAGTTTAACAGGTCCTTTCACATAAGCTAGCAAAAATAGATAATCTATGCTTCCTCTATATGGGATTGGTGGAATTAAGCTTTAATTTATAAAACAAGAAGTTTTTAGATGTTTATAGGTGGACACTTGTGTTGATGAAAAATATTAATTTGTATAGCTGATGTGCCTACGTTCAGCTTACTGATAGCTTTACTTCTGCATAAATCTTTAATTTCCTTTTTAACATTTCCTTTCAATTTTGATTAATTAAATTACCCTTTCTTTTGCTACCTTTGACATAAACACACAAGGACGCAAAAACTATTTTAAAATTGTGGCATCTTTAAATATATGGAGATTTTCATCAAGATTCTGCAATGTAAAACATACAGAATCAATAATAATTCAGTGTATAACCTTCACGATTCACTGCTTTTTTTCTCATACATTGCATAAACATGATGATAATAAATCAAAGTTTCAATTTTCTTTTTGCATTGGGTTTGCTTCTATCATATCAGTTTAATTGGGTTTACAACATATGGTATAAAATAAAATCTGCAGGTATTTCAAATGTAGCAGTACAAAAACTAAGTTAAGATACAAAACATAAGACACCCTTATATATATAAGTATATCTTTTTCATACCGGTACTTCATCAAATTCATAACATTTCCTTTTAAGGTTGTCCAATTCATTTTGATTAAATTACACCTTTCATAGCTACTTTTGTCCTGATGTCTATACATGAAACATATAATAAAGGAACAAGAGAACAACAAACTATTAAAAATATTGATAGCACTAAACCCATAAGAAATTCAATAATATAATGAAATTGTGGCTGGTTTATATATAGAGACATTTCTATTTTACCACCATAAACATAAAAAATTCCAATAAAGGGATCATCAATATATATGTTACATTTTGTTAGATCAATTTCATCTCCTATTTCTTCTGCATTCAACTACAGTAATGACAAGGGCACATTCCTTGGTTAATAAATCCTGCGTACCATAATAAATATAACATATAAGCTTTTTCAAACCTCTCAGTTGATACAGGTATATTGTATTAGATTGTGTTCCATCAATGAGAATGTAAAAAGGATAAATTTGTGACTTTTAAAATAAAATGGGACATTATATGGTTTAATAGGATATAATAATCATCAATATTGTTCTACATTATGTCAGCCGGGGTGACAAATATTGTTCATGACATTTGCAACTTGAGACAATTTTATTTAAATGGTGCTTCTGTTAGGGTTGTAATGCAGTCTGTAGACTTTTTTATTTTGTTCAAAGATGTATTAAGTGACCTGCAATCCACTGACGTCTACAGTGGAATGAATGATGCATAACTCTGTAATGATAAGATGTCCCTTTTAGATTTTCCGACCTAATTTTGATTAAATTACACCTTTCTGGCACTGTTGCGCTAATGTCTATATATATGATATATATTAATAAAACAAGAAAACTACAAACTAAGAAAAATATCCATAATAACAAGTAGCACATAAGGACACGAGTAACATTAAACATTTTTGGCAGGTTTATATATATATATTTTTATTTAACCAGTATATATAAACATCACAAATAACAATAAAATGATACTAATCATCAATATATATGAAACATGTTGTTACTTTCATTCTTTTCTCTAACATTTAACTACAGTTGTGACAAGAGAACCAAGATACTGCTTTGCTACTAAATCCTGTGTGTTGTAATAAATAAACTGGTGTCGGATAATCACTTTTTCAGACTTCTGCTCGGTGGCTATAGTATATATTATAATGTGTTCCATTATTTGAAAAGACCAGTTTACAACATTTAAAATATAACTAGACATTACAGTTCAGTAGGCTATAATAATCAACTTTCTACTTTCTGTGACAAACATTATTCATGACATTGGCAAATTCATCAATTTTCTTTAAATGTTCGAGAGTTTTATGCAGGCTGTGAACTTTTTCATTTCTTCATAGATTTAGTTGACATTTGCATCCACATACTTTGTACTCTTGTTTAATTGATATTTACATACTTTGCAATGTTTTATTGGTATGTTCACTTGAAACTAAAATTTGACAAATTGAAAAAAAATTAATCAAAGATAAAAACGTATGTAAGGATATATCATATCCCATATTCTTAAATCTATATCTATGTGTAATATATATCTGACAAAAATGTAGGTACATTGTACACATTATTTGACAGCAAATATTTGCTAAATACAAAGGGCATGATTGAGGATTCTTATAATGTCACAATATTTAAGGTAATACAGTCAAGTGTTTCTTAAATTTCATAATGTTATTCCCATTCAAAGCTTTATTTAAATAAAGGTTAGTTATAATTTGTCAAAACCTTCAGGATTGATTTCTTGGTACAAAACTGTAATAAAAGCATTTGCGGTAAAATAACAATTATAAGTATTATTGAGCTCAAGTGGCTCTATCATATCTGCTCATAAAATCACCCATATGCGTCAGCAGTATGATTATAAGAAACATTCGATATGTGTTCGTCAATTACCTACTTTGAAAAATATAAATCGATATGTCGAAACAATAGCAGTTACACTATTTTCGCGAATTATGGTTTATTCCGCTTGTCATCTGTCATTCGGCCGTCGGCAACACCGTCAGGCCAGCGCAAATATTGGCTTCAGCGGGCTGTAGTGCGCCAAGTTTACTGACCGCAGTTATTGATACGGCAAAATACAAGTTAAAAGTGTCGTTCAACAATATATTGTCACTAGATAGTTAACAGGTGCTTATTTAAGTTGCATACAGGTCTAGAAGGGACCCACCCTTTTCTCGCATCGCTCACCGCGCAGTTTGCCTGGTTCCACGTCCTAAATCGTGACTAGAATGACAGCGTTTTGATTCGTCAAGCAGGGAGCGAGTGAGCTGCGCAGTGAAAAATTAAGGTCGCATATAACGTCGTTGTCCCCAAAATCTGATCTCGTGAGGTATCGCACACATAAAACGAGATTCACTTGCATGCCCTATTAGAATCAGGGGCGTGGTGGCACTCACTGTGGGCGTGGTGGCACTCACTGTGGGTGGCGGCACTCACTGTGGGCGTGGTGGCACTCACAGTGGGCGTGGCGACACTCACTGTGGGCGTGGTGGCACTCACTGTGGGTGGCGGAACTCACTGTAGGCGTGGTGGCACTCACTGTAGGCGTGGTGGCACTCACTGTGGGTGGTGGCACTCACTGTGGGTGGCGGCACTCACTGTAGGCGTGGTGGCACTCACTGTAGGCGTGGTGGCACTCACTGTAGGCGTGGTGGCACTCACTGTGGGTGGTGGCACTCACTGTGGGTGGCGGCACTCACTGTAGGCGTGGTGGCACTCACTGTGGGCGTGGTGGCACTCACTGTAGGCGTGGCGGCACTCACTGTGGGTGGCGGCACTCACTGTGGGTGGCGGCACTCACTGTGGGCGTGGCGGCACTCACTGTGGGCGTGGTGGCACTCACTGTGGGCGTGGTGGCACTCACTGTGGGCGTGGCGGCACTCACTGTGGGCGTGGTGGCACTCACTGTGGGCGTGGTGGCACTCACTGTGGGCGTGGTGGCACTCACTGTGGGCGTGGTGGCACTCACTGTGGGCGTGGTGGCACTCACTGTGGGCGTGGTGGCACTCACTGTGGGCGTGGCGGCACTCACTGTGGGCGTGGTGGCACTCACTGTGGGCGTGGTGGCACTCACTGTGGGCGTGGCGGCACTCACTGTGGGCGTGGCGGCACTCACTGTGGGCGTGGTGGCACTCACTGTGGGCGTGGCGGCACTCACTGTGGGCGTGGTGGCACTCACTGTGGGCGTGGTGGCACTCACTGTGGGCGTGGTGGCACTCACTGTGGGCGTGGTGGCACTCACTGTGGGTGGCGGAACTCACTGTGGGCGTGGTGGCACTCACTGTGGGCGTGGCGGCACTCACTGTGGGCGTGGTGGCACTCACTGTGGGTGGCGGACCTCACTGTGGGCGTGGTGGCACTCACTGTGGGCGTGGCGGCACTCACTGTGGGCGTGGTGGCACTCACTGTGGGCGTGGTGGCACTCACTGTGGGCGTGGCACCACTCACTGTGGGCGTGGTGGCACTCACTGTGGGTGGCGGCACTCACTGTGCGTGGTGGCACTCACTGTGGGCGTGGTGGCACTCACTGTGGGCGTGGTGGCACTCACTGTGGGCGTGGTGGCACTCACTGTGGGCGTGGTGGCACTCACTGTGGGTGTGGCGGCACTCACTGTGGGCGTGGTGGCACTCACTGTGGGTGTGACGGCACTCACTGTGGGCGTGGTGGCACTCACTGTGGGTGGCGGCACTCACTGTGGGTGTGGCGGCACTCACTGTGGGTGTGACGGCACTCACTGTGGGCGTGGTGGCACTCACTGTGGGTGGCGGCACTCACTGTGGGTGTGGTGGCACTCACTGTGGGCGTGGTGGCACTCACTGTGGGCGTGGTGGCACTCACTGTGGGCGTGGTGGCACTCACTGTGGGCGTGGTGGCACTCACTGTGGGTGTGGCGGCACTCACTGTGGGCGTGGTGGCACTCACTGTGGGTGTGACGGCACTCACTGTGGGCGTGGTGGCACTCACTGTGGGCGTGGTGGCACTCACTGTGGGTGTGGCGGCACTCACTGTGGGCGTGGTGGCACTCACTGTGGGCGTGGCGGCACTCACTGTGGGCGTGGTGGCACTCACTGTGGGCGTGGTGGCACTCACTGTGGGCGTGGCGGCACTCACTGTGGGCGTGGTGGCACTCACTGTGGGCGTGGTGGCACTCACTGTGGGCGTGGTGGCACTCACTGTGGGCGTGGTGGCACTCACTGTGGGTGGCGGAACTCACTGTGGGCGTGGTGGCACTCACTGTGGGCGTGGCGGCACTCACTGTGGGCGTGGTGGCACTCACTGTGGGTGGCGGACCTCACTGTGGGCGTGGTGGCACTCACTGTGGGCGTGGCGGCACTCACTGTGGGCGTGGTGGCACTCACTGTGGGCGTGGTGGCACTCACTGTGGGCGTGGCACCACTCACTGTGGGCGTGGTGGCACTCACTGTGGGTGGCGGCACTCACTGTGCGTGGTGGCACTCACTGTGGGCGTGGTGGCACTCACTGTGGGCGTGGTGGCACTCACTGTGGGCGTGGTGGCACTCACTGTGGGCGTGGTGGCACTCACTGTGGGTGTGGCGGCACTCACTGTGGGCGTGGTGGCACTCACTGTGGGTGTGACGGCACTCACTGTGGGCGTGGTGGCACTCACTGTGGGTGGCGGCACTCACTGTGGGCGTGGTGGCACTCACTGTGGGCGTGGTGGCACTCACTGTGGGCGTGGTGGCACTCACTGTGGGTGGCGGAACTCACTGTGGGCGTGGTGGCACTCACTGTGGGCGTGGCGGCACTCACTGTGGGCGTGGTGGCACTCACTGTGGGCGTGGTGGCACTCACTGTGGGCGTGGCACCACTCACTGTGGGCGTGGTGGCACTCACTGTGGGTGGCGGCACTCACTGTGCGTGGTGGCACTCACTGTGGGCGTGGTGGCACTCACTGTGGGCGTGGTGGCACTCACTGTGGGCGTGGTGGCACTCACTGTGGGCGTGGTGGCACTCACTGTGGGTGTGGCGGCACTCACTGTGGGCGTGGTGGCACTCACTGTGGGTGTGACGGCACTCACTGTGGGCGTGGTGGCACTCACTGTGGGCGTGGTGGCACTCACTGTGGGTGTGACGGCACTCACTGTGGGCGTGGTGGCACTCACTGTGGGCCTGGTGGCACTCACTGTGAGCGTGGCGGCACTCACTGTGGGCGTGGTGGCACTCACTGTAGGCGTGGTGGCACTCACTGTGGGCGTGGTGGCACTCACTGTGGGCGTGGTGGCACTCACTGTGGGCGTGGCGGCACTAACTGTGGGCGTGGTGGCACTCACTGTAGGCGTGGTGGCACTCACTGTGGGCGTGGTGGCACTTACTGTGGGCGTGGTGGCAGTCACTGTAAGCATGGTGGCACTCCCTGTGGGCGTGGTGGCACTCAATGTGGGCGTGGTGGCACTGTGGGCGTGGTGGCACTCACTGTGGGCGTGGTGGCACTCACTGTGGGCGTGGCGACACTCACTGTGGGCGTGGCGGCACTCACTGTGGGCGTGGCGGCACTCACTGTGGGCGTGGCGGCACTCACTGTGGGCCTGGCAGCACTCACTGTGGGCGTGGCGGCACTCACTGTGGGCGTGGCGGCACTCACTGTGGGTGTGGCGGCACTCACTGTGGGCGTGGCGGCACTCACTGTGGGCAGTCACTGTGGGCGTGGCGGCAGTCACTGTAAGCGTGGCGGCAGTCACTGTGGGCGTGGCGGCAGTCACTGTGGGCGTGGCGGCACTCACTGTGGGCGTGGCGGCAGTCACTATGGGCGTGGCGGCAGTCACTGTGGGCGTGGCGGCACTCACTGTGGGCGTGGCGGCACTCACTGTGGGCGTGGCGGCACTCACTGTGGGCGTGGCGGCAGTCACTGTGGGCGTGGCGGCACTCACTGTGGGCGTGGCGGCACTCACTGGAAAGTTGCAGGTTCATCGGTACATACAGGTCTATGCACAGTATCACACATTACATTTCCGGTGCTCAAGACAGGGGAGATGCGTCAATATGGGGTAAAAGGCCCAACTGGTTGATCAACCTTTTTGGGAGTGCGCACCCTGGTATGTTGTTCCTTAACATCGTGTAACATCTTATGATGTGTACATGGTCCTTGTCAATTATTGGCTTCGTAGTTGAAAAAGCTCGGTGAGACGAGATATATTTGATCCACGTACATATATAACTCAGTGGTGGATCTAGCGGGGTGGGGTTAGGGGGGTTGCAACCCCCCCTTGGGAACCAGAACATACAACATACATGTTAACATATATGTTAAAGGGAACCGCCAATCTGGCCTCTAATGCTGCTTTACCGATTCATATAATACCCAAGTGTCTATCCTCTAAATTACAGAATTTTTTGTTCTATCTGTAGCTCAATATAAAATTTAGAAGTGACCGCCAGACATGATTTCGCCGCCTACCCTGACGGCAGCCCTGTTTGGAGGCGTGTCCGCGATTGACCAATCACGAGGCGATACTCTAATTTATTCAAACCGGAAATTACGCCTATTGTGTGAGCAAAACAAGAGCGCGTGATAATCGCTAATATAAATAGCTGCGATTCTAACTCCAATCATGGCATTGTTGCGGAGTCAATCGTCGCAAGACGTATATCAATTAGTTTGGACGGTACGTGTCTATGAAACACTAAGATCTTGCGCTACTGCGAGTCTTGGAACTGCCGCTGTTCATCTTTAAATCGCGGCCCTGGGGCCGTATTCATAATCGCCACTTAGGCTACGCCACTAGACTTAGCGCCAAGTGGAAGATTTGTCGAGCGATTATCGGGTTCAAAATACATCAGTAGTCACCCAAGAAGTGGATTTTCGGAATTAAGAAAGGGCTAACATTTTGTTGAAGAGGATTTCTTAATCATGAGCACCACCACAACGAGCTGGTGAGGCTAAGATGAAAATGCAATTTTCGTGCGTAGCTTACGAGGGAATTATGAATACGGCCCCTGATCTCTCTCTCCGCCAGTTATAACGTAAGGCGCCGCCATATGAATAGTCACAATATAACTCACTGCTACCGGCAAAATGGCGCTCTGCTTGACATTGCTGGGGGCGGGTTGCCTTAATTTTGTTCTCCTTACCAGTTGGCCGAAACTAAGCGTTAACACCCGCCAATTTAATTTTAAGATGTAAACTTTCGGTGCATATCGCGATTAAATTAGGTTGGATACCCACTTTAAAGTACCAAGTCTTCAGAGAGCAACCCCGCCCCCCCTTGGAAAACTGAACATACACTGTTAAAGTCGGGTTCTCGAAGCCCAAGCCTCCACCCCCACCCCCCCTCCCCCCCCACCCCCGGTCGCAAGTTTTCAGAGAGCAACATGCCTCTTGGGAACCTGAATATACACTGATAAAGTCGGCTTCTCCGAGCACGCACTCCGCCCTCCCCCCAACCGGTCGCAAGTTTTTCAGAGAACACACCCCTCGGTGGGAAGTTTTCACAGAGCAACCCCCCCCCCCCCTCATGGCAAATTCCTAGATCCGCCCCTGATTAGCACTGCCGGGGCCTGTTGTTATACAATAAGTTAAAATATCTAAGTAAATGAAGAATGTTCGTTGACGATAATGCAGGAGTCTGCGCCGAAGCTGCGGCACCCTTTATCATGGGTGAGGGTTCATCGCTCTTGGGTCGTTCGGCGATGTCCGACACACTTTGCCCCTCTGGCCCCACTTTTTACTATCGAAGATCAGTTAATCTCTAAATACAAAACACACTTTACTAAGATGGATAAGTGGAAAGACATCGAGGATCATCTCATCCGTTCGCAATATCCAGTCAATATCATTGTTTCAGCCTTGGCGCATATTTTTCGATAAATAGGCTAACGGAATTATTTATTGGTGGGATACCTCAAAGTACACTTGTGCACTGTTGAAGCGCGAAGCCGAAGAATAACTGGGTGAACAAGTAACAAACCTTCATTGCAAGACTTACGGAATATAATAGCCTCACAAACAAACAAAGCCTATGTGTACATGTTTAAAACTACATCAGAAACCCTTATGCACCACTTTTGACCCGGTTGTCGGTTTCATTTTCCATTCCCACTTGACGCAAGTGCCCCCAGGCAAGCCCGCTTCTCTAAAGTAAAGGGGCACAACGGTGTCAATGTTAAAATCCTTAGACGTTAGGCTAGTAGGGAATCGACTGTACATTTTATTATAATGTGTGCGCGTACAATCATAGTGTTTACATATTCTATATACCTTGTTCTATCTTCTGACATCAAGAAAGTGTGTTAATACCAGATCGTTTCTGTCATATTTTTGCGAACAAATGTTGGAGCATGCAACTTTTCCCGACCAACCAAGGCGCTGCTGTTAATAAGTTCAACGTGAGTGACTGGCAAGGCCTACTAGCGGAGAGTCATATGCTAATGGAGAGGAGGAACCAAGTCGCATTCACAGATACCTGCATCCGCCAAAAATGAATATGGCGTAGCACTACACTGTAGGCGTGGTATTACACTATTACACTGTAGGCGTGGTAGCACTCATTGTGGGTATGGCAGCAGTTACTGTGGGTATGGCAGCAGTCACTGTGGGTATGGCAGCAGTTACTGTGGATATGGCAGCAGTTACTGTGGGTATGGCAGCAGTCACTAGGTATGGCAGCAGTTACTGTAGGTATGGCAGCAGTTACTGTAGGTATGGCAGCAGTCACTGTGGGTATGGCAGCAGTTGCTGTGGGTATGGCAGCAGTCACTGTAGATATGGCAGCACTTACTGTTGGCATTTGGCACTCACCGTGGATGTAGCAGCACCCACTGTGGATGTGGCAGCCCTCACTGTGGGTATGGTGGCACTCACTGTAGATGTAGCAGCACCCACTGTGGATGTGGCAGCACTCACTATGGGTGTGGTGGCACTCACTGTGGGTATGGTGGCACTCACTGTGGGCATGGCAGCAGTCCCTGCAGAGAGGAGGAACAAAGTCGCATTCACAGGTACCGGCAGCCACCAAAAACAAATATGGCGGATGGTTGGTTGGGAAAGGTTGTGTTCTCCAACATTTCTTTGCACAAGTATAACCAAGACAACCTAGTGTTGACACACTTTCTTAATATCAGATGATAGGACAAGGTAAATAGAATTTTCTTAAATACTGTGATTGTTCGCGCACACATTATAATAAAAGCTACAGTCAATTCCCTACTAACGTCTAAGGATTTTAACATTGGCAACGTTGTGCCTGGGGGCATTTATGCCCTTCAGTAAGTTGACAGCTCTAGGTAGACTTATAACTTATAGGCCTTTGTACAAATTATGTAGACTTCGACCCTTTTTGATTTCAGCACCATAACTTTGGCCTATTGTGTATTCAATTTAGTTTTGTATTGTTAAATACTTGTAAAGTTTGGCCCCTGTCAGCTGTCAACTCAAATATATTTTCTAGCATAGAATAATGACTGACAATAATTTGTGAATTGTTCTATTATACATTTAATGAATATACAAATATTTAAATATATATTTGGTAGCCAGTTGATTCATCAAATAGTTATTTCATCACACCCTATTTTCCAATGAAGAAATATGCTGGCGGGTGTGGCAGTAACTATATATATATATATAGCAGTTTACTGGCGGTGATGCACACCCAAACATCGGGCCGCTGAGGGGTTTGATTTGATTTGATTTATTTGTTTTCCAGCACCTGGCATGGCAGATCCCGACCATCACAGTTGTGTGGCCTGTGGAAAAGATGTGTCTGTCAAAACTTTAGGCAAGAGTTACTCACGGTTTACACTCTTAAAAGTGACATCACCTTGCACAGCAAGAATTGTCTTTCCGCACCTTCGACGGGTTGGTGGTTTCATCTGTAGTGACTGCTTCAAGCGACTTCGTAAAGCTGTCGGAAAGCCTAAGCGTCGAGCGGGGAGAAAAGTGGAATACTCCTTCTCGAAACAACAATTGCATGAATATAAGGTATAACTAAATAGAAATATAGATTCTATTTAAACACATTACCTTTAGGGGGCTGGTTGTTATTAAAAAGACTGGTTTGTTTATAAAAGGGGCTGGTTATACAAAATATGGTAAGATATAAAAAAAATATAGATCTGAAATCAAATGAAATATGGGTGTTTCATGCCACTTTTGTGTGCATATAGAGGCTACTTTGGGCTTCATCTATTTATGGATATCTCTAATGATTTGCTAATGATTTAGCTTTTGGTGGCTGGATAACTTAAAACGTTAGGGTGAAGTAAAACCTTGAATATGGCGATATATACCGTCTTAAGATTTCTGTGCCAAATGTTATCACCTGGACCCTGGACAGCACTTCTAAAATTATGTCCTTTTTTTTATCATTAGCAGGAAATAGCTGTACACATATGAGTAGCTTTCAGCTATTCCTTTTGGAAGTGAAACCGAAAGTGAAACCATTTGCCGTGATGGCCCTGCCATAAGTACTTTTACCTGACATGTACCGAATAGTCTGTATTAGTCTGACTAATTTTAGGCGAATTTATTTAAACCCCTATTTCTTGTGCAGGCAAAGAACTACATGTATTGAACTAGTGTTTAAAGCATGCCATTAGGCCTGACATCTTTAGAAGTGAATCATATAATGACTAATGTTTTATACACTTTTGCAGAACTTGATTAGTCCTGTAATACAAAACGGAGAGGACTGGGACCACTGCTACAGTAATGTGTCTTCCCATGTCACAAGTTATGAAGAAGTAAGCACGTAAATCTCAACTATCTTTTTGCTTGGCCATCATGCGGCCGAGTTAAGACCAAGCTGGCTATCACAAACGGCCATATGTAAGGCGTAAGACGACCGGTGTCACATGTGCAAGTCCCCCATGTGCAATTGTCCCCTTTATGTCAAATACATTATACATGACCGTCTCAGCTCCATGTGTCCCTACAGTGGCATTATGATCAGCACAGCAACACATCTCCGTATGGCGGGCAATCCCGCATACCTCACCGGCATACGGCCTGTGTAATTAAGTGAGGCCATAGGTGGCCATTATACGGCCAGTGTAAGGCCCTAGATGGCCATTATACGGCCAGTGTAAGGCCCTAGATGGCCATTATACGGCCAGTGTAAGGCCCTAGATGGCCATTATACGGCCAGTGTAAGGCCCTAGATGGCCATTATACGGCCAGTGTAAGGCCCTAGATGGCCATTATACGGCCAGTGTAAGGCCCTAGATGGCCATTATACGGCCAGTGTAAGCCCCTAGATGGCCATTATACGGCCAGTGTAAGGCCCTAGATGGCCATTATACGGCCAGTGTAAGCCCCTAGATGGCCATTATACGGCCAGTGTAAGGCCCTAGATGGCCATTATACGGCCAGTGTAAGGCCCTAGATGGCCATTATACGGCCAGTGTAAGGCCCTAGATGGCCATTATACGGCCAGTGTAAGGCCCTAGATGGCCATTATACGGCCAGTGTAAGGCCCTAGATGGCCATTATACGGCCAGTGTAAGGCCCTAGGTGGCCATTATACGGCCAGTGTAAGGCCCTAGATGGCCATTATACGGCCAGTGTAAGGCTCTAGATGGCCATTATACGGCCAGTGTAAGGCCCTAGATGGCCATTATACGGCCAGTGTAAGGCCCTAGATGGCCAGTGTAAGGCCCTAGATGGTCATTATACGGCCAGTGTAAGGCCCTAGATGGCCATTATACGGCCAGTGTAAGGCCCTAGATGGCCAGTGTAAGGCCCTAGATGGCCATTATACGGCCAGTGTAAGGCCCTAGATGGCCATTATACGGCCAGTGTAAGGCCCTAGATGGCCAGTGTAAGGCCCTAGATGGCCATTATACGGCCAGTGTAAGGCCCCAGGTAGGTACCATACGGCCAGTGTAGGGCCCTAGATGGTCATTATACGGCCAGTGTAAGGCCCTAGATGGTCATATACGGCCAGTGTAAGGCCCTAGATGGCCATCAGACAGCCAGCGTAAGGCCCTAGATAGCTCTCATACGGCCAGTGTAAGGCCCTAGATGGCTATCCTACGGCCAGTGTAAGGCCCTAGATAAGTACCATACGGCCAGTGTAGGGCCTTGGACGCCCATCTTGTGCAGTATGACAATGTTTCACTGTATACAGGTGGAGACTAGAGCTGTGGGACAAGACGGAGCAGACTGGGACCACTGCTACAGTGACGCGTCCTTACAGGTGGCCGGTCAGAATGAAGTGAGATGCTTACAACATCATAATCCGCAACATAACATTCATATTATCTGTATGTGAAGAAAGGTATTTTGCTACTTAGAGTATATTGTTAGCGTTGACCTTGCTGTGAACTGTTTTGTGACTTGTATATCCATGCTTGTTGTTTGCTGTCATTGCGCAGGTCACGACTACAGAGTGTGTGGTGCCGGAAGAAGGCGCGGAGGTTCAACAGGCAAGCGTTAAAGTCACCCATGGCTAAAGGGGACCGAGTATACCGTATTTACTTCCCATTTCCGCTCATTACACACACCTCCACCTACTGTTCTTGATTATAGCGTATTATACTGATTATAATCCGCAGTATAACTCAGGAATGCAGGCGAGTATCTATATCAGTTGGAGTTGTTTGGCTTGTCGGTAACTGTTAAATATACCTTGCATAAAAATCTGATTGCTATGTAGTATGTAGGAATATTGTTTATGCATCAAGGTAATATTTCTACATTAAACTGTTTTGGGGCACATTGTCAGTCATGGTAGTGCATTATCAACTATGCGATCGACCTAGTAATATAAGTCTTGTCACCCATGAGATCAATTCTATAAGTTATATGATAGTGTTCACATTAGCGTTGTCATAGATTTTGTCAGCAATAGACGACTTCGCAAATCATAGTTCAGATTATTCCACTGTGAGGCGCCACTGCATGTGCAATGCATTTTGGGTATTATTTTAGGATGTAATTTAGACATGCTCATTAATTGTATACATGCCTTGCCAATAACCAGGAAATATGGTACTTATTTCCGTAGAAAAACAAGATAACACCAAAACATTTCACAGAATTCTTTGCGCAAGTCACGTTTTTTCCAAGATGGAGTATAATTGAAAAGTCGTATTTGTGATTGATCTCTGGTAATAACAATTTCGTATATTTACCCAGGATGACAAGGAAACCGAAGATGTTAGCAACAGGGAACCGTCTTTCAAGGTATTGTAATACTTAACTATTAATATATATTTGTTGCATACTTTTATATAATATGTGTGTATATATCTGTATAATGATAGATGATAGATATGGAACACCATGCGACATTTGTTTGAGTGCAAAGAAAGAAGTATTTTAGCTACAAAAAAAATTTCTAGAAAATCCATGTGATCTTGCCGACATAATTACATATGGAGCTATATGTATCATCACCAAAAGTCACAAGGCCTGGTACGTTCTTGTGATTGAATGTAACAAGAAGGCGGAATGATATTATTTCTTGCAGGAACGGGGCCACAAGCTATTGGTGGATTCTCGGTACACCTCGTTACTGCGTCTCCTGATAAGATGTTCGCCTGCTGCGTCCCGAGCCTTCCGTCGAGTGTCCGCAGAACTGGTGCAGCGAGACCTCCGCGCTGTCCAGCGCGGCCGGGCAGCCGTACCGTCCCTCTGCCTGGAGTCAGCCACGGAGGCACCCGAAGCCATTCGCTGGAAAAAGACGATCGCCGAGGCTGAGGATAAATTACCATGGCTGATGGCTGCGCTGGACTCGTGCCTGCCCACCACCTCACGACTCATACAACGTCACCGCAGGCGAGTCGCTGGTTGATTGAGTTGACACGCTTTCATTAACCTATTTATGTCATAACGCGGCAATGGGAACGGAGTGACGTCTACCCTTTGCAAAGAAAGAGATGGAATGTTTACCCTGCACAAACATTGACATTTGCACAGGTGGGATTCGAACCACACACCGGCAGCTTGCGAAATGCGCTGCCTACCAGGCCAAGGGGTGCCTTTTTGTCGTTATTTACTGCATAAGGTCTGTAGATGTAGATGTACTTGCCACACATACAGTGCTTTTTATACAGGGTTACAGGTGTCGGTTACAGAAATTTTGTTTTCGTTTTGTTTTCGGATCACGTTATATATAGACGTCATTTATAAAAAAATCCGCTAGTGATATATAAATTGTTTTGCCGCTTTGCAGGTCAATGCGTGCCAAGCAGGTGAAAGCCATGCGCAATGCCAGGAAGGGACTCATCCTGGCCCTGTCATTGCATTGCGTGGCGCCAAATAAATACAAGCGGTTCCAGGCGGCCATGGCGGTGGAGATGCGCAACCAAGAGACGAGACTACGGATCTTCCGTCGCTGGAACTATTACGGTCTTTGTCAGTCTGTGTGTGTGGCTCGTAAACTCTGTCGCCAACTGCGGACGGAAGGCGTAGGTCATTCAGGGAAGGGTGAAACGGACGGGGATGTATGAACGTAGGTTGATCGGACGTGGGTTGATCGGAGTATTTTTTGAACGGATGTTTTTTGGTTACGAACCGGGCTTGAACGGACGTAGATTAAACGAGTATATTTTTGAACCGACTCGGACGATTGTTTTGAACGACGTGTGGGGTGAAGGGTGATTGCATTTTATTTTTGATAAAGCTAGTTATAAGTTTAGTTTCGTAAAACATGTTGACATCATCAGTCTTACTTATGTATGAACCTCACACTATGTTCATTTTTACATCCGTAATTAAAACCAGTTTGTTCCAATTTGAGCCTCTGTTGTATATTATATTCGACCTGTTAGGTTTATCGCCTAATGATTGACGACATGTAATGTACAGAACGTGTTGAACCCCGCAAACCAAATGTCAGGAACTTATCACATCGAAAGTCCAATTCTATTGCATAAACTACCCGGCCTTCATAGTGACAGGGGCCGGTCCGATAGCTCAGTGGTTAGGGCGCTCGCCTTGAGTGCACTGGCCACCTGAGATCCCATGTTCTTCGCACAGAGTAGGGGGTTACCCCCGGGGACATGGCTCCACTCTCCCTTCCTTCTACCGTTGACGCGATATGACAAACAAGTGGTTAAATAAAGTGTCCATAGTGTGCCCCCCACACCCCACACGCAACCCGCCGCAAATTAGAGACCCTGCGAATGTGATGAGATCGACCGAACCACGCACCCGTAACATCCGCATGCATGATTAGATACGCCACAGATTAAATCAACAGGCATTACTCTGGCCAAACATTATTAAAAGGAAAAATATATACAAAGACAGAAATAACTAGTAAACATATAACCCTGATATAAGACCATATTTTTGGCACTACTTGACGGTATATACTTTTCTACGCACGACGTTTTTTCACTGAGCTCTGTTTCCTGCAACTGTATCTTCACTTTAGGGCGGAACCTATAGTAAAGCAGTTCCCATTTACTGCATAACACAGGGCATTTGAAGTGTTTTTATTATTTTTTGAATTAAAATCGTGTATGTAAAACTGATACATCACAAATATATGGTGTAAAATTAATGTCGGCAAATATGCCGAAAAGCAGTTGCATAGAACAAAAGTGGCATAAAAAATATATGAGAGCAATATTAGCACTGCCGGTGTATGTGTGGTATCAATAAAATACAAGTAAATCAAGAATGAGGAATGTTCGTTGACGATAATACAGGAGTCAGCGCCGAAGCTGCGACACCCTTTATCATGAGTGAAGGTTCATCTTGGCCCGTTTGGCGATGTCCGACACACTTTGCGCCTTTGGAGACTTCCTCTTTCGGGGCGCAATGTGGCGTCTGGAAAGATTCGTGTCTGGCTTAGCGGTCTCTGGCGTCGGTGAAGACCTGTTGGGACACACCTTTTTAGAAGGCGATTCCGATGTGACGTCATTATCACACGACCTTTTCACTCCGCGAAGTGAGGTCTTCTCGCTACCGTGAGTCTCGCTCGTCCACTTTTGTTTGAAAAGTGGCAGATGAGAACAGTGGCACTGTCGCCACTCCAGTGCCACCAGCTGGTCCGTCACTAACCCGGAGAAGACCCGGCGATCCACCTCGCCGACTCTCTCCGTGGTGAAGGGCAAGGGTCGCTTCTTCATCGGCAGTCGACCTTCATGGGGCGGAGAAAGGAGGACAATGTCACGTCAATCTCTTGGGGCTCAGATATCTAATTATGTAACACAACGAATGAACAGAAACGACAATGCAAAAGTGAACGGAACCAAATACACGTTAACAACGAACCAAACAAATCAAAATGTTCAAATATAAACTGTAAAAACTGGAGATTTGTTTCTTACGACGACATTTACTTCCAAGTACTCTTCCAGAAAGACATCGGCACTGAGCTGGATAGGCCACAGGATTGTGGTCAGGGTCAGACAGACTCAGCCCTATCACCAGGTAGGGCCATGTGGTTAACAATGAGTACGTCTGAGTGCCAGGGAGCGAATGACTCTATGGTCAGTCGACAACCGTTGACCTTGACTTTCTTACAGCGGGATCGGTCAGTTGTTGGCCATGCAGGACAGCAGCTGCACCGCCCTGGAGGGTGAGACAACAGAGCCGGGGGCAAATCCGGGTCCGTGGACGGAAACCGGAGTGACAGTCGGGTGCACCGAGCTGTCAGACACCGGATTCGATGTGGGTGTCTGGATACCCGCGGCTGGTGGCGACACCACCGCCTGGATACCCGCATCGGGAACAGAAGTGTCCGGCGATCGGACGCTCGCCATGGGTTCCGGCAGTGTACTGCTGACTGGTGTTGGCGGGTAGGCCGTCGACCGTAGCGCCGCGGTGGTCGCTGGAACTACCGCCGACACGCTGTCGCCCGGGGCCGAGTCGCTGACTTGGGCCGCCCTGTCGGTTGTTGGACGTTTCTTCACTATTTGGCACCATTCCGGATACAGCCTGACGCCTCCCTCTGGCACCCGACACGGCACCGACGTCCTGTCGTCGTTCTTAGCGACACTCCACCGTGGAGGGGTAAGTCCAGGGCCGCGGGCGACCCCCTTGCTATCCGTGGGCGTGCCGAGGATAGGCGCCAGGCGCCCGAGTCCGGCCGCCCCAGCCACCTGAGGGCCATGGAGGCGGGGATCTCGCGGGGCCGTGTGACCCGGTTCCGGATCTACGCGCTCCAGAGGGATGAGCACAGGACGCCGTCTCTGAAATCGTGTTCCACATTTATATATTGAATTTTGTTATTCATTTACGAGGTTAACGTGTTCTGGTCAAAATAAACTATTATTCTAACTCAAAATGTGAACTTCGGCACGGAAACTATTTGCCGCCTCGTTTTTTAATTTGACACGAAATGTTTCATTGACAAGCCTAAAATCAGTTTATATTTGTCAACTTGGACCAGAGACCCAACAGAATTTGGCGTACTCACAGTCCTGTTGTCAAAAGAATTCACATGATGTCAACATTATGAGTTTCACGCAATCGAACCAGACAAGTTTCGCTATGGCCGTCGCTCTGTTTACCTTGTCATCTGTCATGTCTGTGGCTATCTGAATCGATGTCAGGGCGCGTTTTCGGATACGTCATATGACGTCACGATGACGTCACTTTCGGTACATTAAAAAAATCGTCAAAAATCGGCAAAAAATGATAAAAAATCGAGTGGCGTCATTTTGTAGGAAATGGGGTCCGATGTTCGTCTGCATCATAAAAATAGTATGTTCCTATCTTACTTCCGGTTCCAGGCGTGAACGGCAATTCCCTATGGGACCTCCAATGTTAAAGCCCTCAATCTCTCAGGCTGGGGAAATTTGTTTGCCCCATATTTCATCGGTGCCTGCATCAAACAGTTTCGGGATTTTTTCTTTGGTTAAACATGGTACCCAGTAGCCATAGTCATTACTAGATGGAATTCAGACAGGAACTGACGTCACAGGATTTTTTTGAAATTTTTTTCCCATTGTGAAAGATAGGGATTTTTGGGGCTGGCAGGAGCTCCCACGAGCGTCCTATTAAAGCCATCGCTCTATGCTTGCAGTTGTAGAAGGATAGCAGTAGGATGAGCCATTAACTGTAAACACGGCAACATAGCTCTGTAACTTTTTGGTATATAGCCGAACGCGTTTAACATGGGACCCGGCCTATGGAGATAATCAAACTTCCTTCAATATGACGTACTTCCGTTTGAGCGATCTCACTTTGCTATACCACCGTGCGAGATATGGACGAGTGCAAGAGGTCTACGGTATACCCACGGCGAACGCGCGTCTCTGTTTCGTTTCCATGGCAACCGAAGATTTGCCCAATGATAAAGTATACAAATTGGGTCTAACTTAAAAAAATCGTCAACAATCGGAAAAACAAGCTAGAGCTTAGATCTTTGCGGATGACGGTAGGGAACATACGTCTCCAGATCACTATTGGCAGCTAATCATTATTATTCTTTTTATCTTGGCTGCAGAGTCCTTTCTCCGTCTGTTTTTTTTTCATTTATTCGTAATGCTGAAGAATAGCAATTTTCGGTAATTAGGTCAAGCCATATCAGAAATCTGAGAAGAGCTGACAGTCCTACCGCCGTTTTTGATTTATAGTACAAAGGTTTGTGTTTTGGTATTTGGACGTTGTCGTGCGTCATGCCATGCCGTCAGCATGACGTGATGACGTCATAATTTGGTAAATGCCATAGGGCTGTACAGTCACTTCGGGATCTTATCGAGACCCCACGAGACAGGGATACCTATGCTCTGCGTCAATGCCTAGCGACAACGGCCTGTACGTGTTGCCTACCTTCCGGTTGTTTGCCTTCACTCGCCTCACACACAAGATCCTTGGCTGTCCTTGGAAGCACAACTAACCACTGAAGTTCTGTGCATATCCGAATTATAACCATCCGAGTAAATTTATGTAATGTATGAGCGGTTAGGCAGTTGATAAAGCAGAATGCGGTTGTCTCATGAGTGACTGTCAGCGTCAGGCGATATGATGTGTTGCGCGGGGTTTTCCATGTCGTATGACGTAATAATCATCATGACGCGCGTGTCTGCGCGCGGTATCTATGGTTACGTAACAACGCTCCTTATAGGGCTATACAGTTCTCGCGATCGGGCCGCGAGACTTCAGTTTTGGGGACAAACAAACACACGTGCTCCATGTTGAAGTATAGGCAGCTATAAGTCAATTTCTTTCCAGGTTTATTCTAAAGACTATGAGTACCATTTCACTAAACATGGCTATGGGAGATATACGTTAAAATATTTCGAGGCGATGAAGCGCAGAACTTTGGGAATATACAAGGAAAAATCCGTCTTCAAAACACTCGAAAGCTAAAAATAACGTTCTAAATTTAGCCCTGCACCCGGGCTTTCGCAAGTTCCTCAAACAGCGAGTGACGTCACAGACGTTCGCGTGCCTCCGCGGTAACAAAAATGGCGAGAGCAAGTGATCGACTTAACGATACCGCTGTCAAAATGTGCAGTACATGGAGTAACAGCACACGGATGCGTCATTAAACTACATGGTCAAGATAAAATAAGACCAGTTGGATGTTTTCGTATCATTTTTGGATCACAAAAAGACCAAGTATCTTCATTTTTGTAAGTTTTCTGTTTGAAGCGTAGCGCCAACGTTGTAACCGGGGAGAATCCGTGTGACGTCATAATGCCTCGTTTTCGTAGGAAATGCAAAAAAACGTTAATTTCTCAGTCGTATTGTCCCGTCGTAACAAATATTCGTCATTGTGATGGCGCAAACGAATAAAAAATATGTCGTCTATCCGTCTTGTGAAGCTATATTTCTTAAATATTCTTAATCATATCGCTAGGCCTTCCGCAATGGACCCACCCCTCAGCGCCTGGCTTTTGCGCAGGTAGTCTGGTTCCCAGTCTCTCTCTTTACGTAACATACACGTCACGTCTACGTCACAGATAGTCAGGATACCAGTGTGCGCAGAGATTCTAAACTCGTTCCGAACACGTGCTTCGTTTGTTTGTCTCCAAAATGAGTAAACCGGAAGTCTAAGCGAACGAGACTTTATAGCCCTATGGTGCTCCGTTTGTCGTAGAACTGTAAACATCGATGATTTGGCTCAAAATACAACGCTTCCAACAGTCTCATCGAACGGACCACATGCATTATGGAGAGATAAATGTCTTATCTTTCATTATATTATGATTTTATAATTAGCCATGCCTGGACCAAAGCAAACAAAAAATAGTTTCACACCCACTCGATTCTTCACGCACAAACCGCGCAGCCGGCCGGTTCCCAACACTAAAACTTTGTCTACAATGAGTGCGAGTCACGCAGTTGCAGCAAGGCACCAGCGTGATGCGCACTCGTTCTAAGAGCACGTGTTTTTTTGTTGGTCCCCAAAAGACCTAAACCGGAAATAGAACCCGCGAGAACTGTACAGTCCTATAGGATCTAATGATCTGTGTCGTGCGGCCGACCCTGAGGACTTAGCCACGCAGGTGCTCCAATTCGGGGAACACCTGGTTACGGTATACTCAGTCTCTCGGGTGATTATCTCCCAAGTTTTCTTTCGAGCCATGTCTCCCCAGGCTACAAAGAACTTCAATGCCAAAGTCATTACCTATAATACTGCAATGCTACGGTTATGCACCAACAATATGTCAATTACTTTCTGGCGCCACAGAGGTATTTGGGCAAATTGGAGGGTTTGTCTGTGCGATGGAACCCACCTTACCACACAAGCCGTTACTAAGTATTATGCCAGTGTACGGGGTGCCATTATTGCTGCAACTAATACCCTCCCTGAGTTCAGAAAGTAATATGTATCAAGATATATCAAGATCCAGTAGCACTACACTGTACCTAACTATGCCTATACTAGGTTATCAATTAGCGCCAGCACTGTGGCACTGTAGTAGCCATACTCTTGGCAATTTATGCCCACACCAGGCCCTGCTCTTCAGCACTCCGTGCCCATGCTGAGTAGCAATACTCTTTTGGCACTTTGTGCCCATGCTGGAGTAGCAATACTCTTTTGGCACTCTGTGCCCATGCTGGAGTAGCAATACTCTTTTGGCACTTTGTGCCCATGCTTGAGTAGCAATACTCTTTGGCATTTTGTGCCCATGCTAGATTAGCAATGCTCTTTTGGCACTTTGTCCCCATGCTGGAGTAGCAATACTCTTTTGGCACTTTGTGCCCATGCTTGAGTAGCAATACACTTTTGGCACTTTGTGCCCATGCTTGAGTAGCAATACTCTTTTGACACTTTGTGCCCATGCTTGAGTAGCAATACTCTTTGGCACTTTGTGCCCATGCTGGAGTAGCAATACTCTTTTAACACTTTGTGCCCATGCTGAGTAGCAATACTCCTTGGCATTTTTACCTATTCTACCTTTTACTCTTATGCTGGAGTTCCCTTTTTCCTGCAACTGTGGAGGCCCACATGTCAGTTGCTACATCACTATTGGCCATCCATACCCTTGAGCTATAACATTGTTGCATGGCTGTACAGGGGATGCCTACGCATGATAAATTATAATCTTTATCACATTAATCTTTCGCTGTCAGTCTTACTTTCAGTTATGCCTCGCCGTACCAATACCGCTAGCACTCGTGCCAGCAAGGCTCCTGTCCCTGCGAGAGGCAAGAGTCCAGTACCAGTCCCAGTCCCAGCCCCAGCGAGAGATGATAGCCCCCCCCCCCCACCCAGCGCCCACCTCGGTCAAGGCGACCCCCTACAAGATGGGATGAGGCAGCGCCACCCAAGCGCCCAAGACAATCACCTGCGGCCCCTCCACCTCAACAAAACATATCTACCCGCATCGAGGCTATGCAGGATCAAATAGCCTCCCGCAAAGCAGCCGATCCTCTCAAACCGTCATGGTCACTCTTGACAAACTCGGCCAGACGCCCTCTTTGAATATGGCCGAAAAGGCTAATGGCCACATTTCTTCCATCGAGCAGTGGACGGACGCGTTCTTGCTGTATACGTCCATTGCTTTGCAGCCTAACCCCTCATAAGCATGTGCCATGCTAAAGTACATGGACACTGTGCGCCCCCTTGCCAGGTCCCATGGGGGTCACGTCTGGAGAGTCTACGACGAGCAATTTCGTAAACTGCGGGCCTTGAGCCAGCACCCCTGGGATGTGAAACATCAGGATCTTTTCCTTGATGCCATCGCCGCCAACTCTGCTTGGCAATCTCCCCGTCAGCCCTTTCGGCAAGGCCCCGGCCATGCCCGGGCCAAACCGGATAGAGTCGGAGTGTGCCTCCGCTACTCCTCCCAAGGGAAGTGTGGGGTGCCCACGTGCAGATACCGGCACGTCTGTCAGAAATGTAGGGGCAAGCACCCTGCCACAAAGGGTGGCCTCAGGACCCCTAAGGCCACTCCGACCCATTCCCAATCAACTCCCTTCCCCCCTAAACCCACAAGAACTTAAGGTTCTCCTCCGTGGTTACAACCCAGTCGCCCGCGACTACCTAATATCCGGCATCACCCACGGCTTCTCTCTAGGTTTTGTCGGTGCTATATCTAATGCCGAACCGTCTAACCATCCCTCCGCCACCCAGAACCCAGAGATTGTCTCTCAGCTCCTTGCGGAAGAGCTCAAGCACAATCGTATTGCTGGGCCTTTCTCTCAACCCCCGTTACCTCATATGTTTATTTCACCCCTGGGTCTCGTGCCCAAGAAGGAGGCCGCACAGTTCCGTCTCATTCACAATCTTTCTTTTCCCCGCGGTCGATCGGTTAACGACGGTATTCCGGCTGACCTGTGCGGAGTGTCTTACGAAAACCTGGACCATGTGGTGTCCCTCATCAATACCCTGGGTCGCGACTGTCTTATAGCTAAAGTGGACATCGCACAAGCTTTTCGTAATTTACCAGTGTCTCCCTTCGATTATCACCTCCTTGGGTTTACTTGGAACGGTCACTACTACTACGACCGTATGTTACCAATGGGCTGCAGCATTAGCTGCGCCGTTTTCGAAGCTTTTAGTACCTCTCTCCATTGGATTCTGCACCACAAATTTCACGTCGAAGTGCTCTCCCATATCCTCGATGATTTTATCTTCCTTGCGCCCACTCAAACCACTCTAGGTTCTGCTTATATCAAAACATTCACTCGCTACACTAGTTAACTTTCCCATCAAGCATTCCAAAACGGTCCTTCCCACCACTAAAGCAACCTTACATGGCATCGACATCGATACAACAACGATGTCGGCCTATTTGCCACGGGATAAGGTCGTTGCATGCATCAGCCGCCTGGCGAAATATCGCAAATCCAAACCTATCTCACTGAAAGAGTTACAGTCGCTCGTGGGACACCTTAACTTCGCATGTCGCGCGGTCATTCCGGGTCGGGCCTTTCTACGTCGTCTTATCGACCTAAAAGCCAAGGTCACCAAGCCCCATCATCACATCACCCTCACCTCGGAAGCCCGGAAAGATATGGCAGCATGGTTACTGTTTTTTGAGAGCTTTAACGGCCGACCTTTCCTACTCCCCAATAAGTGGTGCTCCTCCCTGGAGCTTCGTCTCGAAAGCGATGCTTCTGGGTTGGGGTTCGCAGCTACACTCGGCTCACATTGGCTGCAAGGTCGCTGGCCCCCCTCTTGGCACGATCACCACATCACCATCAAGGAACTGCTTCCAATCGTCCTCGCCATTAGGGTATGGGGGCAGTTACTCCAGAACCATCGCCTCCTTTTCCTATGCGATAACATGGCTGTCGTCTACATCATAAATTCACAAACATCGCGCTCCCATCACCCCCACTCTCCTCAAAAAATTGGTTTCGTCACTGGACGTTGTTGCGGACTCAGCTCTTCTCAAAACTCGTTTCAGAGCCATGTATCTGCTAGCCTTCCACGCCTTCCTTAGAATAGGGGAAATTACCTTTGCAACGTCCGCCCCGAATCACACCCTACAGTTCGCTAAAGTTGCTAGATCAGATGCCAAATTGCTCTTGACGTTCACCTCCTTTAAGCATCATAAAGGATCCCCCGTTACCCTCTCACTGTCACGACTAACGTCGCAACCTACGCTGTGCCCAGTCCTGGCCTTAGACGCCTACCTTACACAACGCGGCAGCTCTCCGGGTCCGTTATTCATCTTCCCTGGGGGTTTTCCCGTGTCCCGGCAGTACTTTACACGCGTCCTGCAGCAGTCACTTTCTTGGTCGGGCGTATCCGCCGCTGTCTACAAGGGACATAGTTTTCGCATCGGGGCAGCGACCACGGCCGCCGCCAAGGGAGTACCCGACGGTACGATTCGACGGATGGGTCGATGGAAATCCGACGCTTACCGTCGCTACATTCGGATCCCATCCCTTACCTTGTAGTTCTTTCCAGGGATCTCACCTAATCATACGTCTCGCCATGCCGCCGCTTTCAGCTTAGGCTGAGTGGCTCTTACAACGTCATGACTCACATATTACACCCGCCGCTTTCAGCTTAGGCTGAGTGGCCTTAAACCCCCCGCCGCTTTCAGCTTAGGCTGAGTGGCCTTAAACCCCCCCCCCCCGCCGCTTTCAGCTTAGGCTGAGTGGCTCTAAACCCGTCGTGACTCACAGACTGCACCCCGCCGCTTTCAGCTTAGGCTGAGTGGCCTAGGTCACCCCGCTACTTACGGCTTGAGCTGAATAGCCGATGCCCGCTTGCTTAGGGTCTAGTATTCTTCTCCTGCTACCGGGAGCTTACGCTACGTTCAGACACACGAATAGTTCAGTTCGTTTTAGTTATGCTCCCCTCTAACAGGCAGTATCTTGGGTGGGTCATATGGGGTGGTTTTTCCAGCCCCACCTTTGGTGCGGTCACCGCATAATATTGTAATGTTCTAGCATAATCGTTACGTCATGTTATCGAGGCCTGCTTAGATTAGCACGACCTCTCTTGTTCTAAGTCAACGGGTACAAATACATATACGGTTCCTTAGAACCTTACTGCATTTTGCGACATCTATCGGTCTTCGTAACTGTTACGTACTCAGTCATCTTGTCACCGCATTTTGCGGGAATTGTATTAGTCTGTAAATGTTACGTAACTAGTCATTTACTCCTCGAAGTTTGCGGGGATTCTTTTGTCATATACCGGTTATGTAATAAGCGCAATTCGCGGTTATTGTTTATTAATTAACGGTTGCGTAATAAGCACAATTCGCGGATATTGTTTGTTAATTAACGGTTGCGTAAAAAGCGCAATCCGCGGGTATTATTTTATTCTGTATCGATCTAACGATACGCCACTGACGGGGGTATTTCCCGCAGTGACGCCAATTCCGGGTATCGGGCTATCGTTGCGCGGCTTATACTACATCTCATGTCGTAGACTGCTGTACATTCGATGTGACCGCGCTCTCCTTTGTCAACGGCGGCGTGGCCAACGTAATATCAGTAAGGCCTGGTGTCGGGCCATAGGCCACGCCGTTGCGTAACCCGATAGCCCCTTTTGCTGGGTTTTGAATAAACCCCTATTTCAACCTATCATCGTGTGTTTGTTTTTCTCGCACCAAACATAGCTGCGATACTGCCTGTCCTCAGCGATTCCCGGGAGCTTTATAAAGTCTGTTAAAATGTTCGCAAGTGGGATAACGTGTATACACTTTTGATAGTCTCTTATCCCGACTTGAGGCCTATAATGGGCACACCAGTAAAGTAGAGAAAAATGATATTTGTTTTCCACAAGATATTCCCCATGTTTGAAACAGAATTTGAAATACCTATCTTGTGGCTCTATATTACAATGCCTACCCCTTTCAATTTATAAGCTATGAACCGAACACCTCAACCTGGCTAGTGCCCTTCTGTAACTAATAACGGTAACATACCTCAAATATAATTCTGGCTCTAGTAAAGACTTGAATTGAGCTAGTGTTCTAAGTTTGCTGGAGCTATCGATATCAGATTGCCATTCTTGTTGAGAAGGGTCTCTTAACCTCTGTTTTACTTCATTCATGAAGATATTTACATTTCCAACATCTTGAGATAACCAACAAATAACAAATCCTAACTTAAACAATATGTCTCTAATATGTGTAGCCCAAGTCGATCTGCCGGCTCTATCAAGGTTGTAAATCATGATGGAACAGGATCTGGGTAGTCTAGATTCATCCATGTATGCACCAGTATTTCAATCATCTTTCTACACATAGTACTCTAATTGGAGGTATCCCACACTCACCCCTTACAGCCACGCTAGATGTGTTACTCGGGAGCTGCAGAACTCTCCTACAAAAAATATTCTGAACATTTTCTATACACCAATGAGTACTGTATCCCCATACTGTGCTACCATAAGTTAGAATTGGCACAACCATTTTGTCAAAAAAAACAGAGCATATCCATATAAAAAAACATGGTTTACCTCTATTGTGTAAATTGAAGTAAATAAAATTAAAGATAATAATTTGTGATATTGAGTATTATGATCGTACAACAAGATCATACACTAGTAATAATAATACTATGATAATTGTTAGACATTAAACCGACCAGAATCGTGGATAAGACGCTGGACCTGATAACATAATAATAAGTGTTTTTCCAGTGGAAAATCATTAGACCCGTAGAGTAACATAGTTTCCAAGCTATGCAGGTTTGGGGGAATCTTGATTATTTCAAAAATATTATCGAACAGGGTATACCTAGTGGCTTCATCAGCAGGACAATGAATTGACAATGAGTGTACCGTACTTTAATTCTCTCTTCGTTCCACATTTTAGGCATGCGGCGTTATTAATAAAGTTATATTTCTTTCGATGAGAGTTGATGGCGCTTAACCCCATACGTAGACGCGCATGGTTAACAGCTCCATAGCCCGAACCACTAGAATTGTAAAGTAACTTGGGCGGGAAAGACATCTTAAGATGGGTTTTTAAAGAGGCGAGTGATAGCGAATCAATAGAACGGGGCAGTCGATTCCAGTCATTAATAGTTGACGATTTCTTAAATTTAACTGTTCTGCATTTAACATTTCTGGTAGCACCTGCACCTCGTAAAGCATAATTAACTAGGTCGCGCACTGGTGGGGGACATAATTCCATTAAGTAGGGAGGCGCAACACCATTTATAATTCTATGAAAGTAACAAAGGCGAAAATAACCTCTTCTCGTCTGCAGAGTAACTTCTCCGACCTCGGCAAGCAGTGCCGTGTGCTTGGTCTTGTTTATAGGCCCCTGTGACTCCCAGTAAGCTCTGTCGCTGTATGCGCTCCAAAGCTTGAACCTGCCCACCAGTAAGACCAGTCATATACTACAGACGCATACTTCAAGCGAGATGAATAAAGGTAGAATAAACCTGGTGTTTGGCTTTGCGACCTACCATCGGACCCATACGCCTCAGCATGTTTACTGACCGAAGAGCCTTCGCTGTAATATGAAACTCATGTGGCTTCCAGCTTAAGTCTTGACGCAATGGTGACACTGTGGGCGTGGTGGCACTCACTGTGGGTGTGGCGGCACTCACTGTGGGTGTGGTGGCACTCACTGTGGGCGTGGCGACACTCACTGTGTGGGTGTGGTGGCACTCACTGTGGGCGTGGCGGCACTAACTGTTGGCGTGGCGGCACTCACTGTGGGCGTGGCGGCACTCACTGTGGGTGTGGTGACACTGTGGGCGTGGTGGCACTCACTGTGTGGTTGTGGTGGCACTCACTGTGGGCGTGGCACCACTCACTGTGGGTGTGGCGGCACTCACTGTGGGCGTGGCAAAACTCACTGTGCGTGATGGCACTCACTGTGGGTGTGGTGGCACTCACTGTGGGCGTGGCGGCACTCACTGTGTGGGTGTGGTGGCACTCACTGTGGGCCCGGCGGCACTCACTGTTGGCGTGGCGGCACTCACAGTGGGCGTGGTGGTACTCACTGTGGGCGTGGTGGCACTCACTGTGGGCCTGGCGGCACTCACTGTTGGCGTGGCGGCACTCACAGTGGGCGTGGTGGCACTCACTGTGGGCGTGGTGGCACTCACTGTGGGCGTGGCGGCACTCACTGTGGGCGTGGCGGCCCTCACAGTGGGCGTGGTGGCACTCACTGTGGGCGTGGCACCACTCACTGGGCGTGATGGCACTCACTGTGGGCGTGGCACCACTCACTGTGGGCGTGGTGGCACTCACTGTGGGCGTGGCGTGGAGTGTGGGCCCGGCGGCACTCACTGTTGGCGTGGCGGCACTCACAGTGGGCGTGGTGGCACTCACTGTGGGCGTGGTGGCACTCACTGTGGGCGTGGCGGCACTCACTGTTGGCGTGGCGGCACTCACAGTGGGCGTGGTGGCACTCACTGTGGGCGTGGTGGCACTCACTGTGGGCGTGGTGGCACTCACTGTGGGCGTGGTGGCACTCACTGTGGGCGTGGTGGCACTCACTGTGGGCGTGGCACCACTCACTGGGCGTGATGGCACTCACTGTGGGCGTGGCACCACTCTTGGTGGGCGTGGTGGCACTCACTGTGGGCGTGGTGGTACTCACTGTGGGCGTGGCGGCACTCACTGTGGGCGTGGTGGCACTCACTGTGGGCGTGGCGGCAGTCACTGAAAAGTTGTAGGTTCATCTGTACATACGGGTCTATATGCACAGTATAACACATTACATTTCTGGTGCTCAAGACAGGGGAGATGCCTCAATAAGGGGTAAAAGGTCCAACTGAATCAACCTTTTTGGGAGTGCGCACCCCGGTATGTTGTTCCTTAAAATTGTGTAACATCTTATGATGTGTACATGGTATATATTTGATGTGTCAATTATTGGCTTCGTATTTAAAAAAGCTCGGTGAGACGATATATATTTGATCCACGTACATATATAACCCAGGGCAATTAGCACTGCCGGGGCCTGTGGCTATATACAATAAGTTAAAATATCTAAGTAATAAAGAATGAAGAATGTTCGTTGACGATAATGCAGGAGTCGGCGCCGAAGCTGCGGCACCCTTTATCATGGGTGAGAGTTCATCGCTCTTGGGTCGTTCGGCGATGTCCGACACACTTTGCCCCTCTGGCCCCACTTTTACTATCGAAGATCAGTTAATCTCTAAATATGGGATAAGATCATATTCGCACAAAACACACTTTACTAAGATGGATTAGTGGAAAGACATCAAGGATCATCTCATCCGTTCGCAATATCCAGTCAATCATTGTTTC
Organism: Arenicola marina; assembly: GCA_964019135.1. NCBI lineage: Eukaryota > Metazoa > Annelida > Polychaeta > Arenicolidae > Arenicola > Arenicola marina. The sequence goes on along the minus strand of OZ025260.1, from coordinate 33,856,998 downwards.
AGCCTTTGCGCATATTTTTCGATAAATAGGCTAACGGAATTATTTATTGGTGGGATACCTCAAAGTACACTTGTGCACTGTTGAAGCGCGAAGCCGAAGAAGTAACTGGGTGAACAAGTAATAAACCTTCATTGTAAGACTTACGGAATATAATAGCCTCACAAACAAACAAAGCCTATGTGTACATGTTTAAAACTACATCAGAAACCATTATGCACCACTTTTGACCCGGTTGTCGGTTTCATTTTCCATTCCCACTTGACTTGACGCTAGCCAGGCTAGGCCATAGGTAGCTTTGACATCAAAACCCATACACAAGGTAAGGTATTTACCTTGTGTATGGGTTTTGATGTCAAAGCTAGGCCATAGGCTATGGTTGAAGGTCTGGAGTAAAACGAGGACTGACTGCCGAAGAATGCCGAAGTACGAGGAAGTACTTTTAGGGCTGATGTCCGGCAGATTTGGTGGCAAGTACCCATATATAATTGATATGAGCCGAAAGACTTAAGACTTACTTGTTTGCATGCCGTACACAAAAATCCTACTTATTTGGTATCCATTTGACAGAGATATATCTACTTCTGTCGAGGGCTGTTATTCAAATGACCAATATCGTCGTTTGCGGCTGGAGGAAGTCTCGTCGGCGAACCGAAATCTCGCACCCGTGGCTGCCAGCCGGAGTGCGAGGTGTCGGCGTTGGGTGTGACAGGAGGGGAGAGGGGGGGGTGGGGGGGGGTGGAGAATTGCTGGCAGCGCCGACATGGCTGGCTGGTTGGTGAAGCCTGGGCAAGAGTTGGCATGGGTACTGGTGGTGGGGGGTGGGTGGATTAAGTGTGGGCGGGTCGGGGGTATGGGGGTGGATCGATGCACAGTGAATAACACATTGGCTAATTGCTGTCTAGACCGGTTGAGCGAAGTGTCAGGTTTCACAGGTTTCTGCTTGCAGGACTAGGCTACCCCCAGGCCAGCAAGCCTGTTTCTCTACTCTAGGGGCACAACAGTGTCAATGTTAAAATCCTTAGACGTTAGTAGGGAATCGACTGTAGAATTTATCATAATGTGTGTGCATACAATCATGATGTTTACGTATTCTATATACCTTGTTCTATCTTTTATGACATCAAGAATGTGTGTTAACAGTAAGTGTGTCAACACTAGGTTGTTTTGGTTATACTTGCACAAAGAAATGTTGGAGAACACAACCTTTCCCAACCAACCATCCGCCATATTTGTTTTTGGTGGCTGCCGGTACCTGTGAATGCGACTTGGTTCCTCCTCTCTGCAGGGACTGCTGCCACGCCCACAGTGAGTGCCGTCACGCCCACAGTGAGTGCCACCACACCCACAGTGAGTGCCACCATACTCACAGTGAGTGCCGCCACATCCAAAGTGAGTGCCGCCACATCCACGGTGAGTGCCAAATGCCAACAGTAAGAGCTGCCATGCCTACAATTTCGTAAATACTGTGATTGTTCGCGTACACATTATAATAAAAGCTACAGTCAATTCCCTACTAACGTCTAAGGATTTTAACATTGACAACATTGTGCCTGGGGGCACTCACGCCCTCCAGAAAGTTGACAGCTCTAGGTAGACTTATAAGTTATAGGCCTTTGTACAAATGATGTAGACTCTGATATGGTATATATGTTATACATACATGAATATTGGTTATTCGGTTACCTACTACATTCTGCAGTTGTATGCTTTTGTATATATGTTAACCATACAGGTTTCACCTTTAAATCAGACATTTTTCTGCAAGACAAGTTACAGATCTATAATAAATACCAAGCAAATGAGAATCAGAATTAATGTAAAAACTCATTACAATTATGTCAAATATGTCCTGTGGTAATATCAAGGATTTCAGTGTATGTCACTTTAACGCATGGAGTCTTCTCAGTGACCGCACTGGAACCCTTGCGGCTCTCGGTGAACAGTGTACAAAACTAGATGAAATGTATCAGTCCTATGTATTGGATCACGACTTTGATGTTATTGGCGTGTCCGAAACCTGGTTAAATGGGGATATTGTTAACGAGCTAATTGAACTGCCTAATTACCAGGTCCACAGACACGACAGAGTGACGCGTGGGGGTGGTGTTCTGGTTTACGTGAAGGATGAGTTAGTCTTGTTTTGACATCACGACTTGAAAGATATGATTACTGAAAGTGTATGGCTCGAGATTAAAGTGAACAACAAACGAGTTTTAATAGCGAACTATTACAGACCTCCTGGCACAGACTATGATTTGACCATAGGTTTTATTGAGGCTCTTCAAAATCCCTCTGCTATATTAATCCTTGGGGACTTTAATGACAGGTGCTACCCTTGGAACTCTGGCCACAGGTCTACTAAAAGCGATCTAAAAAATTACTTGATTGATACGGTTAACGGTAACTTGCTCTCCCAACTTATATTCGAGCCAACAAGGTATGTAGGCGACCGAGGGTATATTCTAGATCTTATCATTACAGACGCCCCCGCATACGTAATTGAGTCTGGTGTTTTACCACCACTCTGTGCTTTGGATCACTGTGCGGTTTACTGCAAATTAAAACTGACTTATATAAAAGACCGTCCGTTTAGGCGCAAAATCTACCATTATGCCTCGGCGGATCTCGTCGGACTGAATGAAGCCCTAACGCACGCACCGTGGCATGTCGGAACTGACTTGTTTGACAATGTGAACGATGCCGAAAATTACTTTACGTCGTGTTTTAATGAAACAGTTGATACTTATGTTCCAAACCATATCATAACTGTGAGACCTAGAGACAAGGAGTGGATGACTGGAACTATCAAAAGATTCATGAGGCAACGAAACCGTCTGTGGAAGCGTTATGCTCAAACCAAGAGAGGAGACCATTACGACATATTTAAACGTGTTAGAACCGAAGTCAAGTTTGCTATAAAAGAACGAAAGGACGAATTCTACGCATCACTTGCTCAACGGCTTGGTGATCCTTCTGTACCACAAAAGAACATTTTCAAAATCACTAAACGCTTTTATGGTGAAAAGAAGAAGTTGAGCGTTCCTACAATTATTGAGGGAAACGTCTCTTTCACAAGTGCGGTTGATAAGGCCGGGTCATTTAATGAGTTTTTTGCTGCTAACTCTTCGATGCCTGAAGCTAGTGTTGGGTTTGCATTGCCGCCGTTATTACATAAAACTGAAGCAAGAATCTCTACTGTTCAATTTGAACCTGAGGGTGTTTACGCGATCCTTAGTCATCTCGATGTAAATAAATCTAATGGTCCCGATGGGGTAAGTAACAGGATGTTAAGAGCCACGGCCTCCGCTATAAGTAAGCCACTGTCCGATCTGTTCCAAATGTCTATGCAATTAGGTTCAGTGCCTAGTGAATGGAAAAGGGCAAATGTAACACCAATTTTTAAGTCAGGTGACAGGCAACTGCGAAACATTACATTCACATACGTATATCTGTTATAATTGTATGATATTTTCTTCCGTTTCTTTGTGTGTAGCATCAGGTCTGTGTACATATATGTTATCGTTCTTGTTCGAGGTGACCTGCCCGATGGCATCCCTTTCAGGGGAACCTCAGAAAAGAAATAATGTTTAAATAAAAAAAAAAAAAAAAAAAAAATATATGTAGACTTCGACCCTTTTTGATTTCAGCACCGTAACTTTGGCCTATTGTGTATTCAATTTAGTTTTGTATTGTTAAATACTTGTAAAGTTTGGCCCCTGTCAGCTAGACATGGATAACATAATCTTTAACCATTGCGAACTCAAATATATTTTCTAGCATAGAATAATGACTGACAATGAATTGTTAATTGTTCTATTATACATTTAATCAATATACAAATATTTAAATATACATTTGGTAGCCAGTTGATTCATCAAATAGTTATTTCATCACACCCTATATTCCAATGAAGAAATATGCTGGTGGACACGTGGCAGTAACTATATATATATATATAGCAGTTTACTGGCGGCGATGCACCCCCAAACATCGGGCCGCTAAGGGGTTTGATTTGCTTTGATTTATTTGTTTTCCAGCACCTGGCATGGCGGATCACGACCATCACAGTTGCGTGGCCTGTGGAAAAGATGTGTCTGTCAAAACTGTAAGCAAGTATTACCCACGGTATACACTCTTAAAAGTGACATCACCTTGCACAGCAAGAATTGTCTTTCCGCACCTACGACGGGTTAGTGGTTTCATCTGTATGGACTGCTTCAAGCGACTTCGTAAAGCTGTCGGGAAGCCTCGGCGTCGAGCGGGGAGAAGAAAGACATACTCCTTTTCAAAACGACAATTGGATGAATACAAGGTATAACTAAATAGAAATATACATTCTATTTAAACACATTACCTTTAGGGGGCTGGTTGTTATTAAAAAGACTGGTTTGTTTATAAAAGTGGCTGGTTATACAACATATGGTAAGATATAACAAAATATAGATCTGAAATCAAATGAAATATGGGTGTTTCATGCCACTTTTGTGTGCATATAGAGGCTACATTGGGCTTCATATATTTATGGATATCTCTAATGATCTGCTAATGATTTAGCTTTTGGTGGCTGGATAACTTAAAACGTTAGGGTGAAGTAAAACCTTGAATATGGCGATATATACCGTCTTAGGATTAACGTTAACATCTCGACCATAGACAGCACTTCTAAAATTATGTCTTTTTTTTTTATCATTAGCGGGAAATAGCTGTACACATATAAGTAGCTTTCAGGTATTCCTTTTGGAAGTTAAACCGAAAGTGAAACCATTTGCCGTGATGGCCCTGCCATAAGTACTTTTACCCAACATCTACCGAATAGTCTGTATTAGTTTTAGATGAATTTTAGATGAATTCATTTAAACCCCTATTACTTGTGCAGGCAAAGAGCTACATGTATTGAACTAGTGTTTAAATCATGCCATTAGGCCTGACATCTTTAGAAGTAAATCATATAATGACTAATGTTTTGTACACTTTTGCAGAACTTGATTAGGCCTGTAATACAAAACGGAGAGGACTGGGACCACTGCTACAGTAATGTGTCTTCCCATGTCACAAGTTATGAAGAAGTAAGCACGTAAATCTCAACTATCTAGTTAACTATCTTTTTGCTTCTCCATCATACGGCCGAGTTAAGACCAAGCTGGCTATCACAAACGGCCATATGTAAGGCGTAAGACGACCGGTGTGACATGTGCAAGTCCCCATCCCCCATGCGCAATTGTTCCCTTTATGTCAAATACATTATACATGACCGTCTCCGCTCCATGTGTCCCTACAGTGGCATTATGATCAGCACAGCAACACATCTCCGTATGGGGGGCGATCCCGCATACCTCACCGGCATACGGCCTGTGTAATTAAGTAAGGCCATAGATGGCCATAGATGGCCAGTGTAAGGCCCTAGATGGCCATAGATGGCCAGTGTAAGGCCCTAGATGGCCATAGATGGCCAGTGTAAGGTCCTAGATGACCATTATACGGTCAGTGTAAGGCCCTAGATGGCCATTATACGGCCAGTGTAAGGCCATAGATGGCCATTATACGGCCAGTGTAAGGCCCTAGATACCTACCATGCGGCCAGTGTAGGGCCCTAGATACCTACCATACAGCCAGTGTAGAGCCCTAGATGGCCATTATGCAGCCAGTGTAAGGCCCTAGATGGCTATCATACGGCCGGTGTAAGGCCCTTGATGGCTACCATACGGCCAGTGTAGGGCCTTGGACGCCCATCTTGTGCAGTATGACAAACAATGTTTCACTGTATACAGATGGAGACTAGAGCTGTGGGACAAGACGGAGCAGACTGGGACCACTGCTACAGTGACGCGTCCTTACAGGTGGCCAGTCGGAGAGAACTAAGTACAACCAGATATTTATAGATCTATATATGATGCTCTCAAATGGGAGAGACATGCCTACAACATCCTAATGCACAAAATGACATTGATATTATCTGTATGTGAATAAATGTATTTTGCTACTTAGAGTATATTGTTAGCGTTGACCTTGCTGTGAACTGTTTTGTGACTTATATATCCATGCTTGTTGTTTGCTGTCATTGCGCAGGTCACGACTACAGAGTGTGTGGTGCCGGAAGAAGGCGCGGAGGTTCAACAGGTAAGCGTTAAAGTCACCCATGACTAAAGGGGACCGAGTATACCGTATTTACTTCCCATTCCCGCTCATTACACACACCTCCGCCTAATATTCTTAATTATAACTTGAGGATTATGGGTTAGATATTAGGGAATAGGGCTCAGGCATTTTGTTCAGGTGTCTGGAATTTGGGATTAGGGGTCATCGGTCAAGTATTAACGGTCTGGCATTATGGATTAGGGTTCAGGTATTAGGGTTTAGGGGTCACGGATTCCGATCAGGGGTCATCAGTTAAGTATTAAGGATTAGGGATTAATGATCAGGGATTGAGGATTAGGGGTCAAAACTAAGGATTAGGGCTCATAGATTAGAGGTCTGGCATCGGGGATTAAGGGTTAGGAGTTGGATTAACGAAAGGGGTTCGGTTTAAGGCCCACATCGTGGCGCCACGTAGCTGGTGGAACGGCGATGAGGGATGCATCAGACTCGGAGGACACATAAGGCCATATCAGCCATGATCGTTTATTATCGCTATGTATACTGTCAGCCATGATCGTGCATGATCAACTATGTACATTGTCAGTCATGATCGTGCATTATCAGCTATGTACATTGTCAGTCATGATGGTGCATTATCGCTATTATGCCTGTCATTGCGCAGGTCACGACTACAGAGTGTGTGGTGGCGAGAGAAGGCGCGGAGGTTCAACAGGTAAGCGTTAAACTCACCCATGACTAAAGGAGACCGAGTATACCGTATTTACTTCCCATTCCCGCTCATTACACACACCTCTGCCTACTGTTCTTAATTATAACTTGAGAATTATGGGTTAGATATTAGAGAATAGGGCTCAGGCATTTTGTTCAGGTGTCTGGAATTTGGGATTTAGGGGTCATCGGTCAAGTATAGGGCTGTGCAGTCACTACGGGATCTTATCGAGACCCCACGAGGCAGGGAAACTTATGGTCTACGTCAGTGCCTAGCATCAACGGCCTGTACGTGCTGCCTAACTTCCGGTTGTTTGCCTTCGCGCGCCTCACACAGAAGATCGGCTAAAGCTGTCCTTGGCTGCACAACTAACCACTGAAGTTCTGCGCATATCAGAATTATAGCCATCCGAGTAGATTTATGTAATATATGAGCGGTTAGACAGTTGATAAACCAGAATGCGGTTGTCTCATGAGTGACTGTCAGTGTCAGGCGATCTAATGTGTTGCGCGGGGTTTTCCATGTCGTATGACGTAATAATCATCACGACTCGCATGTCTGCGCGCGGTATCTATGGTTACGTAACAACGCTCCTTATATGGACTGACCAGGCGAGGAAAATGGTGTGCCGTTTGTCCACAAATGTAAACATCGATGAATTGCCTCAAAATACAACGCTTCCAACAGTCTCATCGAACGGACCACATGCATTATGGAGAGATAAATGTCTTATCATTAACTATATTATGATTTCATAGTTAGCAATGCCTGGACCAAAGCAAACAAAAAAATAGTTTCACACCCACTCGATTCTTCACGCGCAAACCGCGCAGCTGGCCGGTTCCCAACACTCAAACGTTGACTACAATGAGTGCGCTTCGAGCAGCTGTAGCAAGGCATCAGCGTGATGCGCACTCGTTCTAAGAGCACGTGTTTTTTTGTTGGTCCCCAAAAGACCTAAACCGGAAATAGAACCCGCGAGAACTGTACAGCCCTATTAACGGTCTGGCATTATGGATTAGGGTTTAGGGGTCACGGATTCCGATCAGGGGTCATCAGTTAAGTATTAAGGATTAGGGATTAATGATCAGGGATTGAGGATTAGGGGTCAGAACTAAGGATTAGGGCTCATAGATTAGAGGTCTGGCATCGGGGATTAAGGGTTAGGAGTTGGATTAACGAAAGGGGTTCGGTTTAAGGCCCACATCGTGGTGCCACGTAGCGGGTGGAACGGCGATGAGGGATGCATCAGACTCGAAGGACACATAAAGGCCATGTCAGCCATGATCGTGCATTATCAGCTATGTACATTGTCAGTCATGATGGTGCATTATCGCTCTGTACATTGTCAGTCATGATGGTGCATTATCGCTATGTACATTGTCAGTCATGATGGTGCATTATCGCTATGTACATTGTCAGTCATGATGGTGCATTATCGCTATGTACATTGTCAGTCATGATGGTGCATTATCGCTATGTACATTGTCAGTCATGATGGTGCATTATCGCTTTGTACATTGTCAGTCATGATGGTGCATTATCAGTTATGTACATTGTCAGTCATGATCGTGCATTATCATCTATGTACATTGTCAGTCATGATGGTGCATTATCGCTATGTACATTGTCAGTCATGATGGTGCATTATCAGCTATGTACATTGTCAGTCATGATGGTGCATTATCGCTATGTACATTGTCAGTCATGATGGTGCATTATCGCTATGTACATTGTCAGTCATGATGGTGCATTATCGCTATGTACATTGTCAGTCATGATGGTGCATTATCGGCTATGTACATTGTCAGTCCTGATGGTGCTTTATCAGCTATGTACATTGTCAGTCATGATGGTGCATTATCATCTATGCACATTGTCAGTCATGATGGTGCATTATCGCTATGTACATTGTCAGTTATGATGGTGCATTATCAGCTATGTACATTGTCAGTTATGATGGTGCATTATCAGCTATGTACATTGTCAGTCATGATGGTGCATTATCAGCTATGTACATTGTCAGTCATGATGGTGCATTATCAGCTATGTACATTGTCAGTCATGATGGTGCATTATCAGCTATGTACATTGTCAGTCATGATGGTGCATTATCAGCTATGTACATTGTCAGTGATGATGGTGCATTATCAGCTATGTACATTGTCAGTCGTGATGGTGCATTATCGCTATGTACATTGTCAGTCATGATGCATTATTGCTATGTACATTGTCAGTCATGATGGTGCATTATCATCTATGCACACGGTCACCATGATGGTGCATTATCGCTATGTACATTATACATTGTCTACAATGAGGGTGCATTATCAGATAGGTTTTTTGTCTTGTTGCAAATAACTACGTCCTCTTATCGTTCGGTAAACTTGTTCTTCATTTTCACGATCATCCCTCGGTTTAAACTGTTTCTTCCTTTCAATTTCTCAACTTTAAGAGTATTCCTTTTGTTAATGTTCGTGCCTTTAAGAATGACAATTTTATTCGGGCGTCCAGGCGGGGGGTCGAATCCCCCCCCCCCCACCCCCCGCGCCCCCGTCATACGGCCTAGATGAATCACCATACGTGCCGAATCACCAACGGCAGGAAAATAAATACATTGATATTGTATGGACATGGCGGCCATTATAAAACAAATCGCCATTTTAATGATCTATAATTAATTCTGTGTAGTATATTTACACTTTTTTTAAAGACAATTCTCACTTGATACAACCGCGCTGCCTGGCGAAAGCATTGGAACTAGCGTAAGCTGGTACCACCGCTCGTACTCGTATATAAGTATTGCTTGATGAGCGCAGGCGGTGCTGCGGAACCAGGCTAGAACTAGCGTTACAATGCGTCTCGGCGTTGTTCCCCCGTGTCAGTGAAACGTCTGCATCAAACCAAAGACTCGATGAGTTTCATGTCTGTCAGCATATCAAAATCTGGCAACAATCTACTTGAAGAGTAACTCTTATACTGGTATGATCATGGATGGGAAGACATTACAATTGATAACTTCCGCAACTGTTTGTGCAACTGAGGAGGTGGGTAATGGGGAGGTGTCTAAATCCCAGTGCTGAAACCGTGCTGAAGAAGTACGTTAGATTGGCAGTTTTTGACTATAAAGTGAGAATTGTCTTTAAACTACGCTAAAGTTACCGTGGTGTAGCTGATTTTATCTTATATGTATGGTAGTAAGATATCACGGTTTAACCGTATGTCGAAATAAGGACAAACATTGAAATGGCGGCCACCTTGAAAATGGCGGCCATCATGCAAATGACGGCCATCTTAAAAGAAGTCATTTTCAAGAAGATTTATCAATAGAAAAGATTGTCACAATCAGAACAATTATTTGCTACTTTTCTTCGTTTAAAATATGTTTTTTGTTGAGAGTACTCCACAATTATACTTGAACATGGTATAGGAAAACACACCATTCATTTTATCAATCGAAAATAAAACACTGCCGAAGTGCATGATAAAAATTATGCACTAGTGTTATTTGGTTTGTAACTTTTTAGATTTGTTGTTGGGCGCCTCCAAAAATAGGTGTCTATCACCTTGGAACAATATCTACAATATCATATCTTATGGACTATTTTATGATAGACTTCTTCACATTAGTATTGTGATCGGTCTTGATTGGTGTGGTCGGCAATGTGATAGATCTCTTGTAATAACAAATTCATATATTTACTCGGGATGACAATGTGCAAGAGGAAACCGAAGATGATAGCAACAGGGAACCGACTTTCAAGGTATTGCATGCTTAAAATATGAATATATATTTGTTGCATACCTTTTATATAATATGTGTGTATAATGCAAACTGATAGATATAGCATGTATTGACCACTAAGCGACGTTTGTTTGAGTGCAACTTTTTGCTGCGGAAAAATTCTAAAAACCATGTGATATTGCCAAAATAATTACATATGGAGCTATATATATCATCACCGAAAGTCACAACAAGGCCTGGTATCTACGTTCTTATGATTGAATGTAACAAGGGGGCGGAATGATATAATTGCTTGCAGGAACGGGGCCACAAGCTATTGGTGGATTCTCGGTACACCTCGTTACTGCGTCTCCTGATAAGAAGTTCGCCTGCTGCGTCCAGAGCTTTTCGGCGATTATCCGTACAACAGGTTCAGCGAGACCTCCGCGCTGTCCAGCACGGCCGGGCAGCCGTACCGTCCCTCTGCCTGGAGTCAGCCACGGAGGCACCTGAAGCCATTCGCTGGAAGAAGACGATCGCCGAGGCTGAGGATAAGTTACCATGGCTGATGGCTGCGCTGGACTCGTGCCTGCCCACCACACGACTAATGCAACGTCACCGCAGGCGAGTCGCTGGTTGATTGAGTTGACACGCTTTCATTAACCTATTTATGTCAGAACGCGGCAATGGGAACGGAGTGACGTTTACCCTTTGCGAAGAAAGAGATGGAATGTTTACCCTGCACAAACATTGACATTTGCACAGGTGGGGTTCGAACCCCACACCGGCACCTTGGGGCTGGCCAAGCCGATCACACGCGTCAATGGCCGAATGCGCTGCCTACCAGGCCAAGGGGTGCCTTTTGTCGTTATTTACTGCATAAGGTCTGTAGATGTAGATGTACTTGCCACACATACAGTGCTTTTTATACAGGGTTACAGGTGTCGGTTACAGACATTTTGTTTTCGTTTTGTTTTCGGATCACGTTATATATAGACGTCATTTATAAAAAAATCCGCTAGTGATATATAAATTGTTTTGCCGCTTTGCAGGTCAATGCGTGCCAAGCAGGTGAAAGCCATGCGCAAGGCCAGGAAGGGACTCATCCTGGCCCTGTCATTGCATTGCGTGGCGCCAAATAAATACAAGCGGTTCCAGGCGGCCATGGCGGTGGAGATGCGCAACCAAGAGACGAGACTACGGATCTTCCGTCGCTGGAACTATTACGGTCTTTGTCAGTCTGTGTGTGTGGCTCGTAAACTCTGTCGCCAACTGCGGACGGAAGGCGTAGGTCATTCAGGGAAGGGTGAAACGGACGGGGATGTATGAACGTCGGTTGATCGGACGTCGGCTGATCGGATGTGATATAAACGGACGTGGTTGATCGGACGTCGGTTGATCGGATGTGGTATAAACGGACGTGGTTGATCGGACGTCGGTTGATCGGACGTCGGTTGATCGGATGTGGTATAAACGGACGTGGTTGATCGGACGTCGGTTGATCGGATGTGGTATAAACGGACGTGGTTGATCGGATGTGGTATAAACGGACGTGGTTGATCGGATGTGGTATAAACGGACGTGGTTGATCGGACGTGGGTTGATCGGAGTATTTTTTGAACGGATGTTTTTTGGTTACGAACCGGGCTTGAACGGACGTAGATTAAACGAGTATATTTTTGAACCGACTCGGACGATTGTTTTGAACGACGTGTGGGGTGAAGGGTGATTGCATTTTATTTTTGATAAAGCTAGTTATAAGTTTAGTTTCGTAAAACATGTTGACATCATCAGTCTTACTTATGTATGAACCTTACACTATGTTCATTTTTACATCCGTAATTAAAACCGGTTTGTTCCAATTTGAGCCTCTGTTGTATATTATATCCGACCTGTTAGGTTTATCGCTTAATGATTGACGACATGTAATGTACAGAACGTGTTGAACCCCGAAAACCAAATGTCAGGAACTTATCACATCGAAAGTCCTTCGTAGTGACAGGGGCCGGTCCGATAGCTCAGTGGGTTAGAGCGCTCGCCTTGAGTGCACTGGCCACCTGATATCCCATGTTCTTCGCAAAGAGTAGGGGGTTACCCCCGGGGACATGGCTCCACTCTCCCTTCCTTCTGCCGTTGACGCGATATGACAAACAAGTGGTTAAAGTGTCCATAGTGTGCCCCCCACACCCCACACGCAACCCGCCGCATATTAGAGACCCTGCGAATGTGATGAGATCGACCGAACCACGCACCCGTAACATCCGCATGCATGATTAGATACGCCACAGATTAAATCAACAGGCATTACTCTGGCCAAACATTATTAAAAGGAAAAATATATACAAAGACAGAAATAATTAGTAAACATATAACCCTGATATACGACCATATTTTAGGCACTACTTGACGGTATATACTTTTCTACGCACGACGTTGTTTCACTGAACACTGTTTCATGCAACTGTATCTTGACTTTAGGGTATAACCTATAGTAAAGCAGTTCCCATTTACTGCGTAACACAGGGCATTTGAAGTGTTGAAGAAAGCACCGGTGCATCAAGATGTGGCAAAATGCCTCACTTTGGCTATAAACGACTATTTCTTATTATTTTTTTTTTATTAAAATCCTGTATGTAAAACTGATACATCGCAAATATATGGTGTAAAATTAATGTCGGCAAATATGCCGAAAAGCAGTTGCATAGAACAAAAGTGGCATACAAATATATGAGAGCAATATTAGCACTGCCGGTGTATAGTGGTATCAATAAAATACAAGTAAATCAGGAATGAGGAATGTTCGTTGACGATAATACAGGAGTCAGCGCCGAAGCTGCGACACCCTTTATCGTGAGTGAAGGTTCATCTTGGCCCGTTTGGCGATGTCCGACACCCTTTGCGCCTTTGGAGACTTCCTCTTTCGGGGCGCAATGTGGCGTCTGGAAAGATTCGTGTCTGGCTTAGCGGTCTCTGGCGTCGGTGAAGACCTGTTGGGACACACCTTTTTAGAAGGCGATTCCGATGTGACGTCATTATCACACGACCTTTTCACTCCGCGAAGTGAGGTCTTCTCGCTACCGTGAGTCTCGCTCGTCCACTTTTGTTTGAAAAGTGGCAGATGAGAACAGTGGCGCTGTCGCCACTCCAGTGCCACCAACTGGTCCGTCACTAACCCGGAGAAAACCCGGCCATCCACTTCGCCGACGCTCTCCGTGGTGAAGGGTAAGGGCCGCTTCTTCATCGGCAGTGGACCTTCATGGGGCGGAGAACGGAGGACAATGTCACGTCAATCTCTTGGGGCTCAGATATCTAATTATGTAACACAACGAATGAACAGAAACGACAATGCAAAAGTGAACGGAACCAAATACACGTTAACAACGAACCAAACAAATCAAAATGTTCAAATATAAACTGTGAAAACTGGAGATTTGTTTCTTACGAGGTCATCTACTTCCAAGTACTCTTCCAGAAAGACATCGGCACTGAGCTGGATAGGCCACAGGACTGTGGTCAGGGTTGGATAGACTCACCCCTATCACCAGGTAGGGCCATGTGGTTAACAATGAGTACGTCCGAGTGCCAGGGAGCGAATGACTCGATGGTCAGTCGACAACTGTTGACCTTGACCTTCTTACAGCGGGGGCGGTCAGTTGGTGGCCAGGACGGCAGCTGCACCGTCCTGGAGGGTGAAGCAACAGAGCCGGGGGCAAACCCGGGGCCGTGGACGGAAACCGGAGTGACAGTCGGGTGCACCAAGCTGTCAGACATCGGATTCGATATGTGTATCTGGATACCCGCGGCTGGTGGCGACACCACCGCCTGGATACCCGCATCGGGAACAGAAGGGTCCGGCGATCGGACGCCCGCCATGGGTTCCGTCAGTGTACTACTGACTGGTGTTGGCGGGGACGCCGTCGGTCGGAGCGCCGCGGTGGTCGCTGGAACTACCGCCGACACGCTGTCGCCCGGGGCCGAGTCGCTGACTTGGGCCACCATGTTGCTTGCTGGACGTTTCTTCACTATTTTGCACCACTCCGGATACAGCCTGACGCCTCCCTCAGGCACCCGACACGGCACCGACGTCCTGTCGTCGTTCTTAGCGACACTCCACCGTGGAGGGGTAAGTCCAGGGCCGCGGGCGACCCCCTTGCTCTCCGTGGGCGTGCCGAGGATAGGCGTCAGGCGCCCGAGTCCGGCCGCCCCAGCCACCTGAGGGCCATGGAGGCGGGGATCTCGCGGGGCCGTGTGACCCGGTTCCGGATCTACGCGCTCCAGAGGGATGAGCACAGGACGCCGTCTCTGAAATGGAGAATATAGAAAATTGAAACTAACTTGTTCTCAGTTGGTACGGTTTAATGAGGGAAAACGGTTACACTATTTACATGGCAGTTTAAAGGGGATCGTTATTTGTCAAAGCTTATCACAAAATTGACGAGGATGCCGTCAAAGTCGTTTTTCGATTAAATAATGGCGTCGAAATGGCCACGACGCAATACAGACAAAAATAGTAAAAAAATACCCTGACACCGCTCGTCTGGATCTCATATTTGGTACTTACCAGTCTGGCTCTATCCCTGGACATCATATCAGGATTGTGAGGATACATTATCTCTCAAATTCGATATGAATTTCTCGCAAATATGACACAAAAACTCGACCAAGAAGTCATTCGATGAACAGCTTCGATCGCAGTGTTTACTCCTGTTTAATGGCGGTTCCTAGGTAACGTCACGTTGGCAACGCTTATGACGTCATTGGAATGGAATCACGTTTTCGTCCATTCGGTTACACTCTCATCTGATAGGCGGCGCTTGCGTCATATGGTGTACTAATATCTTTGGTCATATCTGTATTCCAGAGAAGTGGTGTATAGGTCACCCACCAATGGGGGGGGGGGGGGGGTACCCCCTGTGGATAGCGAATTGCCAACAATTATAGAGAGCAATATTGAATGTCCAAGATTAGGACATTTTAAAGCTGGGCGCAAAAAAAAAACTTAATGGTTATATCGCGAATATCGAGGAATTCACAGACTGTTATAACTGACGGATCGCGGTAAATGGGGAAACGGTCTTAGCGTTGATCCAGGAACTGTACGGATAACAATAGCGAAAAATGTCCAACAGCCAATCGCGAATGTCCAAGAATTCCTGGATTCTTGGACTGAGCGACCGGGGCAGAGGCTTTAGAAGCTTGTGAAACGTTATGTTTCACATGCAACTCGCTAAAGTTAATAATGTCTGACTAGCTCAGTGGTATAGCATCTGACTTTTCGATCCAAAAGGTCGCGAGTTCAATCCCGACTGTGTGCATACTACTTCGTCCTTTTTTTTCGTTTTGTGATGAAAATTGATATGAAAATAATGATTCGGCCGTAGGGCGTAAAGATCTCAGCTGTAGCTTGTTTAAAAAAAAGAAGATACCAATTAAGTTTCCAATTTGCGAGAATCTGTATAATTTATCAAGGGCTGGTGATTTTGAAGGTTTGATATGGAATTAATCGATATAAAGAGGGAGGGGGAAGCGTGGAGTGTTGCGGCAGACTCTATGGAAGGCCGATAGCAGGATTCTGTGTGGACGATTAGGCGACCGAACCATTTGAAAAGTGTGTTGTGATCTATATATGCGGGGTGGGGGGGCGCTTCACGGCAAGGGCACCGTGCAGGCGGGCAGGGCACTGCGGTTTGACGAGGGAGTGGGTCTGCGGGATGGGAGGGTTGGTTGTATATTCAGGACGATTTAACCACTTTTTGGTCAGATCGCGTCAATGGGAGGAGGGGAGAGTGGAGCCATGTTTCTGGGGGGTAACCCCCTAGTGTTTGCAAAGAAAAACATGGGATCTGTATCCTGCGACCACACAGATATGGCCACATCGGTGGCTGTGGCCACAGTATAGCGCATCACAGTCTGCAGGCGAGTGTGTAGGCCTATTGGCGAGTAGAGGGGGGGGGGGGTCACGCTGTAACAGTATGTCCTGCTGTAACAGTATGTCACGCTGTAGCAGTAGGTAACGCTGTAAGAGTGTCACGCTGTAAGAGTGTTACGCTGCAACAGTGTCACGCTGTAACACTGTCACGCTGTAACACTGTCACGCTGTGTCACGCTGTAACACTGTCACGCTGTAACACTGTCGCGCTGTAACACCGTAACTGTATGTCACGCTGTAACAGTGTCACGCTGTAACAGTGTCACGCTGTAAGTGTCACGATGTAACACTGTCTCACGCTGTAACACTGTCACGTTATAAGTGTCACGCTGTAGCAGTGTCACGCTGTATGTCTCATGCTGTAACAGTGTCACGTTGTAACACTGTACCAGTGTCACGCTGTAACACTGTCGCGCTGTAACACCGTAACAGTATGTCACGCTGTAACAGTGTCACGCTGTAACAGTGTCACGCTGTAAGTGTCACGATGTAAGTCTCACGCGGTAACACTGTCACGTTATAGGTGTCACGCTGTAGCAGGGTCACGCTGTAGCAGTGTCACGCTGTAGCAGTGTCACGCTGTATGTCTCACGCTGTAACAGTGTCACGCTGTAACAATGGGGACATTGTCAATACTGTGGGAACACTGTGACTACAATGGGAACACTGTCACTACTGCGGGAACACTGTAACTACAGTGGGAACACTGTCACTACTGTGGGAACACTGTAACTACAGTGGGAACACTTTCACTACAGTGGGAACACTGTCACTACAGTGGGAACACTGTCACTACTGTGGGAACACTGTAACTACAGTGGGAACACTGTCACTACTGTGGGACCACTGTAACTACAGTGGGAACACTGTTACTACTGTGGGAACACTGTCACTACAGTGGGAACACTGTCACTACAGTGGGAACACTGTCACTACTGTGGGAACACTGTCACTACTGTGGGAACACTGTCATTATTGTGGGAACAGTAAGGGAACACTGTCACTCCAATGAGAACACTTTCACTACTGTGGAAACACTGCCACTCCACTTTCACGTCAGTGAGAACACTGTCACTACAGTGGGAATACTGTCACTTCAGTGGGGATTTAGCATAAGTTTTAATCAAGTTTTCCCCGTCCGCCATGCACCCCCCCACCCCCTTCCCCGCCCTCCCTGCCCTCATCACCGAGTTGAGTGCCAGCTCACTAAGCACATACATGCATGGTCAAAGTCAACTGCCCTTCAGCTGGGAAGGCTTACTAATACGTCCGCGCCACTTGGCTCGCTTTTCGGCACGGCTTTTCGGCACTAATTAGGCTATTAATTTATTTTATTTCCTATCAGGCTGTGGCGACCAGCGAGGGAGACGAGAGGGTGGCGAGAGAGAGTGGTGTGCAATATGGCATACCGAAAGACAGACAAAAACAAAAAAGACAAACAAGAGAATGTATGTAAGCATATCGGGTGCCTTTATTTCTGCATATGAAATCACGTGTGTTATATTTCCCCTTATCCTGGGACACAACAACGACAGAAAGCCAGCTGAAGGTCGCTGGGTAGTGGAGGGAGGTGGTGGGGGTTGGAGAGGGGGGGGGGGGCAAGCTGGGGACGAACAACATGGTGCGAACGTTAACATCTCCATCGTTTCCATATAAAACAAAATTCCAGTGCAATCATTCATGGTAAATATATGTATATCCCTATTACTCTAAATGTAACATGATCTGTGGCAAGGCTGGGATAGACAGCAACGAGGACCTTGCTACCACCAATCATCCCAAAACGACAGGTTAAAGATAACGTCTCTTCCGTCTATTTAATCCATCTATTTGATATAATATATATATGTATAGGCGACATGTTACTGTTATTCTGGATAAAATTAAATATCTCGCCTCCATGATTCAAGAAAGCAAACATTTCTGTTGGAGAGAAGTTGATATATTCATGTAATTCTAGGGCAGTAGGAGCGACTTGGATTTAACCCTGCTGTAGGGCACGTCATGATTTCATGGCGGTAATATTATTAGGGCCCCCGGCGCCTGATATTTCGGCTAGGCCTGTAATTCCAGGTACTGACTGACACGACCTTCGCGGGTAGAACTCAGCCAAGCTTCTCTTGGTAGTCAATCACAATCAAACGCGTCGATAGAAATAAATACACATTGAGGAAATGTACACCAATACCCTAGTGTTACTAGCCTACGCTGTGATATGCTTACTCGAGTCACTCACACAGTAAAACACACGATAGAAATCACGCTATATACATATATTTAGTCGAGAGACAGAGAACAAACGGATTAGTCCACTAAATACTCCATCAGGCGTAGGTTTGGTAAAAAATATTATTGTTACGTACTATAGCGTTAACAGTGTTAGCGGATCAAAGAGGGCGAAACCTATTATATTGCCACCTTTAAAGGGTTTAATCACGTTAATCTATACGAAATGTACGTTAAATATATACCTATGTCTCCACTTTTCTTTTGGCATAAATGGCTATATCGTGGTAAGCTATTGGTGAACGTTATGGTGATCGTCAGCTACAAACACAATACGAAAATCAGAGAAAGCAGCGCGAATCCGTGCCACCTTGACGGGTGGGAAGATCTCATTAGTAGACCTGTCACCCACGGTGTTCACTAATAATTCAGCGCTGCGTCGTTGACGACTGGGCGCTATAAGTGGATGGACGTGCGCCGCTCCGACAGTTAACGGTAACACAAGGACCTCAGAGAGAAGGCAATGTGTTGTTCAAGCCGCATCGATATCTCTAGCACACGATATGGGAGTGGGAGTGGGAGTAGGAGGGGGGGGGGGGGGCTTGTACTTTATCTAAACACGATGATTGACCGTGAGGACGTCGGCGAACTCAGTCAGTTCACGTCAGTTACACTCACTTGCCACTGGCTTGATGTACACCCAGTGTGCCTCAGTGTATACAACGTGTACACCCAGTGTGCACACTAAGTGTACACAGTTTAAACCCCGTCTCCAGTGTGCACACATTGTGCACCCAGTATACGCCGAGTGTACGGATATTGTACACCCAGTGTCCACACATTGTACACCTTGTGTAGTGTACACCACACATCCATGTCCCGGGAGCCTACACGTGCCATGAAAAAGCTAGTAAGAAACGAGAACAACGTCTGTGCGAGACAAGAAGTGACGTGTATATATATATATATATATAGAGAGAGAGAGAGAGAGATATATGAAGAAGCTACCCCGCCATTTACACTCCATACATGTACACATTGAAAGTCCTAAAGTTATCAACGTTCTAAATACCGACAAAAACACAGACCTGGTCCCATGATGACGAGTAGCGTTGGGCCTGCATCAAGCGGGCACACGTACATACAATAGGCGTAGTACCATCGGTAAGAATGTTATTATTACTCAGTAATGTCAACAAACAACATACCATCTGTACAGCTGGTGTCTTTGTACACATCGGGAGAGAAATACAACAGATAAACCTCTCCGATATTCTAAAGCCGTCACACCCCCACAATACTCAATCCCCACCGTTGTGTAGCCTGGCATTCCATTGGCGACACATGCCTTGGCTTTGTAGCATCTGATAGAACTATGTATAATGCCGTGACTGCCGCCCTGGGAGAACAGCCGTGACTGCCGCCCTGGGAGAACAGCCGTGACTGCCGCCCTGGGAGAACAGCCGTGACTGCCGCCCTGGGAGAACAGCCGTGACTGCCGCCCTGGGAGAACAGCCGTGACTGCCGCTCTGGGAGAACAGCCGTGACTGCCGCTCTGGGAGAACAGCCGTGACTGCCGCCCTGGGAGAACAGCCGTGACTGCCGCCCTGGGCGAACAGCCGTGACTGCCGCCCTGGGCGAACAGCCGTGACTGCCGCCCTGGGAGAACAGCCGTGACTGCCGCTCTGGGAGAACAGCCGTGACTGCCGCCCTGGGCGAACAGCCGTGACTGCCGCCCTGGGAGAACAGCCGTGACTGCCGCCCTGGGCGAACAGCCGTGACTGCCGCCCTGGGAGAACAGCCGTGACTGCCGCCCTGGGAGAACAGCCGTGACTGCCGCCCTGGGCGAACAGCCGTGACTGCCGCCCTGGGCGAACAGCCGTGACTGCCGCCCTGGGAGAACAGCCGTGACTGCCGCCCTGGGAGAACAGCCGTGACTGCCGCCCTGGGAGAACAGCCGTGACTGCCGCCCTGGGAGAACAGCCGTGACTGCCGCCCTGGGAGAACAGCCGTCACGGTGGTTATCAGGGTCTGAGACACCATACCATATCCCGCCCACAATGTATGGGGCGACCTCTGCACGCCACAACTAAGGTACACACGTATCGATGACGCGTATGACGTCACCAGGATGTACGCGAAGAAACAGCGGCACCACAACAGAGGCGGACCGCGGCAGTGCGAGCGATCTACTAACAGCAAATAAACGAAGAAAGTGGAAAAACATCCTATAGATCTATGCTAATAACTCGTTGGTTATCTCTGGAATAGGCACGATATTTGCATGAATAATAAAACAGGTAACAGACGATAATCCCATCTCTGGAATGGTCACAAGACGCCTCCCGTCTGTGTGCGGCAGACGACATTTGTTGCGGAATGTATGTCGAAGGTGAAGGTCGCGTGGAGGTCGGGCGTGCTGCGGGCCTATTGGTATCGGTCTTGGAACTCGTGGTGCCACTTGTTGAAGTCAATGTTGAAGACGACGAGACAGCCAGTCG
Source organism: Arenicola marina (assembly GCA_964019135.1). Classification (NCBI taxonomy): domain Eukaryota; kingdom Metazoa; phylum Annelida; class Polychaeta; family Arenicolidae; genus Arenicola; species Arenicola marina. The sequence goes on along the minus strand of OZ025260.1, from coordinate 33,835,813 downwards.
CCAGGCCAGCCATCAGGTACCTGTACCATACCGCACATCATTACTCAGTCATACTTCACATACGGTCTCGGGGGACTGTTGTCCTCAATGGTACAGGTAGTTGGCGTGGCGTCCTCTCGCCATTAGACTTAACCACAACTGGCGTTCTTTGCCATTCGAATTGAAGGCCGAGATGGTTAAGAATTCTTCATTTACTAAAATGTTAAAATAACCAAGATGGTATGGTCTACTTAAGAGTCGACAACTTACACATGACCAGGTTATGATATGAACGTTCGCATCTTCATCTCGTTCTAAAACACGACCACTTTACTGTAATAATACGCATAATTATAAACTTTAGCACAATTCAGACGAGAATCATTCCAGAACATGTTGGTTAATAAAGTGTCCGTGCGAGGGCGCCACTCACCGTTGGTCATGTGACAGCGCCAGAGAGCGGACGCTGCTGTCGCAGGTCGGAAAGGTGTAGAGGACATTGAGGTCGTGTGTACGCCAAACCTCCACAATGCCGTTATCCCCGCTCACCATCAAGTACTGGCCGTCCCGACTCATGGTCATACACTGCGAGACAAACAAACATCACCGTCATACACTGCGAGACAAACAAACATCACCGTCATACACTGCGAGACAAACAAACATCACCGTCATACACTGCGAGACAAACAAACATCACCGTCATACACTGCAAGACATACAAACATCACCGTCATACACTGCGAGACAAACAAACATCACCGTCATACACTGCGAGACAAACAAACATCACCGTCATACACTGCGAGACAAACATCACTGTCATACACTGCGAGAAAAACAAACATCACCGTCATACACTGCGAGACAAACAAACATCACCGTCATACACTGCGAGACAAACATCACTGTCATACACTGCGGGAAAAACAAACATCACCGTCATACACTGCGAGACAAACAAACATCACCGTCATACACTGTCAAATCAACATTGTCGCACAACTGACTCATGATATGACGCCGCTGACGCTACCGACACTAACGACTACCGTCACTACTGACGCTTCCGCCACTACTGCCGCTACCAACATTACTGACGCTACCGACACTACCGCCACTAATGACACAACCGACACTACTGACCATACCGCCACTACTGACCCTACCGACACTAATGACAACCGACACTACTGACGCTACCGCCACTACTGACGCTACCGACACCACCGCCACTACTGACCCTACCGACACTACCGCCACTACTGACGCTACCGCCACTACTGACGCTACCGCCACTACTGACGCTACCGACACTACTGCCGCTACCGACCTGGACGTTGTCGTTGTGGACCACGTGTCGCAGTGTCTTGCCGTTGACGCTGTAGGCGCAGAGGCCGCCCTTGTCGAAGCTGACGATGACGTAGCCCTCGCGGTTGAGGGAGATGAGACGCGGACCCTGGAACCCCTCAGGCGGCTCCAGCGACCGCAAGAGGTCGCCAGTGTTGGTGTGGATCAGCACAGCGCCATCTGTGTGAAGACAACAACGACCATGACGTCGACACTCTGCACCGGTCGAGCGGCAACAATACATGAAGATTACACATCGGCGGCGAGGGGAGTTCGGTATTCACAGCGTTACAATCCATTTCAACGGAAGTGAGTCGGGACCCAAAAACACGTTCGGTATTGACAGGATTTCGGATTAATGATTACAAGTACGTGGTGATCTAACCCGACTTAAACTTAAAATCTCGCTCTCACCACAGCGCGTACATATATATAGAGAGACAACACGAGATCACGCGAGACTTGGGACACTGACCCGCTGATCCGCTGACGACGATGCCGAGCTCGGCCGATACAACCACACACGTCACTTCCGATTGGTGTCCGGTCAAGGTCGCCTTGGGGGTCGGGTCCTCGATACCTGGAGAGTGGAGGGGAGGGGGTTAACTTGGGACCAGCCATAATCCGGAACCCAAGACAGGGTATCCGTGTAATAACTGTCACATAGCGTTCTGTCTGCCATAACCACAAAATCCAATTTAAAAAGAAATGTAGCTGCAAATCTTACACAGACTGATGCCAACCACAATGTTATGTACGATTGTATAATGAGCAACGATGACGTCATCTAAACGGAAGTGGATCTCCCAGTGAGCAGTAGGTAAGGAGAGGGAGAGGGAGGGGGGGGGGGGCACATGAGGCACGTTACGACCGCGCTGGACAGGGACGCAGGACCTCGCGGCCTCCTCGGTGCAGCTGTACTTACTGCCGTTATCTCCCAGGATGCTCTGCTGCTTGGCATTCCAGTGCCAGACGGTGACCGTGCAGTCCTTCGATCCCGTCACCACGTAGCAGTCCTGGTTGATGTTACACTCGGAGCGGGCGATGCACGTCACCACGTCAAAGTGTCCGTACACCACCTGGGACACCTTGGCTGTAGTGGGGCGGGCGGAGGGGACGGGGTGGCGGGATAGGGGGGGGGGGGGTACAAAGACAGAAGTCAGACAATGGGTTCACTAATACAGTGTTTAAGATGTCTACAGATTCGGTAACAACTGAAAACAAAGGTTATAACTCCACAGACATCGCGTCATACACGTGAATTTCGTCGATAGACATGAAGTGACCTGAGTAATATACCATAAGTAATATACAGTAGATTTTCCTCTACGTAAAACGCTAACAATGTGTTGGAGATATCACACGCTTATCTGTGCACTTCTTTGTAGTGGACTGTAGCTTAGATCAAACAGTAGCTAATTAGGCGCTCCTCATTGTAATCTGATGTAGTTTCAATAAATAAAGCAGAACAACTAGTCAATCATGAAGTTACTTAATTGCTGGTATGCAGAATTCGACTGTGATTGAGCACAATATTAACTGGTAACTGTAACTTTTATTAACTTGAGACGGGCTATCCTTTAGTTATTTATAATCAGGGACAAGCCATACAACAAGATGTAGTTCAATAAAACTATGAGACTGAGTAGTGCAACTCGAGCGGTCAGCCCCGAGAGGACTGGCCTCGAGTGTCGCCCCCTACCGGACTCGGTGCTGAAGACCCGGAAGCTCTGGTCCCAGAATCCGGCCGCCAGGATGAAGCGGTTGTCGGCCGTCGTCAGGAAGCTCGAGTGACCCACCTTCAGGCGCTGGTCAAAGTTGTTGCCAAGGTTACGGCGCTGCAGGCCCGTGTTGAAGACTAAAAGGAGAGGAGGCGACAGCGGTGATTGGAGGGGGTTACAGTAAAGGAACAGCCAACGATATCAAGAAAACAATTGGACGAAAGATGCTATGACTGTCTTTTACGGGAGACGACAACTGTACTGTGAGGTTTGTGTAAATTTGCGTTGCTTGAGGTACAGAGACTAACGATCGATGGTGAAGTAGACAAACAGGGCTATGTATCCCGTAATGGAGCGGGCCATAGAGTTAACACGGGCGATATTGGTACGTAGATTGACAAAATAAAATAAAAGCCGCTTTATTGTTTTCATTTAAGGACCCTGTAGTGTAATGCAAAATAACATTTAATCTGTAAGATATATGAAACATGAACAGTAACTCTACAATTACGGCTATACATAAAACCAACACAGAACTATGTTGCTTGCCGAAATGTTATTGCTTATGATACCAAGGACTTAATTGGTGTAATTACTACAATCATGTTTCTCTATTGCACACGAAGGAGATGAAATAGACAGTAATACACTATTACATCTCTAATCCAGGAACATCTACTGCGGTGCATCAAGGCTATTTAACCGTGCCACGTCGACAAATATAAACACAATGATTATCGCTCACCAACGCTAATGGACATTTCAAAATAATATCAGAATTAATGTTTCAATATTTCAACGGCACGTTATGATATATATAGAGACTATACACATTCGGCATTGCAATTGAGATATTTCCAAATATGGAGTTTCAATCTTTCGTGGAATATAAGGCGAATATTTACGCCACTATAGTAGTCAACGTGTGTGGTAATGAGAACACGACATCAAAATGGCGGAAGAGACAAGCCACCTCCACCATCGTTGCTAGGCAACGAGAGGACAGGTAAAGCATTTCTGTTGGGCGATAATACACAATGATAAAGTCACGTGCGATAGGACCACCCCGTCAGCAGATTCACTTCATTCATCGATAACACGAACTTAAACGAGTATTACACATTTCGTAGCCTATATATCTCTCTGAATTTTTTATCGAGGAAAGAACAGCTTGGCACCCGTGAGCCGCAAACACCATCGCGGAAGCTAGAGGCCTGGTTAATTACTCAGAGACATTTTTGCCTTTGACCCAGGAACGACGTCGGAACGTCGTATTTGTAGGGGAAACTGTTTTACACTGAGCCCACAATCACGTAAAGGTAAACCCCAGCCAATGATTACACGCGATATTTACAGGCGCAAGAAAAGCAATGGATAGAAAAAAATCAGTTACCACACATATCAACCCGTTCACATCTAGTCAAGAGTGCCAGGTAACTAGATAGGCCAAAGGGTGCGAGATGAGAACGAGAAACAGCGAGATGAGATGAGAAATAGCGAGAGAGAGTGAAAGTGAGAGATAAACGCTTCGAAGGCCCATTTAAAGTGTACCTTTAGATTGTTGATCTACAAATTATGACAAATACAAAAAAAAGAGATGAAGAGATATTAGATTAATATCGTGATCTGTTACATATTATTCACTCCTATTAGTTAGTTTTTAGTACATATTCTCACCAGTAAAGCAGTAAAAACGTTAGAAGCCTCATACATTTACACGCAAAGTGTCATTCGTTCAACATGTACAGTCAATTCTTTAGCACTGGAGTAGCAAAAAGTTAAGGAAGAGACTAATCTTCATACTTGTTCTCCTACATGTACAGAAGAAAGAAAGGCCATATATGTACAGACACTTATACAGGTCGCTCCGCCCTGAGGCGTCCTCTAGCGGCATACGTAGGAACCACACCGCTACCCCTACGGCTACGGCTTGCAGGGAGGGTGCACGGTGATACATGTCACCCCCCAGGCTAATGACCGCACCCCTCTCCCGTGCCCTCTCAGCTTGTTTACGGTATATTCAGACATGAATGCAAAGAGCTCCAATTATAAACTAAGAAAACAAATCACAATCTCTCAAATAGTGCGAAGGCATTACCCAGAGATTCATTGCCCACGCTCACCAGCCCAGAGCGCCATCTGTCCGTGTCCCAGCGAGTTGAGAATGGAGCGGTGCCAGAGAGATGTGAGAATGAAGACCCTGGGGGTGAGGGAGGGAGGGGCGGGGGAAGGGGGACGCTTACCCAGGAGTTGGTCCATGGACACCGGTAGTTGAGGCGGCTGGTCGGATTTCTCCTGGTATCCAGGGGACTGTGGTTGGTTGGAGGGAGCCGCTGTGGGTAACCAAAACAAATCCTCGTCCGTGTGATCATTGCAAGGTGAAACTGTCTTTCTTTTGGCTTCTACGTTGGCGTGTCATCATACCATACGGGCACTATCTTGACGTCATCATTGGCAAAGCACTATTATCTTGACGTCAGACTTGGTAAAACACTATGATCTTGATGTCATACTTGGTAAAGTACCATTATATTGACGTCAATCTTTGTAAAGCACTATGACCTTGACGTCATACTTGGTAAAACACTATTATCTTGACGTCATACTTAGCAAAGCCCTACTATCTTGACGACTTACTTGGAAAAATACTATTATTTTGACGACTTACTTGGTAAAACACTTTTATCTTGACGTCATACTTCGAAATGCACTTTTAGCTTGACGTCATACTTGGTAATGTACTATTATCTTGACGTTATACCTGGTAAAGCTCTATTATCTGGACGTCATATATGGTAAAGCACTTTCATCTTGACGTCATACTTGGTAAAGCACTATAATCATGACGTCATACTTCGTAATGCACATGTAGCTTGACGTCATCATTATCTTGACCTCATACATGGCAAAGCACTGAGATCATGACGTCATACTTGGTAAAGCACTGTTATTAAGATGACGTCACCATGGCATGAGCCTCGCTCGCAGTTATACTAACCGGCAGGCTGGTTCCCCTATGATGACGTCACAATAGAATGGGCCTGGCTCGCAGTTATACTAACCGGCAGGCTGGTTCCACTATGATGACGTCACAATGAACGGGCCTGGCTCGCAGTTATACTAACCGGCAGGCTGGTTCCACTATGATGACGTCACAATGGAACGGGCCTGGCTCGCAGTGATACTAACCGGTAGGCTGGTCCCACTATGATGACGTCACAATGGAACGGGCCTGGCTCGCAGTTATACTAACCGGCGGGCTGGTTCCACTATGATGACGTCACAATGGAACGGGCCTGGCTCGCAGTTATACTAACCGGCAGGCTGGTTCCACTATGATGACGTCACAATGGAACGGGCCTAGCTCGCAGTTATACTAACCGGCAGGCTGGTTCCACTATGATGACGTCACAATGGAACGGGCCTGGCTCGCAGTTATACTAACCGGCGGGCTGGTTCCACTTGTTGACGGCGAAGTTGTGGTTGCACGTGATGGTGACGACGGCGGGGGTAGGGACGGCGGGGTGGGTGTTGGCAGAGATGTGGGTCACCGGCGAGTTGGATAGGAACTTCATGATCATGCAGACGTCGTCCTGCACCGTGGTGAACATCATCGGTGACTGGGGGGAGTAGAAAAACAATGGTCAGCACATCATCATAGCCAACATCATTACTTCAGCCATATAGGGTACGGCTAGGTATCAACTTACACCTGGGTCATTTTATATACTCCATTCAAGGAGCTTAAGGCAAACAAGTTAATATTAGAAGGTGTACGCAAGGTCAAAAAGAAAGAAACCAAACAAATTGCATTTGTATATATGTTTTGTATCATAAGCCTAAGGGTTTTTAGTGCAAAAAACTATTATATTGAAGGCAATATAAATATATTACGTCAGCTGTTACTTTAATACACTTCCCTTAAATCCTCCTCAAATACACTTCACATAAATCTTCCTTTATCACATACTTCCCATAATTCTTTTACAATCACTATAACTGCCCCACGAAGGCGCTGCCACAGGGTGACGCAGTGACGCAGTGACACAGTGACACAATGACGCAGCTCACCAGGTGCATTGGGGAGCTGCGCGGCGGGTGCGGCTCTGTCAGCAGCTGCGACGGCGTCTGGCCGAAGCTGCGGATCTGGTTCTCCAGGGCCTTCAAGGTCCAACACAAGGTTATTATGGAGGGTGTATCTTGTTATTTACCTAATAATGTTCGACATGGCAATGGCGATAATTAATTTGTCGGGGATAGCCACGGGTCCGAGCCATTCCTCTTTACAGAAGAGACAGTGCTGGGGTATATTACTAACTTTAATGATACTTATCTCTCTCATGACGGGGTCACTGATAGCCTACCTCTCTCAAGACGGGGTCACTGATGTCCTCTCTCATGACTGGGTCACTGATGTCCTCTCTCATGACGGGGTCACTGATGGCCTACCTCTCATGACGGGGTCACTGATGGCCTACCTCTCTCATGACGGGGTCACTGATGGCCTACCTCTCTCATGACGGGGTCACTGATGGCTTACCTCTCATGACGGGGTCACTGATGGCCTACCTCTCTCATGACGGGGTCACTGATAGCCTACCTCTCTCATGACTGGGTCACTGATGTCCTCTCTCATGACGGGGTCACTGATGTCCTCTCTCATGACGGGGTCACTGATGGCCTACCTCTCTCATGACGGGGTCACTGATGTGCTCTCTCTCATGACGGGGTCACTGATGTGCTATCTCTGTCATGACGGGGTCACTGATGGCCTACCTCTTTCATGACGGGGTCACTGATGGCCTACCTCTCTCATGACGGGGTCACTGATGGCTTACTTCGCTCATGACTGGGTCACTGATGGCCTACCTCTTTCATGACGGGGTCACTGATGGCCTACCTCTCTCATGACGGGGTCACTGATGGCTTACTTCGCTCATGACTGGGTCACTGATGGCCTACCTCTCTCATGACGGGGTCACTGACGGCCTCCAGGTTGACGTTCCCCTCGTAGGTCAGGTAGTAGAAGACGTTGGTGGCCCTGACGGCCTCCGGCCCGCGCTGCTTGTAGCCGAAGATCAGGTCGATCCACTGGTGCAGCTGGCAGGATACGAACTCGGACTCCAGGGCCTGGGCGACAACACGTCAGGGATTATATCAAGACATAGGCACTTGTGTTTGTGCAAGGGTATGATAATACTGGATGTGTTCGCCTTGACATCAACATAAAATATCAACAGCGTATTTATGTGTCAGCATGTAATAGGAACGACGTGGTCCCATTGTGACGTCACATGTCTACATGTCGTAATCTGAAGCCATAGCAAGGCTATAGCTTCCAACGATGCATCACACACTTTTTCTCCATATATTACATAACCGTTATTCAAACCAACGATATACCCACAATTTATGTCACCAAAAAAATTATCGGCAAAAACAGAACGTCAATTCGGTGGTCGCGCCGCTGCCATGTTGATGACGTCACCCATTTACCCTCCATTAAACTCCCGAATAAAAAAATATTACTTTCGCGCGTGATCCCGTGAACACGCGTCCTGTTGTGGCGGCATCACAGCGTTACCATGGCGACAGAGGTTGCGCATGCGCACTCACCATCCTGTTGATGCGGACGAAGTCTTCGGGCGAGCGTGCCCACTTGGGGAGCTCCACGTTGCCGATGTCCTGCGTCTCCTCGTTCTTGCCCATGTTGTAGCTGTTGGCGTTGACGAACATGTCCGGAAGGTAGTAGAACTCGGGGATCAACTCCTGCAGCCGAGGGAACAGCCATTAAACATCAGGGTCAACCGCTTATTGTCATCTCAGAGCAGCCACTGAACATCAGGGTCAACATATTATTGCCATCTCTTCGGGACAAAAGCTGGTTCGGTGCCGCCAAAGACGGTCTGTAAAGGATACGATCTGGATAACATATCCATTTATACTGCCATAAACAGAGGAGATCATATGATCATCAGTAATACTTAATATTTAATAATAATGACCTTGACGTCCGAGGTGTCTCGCTGACAGTTCTTCCAGGACTGGGCCAGCGAGTGGAAGGTCCGGTTGGCGTGGTCGAACTTGCCGCCTTGGAGCGCCAGGAAGAAACTGGTGAAGGGTTCCTGGGAGGAAAGGCGAGAACCAGACCAGGGTTAGACATGTCTGCAAGTCTGACTGTGAACCGGGAACAGGGTTAGACATGTCTGCAAGTCTGACTGTGAACCGGGAACAGGGTTAGACATGTCTGCAAGTCTGACTGTGAACCGGGAACAGGGTTAGACATGTCTGCAAGTCTGACTGTGAACCGGGAACAGGGTTAGACATGTCTGCAAGTCTGACTGTGAACCGGGAACAGGGTTAGACATGTCTGCAAGTCTGACTGTGAACCGGGAACAGGGTTAGACATGTCTGCAAGTCTGACTGTGAACCGGGAACAGGGTTAGACATGTCTGCAAGTCTGACTGTGTACCGGGAACAAGGTTAGACATGTCTGCAAGGGTGACTGTGTACCGGGAACAGGGTTAGACATGTCTGCAAGTCTGACTGTGAACCGTAAACAGGGTTAGACATGTCTGCAAGTCTGACTGTGAACCGAGAACAGGGTTAGACATGTCTGCAAGTCTGACTGTGAACCGGGAACAGGGTTAGACATGTCTGCAAGTCTGACTGTGAACCCGGAACAGGGTTAGACATGTGTGCAAGTCTGACTGTGAACGGGAAACAGGGTTAGACATGTCTGCAAGTCTGACTGTGAACCGGGAACAGGGTTAGACATGTCTGCAAGTCTGACTGTGTACCGGGAACATGGTTAGACATGTTTGCAATTCTGACTGAACCGAGAACAGGTTTCGACATATCCTAAAGTCGGTCTGTCTTATAAACGAAATTGACAATTAAATCTGCCGTTGACGGGCGCGTACAGAGGGTGGATGGTCGACTGTTAAAACGGCCGTCACTAGTACAAGGAAAACCGCCATTATATCGTCATCTATTAAAGTTGCATATCGAGCCCTTTCCCGCCAAAACTAAGCCCAGGTGAAATTTATATCAAAATTTGCAGAAAAGTAGATTGTTTCAATTTATAAATTCAGAAACCTGATAAATATCGCCGTTTCGGCTGTGATGTGGCAAACGTGTCTATCCCGAGACACCACAGAACTACGGGTGTCGCGGCACTGCTGCTTAAAATAAAGCATCGCGACGCACACAAACTGATGACGTCTACCACTAAAATGAAAACTTGTGGTAAATTGATATCACGGTCAAGGCTAATAGACTCCCTTTAGCAGTCTGGCATGGGTGGAGTATAGACAAAAGAAATCTTGAACGATTCAAGGACTGATTCTTATTTGTATTTGGACCTCTTTAGTTTTGGCGGGAAAGAACTCGATATGCAACTTTAACTTCACACTTTTCTTTATGCGAGGCACGGCAAGGTGCTGACGACAACGTAACCATAGTGGCAGCCTGTCTTAGTGACTGGTCTGTCAGTAAATACTGTTGTAACCAGCCTGATGAGCCAGTTCATGGTGACAATGGGATTACGGGTGGTGGGTGACTGACCAGCCTGATGAGCCAGTTCATGGTGACAATGGGATTACGGGTGGTGGGTGACTGACCAGCCTGATGAGCCAGTTCATGGTGACAATGGGATTACGGGTGGTGGATGACTGACCAGCCTGATGAGCCAGTTCATGGTGACAATGGGATTACGGGTGGTGGGTGACTGACCAGCCTGATGAGCCAGTTCATGGTGACAATGGGATTACGGGTGGTGGGTGACTGGCCAGCCTGATGAGCCAGTTCATAGTGACAATGGGATTACGGGTGGTGGGTGACTGACCAGCCTGATGAGCCAGTTCATGGTGACAATGGGATTACGGGTGGTGGGTGACTGACCAGCCTGATGAGCCAGTTCTTGGTGACAATGGGATTACGGGTGGTGGGTGACTGACCAGCCTGATGAGCCAGTTCATGGTGACAATGGGATTACGGGTGGTGGGTGACTGACCAGCCTGATGAGCCGGTTCATGGTGACAATGGGATTACGGGTGGTGGGTGACTGACCAGCCTGATGAGCCAGTTCATGGTGACAATGGGATTACGGGTGGTGGGTGACTGACCAGCCTGATGAGCCAGTTCTTGGTGACAATGGGATTACGGGTGGTGGGTGACTGACCAGCCTGATGAGCCAGTTCATGGTGACAATGGGATTACGGGTGGTGGGTGACTGACCAGCCTGATGAGCCGGTTCATGGTGACAATGGGATTACGGGTGGTGGGTGACTGACCAGCCTGATGAGCCAGTTCATGGTGACAATGGGATTACGGGTGGTGGGTGACTGACCAGCCTGATGAGCCAGTTCATGGTGACAATGGGATTACGGGTGGTGAGTGACTGACCAGCCTGATGAGCCGGTTCATGGTGACAATGGGATTACGGGTGGTGGGTGACTAACCAGCCTGATGAGCCAGTTCATGGTGACAATGGGATTACGGGTGGCGGGTGACTGGCCAGCCTGATGAGCCAGTTCATGGTGACAATGGGATTACGGGTGGTGGGTGACTGACCAGCCTGATCAGCCGGTTCATGGTGACAATGGGATTACGGGTGGTGGGTGACTAACCAGCCTGATGAGCCAGTTCATGGTGACAATGGGATTACGGGTGGCGGGTGACTGGCCAGCCTGATGAGCCAGTTCATGGTGACAATGGGATTACGGGTGGTGGGTGACTGACCAGCCTGATGAGCCGGTTCATGGTGACAATGGGATTACGGGTGGTGGGTGACTGACCAGCCTGATGAGCCAGTTCATAGTGACAATGGGATTACGGGTGGTGGGTGACTGACCAGCCTGATGAGCCAGTTCATGGTGACAATGGGATTACGGGTGGTGGGTGACTGACCAGCCTGATGAGCCAGTTCATGGTGACAATGGGATTACGGGTGGTGGGTGACTGACCAGCCTGATGAGCCAGTTCATGGTGACACTGGGATTACGGGTGGTGGGTGACTGACCAGCCTGATGAGCCAGTTCATGGTGACAATGGGATTACGGGTGGTGGGTGACTGACCAGCCTGATGAGCCAGTTCATGGTGACAATGGGATTACGGGTGGTGGGTGACTGACCAGCCTGATGAGCCAGTTCATGGTGACAATGGGATTACGGGTGGTGGGTGACTGACCAGCCTGATGAACCAGTTCATGGTGACAATGGGATTACGGGTGGTGGGTGACTGACCAGCCTGATGAGCCGGTTCATGGTGACAATGGGATTACGTGTGGTGGGTGACTGACCAGCCTGATGAGCCAGTTCATGGTGACAATGGGATTACGGCTGGTGGGTAACTGACCAGCCTGATGAGCCAGTTCATGGTGACAATGGGATTACGGGTGGTGGGTGACTGACCAGCCTGATGAGCCAGTTCATGGTGACAATGGGATTACGGGTGGTGGGTGACTGACCAGCCTGATGAGCCAGTTCATGGTGACAATGGGATTACGGGTGGTGGGTGACTGACCAGCCTGATGAGCTGGTTCATGGTGACAATGGGATTACGGGTGGTGGGTGACTGACCAGCCTGATGAGCCAGTTCATGGTGACAATGGGATTACGGGTGGTGGGTGACTGACCAGCCTGATGAGCCAGTTCATGGTGACAATGGGATTACGGGTGGTGGGTGACTGACCAGCCTGATGAGCCAGTTCATGGTGACAATGGGATTACGGGTGGTGGGTGACTGACCAGCCTGATGAGCCAGTTCATGGTGACAATGGGATTACGGGTGGTGGGTGACTGACCAGCCTGATGAGCCAGTTCATGGTGACAATGGGATTACGGGTGGTGGGTGACTGACCAGCCTGATGAGCCAGTTCATGGTGACAATGGGATTACGGGTGGTGGGTGACTGACCAGCCTGATGAGCCAGTTCATGGTGACAATGGGATTACGGGTGGTGGGTGACTGACCAGCCTGATGAACCAGTTCATGGTGACAATGGGATTACGGGTGGTGGGTGACTGACCAGCCTGATGAGCCAGTTCATGGTGACAATGGGATTACGGGTGGTGGGTGACTGACCAGCCTGATGAACCAGTTCATGGTGACAATGGGATTACGGGTGGTGGGTGACTGACCAGCCTGATGAGCCAGTTCATGGTGACAATGGGATTACGGGTGGTGGGTGACTGACCAGCCTGATGAGCCGGTTCATGGTGACAATGGGATTACGGGTGGTGGGTGACTGACCAGCCTGATGAGCCAGTTCATGGTGACAATGGGATTACGGGTGGTGGGTGACTGACCAGCCTGATGAGCCAGTTCATGGTGACAATGGGATTACGGGTGGTGGGTGACTGACCAGCCTGATGAGCCAGTTCATGGTGACAATGGGATTATGGGTGGTGGGTGACTGACCAGCCTGATGAGCCAGTTCATGGTGACAATGGGATTACGGGTGGTGGGTGACTGACCAGCCTGACGAGCCAGTTCATGGTGACAATGGGATTACGGGTGGTGGGTGACTGACCAGCCTGATGAGCCGGTTCATGGTGACAATGGGATTACGGGTGGTGGGTGACTGACCAGCCTGATGAGCCAGTTCATGGTGACAATGGGATTACGGGTGGTGGGTGACTGACCAGCCTGATGAGCCGGTACATGGTGACAATAGGATTACGGGTGGTGGGTGACTGACCAGCCTGATGAGCCAGTTCATGGTGACAATAGGATTACGGGTGGTGGGTGACTGACCAGCCTGATGAACCAGTTCATGGTGACAATGGGATTACGGGTGGTGGGTGACTGACCAGCCTGATGAGCCAGTTCATGGTGACAATGGGATTACGGGTGGTGGGTAACTGACCAGCCTGATGAGCCAGTTCATGGTGACAATGGGATTACGGGTGGTGGGTGACTGACCAGCCTAATGAGCCAGTTCATGGTGACAATGGGATTACGGGTGGTGGGTGACTGACCAGCCTGATGAGCCAGTTCATGGTGACAATGGGATTACGGGTGGTGGGTGACTGACCAGCCTGACGAGCCAGTTCATGGTGACAATGGGATTACGGGTGGTGGGTGACTGACCAGCCTGATGAGCCGGTTCATGGTGACAATGGGATTACGGGTGGTGGGTGACTGACCAGCCTGATGAACCAGTTCATGGTGACAATGGGATTACGGGTGGTGGGTGACTGACCAGCCTGATGAACCAGTTCATGGTGACAATGGGTTTACGGGTGGTGGGTGACTGACCAGCCTGATGAGCCGGTTCATGGTGACAATGGGATTACGGGTGGTGGGTGACTGACCAGCCTGATGAGCCAGTTCATGGTGACAATGGGATTACGGGTGGTGGGTGACTGACCAGCCTGATGAGCCGGTACATGGTGACAATAGGATTACGGGTGGTGGGTGACTGACCAGCCTGATGAGCCAGTTCATGGTGACAATAGGATTACGGGTGGTGGGTGACTGACCAGCCTGATGAACCAGTTTATGGTGACAATGGGATTACGGGTGGTGGGTGACTGACCAGCCTGATGAGCCAGTTCATGGTGACAATGGGATTACGGGTGGTGGGTGACTGACCAGCCTGATGAGCCGGTACATGGTGACAATAGGATTACGGGTGGTGGGTGACTGACCAGCCTGATGAGCCAGTTCATGGTGACAATAGGATTACGGATGGTGGGTGACTGACCAGCCTGATGAACCAGTTCATGGTGACAATGGGATTACGGGTGGTGGGTGACTGACCAGCCTGATGAGCCAGTTCATGGTGACAATGGGATTACGGGTGGTGGGTGACTGACCAGCCTGATGAGCCAGTTCATGGTGACAATGGGATTACGGCTGGTGGGTGACTGACCAGCCTGATGAGCCAGTTCATGGTGACAATGGGATTACGGGTGGTGGGTGACTGACCAGCCTGATGAGCCAGTTCATGGTGACAATGGGATTACGGGTGGTGGGTAACTGACCAGCCTGATGAGCCAGTTCATGGTGAAGGCCGCCGTGGAGTAGTGGGTGCCGTAGTGGAAGGGAGGGATCTGGTCGTTGTCCCACGTCGAGTAGCGCTCCTCGAAGAACGCCCGCCGCGTCGGGTTCAGCGCCCCTATCGGCTGAGAGTGGAAACACACACATATATATAAACATAAGTAAGCCATCGCATCATTGATGTTAACATCTTCCAGTTGTGCACCCTGACGTTGCAGTGTCGGGTGGAGAGGTCCATGCCTGCTAACCGAGCTAACCGAGCTGGGTGACATAAACATGTAGTCGGGCAAACTAGACTCAAATAATAAACTCTGGTAATAATGAAGCGTGACACTTAATATCATAGGAAGCTATTTGACCTCGACGACGTCACCCACACTTTTTTTTCGCAATTTGTTTTGTACTATGTCAGCCCAGAAACTGTGACCCACCCACTTAGACTAGGATAAAATTTGATCACATCGCTAATTTAATCACAGATGCAAAACCGCCCCTTGATGAGGCCAATATGGACCAACTGACATTAAACATGACACTAGAGGAGTACATGACCTTAGGGGGAAGAAAAACATGAAAGACAGGCACAAATATGCAGCTGACCATGGAGAGGTCACAAACATGGCGTGGCAGACCCACTGACTGACTTTGGAGAGGTCACAAACATGGCGTGGATGACCCACTGACTGACCTTGGAGAGGTCACAGACAAATGGCGTGGCCGACCCGCTGACTGACCTTGGACAAGGTCACAGACAGATTCCGTGGCGGACCTACTGACTGACCTTGGACAAGGTCACAGACATGGCGTGGCTGACCCACTGACTGACCTTGGAGAGGTCGCGGTAGTTGCTGGGCAGGCTGAGGTCAAGGTCGTTGGAGTCGTAGTTGACGATGACCCAGGGGTAGACGGGGTACTGGTTGAGGTCGTTGTAGGTGCGGCCAGCCACAGTGTTCAGGTACATCAGGTAGTCGAAGTTAGAGATCTCTCGCCGCTGCCACTTCTGCATCATGTTAGACATCTTGAAGAGCTGCTTGGGTGAGGCCTGGGACACCCGTCTGGAAGGGGACGAGGGCACAGGGTGAGCAAATGCTAAGGGTTGTAGGCCATCATTGTTCACATTGATAGTTACACTGGGCGAATAACCTCCCGGGACAATAACTGATGGGGTTAGATGAAACATGCCCCAGACGCAGGTACCAAGGCGCGAACCCATGACCTGTTGATCTGCACCGGAACCTATCGAGGTCATATGGAGAGGGCAGGTGTGGGGGGGGGGGGGGGTAACTTTTTTTTCCCATTTTGATTTGACAAGGATTTAAAGTTAGCTTCAGCCTGTACATGCACTTTTTGAAATACGGACATCGGGTCTTTAGCCTAACAGTACAGTGGTGCGCGAAACGCCTGGCAGAGCACACTCGACAGAGCACGGTCACCATCAGGCCATGTAGATTACATCTCAGTATGATTTGGGGAAGGCACTTCATCATAACGTCTCCGTGTATGTTTGTGCACTACAACCAGCGTCTCTGGTAGCTGTGTGACTCGTCAGGTGTCGCTGCAGCGGTGAGACTGACCTGGTTTGCGGCAGGCCGTATTTCACCCCGACGCCGACCCTGGGCAGGGCACTGACCACCTTCTTCATGGTCACGTGGTCCGGGAAGGCGAACATCACAGCCGCTAAAAGGGACAACGTAAAGGGATGTAAACATCAGTTGAAAGGGACGACACAATGGGATGTAAACATCAGTTGAAAGGGACGACACAATGGGATGTAAACATCAGTTGAAAGGTAGAACGCAATGGGATGTAAACATCAGTTGAAAGGGACGATACAATGGGATGTAAACATCAGTTGAAACGGACGACACAATGGGATGTAAACATCAGTTGAAAATGGCAACAAAGCGGGCTGTGAATATTAGATGAAATATACAAGAAAGTGGGGGTGCAAATAGCAAGTGATAGAGCTTTATATTTAATATGCAATTTGAGGCCAATGTACAGACAGACAAACATAAGTAGACCAAAGGTGCAGAACGTTTTACTATGGAGTCTCTGTTTAGCAGAGAAAGTGTTCAATGTGCAGATGGGCTCTTCCAAGCACGACAGATCTCTCGAAATTGGAAATAAAGATCCTGTACAGTTATAAAACGAAACACAACAGGTATCTGTGCCACTACAGCAAACAAAACAATGGAGCTAAGGAAACGGATGTCGTGAGTTCTACTTGCTCACTGATCTTTCTTTGCCTCTGTGCATCTCGTTGTCTGCTGCCCTTGCACACAGTGGACAGAGAGCGCTACTTGTCAAATCTACCTCACCTCCCCACCCGCCGCCACCCCACCCCTCCCCTCAGTCCTCGTCCGATTCACACGGCAGCCCAATAAATGAGGGTGATGTGGTTTTCATCCCATGGAGAATGTGACTGTGGATGAGCCGGCTCCAGTGTGTTATAAAGACAGGATATACGACAGTGAACGGAAGGGGGGGGGGGGGGGGTAGGGGATTGGGAGAAAAGGGGATGTGCCGCGGGCACATGTTTCAGGCCATCACACACCCGTCAGTGTCGAAGGGGTAAAAACCAGCACGCGCCCAGAGGGTGTGTGTGGGGGAGGGGAGGATGGGGGGGAGGTTAGAAGTTGCTTTGATAAAGCCCGCTCTCTGTTTGTTTATCACCACAAGACAAACGGCCCCCATCCATTCAGACCGGTGGTTGTCAATGACTGCCGCCGAGGCACTCGTAAATAACACAACCAATCGCTTTCTACGACTATCAACACAGAGTGAAATATACAATTTGTTTTTAACCAGTCAGTTCTTGAGTGCTGAGCGTTCGGCTTTCATTGGAAAATCAACGCCGGTGAAATTTACAACCCGCCCCTGTGAGTTCTGGAGGCGGCCGAGGAGAGATACTCACTCGAGTGCTGAGGAGATGCCTCTCACACAAATAAGATATTCATCCGTGGACGGAGATCAAAGCCTTGACGCCGACTGTGGTCAATTGTTGTCTGTGGGTATCAAAGCGAGGGGTGGCGCGCCCTAGACAAGCGGTGGAAGCGGCGGTATCTAACAGCTCTCAAAACCATTATATACTGGCAAATAAGTGACCGGGTGAGGCATGTGGTGGGGATGGGATGTCTTGGAGAGCCATGTGTTGGGGATGGGATGAATGTCACATCCAGATATATAATTCCTGGTCCCGGACAATCAGACACGGGCCCGGGGCGGGGGGCGGGGGGGGGGGTGGGGAGCCCATACCTCTCGCCCTACATGCGTTCTCTCGTCACGGGCGGCGCATTCTGCTATGAAGATGTCGCCTCCTGGTCGCATTGAGAGCGCCGTAATATAGTCACCGGGAGTGACGGCAGAAACCAGACGGCTGGCGCTGACACAGGGAGGAGGCCCCAGAAGGGGGCGGGGGCGGTAGGAGAGCAGGCCGGTGCAGTGGGGGAGGGTATCACCAGCGGTAGACCCGGACTGGGGACACGGGAGGGACGCGGCGGGCGGGAGGGATGGTATCGGGTCGATGGGGCAGAGGACGACGGCGGACAGTGAGAGAGGTGGGGAGGGGGGGGGGGGGGGTAGAACTGAACCCCTAGATCCAGACGACTGTGAGACGGGAGGGAGGGCTGGATGCTGGGGACTGGAGCCGGGACTCGGGTCTCCGGGTCGAGATATAATCCAGAGTCCGTCCAGCCGGGCGTCAAATGGGTCGTCTTGACAGGATCCTGATTGGGTTGGCACCACTCGGTCTCCGCCAGGTTTTGGTCCGCTCGCTCCGGGCATTAGGGGGTTAGAGGGGGGGGGGTATAGGGGGGTAAGGAGGGGGGGGGCTTACATGGTGACAGTACTCACTCCACTATCATCGAGCGTTAATCGTCGCCCACATTAAAAGTTTAAATCAAATCTATTTTAAAATGAAAGGTGGTTGAGGGTTTTAACAGATCCAATCAGCCGGTATATCGTGTTGTCTAGTTTTCTTGGCATTCCTCGACCCTCAGACACAATACAGTTTGAAGACCCCAAAGGAAGCCATCATTTTTAAACAAGAAGATTTTTAGAGTAATAAGTGAAAATGTATTAGAAGTCTTGGTGAGTATAGAATGACCAGAGCCGTGACGACAATGTGGCGGCCTGAACAGCCTGAGCGGCCCCTATATTCACATCTCGGACGACACTCTGAAGATGACTGACGACAAAAATAACACACGGGATGGCCTGCCACTACCCCCCTCCTATGACAGGCCGATGGGGATTGACCTTCACCCCAGGGATGGGGGGGGGGGGACGGGCGGGGGTGGTGGGGGGCGTGGGGGGAAGGTATAACGCCTGTCGGAGTTACCCTTTGAAGGGTGTTCGTATGGGGTGACAGGGGTCAGAGGTCACTGACCCCAGCCTCCACAGCCACCCAGACCTCCAGTAACTATCAACGTCCACCCCCCCCCCCCCCCCGCCCTTCACATCCTTCCCAGGCTGGGCAGGCAAGGCAGCGGAGCAGCGGTGAAGACGGCACCCCACCCCACCCCACAGACTTGCCTCGTCCTACTTATTTATCTACAGCCACAGACCCTTGCGACGTCATCACCGCCAAGCCCCCTCTCCTCTCTATCAAGGAACAGTACAGTAAGACTAAACGGGCTAAGGAACCACAGGGACAATGAACCAGATATAACAGCCTTGCACAGGGGTGGGGTTCGAACCTCCAACTGGTGTCTCCGGGAGTCTCGCCCACATGTCACGAGACAGAGGAACACACAGCATGACGCCCCCCCCCCACCCACCTCTATAACTGACAGGTGTTGGTAATAGTAGTGGCAGCAGCAGTAGTAGTGGTAGTGGTAATAGTAGTGGCAGCAGCAGTAGTAGTGGTAGTGGTAATAGTAGTGGCAGCAGCAGTAGTAGTGGTAGTGGTAATAGTAGTGGCAGCAGCAGTAGTAGTGGTAGTGGTAATAGTAGTGGCAGCAGCAGTAGTAGTGGTAGTGGTAATAGTAGTGGCAGCAGCAGTAGTAGTGGTAGTGGTAATAGTAGTGGCAGCAGCAGTAATAGTGGTAGTGGTAATAGTAGTGGTAGCAGCAGTAGTAGTGGTAGTGGTAATAGTAGTGGCAGCAGCAGTAATAGTGGTAGTGGTAATAGTAGTGGCAGCAGCAGTAGTAGTGGTAGTGGTAATAGTAGTGGCAGCAGCAGTAGTAGTGGTAGTGGTAATAGTAGTGGCAGCAGCAGTAGTAGTGGTAGTGGTAATAGTAGTGGCAGCAGCAGTAGTAGTGGTAGTGGTAATAGTAGTGGCAGCAGCAGTAATAGTGGTAGTGGTAATAGTAGTGGCAGCAGCAGTAGTAGTGGTAGTGGTAATAGTAGTGGCAGCAGCAGTAGTAGTGGTAGTGGTAATAGTAGTGGCAGCAGCAGTAGTAGTGGTAGTGGTAATAGTAGTGGCAGCAGCAGTAGTAGTGGTAGTGGTAATAGTAGTGGCAGCAGCAGTAATAGTGGTAGTGGTAATAGTAGTGGCAGCAGCAGTAGTAGTGGTAGTGGCAGCAGCAGTAGTAGTGGTAATAGTAGTGGCAGCAGCAGTAATAGTGGTAGTGGTAATAGTAGTGGCAGCAGCAGTAGTAGTGGTAGTGGTAATAGTAGTGGCAGCAGCAGTAATAGTGGTAGTGGTAATAGTAGTGGCAGCAGCAGTAGTAGTGGTAGTGGTAATAGTAGTGGCAGCAGCAGTAGTAGTGGTAGTGGTAATAGTAGTGGCAGCAGCAGTAGTAGTGGTAGTGGTAATAGTAGTGGCAGCAGCAGTAGTAGTGGTAGTGGTAATAGTATTGGCAGCAGCAGTAATAGTGGTAGTGGTAATAGTAGTGGTAGCAGCAGTAGTAGTGGTAGTGGTAATAGTAGTGGCAGCAGCAGTAATAGTGGTAGTGGTAATAGTAGTGGTAGCAGCAGTAATAGTAATAGTGGTAATAGTATTGGCAGCAGCAGTAATAGTGGTAGTGGTAATAGTAGTGGCAGCAGCAGTAGTAGTGGTAGTGGTAATAGTAGTGGCAGCAGCAGTAATAGTGGTAGTGGTAGTGGCAGCAGCAGTAATAGTAATAGTGGTAATAGTAGTGGCAGCAGCAGTAATAGTGGTAGTGGTAATAGTATTGGCAGCAGCAGTAATAGTGGTAGTGGTAATAGTAGTGGCAGCAGCAGTAGTAGTGGTAGTGGTAATAGTAGTGGCAGCAGCAGTAATAGTGGTAGTGGTAGTGGCAGCAGCAGTAGTAGTGGTAGTGGTAATAGTAGTGGCAGCAGCAGTAGTAGTGGTAGTGGTAATAGTAGTGGCAGCAGCAGTAATAGTAATAGTGGTAATAGTATTGGCAGCAGCAGTAATAGTGGTAGTGGTAATAGTAGTGGCAGCAGCAGTAGTAGTGGTAGTGGTAATAGTAGTGGCAGCAGCAGTAGTAGTGGTAGTGGTAATAGTAGTGGCAGCAGCAGTAGTAGTGGTAGTGGTAATAGTAGTGGCAGCAGCAGTAGTAGTGGTAGTGGTAATAGTAGTGGTAGCAGCAGTAATAGTGGTAGTGGTAGTGGCAGCAGCAGTAGTAGTGGTAGTGGTAATAGTAGTGGCAGCAGCAGTAGTAGTGGTAGTGGTAATAGTAGTGGCAGCAGCAGTAGTAGTGGTAGTGGTAATAGTAGTGGCAGCAGCAGTAGTAGTGGTAGTGGTAATAGTAGTGGCAGCAGCAGTAGTAGTGGTAGTGGTAATAGTAGTGGCAGCAGCAGTAGTAGTGGTAGTGGTAATAGTAGTGGCAGCAGCAGTAGTAGTGGTAGTGGTAATAGTAGTGGCAGCAGCAGTAATAGTGGCAGTGGTAGAAGCAGTAAACACTGCCTGCTAAGCTCTAACATGTCTCATAACGATTGTGACAGATATGGACGTGACGGAAGTGCCGGCATAGTGGACAGTGACGTCACTCCCCCAGGCCTGAGTGCCCAGCCCGAGGGTCTGGGCCGCAGACAACAACACTTTGATTGTCCCCCTTTCAGTCCCCCCCCACATCATAAACCTATCCCAGGCCCCTTTTTATCCGCCATATCAAAGGCATTTCGCAGCATTAAGTAACGTTAATTAAAGTTTTGCAGACAGGAAAAGAGGTTGAGTGTCAGAATGAGGATTCTGCTGAGCTGTGATGGGAGAGTGAGAGGGGGAGTGAGAGGGGGAGGGGGAGGGGCGCAAGAAGGAGGGGGGGGGGGAGGGGGCAGAGGGGCAGGGCACATTGCCGAGAGGCCCAAATCTGAGAAATAAGATACATGGGAAGGGTCATAAAGTGATCAACAGTGCCCCAAGGCACATCCCCCGACATTGTCAAAGTCACCAGGACTAACTCTTAAGTCACCACAACTGTGGGTCAGTTACCCCCCTCGCCTACACTCCCTCCCTCCGAGCTCCTCATTCCACCACCATAACCACCAGGCCTGCTCTAGAAACAGCCCAGGCGTGGTGAGCGGGGGTTGGGTGAGAGGGGTGGGGGTGATAGGGGTCTGGAGGAAGGTGGGAGGGGTGGGGGTGAGATGGGTCTGGAGGAGGATGGGAGGGGTGGGGGGGGGGGGGGGGGTAAGGGTTGAGGTCCTGGCGGTGGCTTTGTTTAAGACCAGGTCTGTGGAGAGTGGTTGGAGAGACCGCCAAGAGCCTTTGGTTAACAAGCCGCCGCAGAAAGGCCTCCGTTTTAAATACCTGCCCCCACCCACCACAACCCGCCATGTCCCATTAGACCGCGGCGATCCAGACGAACGCCAGCCCTCTAGAGCCAATCCCGACAACACCAGCCCTCTCTGGAGCCAATCCCGACAACACCAGCCCTCTAGAGCCAATCCCGACAACACCAGCCCTCTCTGGAGCCAATCCCGACAACACCAGCCCTCTAGAGCCAATCCCGACAACACCAGCCCTCTAGAGCCAATCCCGACAACACCAGCCCTCTCTGGAGCCAATCCCAACCAACACCAGCCCTCTCTGGAGCCAATTCCGACCAACACCAACCCTCTCTGGAGCCAATCCCGACCAACACCAGCCTCTCTGGAGCCAATCCCGACAACACCAGCCCTCTCTGGAGCCAATCCCGACAACACCAGCCCTCTCTGGAGCCAATCCCAACCAACACCAGCCTCTCTGGAGCCAATTCCGACCAACACCAACCCTCTCTGGAGCCAATCCCGACCAACACCAGCCCTCTCTGGACCCAATCCCGACCAACACCAGTCCTCTCTGGAGTCAATCCCGACCAACACAGCCCTCTCTGGAGCCAATCCCGACCAACACCAGCCCTCTCTAGAGCCAATCCCGACCAACACCAACCCTCTCTGGAGCCAATCCCGACCAACACCAGCCCTCTAGAGCCAATCCCGACCAACACCACTTTCTCGGGCGAATCTCGAACATGCGGCGTAGAAGGTGCTGATATACTGCCACAATGCCAACCTGTTGTATAAACCAACCACTCCTGAAGCTCACCTACTCGCTTCTCGTCGCGTCATTAACGGAGCACCGCGTTATTTCTCCCCTTCAGCCCATGTTTGCCCACATGCATGTCGTCCGCCCCGCCCCCCCCCCCTCCCCCCCGCCGATTCAGGCCATGGCAAAAGTAAGGTACAGCCCGTATTACGTAAAATGATGGGGCGCAGTCAGGTCATTGGTTGGTTGTATATTCAGGACGCTTTAACCAATTCTGGTCATATCGCGTCAATGGGAGAAGGAGGGGAGAGCGGAGCCATGACCCCATGGGTAACCCCCTACTCTTTGCGAAGAAGGACATGGCAACTTTATCCTGCGACCACACAGACACGGCCACAGCGGGACGCGAACCACCGACCCATGTGCCGTTAGACTCTCCGGTGGCCAGAATGCTCAATGTGAGCGCTGTAACCCACTGAGCTATCGGGGCGGCCCCGTGATACACAGTCAGACGTCAGGACAGCCACAGAGTCCACAGAGCGACTGTTTAATGTTTAGGCAAGCGTCTTGATTGCTGTATTCACCCTGTATCACCCGAGCTTGCTATGCTTAGTTAAGATCCTTTTATTGGACTTCCAGGCTTGGAGTCTATAAAAACAAATAAAACATAGTGCGCATATTTTACGCAGCATACGATAAAAGGCACACACACACAAAAACAAGTTAATACAAAAAGAAATGTAAAAAAATAATCAAAAACATCAAACTTTTTATTATAAACAACTCAAGCATTGCTGATAAGAAGGAAGAAATGTGGATTGGGTATCGGGCAGGCATCTGCGGACAGAGCCACTCCATGCCACTAACATGGCCCAGACCCCGACCCCACTGGAGGGGGGGGGAGGGGGGAGAGGGAGGGGGGAGAGGGAGGGGGGAGAGAGAGGGGGAGAGGGAGGGGGGAGGGAGGAGGGAAGAGGGAGGAAGGGGGGGGGGGGGGAAATTGCAGAGGCCATTCATCATGGAGTAAAGCGGATCCAATGCGGGGGCTGCTATCTCACTCAGACGTGGCTAGGGTTTCTGGCAACACACGCTCCCTGATAACACGGCATTAACAATAGCCGTTATAACTTTTAACAGTCGGCCAGAAGCTGGAGACTCCGTTAAGCACTTTTTGTCATAACATGTGTACTTTATAAGGTCTATAGAGCTAGAGTAACGGAACTGTCAGCCAAGGGTGTCGAGCACGTTTGACAGACGGAACTCCTGTAAGAGCAGACACAAAACATATCTTAAGACCTGGCATAAATCTTGCAGCGGCATAACACTAGAGATATAAATCTTAAGATAAAAGAATTCATCAGGGAGAAAATGGAAACAAGAATAATGTGCCAGCCAATATCGTTTCTAATTACGTTTGCCGTGGTAAGAGATTGGTAAACAGATGACCAGCGTCGATTGTGATGACGGGCAGATAAGCTAGTGACAGATCATTGACCAAAAGAGACAGATTGGGGTGGTAACAGACATGATTGGGGCAAGTTTGTGATCAATGTAGACGGATTGTGAGGGCGGGGAAAAAGTCCCGCGACACATCAGTAACGAATGAAGACGGATTGTGAATGCGAACAGATAGGTTGATGACACATCAGTGAACAGGAGACAGATTGTGAGTGCGAACATATAGGCAGGCGACACATCAGTGACAAAGGGAACAGATTGCCGGTAAGGGCGGACAGATATGTTGGCCGGTGGTGGTGGGTTGGGTACTACTCACTTCTGCTGGCCATGAAGATCTCGATGGCCACATTTTGCAGCAGGTAGCGCCGGCTGAAGATGGCGCGAACCTCGTTGAAGTGCCACTTGCCGTGGAGGTGGTCAATGTACTGCAGCACCTGGAGGCAGAGCATAGATATCGTCAGGTTAATCACCAAGAACACACACAGGGTTCATCATTGCAATTTAATAATCATCAAATTACAGGCTAACTCCAGATGCTCTTTTTGGTGTTAGACCGCTTCGGCAAGCATCCTAAAGGTAATAATCCTAAGATTAATAGACATGAAGACATACAAAGGATGGCCGCGTGCTGTTGAAGCCTCCTTTATCATAAAAAGGCAAAACTCAATTGAAAAAAAAAACACACACGCACACAAAAAACCTTTAAGACCTTTTGTCTGTGGACTTGGACGAACAGGTGATATCCACCAACGATGTATCAGAATACCGATGTGATGACATCAGTGGAAATGAGTTGTCAACAATTCCATAAAAACAGGGGGTGAGATTAATAACACACACTCAGTAATCCGGATTAGCGAGAAACCATTTCATATAACTCATTCCCACGCCGACTCTCGATTACCCCCCCCCCCCGCCATAACCCCAGCACCCCCCCCCCCCCCCCCCCAGCATACGCACAGCCTGCAGTTAATATCAAGACATCACCCTGAACGTGGCGAAATGTTCCGGGGGTGACACCAGCAGAGACTAGGGAGTGTGGAGGAGATGAGGGGGGAGGGGGGGGGGCTATATTTCCCCAAGTGTTGAATACTAAAAGTGAAAAGGTAAATCAAAATGGCCTCATGCAGCGCCCTCTACACGGAGACTCAGACAGAGCGATAACGACGTTAATGTTCTCCCCGTAGAGGCGCTGACAGACCCTGCCATTTTACCCTCTCCTTCGTTTATAAATACACACACATAATACGAAGGAGATTGTTTTCAATTAAGGATCGTTTTAAACTCGGGCGACCGGGACACGCTGACACTCGCTAGGTGGCGTCCCAGGCGTCCGGATAACAGTCACAACGAGGCTGTTCCGGATTAGGGTAGCGAGCGACCTGATCTGGATCCAGATAGCCATCAGCCGTCAACAAGTGTCAGCCGGGGGATCACGTGTCGCCGTGGTCCCCGCGGGCGGCAGCCAGAACGCCATGACCAGTGGGCAGGGGCGATAATTGGGGACAGACCCGGCTTAGTACAGGGCAGGTTCGTCTGAGCAATGCTAACCCGATGGCTTTGATGCCATATTTCGGTGAGACATGAAATCCGTTCTGCGGACACTGGACACCTCTCTGTGGGCAATTCACCTCCTGTTAAGTCCTACACAACCCTAAGGCAATGTTTTAAATATCTTCCACCAAAATTAAATCCATCATAACATACATCAATAAGTGAGCGGATTATTGTCATTAAAGTCACCACTTATGACAATGACCATTTTATGTGTGTGTGTGACGCGGGTATATTGCCATGCCCCAGCCCTCGAGTTAAGCGAGCGTCGCCTGTCCGAGCGGCCGTTGTCGGATCACTAAGGCATTGACCACCACCGTCACAGTTGAATGAGTAAGCGGGAGATTGAAGGGGGCGGAGGGTGGGGGTGGGGGGCTTACGGTTTCAAATCTTTCTGGAGATGCCCCGAGACGGGGAGTACAAATCAGGCGGCGGTGGGGTGCGGTGGGGGTGATGGGTAGGGTTAGGGGCTAGTGGGGGTGATGGGTGGGCCACCGTTGGCTGAGTCCGGGAGGGCAAGCTGTCCCCATAACTCAGCACTCGGTCCCGGAACAAGCGTTATCAATCTCCGTCACACCTCGCCAGTATGCCAGGCAGCGCCACCTGGGATGGTGATCCTCATTATCTGGCGCTTTGGGGCGGCGGAGGCAGGCTGCGGGCCGAGGCGGGGACCCAGGTCAATGCAATGTACAAGCCCTTTATCACGGGGGCTGGTGGGCGCAGGCAGTTCGTCAGTGAGCTGTCTGTCTG